>JAZHFQ010000603.1:4800000-6000000 GCA_038387885.1 Spodoptera picta | reverse complement strand
ATTAAACACAGTCTTAAGCTGCTCCATATAAAAGGTATAAGATGCTCCAAAAACGTTTTGCTTGAAATGATTGCTATATTTGCTTCGATCAAATGATAAAATAATTAATAAGAAGTTTGGTATTGTTATATGAGGTACTAGATATGCCTGTGAAAAAATTTATTTGATTTTTTATTTATTTAATTTTTAATTTTCGTACGCGTGAAATAGTGACTGTGAATAGTTTACCGCCGTGACAGCTCCTCTCTCATAGGTTACCTGTTAGTAATAGATATTCATAAATATACTTCAATAATAGTTATTCATAAAACATAGAAATATAAAGTAAATACAGATAACCAGACAAAAATTCTAAAAACTATATTTTTGGCTATATATCGATCGTAGATCACGTGACTTTTCTACGATTTTATTTTATTTAAAACGCTTCAACAAAAAGTAATAATAATTGTACTTTCTGCTGTCGAACATAAAATGTTTTAATTAAGACATTACATGCACCTGCATAGCACTACATATATACAATTACAAGACGTCACCATCAAAACTATCTACTTGTTGCAAATAATCATAAAGTGCGCATTTTACCGTCGCAACGTCGCGTGTCGCAACGTTTTGTCGTAACTGCGACAACGCGACTCACTGAGAATGTAATTAAAGCTACTGTTCGGCGTATAAAGTGTTGCAACTCTTCAATTGCGTCTTACTTTGTCATTTGATGTTGCGATTATTTTTGTTGCGTTGTACGGCGTAATGTTTGATGGGTAATGGGATTGCCTGTAATCTGCTTTATGGATGAAAGTTTCTTTTTGTTCGAATGTAATAAAGAACAGACCAAGAGGGAATAAAGCGAGAATGATATATATTTTACCTCTATACTAGCTACTTCCGCGTGGTTTGACACGCCCTGCTCTGCTCCTATTGGTCGTAGCGTGATGTTTTATAGCCATAGCCATCCTCGATAAATGCGCTATCCAACACAATAAGAATTATTCAAATCAGACTTGTAGTTACGGAGATTAGCGCGTTCAAACAAACAAACAAAAAAACAAACTCTTCAGCTTTATAGAGGTAATATTAGTATAGATAAGATAAGTGTTATAATTTCTTGTAACGTTAGAAAACCATCTGCCGTGTGTGTATAATAACTATCGTAAGACATGCTGAATTAACTAAAAATTTACGACATACTCACGTAACACGCAGCTTACTCGCCGTCGTCTTAAGCTGCGCGACATCGCTGCGACCGCGAACACTGAGGACCTCTATGACTCGAAACTAATACACTTTTCTCAGTATATTTACGCGAGTAACTCGTAATTTTTAGTTAATTTAGTTAAACCATTTGCCATTGATATCAATTAATTTTTTTTATGGCATTGTCAGATAAACGAGCAGACGGATCACCTGATGGTAAGCAATCGGCGTCGCCCATGGACATCCGGAACACCAGATGCGTTACGAGTGCGTTACCGGCCTTTTGGGGATTAAGAGTTTGAGGATCGTTCAGGGATTGGGGAGATTGGGGAAGGGGAGGGTAATTGGGCTAATCTCACTCACACGACGAAATACAACGCAAGCGTTGCTTTACGTCGGTTTTCTATGAGGCCGTGATATCACTTCGGTCGAACCGGCCCATTCGTGCCGAAGCATGGCTCTCCCACACTAAAGTCAAAGTCAAGTCAAAGTCAAAATCATTTATTTCAATTAGGCCAGAATGGCACTTTTGAACGTCAAAAAAAAAATTGAAAGTGAAGCTATTTGCTCATTCCAAGGCGTAGATTCCTATGGAGAACGAGCAAGAAACTCCATAGGTTACTCTTTTTCAATCAGGTTCACAATACAATTTACTAGTTACATAGTTTTGCTGTTTGGATTGTGCGAGAACAATGTAACACTAAAATCCAGTCAAAGTGATCAAAAAAGAAAATAACCTTAAGGACAATAATACAGTCTGGAGCTGACCAGTCCCAGTTGACGGCACCCGTTCACGAACATGACACGTACACCAGCACCGCCCAACTCAACCATATTGTAGGGAATCGAGCGATCCACTGCACGCGCCACCGCCAATGAGACCTTTGAGTGAGCATGACAACTCCAAACTGACACAAATGAAATCTACTAATCTAAATATTAAGTTAATTACAGGGCTCTCACATTTACAATGGTTATCTAAGTTAAACAATATACAATTTAGCAATATGGCTGTATTATTTACGATTTCATTAAAACAAGTGTTTTTAGTTATCCTGTGGAGCCGGACTAGCCTGCATCCAAGCATTTTTATCCTCTATATATTCATTAAGTTTGTAATATGCTTGTCTACATAAAGTTTTCTTTATACATAATTTAAATTTGGTTTCATTTAGTTGTTGTAAATCGCCTGGTATCTTATTATAACATTTAACACAGAATCCTATGAACGACTTACTTACTTTCGCTAATCTCGAAATTGGCTGACTTAATCTATTCTTATGTCTAGTAGCTGTAGGTTTTTCCTAACATACATAATATTTTCATAAATAAATTGACATGGAACGGTCATGATGTTGATCTCCTTAAACCTTTCTCTGAGAGATTCGCGACGACCTAGATTGTAGATAGCTCTGACGGCGCGCTTTTGTAAGATAAAGATAGACTCAATGTCAGCAGCGTGTCCCCACAGCAAAATGCCATACGACATAATGCTATGAAAGTAACTGAAATACACTAGTCTTGCCGTGTCTATGTCAGTTAACTGTCATATCTTCCAGACAGCATAAGCTGCAGAGCTCAATCGTCCCGCTAATGATGTAATGTGAGGACCCCATTGCAATTTGTCGTCTACAGTAATTCCCAGGAAAGTTGTCTCTTTTACAAACTCTAATTTCTCCCCATTCAATAATATGTCACATTCGTTGCTTTTAACATTTGGCAAAACAAATCTAATACATTTTGTCTTTTTATTGTTTAATTAATACTAAGTTATTTAATGTTAACCAATTTTGAACTTTCATTAGGGCATTATTTACGTCGTCATAACTATTTGTGCGTCTATTAATTTTAAAAACTAATGAAGTGTCATCAGCAAATAATACCATCTGCGGTTCATTTTTAAATAAATGGGGCAAGTCATTTATGTACGCTAAAAATAAGAATGGACCTAGTATCGAGCCCTGCGGTACACCCATACCTCTAGATATGCTAGCACCCTGTGAATTTACTTTATTTACTTGTACTTTAAGTTGCCTATCCTGAAGGTATGATTTCAACAGATTTAGCGACGTCCCCCGAATACCGCAGTGTTTCAGTTTCAGCAATAGTGTCTCATGCTCAACACAGTACCCCACCTACTATTGTGTCTCTCTGCATCACCCTAAGGTTGACTGTTAGAGAATGCCACTATAAATAAATATTAATCGATTAGAAATAAATTACCAAAATAACAAGAAGATTTTATTTTAATCCTGTTCTTCTATTGATTATGCAGGTTTTATATACTAGACCAAAACATTACATTACGACAATACTTAGAAAATTAGCACACAACCACCGAAAACAACGCCCAACAAATTCATTACCTCTGCCGGTGACATATCGGTAGTATTGCTTGAACATTTGTCAAATACATGTGTCGCAAACCCTCATATATCTGGTACATTGTATTCTAATTAAACGTAGTCCATTGAGCATTAAGTTAGGAGTAAACGCCTGACAATGTTGCCGTGATTCAGTTAGCCAGCAATGTGCAGCGTAATAAATCTTTGCCCTGTTACGGCTACTGAATAGGCTGTGTCGGACATGTTTTAACTCGTCGAGTACCGGTTTTGTAGACACAATTATAGAACAATAGATTGCGGTCACCGGTGACCGCTTGGTGTTTGACAGTTTAATGTCTAAAGTAAATTATTAGTTTTATAGTATAATATTATAAGACTTATCTGGTTGTATGTGGAAATCTAATTAATAAAATGTATCACTGCCTCGTTGGCCGAGTGGTCTCGGGTTCGATTATCGGGTCGGGCAAAGTATTAATGGGTTTTAAAAAATTCTCAGTAGTAGCACGGAGTCTAGACTTGCACCCGGTATATGGCATTAGGCTCACCCCCTATTACATGGGACTCATAACATAAATAGTGAAAAGTGGGTGTCACTTTGTACAGTGGCATTAAGTGCCGTAATGTGATCTGCTCTTCTGGCATAAAAAGGCGTGATGTTATGTTATGTTCTTTTGCTATCTATCATCCACCATTTATGAGTTTAAAACACGCGGATATCATTTTTGAAAATAAAACCTCGAAATATCGACGCATATGTACACATTCCCCATTATTCCTTTCATAGAAAACCTCAAACCTCGTTAAACGAACAACGAACCTTTGTTTAACCCCAAAAATGTGAAAAACACTTGAAATTACATCATTAAAACTAAGCGTAGGCTGCCATTACAATGGGAGCCACTAGAAAATTCAGTAAATACACACAAATTGAAATAATAACAAGTATAGTTGCAAACGACTTGTCTACATTGTCGTGAATTAGACGCATTAGGCGAGCGGCCCCGTAATACACTGTGACAATGCGTTTATCCGTGATTATGCACCACACCACCGACCTCACACACACCAAAAACCAACCGTAACTTCCCAAAAATACAGTTGATATTCTATAAATATTTAGCATGGAGTTAAGGCTCCTTGCCAGTAATGCAGTCGTGACTATTTGTAGCAAGAGATAACAGCACACGAGTTGGTAGTGGGACCTGTTGATGATAAGCGTCGTCGTCGATAAGGCCGTCTGCTGATGGACGGGCCCAGCCAGAATTTCGGCGAATGCATATTTCATGAGTTGATTAAATAGTTCACGCTTTGAATTTCCCCGCACATACATATGTAGTAGGTATACATATGTAAAGTCGGCACTGCAGTACGTCGCAAGCTGAGGCGTAGTTAGCATGCGTCGTGTTTTTAGTTGACAAAATGTCAGCGACGAACGGGGTTGGGATGTTTTTCTTATCGCCTCAGCATGAAGCCATTTTGTATGGTGATCAAAGCATGACGGTGTCATTATGGTGGGAAAAAGTAGGCGTATTATATTTACAAAAAAAAACCTAAAGTAGGTACAATTTTTTTCTATAAAGAATTATATCAAATTAACGTCACAATGAAAGCACCTGACAATACAAATCATAATCAAAGAAACACATAAACACAAAACCTAATACAAATTGTACAATCACACATAACAACACAATTGTACGTGTAATTATCAAACCAAACACCTGAATATTTAATAATTACGTGCTACAAATTCTATTTTAAGTTTTTAATCGTCTTCCTCGACGCCGTGGCGGGTGCAATCGATTACTTACAGGTAACCATTAATTATTGGTTCGGTTTGTATTTATATGTATATAGGACTGTTTGTAACGAATTCTGTCTGTAATGCTCACGCGATGTTCTTTTGTCCTGATTAGTGTTATGGGAAATTTGTTTTTTTTGATAGCTTTGAGGCGACTTTGGTTTTTTGTCAAGGGCAGAAAACAATTTATTTTTCAAACTGTGTGAAATACGCATTAGTATTATACTAGCAAACTGGTAAAACGACAATTAGTAAGTGTATACCAGAAAGATGATTACACTATTATTTGAAGAATTGAGAATTCATGCATGGGATTCTACTGCACTGATTAATTGACTACCAATACACACAAAACTATTCGAAACGATATTTCAACCTGCGGCCTCAATAAGAAACATGTTCTAATTTGTGATTGTATAAGATCTCAACAACGGCTGTTAGTAGTTTTCAATAAATCACTATTGTACCTTTTTCCAGAACGAATGTTAAACCGATAAACATTCATCTCCAGTACATAGTTGACTAAACGGTGTTTCTAAAAAAAGAAATACGGTCTCACTTGATCGTGCGATTGGTGAGGGCCGTACCGTGATTGTTACGCTAGCGAGTTTCCAATGAGTACTTTGGGTAGTATGCTTCGAGAATTTTCTAGGAAATGGATTAGGTCATTTGAAGTGACTGTGGAAGTGTTACAATTCCATGGGCTCTATAAAGCTGATCTATCTTTTTCAATAATCTCAAATGTTTTCTTAAAATCTACGCCAGGAGTGGGATTAAAAAATAGACGAAGTTGTACAAAGTCTTACGTAAGATTAAACAACGGACAAAAAAGGAATTAGAAGAATGAAGTACTTATATGGTTCTGTTACACAAATGTTAAATTGTGTTGGGGTCACATAATATTACAAAAACGTTAGCATCATTCTAAACTACTAAACATATATGTAAATTATTCTCGTTAACACAGATAACTTCTCTTTCTTTTAGCATAAATTGGATTTTTAACAAAGACGAGAACTAGTTGAACATGTACTAGATTTTCCATACGAAAAAGTTATTTAAAACCTAATCCGACGCGTATAAAACCACTAGTTTACAAATAGAAAGAAAGAGAGTGCTACGTCGCCCGCGTAGCGGTTTGCTACGAAGTTGTAAGGAGTTACTAATACGGGTTAGTTCCAACTTGGATTATACTAACTTGCTATATATAGACTTGAAACTTCGTATAGCATATAACGGGAAGTGCTTGCATTGCGTGCATTGTACTTAAGATTTAAGTCTTAATTTTATTATTCTTACATCTCGTAGTAAGTGCTACGAAAAGCGTAGCAGGTTTGCGTAGCACTTACAAATGTAGTTATCGGATGAAAAAATGAACTAAAATGAAACAGTTTTATTATTTCTTTGTATATAGCCAGCCAGTAGAAAATAGTCTAAAACTGAGAAGCAAACTGCATTTAGTTGACAATCAGTAAAGTAAAAAAAAACGAGAAAATTAATGAAATTTATTTCCCGATCAATTTGAACTGGTAAACGACAAACAAAACCGACGCAATGATTTATTAACCTCAGAGTTTGCAGCCATTCAAAACTTTACCTTTACAAAACGAGGACAAATAGTAGGCACAGTCGTCACTGAGCCTCGTATGCAATAGGTAAGCAATGAATAAACGGTCGGCCCGAGTGCTACCGATAAAAATGATATATGTACAAACGTGGGCATAGCCTCCGCCAGTTTGTTACTTGAACTCCACCAAAAACAGCGTACGCTTTTTAAAAACAATATTTATTGATAGCCATGACTGCCTCGCTGATTTAGAGAACTGTGCCTATATTGGGTCTATTTGGATTTGGTTGTTGAGTAAAAAGGTCTTAGTTAAAGTAAAACAAATAAAAAGCTCAGCTGTTTAATAGATTACCAGATGACATAAAAAACTGCGATAACATTAAGGCATTTAAAACTAAACTTAAGGAATATGTAAGTTTCATTAAAATAAAATGAATGTAACTTCTTACCGCAGTAGAGGATTTTGTCATAATTATGTATCATAGAAGATAAGGAACCTCTGTATCTCATTTTAAGTGAACAATGTATCTGTTCTTATGAGAAATAAATTCTTTAAACCCAATTATAAACTAATTGATACTGGGTTTCGAATATTGGTAACAATATTTTAAAATAGATATTCTCTCGATATTTTATAAACACAAAACTTTGTTGTATAAATTTAAATAAGTTTTTGTAATATGAAGATCCTAAGTATCTGTAAAACAACTCAATCGATTACAGCCATACAAGCAACCGTAAATACCCCAAATACGTTCGATCTATACACACATACACACTTACCTACATGTTTTATTTATACAAAACTTTTATCTATACTTTCACGCTCTTTCCCTAACCAAAATCCCTAACAACGTATTTATATCGTGTGAATTATATTCCGAGAAATTTACATACGACTACGTACATGAAGTCATAAAGATTCTTTGCTATCACGAATGCTAAGCTGCTTTCATCATAACTTCTATATAAAATCTAATTTAGTTATTTTCCTTTTTTTACATAACACAAGGACTGCCTCGTTGGCCGAGTGGTCGCAAGTGCGACTGGCCGGACAAGGGTCTCGGGTTAAATTCTCGGGTCGGGCAAATTATTATTGAGGTTTTAAAAATTAAATTTTTCGTAGTAGCATGGAGTCTGAAATTGTGACCGGTATTTGGCAATAGGCTCACCCCCTATTACATGGAACTCATAGCATAAATAGTGAAAAGTGGGTGTTACATTGTACAGTGGTATAATGTGCACCTCTGCCTACCCCTTCGGGGATAAAAGGCGTGATGTTATGTTATTCATAAGGCACAGTGTGTATACTTTAAAGGTTAACTATATAGATGTGAACAAACTGTCATACACATGCTTATACCTCTATAATGTCAACTATATCCATAGACTGCTAAAAAAAATTTGAAATTTTAAGTGAATTTAATTAGTGCATGGTCACATGTTTAAAAATCCCTCATTATAAACGATATTAAAAAAATCAGTATCAAAGTATCTATTTACTTTTATTTGAACTGTTAGTGCATCTTCTAATTATATACAATATTACCTCTATACATAGTACATAACCTCACGGCTGTCTCCTACGGAGGTAGGCAAAGACTATGGAACGCCAGTTGCTACGATTCCTATATATCTTTTTCGCTTCCTCAAGAGTCATCAGTCTTTATATGCATTAATTAAAATCAAAGTATTTACTTTTAGCTAAACTCTCAGCATCTTCTGCGTGTACAGTACGCAATACATACATAAACAAAATAATACACACAGGACATAACACAAAAAGCTGCACAATAATAATATCTGATCATGAACAACTTACGCGATGCCAAGAACTAAAACAATAACAATTGAAACTTCGTTTTCTTTACAGCGAGACGTCAAAAAAACTATTTGGGAAGCGAGTTTGTAAGAAATGGGATGGTGTACTTAGAGGGGGACATTATGACCATTGCAAAACGTAATTATACATACGGATTAATAAAATTGGAATGTCTATTTGTAATATTAAAATAACCGCTTTTTACTACATGCTTACGAATAATAAGATATACCAAAAGAATATTTTGTAGTTACAATTTTTGTCTGTATGTCTGTTTGTTTGTACTGGCTTATCTCTGAACTGGTTTTGGAAGACTTTTATTGGCAGGTATTTAAGGTTAGGTGATGTTAGGTAGTGTTAGGTGATGTACTAAAGAGTAAAATATACTTTTATTTTGGAAAATCGAAACAAAAGAAGTTACATTCTAAAATTCATATTCTACGCGGACAAAGTCGCAGGCAAAAGCTAGTAGTCTTATATAAATAAGATGTTTTAAAGAAGCAAAATAAACTTTACTAGATACAAGTATTATTAGGTTTCTGTAACGCTTTTAAAACTGTTTAGATAGAAATTTGTTAAGCTAAGAACTTATGAAGGTACTCAGAAATTGTAATTAGTTTGTTAGGAAAAGACCGACAAACACGATGAGGAACCTATTGTACTACGAAAAGTATTGGAATAAAAAACATCTAGTCCATTTTTAGTGCAACGTTGTTATGTCAGTTCTGGGTAAGCGCATGTTGTATACACGAATTCACTCTCTATGCCTCTGTACCATCTGTTACTGAGAATTAAAAAAAAACATGAAATTACTTTTGATTCCGGGATTCCGTTCCTATTATATGTTCAATAGAAAACTTTGTGAAGAATATCTGAGCCAATATTTCAATACTTTTTACTATCGAAGAGCAGAACACATGTGACATACAGGACCGAGTATGTCTCAACATACGTACAAAAAGAAATATCGAACATAGTGATGAAGTTTGATTGTCACTGCAGATAATTGGAAACATTTTAAATGTTTTCTTTTAAAAAACTGGCTTAATTTTCATAATTAACATAACAATGAAGTCGGTAGAAACACAAAACATCAATTCTTACTTCCAAAACGAAACAAAAGAAAAACATGACGAACAAAACAAAATTTAAGATCCAAGCGAAGAGCCATCAGATCACCATGGATGGGGCCCAACAGGGCTGATGCCGATTCGGAGTCGCGGAGAACCTAACGGGTTACCGGGGCTCCGGCTCGACGTGCAGGAGAAGGAACGGGGTGGTTTTTAGTCAGTAAGAGTCTAACACTCCCTCCCGCCTCACCCAGGCGAAAGCAGTCATTCGATGATTTTCCCCCCCTTAAAAAAAAGCGGTCACCGGTGACCACTCTCGACTTACACCATTATAAACCTTACTTCCGATGTGTACAGACTCCTTTTGTATGAACAAATCTTGTGAATGTATCATATTCGAATATTTATAAGTAAAATATCAAAGTGTAGCAAATCCAACTTTTTTAAGTCCAACAAAAAGAATTTAATCCCCCTCAAAAAAAAGGTGTAAAATAAGCAAAAATTTCCACCATTACGAGGAATGTGATCGTTTATTTTTTGGCTAATGACCCTGTGAGGGCCGGAGGGACTTCCTGCCGATACCCTGTGCCCTCCGAAAGGTTGGCTTTTCACGCATTATGGTGAATAGTTATAAAGCATTGAAATGAAATACTATGCTCTAATGCGGGTTTGATAACCTGCTGAAAGCTATTGAAAGCTATTGTGTTGTGTATTTATTTGTATTCGAAAGATTTGTAAAATGGCTATGCACACACTTATAAAGATAAAGATGATATTTTTGTTTAAACCTATAGGTAGATTGAAGTGGATCATAAATCCACCGATTGAGATAAGTACAATCCTTTAGATAAATGTCCAGACCAAAACCATAAACCCTGTAAAATATAGACAGCAACTGCAAGTGAATATTAGTTGTATTGTCTATTGTCAAGTTCTTGTCACAATTCTAGAGGTATAGCAAAATGAACAATCAGTCGACTCACGGTTAAAATTCCACCTATCCAGTAAGGGCATTTACTATTTAAAGACGACAAAAATGTTGAAATGAAATGAAATGAAATGAAAAATGTTTATTCGGCATAAGACATGCACGCCAGATGTTAACGTTATTGCATGATCGATGCCCACCAATATTACATAATATTATTCAAATTACTATCTGTGAACCTCGTGGTACACATCGAAAAAGTTACTTCGTATAGAACTACCTATAACTAGTAGTTACCTGTGGGTTTGTTTGCCTGGAAATTTTGGTGTCTAAATGGAAAACAAAGTTAAATCTGTTTGGAAATGCATTTTTCTCAATACTATGCAAGCCAAATATTAGTTTCAAATTGCTATGTTTCTGTTTGAAATTCAGATTTCATCGATATCAATTCAGCCGTTTAGACAAAATTGAGTCACTAACACTTAAGTCTTTAGGGGAATCGCCTAAACTCACACATCGTGAACCACGCAACGCTGCATTTTTATTGCAATATATTATTATTTTTTATCAAGAATGGTTTTACAAAACTAAGAATAATAGGTACACAAACGTACCTAGAGGTACAATAGAAAACGCATACATTCAAAAATCTAAAATCCAAAGATCAAAAATAAAGCGTAGTTGAATACAAAAGACGTCGTAAGTTAAGCTTATCGCCTTTCGTGGCCCGTTAGCCACGAGCCGGCAATTGATTCAACTGTTCCACAATCCGAGATCACAGTAAACTCCCATTTTGAATATTATCATATTTTACACTGTCAATTACAGATGCTATAGTTTTTATTTTACTGCAATTTTGTTACGTAGTACAAAACGTCTTCTCTGTTTTAGACCACTGCCAACTAGGAAGATAAATAAGAAAAATTATTGTCTTTCCCGAAATCAAATTATTTTCAACTAGCGACCCCGGCTTCGCACGGGCGCAATATGCATGTAGGTATACATATAAACCTTACTTAAGAATCACTATGTGCGGAATACTGAAACGTTACTCAAATTTAAGTCGTGCTTAAATATCGTGCTATCTTTGTCATTTTACAAAGAATTAGTGGTGACAGAAATATATTTAAGTGCGACTTAAAATTGAGTAACGACATTTATCTATTAAAAAACCGCATCAAAATCCGTTGCGTAGTTTCAAAGATCTAACCATTCATAGGGACAGACAGACGGCGGATAGCGACTTTGTTTTATATTATGTAGAGATATTCCATAATTAATTGTTTTCGACTTACATCACTGTGCAACAAGATTACTAGATTAAGTTCAAGTGACAACGGGGGTCTATAATCATGAGCAGAACCTTGATATTAAACAGTTGCGTGTATTTGTCTATAAGTCTGAATGTGCCTGTGTGCCGTACCTTCTAAATGAATAAACCGATTTATCAGCTTTTTAACCGACTTCAAAAAAAATAAAGTTCTCTATATGTAAGTATGTTTGTGCGTAATCATCTCGTGATCGGCTGAACCGAAAAGGGTTTGTCACACTTAGAAATAGGTTTTAATAATAATAATTAACTAACTAACTTCAAAAAAGAGGGAGTCGAAGTCAGTTTTTTTGAAATAGTTTTGTAAAATAATTAATACAGTGACATGTGTTTTATAATCCAGTGTATTTTTAATTCGTAACTATGACGCAATATACCTGAAAAAGAAGTTAGACTGAAAAATATCCTTCAGTGAATTATGATAAATGAATAAATATGATAAGAAACTGTGGAATGATCTGTTATCGGCGGTATTTCCGAACCGATACGACCTTCAAAACCGAGCGTATTCCTTTTTAAAAGGCCGGTAACGTAACTGTCACTCCTCTGGTGTTGCGGGTGACCATGGGCGGCGCCGATCGCTTACCAACAGGTGATCCATCTGCTCGTTTGCCATCTATTCCAATAAAAAAAAAGTTAAACATCCACTGGTGTATATTATCATATTTCACATTGTCAATTACAGGTGCCATTGTTCTTATTCTTCTACAACTTTGTAACGTTATATAAATTGTTGCAATTTTCTCTTGATTATTCTAGAAGTGCTTGTGATGAAGAAATGAGGTTTCTTAGTATTTGTTTTCTTGTTTTGAATAAGATTTAGTTTGCACTCTGGGGCCGACGTGCAAGAAAAATTGTTACTTAAGTATTTACTGGAATTATTGTGGGTGACTTGTGTTAGTAGTTATATTTAATTTGATTTTCACTTATTTTTGTGGACTTTTAATTAACTGAATGTAAAAAGAAAATACATACAAAATACATAGAATACATACATACAGGTCCCACTGAGAAACTTCTTTTTGAAGTCGATTAAAAAGAATTATTGTCACTGAATAGATACATACATACATAACATCACGCCTTTTATCCCCGAAGGGGTAGGCAGAGGTACACATTAAAGCCACTGTACAATGTAGCATCCACTTTACACTGTTATGAATCCCATGTAATAGGGGGTGAGCCTATTGCCATATACCGGGCACATTTCCAGACTCCGCGTTACTACTGAGGTTTTTTAAAAAACCCAATAATACTTTGCTCGATTATTCGAATCCAAGGCCCCTTGTCCGCGATCGCGCCCCGGTGCCCCGGATCCGGTCGAGTCAACAAAAGCGCCAGGTGTACTGGTGGTCGCAAGAGCTGGCAGCTCTACGCAAGGCGTGCACTGCTGCGCGACGCCAGTACACTAGGCACCGCAGGCGCCGCATCCGTCCTCCGAATGCGGAGGCGAGAGAGGCGGAGTTGTACGAGGGATACAGGGCGGCCAAGGCCCTCCTCAAGGTGGAGATATTGCGGGCCAAGGAGGAGGCCCGCCGAGAGATGCTGGGGACTCTGGACAGAGATCCGTGGGGACGCCCGTACCGGATGGTACGCGACAAGCTCCACGCTTGGGCTCCCCCGCTCACCCAGAGTCTCCGGCCAGAAGTCTTGGAGGAGGTGATTGGCGCCCTGTTCCCCCGACTGTGGAGGGGCTTCACCCCTCCGTATATGACTCCGCCCCCTGCGGTGCCCGACGCGGGCTACAGCGACGACGACGACGACATCGTCCCAGAGGTGACCGAGGCAGAACTGAGAGCGGTGGTGCGCCGGATGGGCGCCAAGAACACCGCCCCGGGACCCGACGGCTTGCATGGCAAAGCATGCGTCCTGGCCTCAGAGGCTCTCGGGCCTCGATTAATCGGTCTCTACAGCGCATGCTTGGAGAGGGGCCAGTTCCCGCTGCTCTGGAAAACTGGTCCTCGTGCGGAAGACGGGGCGCCCTGCGGACTCTCCGTCCGCATACCGGCCCATAGTGCTGCTCGACGAGGTGGGGAAAGTGTTCGAAAGAATAATTTCGAACCGCCTCGTCGCGCACCTGTCGGACATTGGGCCGGACCTATCGGACGGCCAGTTCGGCTTCCGCAGAGGGCGCTCCACTGTGGACGCCATCATGCGCGTTAGGGACCGGACGACGGGGACTGCAGTGTCCAGGGGTAAGGTCGTAGTGGCGGTGTCTCTGGACATCGCCAACGCCTTCAACTCCCTGCCCTGGAGCTGCATCTTGGAGGCACTCCGATATCATCGGGTGCCTACCTACCACCGTCGTGTAATCGAGGCATACCTGACGGACAGGTCCGTCATATACCCCGGTCACCGGGGCGAGTGGAACCGGCGAGAGATGTCACGCGGTGTTCCACAGGGTTCGGTTCTGGGGCCGCTCCTGTGGAACATCGGTTATGACTGGGTGCTGCGCACCGACCTCCCGAACGGCGTTAGCACAATATGCTACGCCGACGATACGCTGGTGCTAGCGCACGGGAGGTCGCACCAGGCGGCGGCCGACTTAATGGCGACAGCGGTTGCGACAGTCGCTGAGAGAATCCGGCAGTTGGGACTCGAGGTGGCGCTCCACAAGTCCGAGGCCATGTGTTTTCATAGCCGCGGGAACGCGCCACCTCCGGGTGGGTCCCAAATAACGGCGAGAGGAGTTACCATCGGCGTCGAGACGACGATGAAGTACCTAGGACTCGTTCTCGACAGTCGGTGGAACTTCATTGAGCACTTCCGACGTTTGGCTCCAAAGTTGGAGAGGACGGGGGCTGCGTTTAAACGCATCCTCCCCGACCTCGGGGGGCCAAACGCCTCCTGCCGGAGGTTACACGCCGGGGTCGTGCGGTCCATGGCCCTCTACGGCGCCCCTGTTTGGGCGCCAAACCTGTTGCGGCGTCCCGCTCGGACGCTGCTCATGGCACAGAGGGTCATGGCGATCCGAATGATCCGCGGATACCGCACGATCTCTGGGGAGTCGGCGAACCTCCTTGCCGGATTACCGCCGTGGGATCTGGAGGCGAAGGTGCTAAGTGCGTGGCGGGATGAGCTCCGGCGCGATCTCATGGCGGAATGGCAGCAACGACTGTCGCAACCGAGGGCTGGGCTCGCTGCCATCGCAGCGGTAAGTCCCCTCTTTGAGGAGTGGCTTGAGAGACGCTACGGCGTCCTCACCTACCGCCTGACGCAGGTACATCACCGGACATGGGAGTTTCGGGAGGTACCTGTGTCTGATGGGCGGGAGGAAACGCCCGGGTGTCATCACTGCGAGGACCGCCCTGAGGACACGGTGGACACACACGGTGGGAGAATGCCCTGCGTGGGCTGAGCACCGCCGTGCCCTCAGGGAAGTGATCGGCGATGGCGACCTCTCGCGTCCGGGCCTAGTGCAGACCATGATGCGGAGCGAGGGGGATTGGGATGCCGTCTCCTCCTTTTGCGAAGCAGTCATGCTAGCTAAGGTGGAGGCGGGACGCGTGAGGCAGCGAAGCGCTGCCTCCTCGCAACCCAGCCATCGCGAAGGACACACCGGGCGTCGGGGATTGCGGGACGATCTCCGGCCACCGTAAGCGCGGGCCTGCGGACGGCGAGCATGGGTGGCTCCCCGTCCGACCAGAAACAGACCCGAGCGTACGGCGCGTCGCGTTCCGCGCGCGCCTCAAAGAGCCATCAGACCACCACAGATGGGGCCCAATAGGGCCGATGCCGATTCGGAGTCGCGGAGAACCTAACGGGTAACCGGGCTCCGGCTCGACGTGCAGGAGAAGGAACGGGGTGGTTTTTAGTCAGTAAGAGTCTGACACTCCCTCCCGCCTCACCCAGGCGGGAGCAGTCAATCGATGATTTTCCCCCCTTAAAAAAAAAAAAAAAAAAAAAGGCCCCTTGTCCGACCTTTATTCATTGATTAAGCCCCAAATACCAAAATTCTTATCTTTTAAAACATAAAGAGACCAATAAACAATTATAAAACAACCTTTTCTAATTACAAGGACGAAAATATCAGTACAAACACGTTACACATAATATTATTATAAAATTTTCCATGACCAAGTCGATGTCTACATATTTCTATTTATAAAAAAAAACAATTGAACTTTTAAAGTCGCCACGAATACGTAATCTGATTAGTATTTTAAAAGGTGACCTTTATCGACCTAAACTTGACTTATAAAATCCTTGACGGTTCTATTTTTTCCAGAAAACTAAATATAACAATGTCAAACTTGTCGAAGAGTACTTTTTAGACAAATGCCGAACGCTGATTGGTTTTTTATCGAACAGATTTCCAGTATTTCTTTTTTTGAATAGAAATAGGTGCTTGGTAACAAAGGTTTTTAAGAAAAATGTTAGAAATAAGTTTATATCAGTTTATTTTTTATCACCTAATCTAGAGTACCTATAATTCAGGACCGAGACGACATATACTCAAAACACTTCAGACACACAACAGACTTCGCGATATTATTGAGTATTTCAAAAATCGAAACTCGGACTCGCAACTATCGAGAATAAAATTTCGACCTTATAACTCAATCAAGGCATATTATGATGAGAAACAAATGTTTTAACTACTAATTAATAATTATAAACTTTCAAAGTCAAAGTCAAAATCAAAGTCAAAGTCAAATCATTTATTTCAATGAAACCATAATTTGGTACTTTTAAAACGTCAACAAATACAAAATAAATAATAGTCTGTCAGTCAGTCCGTCAGTGAAGCTAGGTGAAGCTAGGTGCTCATTCCAAAATTTAGATTCGAATGGAGAAGAACTAGCAAGAAACTCCGTTCGTTACTCTTTTTAAAAAAGTATGTTCTACAATGTCTCTGATACATATTCCAATACTGTACGTATATATATGTGAGAACAATGCAAAGACACGCTTGACGTATAGGTACTAATTACAAACCTTACTAAAAATAAAAAATCTTATGGTCTAACACAAACGCATACTGATAATCCATAAAAATAGTGCTTCTAACTACGGTTAAAAAACCGACATCAACCCCCTCTTTTTTAAAGTAATTTAATTAATATACTAAAACTGTCTCGTAAGTGTATCAAACCCTTTTCTGAAAACCGCTTTAGCCGAATGGTCGCAAGTGCGACTGCCGGGCAAGGGGTATCGGGTTCGATTCCCAGGTCGGGCAAAGTATTTCTATGTTTTTCGAAAAAAATCACAGTAGTAGCACGGAGTCTGAAATTTTGCCCAGTATACGGCAATAGGTTCACCCCCTATTACATGAGACCCATAACATAAATGGTGAAAAGTGGGTGTTACATTCTACAGTTGCACAATATACACCTCTGCCTACCCCTTCGGGAATAAAAGGCGTGATGTTATGTTATGTTATGCATTAAAATCGATTCAGCCAATTACGAGGTAATCACGCACAATCGTATATACATGTGTAGGCTACTCACCTACGTTTCATTATTTATCATTTCATTATTCCATACCTTCCTCAAATTCATACTTTTTACTATTAGTTAGCTCACCTCTTTTCTTTAGTATTTTCTTCTTTTAATACAATCTGTCAAATTCTTTTGTCTTCTGGTCATAATTTTTCCATGGAAAAAATGTCTTCATTTTATATTATATTTTATTAAAACCGTTTATTTTACACCTTCAATATTATTTACTTTACGCCGCATTGGTGGACCATATAGCGCTAACTCCCTAAAGTGGTGACCCCGAGAACAACACGTAAACTATGGCTGAAGACAAAACGGCGGCGTGCCACGGCGCGGCCGGCGGTATGACTACGGAAAGTTTCCGTGTCGGAGTTCGAATTCCACCATTCTACCCCGAAAAACCAGAGTTATGGTTCAACCAAATGGAGGCGCAGTTTATGTTGGCGAACATAGGAACCGACGAAACGAAATTTTTCTACGTCACGGGCAATCTGGACTCCCAGTACGTGTCCGAAGTCGAGGATATCATCGCCTATCCTCCTACTACAGGGAAGTATGATAAACTTAAGTCTGAACTCATTAAAAGGCTTTCGGCTTTGCGTGAGAAGAGGGTTAAACAGCTGCTCATGCACGAGGAGCTGGGGGATCGCAAGCCCTCTCAGTTTTACCGCCATCTCCTGAATCTGGCAGGCCCAGGTGTTCGAGAGGAGTTTCTGCGGACTATCTGGACGAGTCGGCTGCCCAGCAGCACGCAAGCTATTAAGCGGCTACCGCTTCACAATCCAAAATGTGCCTGGTCGAGTTAGCTGAATTGGCGGACGCAATTCACGACGTCGTCGGCGTCCAGATTGCTTCAACGGCTGCAGTCACCGCAACGTCGAGCACCTCAGGTGGTAATATGAACATGGAGATTGCTGCGCTGACCAAGCAGGTGGAACAGTTGGCGAATAAAGTAGAAAGATTGTCTCGATCAAGAGGTAGATCCCGTAGTCGCACTTCTCACCGGTCCAGATCAAAAAGGTCAGCTTCCAACTACCAAAGATCCCCATTTTGCTGGTACCATGACAAATTTGGAGCAAAGGCCAACAAGTGCACCCAGCCCTGCGACTACAAGGCGGAAAACTCCAGGGGCGGTCGATAATGGCGACTGACGATTGCCCTTTGTTCGCTTCTGGTCGCCTGTTCGTTACCGATCTTCGAAGACGCAGTTCCTGGTCGACACAGGGAGCGACATCTGCGTGTTCCCACGGTCAGCTCTTCGCGATCGTCGCGCTTCTACGGACTATAATTTGTGTGCAGCTAATGGTTCTAACATTAAAACATATGGTTGTATTAATTTAGCATTAGATTTAGGTTTACGCAGAATTTTTCAATGGCGTTTCATCGTAGCCGATGTAACAAAACCTATCATTGGTGTAGATTTTTTGAATTTTTATAACCTTATTGTAGATTGCCGTAACAAACGTCTGTTAGATAACACTACTTCTTTATCTTCCGTAGCTATAGTAGCTAAATGTAGCAACATAGCGTCTATCAAGGTTTTGACCGGGGAGTCTCGATATCATAAAATTTTTCAAGAATTTCCCGAGATTACCCGGCCAACCGGCATTCACCGTCATATCAAGCACCAAACTGTCCATTACATTCGCACAACTCCAGGCCCTCCAGTATCATGCACCCCGCGTAGACTAGCGCCAGACAAATTAAAAATAGCTAAACAGGAGTTCGATGCAATGCTTGCCAACGGCACAGCTAGGCCATCGAAAAGTCCCTGGGCATCACCTCTCCACCTAGCTCCGAAGAAAGACCGTCCTTGCGGTGATTATCGCATGCTTAACGCACGTACTGTTCCTGACAGGTACCCAATCAAACACATTCACGACTTTGCCCACAATCTAATTGATTGCAAAGTTTTCAGCACCTTAGATTTATTGAAGGCATACAATCAGGTACCTGTCAACGAGGACGATATTCCGAAGACTGCCATCACAACACCATTTGGTTTGTATGAATTTCCTTTTATGACCTTTGGACTTCAGAATGCGGGCCAAACCTTTCAGAGGTTTATGGATGAAATCACTAGGAGCCTCGATTTCACCTTCTGTTATCTTGATGACATTTTAGTGTTTTCAAAAGATGAACAAACTCATGAAGAACATCTCCGTCATATTTTCACCAAGCTGAGAGACTACGGCATGTCGTTGAACACGGGGAAATGCGTTCTCGGTATGCCAGAGGTAACTTTTTTAGGTTACTCCATATCAGAGAAAGGTACAAAGCCGTTGCACTCAAAAGTGCAGGCCATTACGGACTTTCCAGTGCCGAAAACTGTACGTCAGCTCAAAGCATTCTTAGGCATGCTCAACTTTTATAGGAGATTCCTTCCCCGAGCTGCAGAAATTCAAGCCCCGTTGCATGCTTTGTTGACAGGCTCAGTTAAAGGATCCCAGCCAGTTAATTTAACTGGAGATGCCTTATCAGCCTTTAATGCATGTAAAGACAGTCTAGCCAATGCTGCTCTATTGGCACATCCTGACTGTTCCGCTCAACTTGCCTTGGTGACAGATGCCTCCGATAAGGCAATCGGTGCAGTCCTTCAACAACATAAAGATGGTGCTTGGCAACCTTTATCCTTCTTTTCAAGGAAACTTAGCCCTTCACAGGCAAAATACTCGCCTTATGATCGTGAGCTACTTGCCATATATGAAGGGATAAAATATTTTAGGCATATATTTGAGGCCCGACTCTTTATCATCTATACTGACCATAAGCCGATCAGTTTTGCATTCCATGAGAGGAAAAAAAATTGTTCGCCAAGGCAGTATACCTCTAGATATCTCGATTTTATTTCTCAGTTCACTACCGATACCTATCCGTCACATATCAGTCAAGGATAATATAGTGGCAGTTACCTTGTCACGGATCGAAGAACTAGGAGTTCCAGTCAGCTTCGAGACTTTGGCCAAAGGTCAACCTACCGACCTTGAACTTAAACATTTACTGGACAATGGTTCATCACTTCGTTTAGAGAAGTTGAATCTTCCTGGAAGCCGTATACCTCTGTATTGCGACGTCAGTACACCGACTTCCAGGCCTTTTGTCTCGAAATTCTATCGCAAACAAGTATTTGAAAGTTTGCATTCTTTAAGCCACCCTGGTCCTAATGCTTCTGCTAAACTTGTAGCAGAGCGGTTTGTCTGGCCAGGGATACGTAAAAACTGCAGGGAATGGGCACAGGCTTGCTTAGCTTGCCAAAAAGTTAAGGTTAGCCGCCATGTCTCTTCACCTCTAGGTACATTTACTCTTCCTCGTACCCGCTTCAAACAGATCCATATTGATCTGATCGGACCTCTGCCAGTTTCATAAGGCTATCGGTATTACCTGACAGCAGTAGATCGATTTACTCGATGGCCGGAAGCAGTACCGATAGAAAACATAACTGCGGAAACCGTAGCCAAGGCACTAGTATCGACGTGGATTGCTCGATTCGGATGTCCTACGGATATTACAACTGAACGTGGTCGTCTATTCGAGTCTGCTTTATTCGAATGTTTATCGAAAATAGCCGGTTTCCAGCACAAACGGACCACTGCATATCATCCTGCTTGCAATGGGATGGTAGAACGTTTCCACCGTCAACTTAAGGCCGCAATAATATGTCACGGTAACGACAGATGGACAGAGTCATTGCCCTGGGTGTTGTTAGGCATACGAACTGCCTTTAAGGATGATCTCCAAAGTTCATCTGCTGAACTTGTTTATGGAGAACCCTTAAGATTGCCTGGGGAGTTTTTTGACAAACCTTCCTCAGTGGATACTTCCGATATGTCGGAATTTTCTGCTCGCTTGAGAAATATCACTGAGAAATTAAGGCCAAGACCCGCTTCACGACATACCAAGCATAAGGTGTTCGTATTCAAAGAACTCGCGACCACTGATCACGTCTTCCTTCGTGAAGACGCATCACGTGGTTCGCTACAGCCGGCATACTCAGGGCCATAAGAGTTCTAGCCCGGGATAGTAAAACATTTAGGATTTCTCAGAAGGGCAGAGAGGTGACGGTCTCCATAGACCGACTGAAACCAGCCTTTATGCTATCCGATCAAACAGATTCCCTTCCAGAAACCCAGAAAGAATACACCACTCGTTCTGGGCGGCGAGTAAGATTTTTATCGCCCTTGGCGGTCTCTGGAGGGGGGTGATGTAGGCTACTCACCTACGTTTCATTATTCTATACCTTCCTCAAATTCATACTTTTTACTATTAGTTAGCTCACCTCTTTTCTTTAGTATTTTCTTCTTTTAATACAATCTGTCAAATTCTTTTGTCTTCTGGTCATAATTTTTCCATGGAAAAAATGTCTTCATTTTATATTATATTTTATTAAAACCGTTTATTTTACACCTTCAATATTATTTACTTTACGCCGCATTGGTGGACCATATAGCGCTAACTAGGGAGTTATATACATACATGTTTAGGGAAACATGTATGTATATAACATATCGAACTGAGACCCTTCTTTTTTTAAAGTCGGTTTAAAATACACATGTAGTGCTACGTAAATAATGTTTCCTTTTATTCGTTTCACAATAAATAAAGTCATAATAATGCTACAACAATATTGGAGTTTGCATAGACAATGTCATTATTCTGGTTGCAAGAGCGCATTATATAATTATCTCATTATTTATTGTAACCACAATTAACGGACTTTTTATTTCTCTGATATATTAATGAAATATGGAGTTAATATGGGTGAAGTTTTGAATGGGATTGTTAATTTATTGTTTAATATAACATCACGCATTTTATCCCCGAAGTGGTAGGCAGAGCACATTACGGCACTTAATGCCACTGTACAGTGTAACACCCACTTTTCACTATTTACGTTTTGAGTCCCATGTGATGGGCACAATTCCAGACTCCATGCTACTACTGAGAATTTTTTAAACACCCCGTAATACTTTACCCGACCTGAGAATCAAACCCGAGACCCCTTGCCCGGCAGCCACACTTGCGACCACTCAGCCAACGAGGCAGTCAGACTTTAAAATTCAACAGACTGTAAACAACTTACGACATTATACGTCAATCACACTATTTTAGTTCAGTAACAAACGGTTAGTCGGCCATAATGACTTGTAATACGAAGGCTCTGGCTGAATACATGTAGGGACACAATTACGAACCTTCCTAGAATTCATTCTTCATGTTATATGAGGTCGTTGTATGCAGAGACATCAAAGGGTCTATTAGTGTACGTATAAATAGATCGCGTTCGTACTTGTTTGATAATACTTGCGTACTACTAAAAATTGTTTTGTAATTTTTTTTATTTTTGTTTAAACGTGGCCCGAACTAGGATTTTCTCCTGTGTCGTGACACATGACACCCTGACCCGCAACAACAGTGGATCACACAAACAGTTGTTCCGTGCGGGAATCGAACCCGCGACACGTTGCGCGGCAACCAGTTGCCCAGCCACCGCGCCAACAGTGCAGTCAAATTGTACGCAATGTGTGTTTAGAGCCATTTATTACCCCATATTTTAATGATATAATAGTAGTAATAGTAATTGTGGCCGATGCGGGTGCGCGCGAGGTAAAGAAATGAGAAACTACAGTTATTGATTTAAACTGGGAGCGATCAGCGGGCATGCCTCTCTGCGCGTGCAATCACGCGTGGGCGTCTTGGTCGTCGGGTACGAACGTGTGAACTGAACAAAAAAAAAGTATGGCGGACGCAGGACGCGGAACGCCACCGCTCCGCGCGCCGCCGTGCGGGCATGCGCCGAAATAAAATACGCGAACGCGATTGGTTTGAACATGCCGCGCTGAGGCTCCACAGACTATTTAATCAATCCAAACACAAATCAATACACTGTCTGTACTAATGACTTATAATAACATTATATCTCACTAACATGATATTTAATTTAAAATAATATTATTAGTCGGGCGGGCCGCCTCATCATCTCCAACATCCTGCCCCTTAGTGTTGTCTGAGCAACACTCATCACCCAGTAAGAGAGCAACACGAGAGGCCGGACGCTTTACGACTCCGGTCTTTGTTTTGATACCTACGACTCTTACCCGTCCGTCGGATCCTGGGTAGACTGCTTGTATTACGCCTTTCGGCCAGATATTTCGGGGCGAAGCGGGATCTGCTATTATAACTAGGTCACCTACCTGTAACTGAGCTCCTTCGCGGTTCCACCTCTTGCGAGGCGCCAGGGTAGGAAGAACTTCTTTAATCCACCTAGACCAAAATAAATCCGCAACTTTATATGATCTACATTTATTTTTAATCCAATGTAAAACTGTAGTAGAATCAGTCCAATAATATACTGAATTCGGTTGCAAACGATGTTCTGTCTTAATACTCTTAGCTAACTTGCATGATAATAAAGCGCCCTGCAACTCAAGTCGCGGCACGGTAACAGGCTTCAACGGAGTAACTTTACATTTACTAGCGATAAACGATACGGTAACGCGTCCATCGGTGCTTTCCCGGCGCCAATAAGCGACCGCAGCGTACGCGTTCGGCGATGCATCGCAAAACAAGTGAAGTTCCAAACTCGCTAAAGTATCGCCAGCGGCGCTATCACTAGAAAAATACCATCGCGGAATTTTAATGTTATTTATTTCTTTAGCTTGAATTAACCATTTGCAAAATAAATCATATAAATCATCTGTTAATTTATCGTCCCAATTAATATTACTTTTCCAAGTTTCACGCATTAATATTTTCCCTTTAATCGTAAATGGTCCTAAGTAACCGTGAATATCAAAAATAGACATAACGATACGTAACATTTCGCGTTTTGTGGGTATACGTTTAAAAAGTAAAATATCTTCGGGTATTCGCTTAAAAGATAAGTCCAACGCCAATACATCGCTGCGCGGGAACCATAATATGCCTAACGCTCGTTCTGCTTGTTTAGCAAAATTGAACTCTATTGCCATGTCATTAAGGCTGTCTTTAGGAATGTCACTGAGAACGGTAGGCACATTACTAAGCCAGTTGCACATATGGAATCCGCCTTGACTATGAATAAATGAAATTTCTTTTATCAATTGTTTAGCTATATTTACATCTGTAACACTATCTATGTAATCGTCCATGTATTGATTGATTTTTATAGCATTTACCGCGTCTGGCATTTGATCACTAAATCGCGACGCGTTTTTGTTTTGATTTATAAACTGAGCTATAAATGGGGAACAGTTTGCTCCGAAAATGAGTGACGTCATAGCATATTTACCTACACTACAGCTACCTTTCTCTTTCCATAAAAATCGTAAGGCATTTTGGTCATCACTATGAATTTTGATTCTTAAAAACATATCCTTTATGTCGCCTATTATTCCTATAGGATTCTCTCTAAATCTAAACATGATACCGTACAAAGATTGCAATAAATCGGGACCTTGAAGAAGGAAATCATTAATGCCCGAATACTGAAACGTTTGTTAAATATTTAACGGCTGCTTAAATCATTGAGCAGCCCTCAAATTCTAGTTTGGTATACTCAAACGTCTGTTATCTTTTTAAAGGTCTGTTACATTTAAGTCGTGCTCAAAAGTCCACTTAAATGAAAAAACCGTATACTGAAACGATACTTATTTTAAGTATGTGTCAATCTATTGTCAAAAGTCACCTCAAATGTACCGGAATACTGACGTTTGTTAAATATGTAACGGCTGCTTAAATCATTGAGCAGCCCTCAAATTCTAGTTTTGTATCATGAATTGTCAGTTATTCTTTTGAAGGCCTGTTATATTTAAGTCGTGCTCAATGGTCCAGTTAAATGAAAAAAACCGTATACTGAAACGATACTTATTTTAAGTATGTGTCAATATATTGTCAAAAGTCCACTCAAATGTAAGAGTGGTCTGAAGGCCTCCTAAATGCTTTGAGCGTTGTAGAAATTATAATTTACGTATAAAGTCGTGTGTTTAAAATGTCTCTATCAACGCTATCTTCTCTTTTGGCTGATGAAAGTCGTCCAATACGACACAATGAACTGAAATTGAACGCATTTGAGCAACTAGCAAATGGGAATATTTATATATATTTTATTCCGCTGAAGAACTGAATGAACGAAGCACGGAGTATCCTCAGGAGTTGTCGGCGGCTCCCGCGGCCGCGGTCGAGCGATAAATATATCGAGTTTGGTGAGAGTGGTTTATTGCGTATCGTGTGTGTTTTGTGTCGCATCTCTGCTGCATGAGCGCATATCTACGGGCGGGAGGTCGGTGCTGCATACTATCCATGCATCATACATGCCATTATTTGAACAATAATTATAATGATGTGGAATTTCGTGTAAACTTCTGTGTTTCCAAAGAAAGAGTTTAGTGCTTGAACTCGGTATTAGAGGACGATGTTTAGAGTCTCTCTGAAGTATGGGATCCGTAACGAGGTAATCCGATAGAAAACTGAAGTTATCATCGTAGCACAAATGATTATCAAGCTGAAATGGCAGTAATGATCATTTGGGGTAGACGTGTACTGATGTGGAGAACGCGTCTAGACAGACGTACATAGTGTGGGGCGGTGGAGAGAATTTAACTACTAATAGAAAAATACAGTATCAGTTGTTTCAACTGCCTGCCTGAAATAAATAAATGATAATAATGCTGCGATTGGATGCCTAGAGTTAAAAATTGACCTTAGTGGCGTGCCATTAGAGAGGCTATCCAGCAGTGGACGAGAACAGACTGATGATGAAGATTGCACAACCCATAGGTCTGGATAGCAATCAAAACTTTGTATACGTATTTGTATTAGGACTATGCTAATAAATGGACATGTTCAATCATAGTAAAATAGTTTTATTATTATAACTATAACAGTATAGGCGGCGACGGGGTATGCTGCCATGTTCTGGACAGCTACATCATGATTATAGTGCTGACACATAGAATCCCAAGCATCTTTCTTTTTTTTCATATGGGCGTTGGTCTCTTTGTTCTCTGTAATATCATTATGCCTGCAAAAATAGCAAGAAGCATATAAATTAACAATAGATCAGATCAGTTCTATGTACCTATACGTATTAAGTTTCATTACATACTTACTTCTTGATCAGCCCTAAAAGGATATCCTTTTCGGTAGTCGTATATAATTGGACCCACGATTCTTTTTTTCTTCCATAATAACATTAAAATTGTAGTATGCTATCTGAAGCCGGAGAAAATTCGTGTTTCATTATATGCCAATAACGTCTGTATGTCAATTGACTTACAACGTTTCACTACACGACAATCTAGTCGTAATTGTTTATTTTTCATTTTAATATTATAATTCTGTGTAGGTACTTAAATTGTTATTTTTATTATGATATTATATGTTAATAAAATTAGTAATAGAATATTATAAAATTCATTACAGTGAAATTTATAAAATTGTAGTATATTTTAGTACATAAATTATCATCGAATAAGCTATTTAATCAAATCATGCTGCATGAAACGAATACGTAAAAAAACACAATTTATTTTGTAATCGAGAATATGCTTAGGAAATGCATATCATAGAATGTTGCCATAAAGCAAACATTTAACGGCTGCTTACCTGAGTAGACCAGAAATAAATTGATGGACGTTTCAGTATACCAGTTATATTTGAGGCGTGCTCAAATTTAAGTTGCGATTAATTGAGAGCTGTATTTGACAGACGTGACAGACGTTCGAGTGTCAAACGCTTAGAAGTATCTCGTGCATATAATATCTTTGAAAAATTATAAATTAGTGTGAAATGTCTTTATCGTCGTTATCCTCTCTTTCCGATAATGAAAGTCGTCCAATACCGACCCAATGGAGTAAAATTAAATGCATTCGAACTATATGATGGTGTGGAATTCCGTGCACGCTTTCGTGTTTCCAAAAAGACAGTTTGAATTCAGCAGAATTGGAAGCAGCATCAAGCCTTTCACATGTGAAACCGAGCGCTGCAGCCAATAGACCAAATCCTGATAACTAAAGATTTTAGGCGACAAGCAGTTACCAACGCGTAACAGGAGACATTTTTCATGTAGAACAGCCAACTGTTCACCGGATTGTGCACAAGGTAACGGCCATAATTGCGAGCATGAAATCTTTATTCATTAATATGCCAACTTCTGAAGAATTGGTAGACATTGCAAACGGGTTTTATGCAATTGCAGGATTTCCCACAGTAAGTGAGGCTGTTGACTAGACCAGACCTTTTGCACCCATATTAATTAAAAGCCAAATAGCAACAAGGAATCCAGTAGAGAGTAGAAGTAATTTTGAAGGGTTTCAATAACATTGTCAAAGAATATTGTAAATTTTGGGAATTTGTTTTTGTATTTACACATTTTTAGGAGGAGGATTAGGAGTTAGTTTTAATTTATTTGAAGGTCTCTTTTTATTTTTTTATTTTATTTTTAGTTTAGTTTCTATAGATATTTGTGACTTATGTAAGCTATTAAAAATGAATAAATTGTAAAAATAAAGAATTGAAAAACAAATCATAATAAAATAGTTTTATTATTACAACTCTTTTTATACACAACGTTGCTCCACACTAGGACTTTTTACCGTGTCGTGGGTGCGTTTACAAACATACAATTACACATACACATGACACCCAGACCCACAAAAAGTGTTTGAAAGGTTCCCCTCGGTTTCCATGGGATTCCATCATCAGATCCTGACCTGGTAGAAATAAGACCAACCTGAGAGTATGACCTTACTACAAAAAAAGGATCATCATAATCTGTCCACAAACGCCGAGTAATCGGGTAAAAAGCACACAAAAAAATATATAACCGAATTGATAACCTCCTCCTTTTAGGGAAGTCAGTTTAAAATGAAGTCGGTCATTATTTTTTAAACTAGCTGTTCCTCGCGACTTCGTCCGCGTATAATAATGACTTTTGGCAAATTTTGATTTTTTTAATAAGTCTTTCATCAGCATCGATTCAGTTATACCTCTATTTATTGTGAAATGTTGTTCATTTTGGTGATTTCAAAAAATAATCAATCTCACTGGTATTTCACCCGTATAGTATCCATACCCGTGAGGTTTCAGTGATTAAAACTCCATTGGAATTCCAATCGAATAGTTACAGCGGTTGAAATCTCTCAGGAGTCATTTTCCGAGTCTCAAACTATCGTTGCGTCGTTGTACCGAATTCCACTCAAATAATTTCAATGGTTTAAAAAATAGAGTGACCCAGAAGATTAACGCAGTTCCTGTCCTGTGGGATTTCCGGGATAGAACAAGCATACGTTATTTCCAGTGCCAATGTCTCACTCTCTTTAAACCGAATTACAATCAAATAGGTTAATAATATTAGTATTCAGCCTCTTTGCATACCTTAATGTTATATCGTGGCAATAAAAAAATAAAAAAAATAAATTGTCAATCATCCATTGGCATGAAACTTACTTGTCAAAAATATGTCAGATAGGTAATATAGAGATGTGTACATACTTAATATTATAAATTTGTGTCTGTTTGTTTGTTAGAAATTGGCGCGATTTTTTTATTGAGTGTAGATAACAGGGGGTCGAGGTTTGTGTGGAGAATTTCATAATTTTCAAGAAACCTAAAATGGTATTAGGTACATTTGTGACCAGTAAAACATCGGGCACCAAATATATTTTATCTTTTATAATCCTGCTCTCAATACTTTAAAAGAGCGCAAGCGAAACCACGGGCAGAAGCTATTCCATAAATAAAATGAATTAACTAAAGTTAATTCAATTTACTTTTTCCTTAAAATTCTTGATTCAGATGCAGCTAAATACTATTATTAGTCCTTGAAAACAGTTTTCATTGGTAGTCAAAGGCTTAAGCAATATTCTTCCGAATCCTTTTTTAAGATTTTCATGCTGCCATGTTCTAATGCTGCTTACTGCTACAGCATTATATTGCTGGCACACAGCATCCCAAGCATCTCTGTTTTTTCGTATTATATGGGCGCTGGTCGTTTTGTTTTCAATAATATCTGCAAATATAGCAATAAGCCATCAGCTATAGATCAGATTACCGTTATATTATATAAGTATTAAGTTTCATTGTATACTTACTTCATGATCAGCTCTAAAAGAATAAATATATTTTTCGGCGGTCGTATAATTGAATCCACATTTCATTTTTTTCTTCCATAGTTATCTAATAAAATTAAATTTTAGTAACGCGTATAATTGAAATATCGCGCTTTGATTCATTGTTGTCAATAATGTCAATTGACTTAAACGTTTCACTACACGACAATCTAGTCGTATAATGTTCCATTTTCATATTATAATTGTGTGTAGGTAGGTACTTAAAAATATTTTTGTTATGATATACATTAAAAAAATGAACAAGACTGTGAATTCATAAAATTTTAGTACATAAATTATCATCGGATTTAGCTATTTGATCAAATCATGCTGCGTTAAACGAATACGTAAAGTAAAAAAAATATTTTGTAATCGAGAACATGCTTTTTGTACAGAATGTTGCCATAGAGCAAACATTTAACGGCTGCTTACCTAAGTACACCTTAATACAAATTGATGGACGTTTCAGTATACCAGTTATATTTGAGGCGTGCTTAAATTTGAGTAGCGATTAACTGAGGGCTATATTTAACAAAGATTTCAGTATTCGGGCATCAGTGACATATCACAACATTTTGCCGCGGCATCGAATACTAATCGTAATTTCTTTTTATTCGGGTTATCGACCCCAAAATGGGGTAAATACCAAATATGGTGGGATGTTTGTTCGTTTTTAGATCCGTTTTCATCCAATTTTCTCGCGTAGTTATTGTTAAAAAGATATTGCATACGTTCGCGGTATCTACCTTCATACTCTGAATCTAACATTTTTCGTTCTACCGATTTTAATCGTTTTAACGCCACAGGATACGAATCCGGCATGATAAATTCATCATGTTTCCACGGAAGCCTGACCGTCCATTGTCCATTGACTAACTCGGCGGACTCGTCGACTATTTTGATGGCCCTTAATGTCTCTAAGTTCTGACGCGGTTTGCTATTAATACCGATTGAATCTAAAGAAAAAGAACGACGAATTAACTCATGTAAATCAATGTTTACGTTATCGTTATCAGATTGCATAGATAAAGACATGTTAGTTTGCTGCAATGATGTACTTGTGCATGCAATAATATTATAAGGTTCGCTTGCGCCCGTGTCGCTGCCGCTGCTAGCTGTCGATGAGTCGCGGCGGGCGCGCGCTATTGACTTACCTTGCGGGGTGAGTGCGAGCGGGCGAGCTGCCGCCGCTCGGGTCCCGCTGACGCTGCTGATATTGTTGGCGTGCTCGGCGCGCTTATCAGTGAAATCAGTTTGGCGTAAAGCTCCATGCACACACCACCCTAATAATGTTTGCGTGATAAACGGCCCGCTCGACTTATACCTTTTACAAACAATTGGCGCAATTAAATCATAATTATCTTGCCCTATTAACAATTCAGGTTTAACTGTATTAACAGAACACAAAGGATAATTAATATTAGGTACATTTTCGTAACATTCTACACTTGAGACAAATTGTACGGGTAAGTTAAGTTCCTTAAGTTTGCGGGCACGTAGCTCGTACTTATCACCGTTACTGTTGCTGATGGCACATTTTATAAGTTCAGTTTGACATACCAGTTCAGAGTCCCATGCGCCAGATGCGCGCATTGTCACCGTCTTACCGTGGAGCCCGACCTTATCAGCAAGGTCGGCGGCGATAAGGGTTACCGTGGCACCGTCATCTAACAACGCATGCGTATTGACACTCACTTTAGGTCCGTGAACGGTTACCGGCACTATTTTAAGCACTACTTTTGACCCGGTTAATGTCTGTGATGCATTTGGCACGTTAAGCACTGACACTTCGGCACACTGCGCGGCGCGGGTGTTTGCGTGAGCGACGAGTTCGCTATCGGGCTTCGGCGCGTCGCTGGGAGGCAGCGGCGGCGTGGATGATCCGTGGCGCGCTGCCTCCGGCTTCGTCCAGTGTAGCAGGCGATGGTGCGGCCCACCACAGGCCTCGATGTCGCAGCTCTCCGCAGAACACGTCGCTGGATCTTGATGTCGAGAACCGAGGCATTTGAAACATAATTTGTTCGCTCGAACAAATCGCCATCGGTCTTTTCTCATTGCTCGTTTGAACTGCAACGTGCAACGTGTCGCGGGTTCGATTCCCGCACGGAACAACACTTTGTGTGATCCACAAATTGTTGTTTCGGGTCTGGGTGTCATGTGTATGTGAACTTGTATGTTTGTAAACGCACCCACGACACAGGAGATAATCCTAGTGTGGGGCAACGTTTAAAAAAAAAAAAAAAAAAAAAAAAAAAAAAAAACTTGCCGCAGTCGGGTAGTGAGTGCTCGGCAGTTCTTTTGCAAAAATGGCATTTAGTCTGCGCTGTGTCGGGGTCATTGACCGTCATTGCTGTTAATACGGAATGTGGATGTTTCTTATCGGTTTTTTCGTTTTTATTATAACGTGAGTATTCGTTCTGGTAGTGTATGTAGCTCACTCCGGCCTGTGCTACCTTTTTAGCTTCGATGTAAAGGAATTCTGATAATAATTGTAATTTTGGAGTATCTTGCTGTTGCTGTAATCTTTCGTGCAGGTATTCTACCCACTTGTTAATTAAATTGGTTGGCATCTTTGAGACGACGATTGACGATAATTGTGGGCTTCTTAAATAGTCTGATTGGTTCAGTGTTGTGACTGCTGTAACATAGTTTTTCACTTTAATTGCGAACTTGACTATTTCAGAGTGGTAAGATTCTGGTAGCGGGGATAACTTTCGGAGCTGAACTGACACTTGGCGCATTACGATCTCAGGTCTACCGAATCTAAGTTCGAGCGTGTCCATGACGTCCTGAGGTGAGGTGTTACCCATCAACAGTGCGGATGCTGCTTCCTTCGCTTCTCCACGTAAACACTTACGTAAGCGCCATACGTTTTCGGTATCACTAAACTTACAGATGCGCGACGACTCGTAAAATGCTTCTCGGAATTGGAGCCATTCTAAAGGGTCTCCGAAGTACTGGGGTAAATCCTTAGAGGTGGCGAGCCGCGTGAGTAGGGTACGGCCATTCTGAGTGGCCGTGGACGCCTCGACTGCACTCTTGATGGCGCAGGTTAGCTCCCGTATGGCGGTACTCGCGCCTGTGTTCTCGACCATCACTTTGTTATCTCCATCGAGCGACGGGTCGGGCTCGGCAATGGACTTCTCCAACCAGCTTTCTACTTTGCATTTATAGGAGTTTGCCGACGACTGTGAACAACGTGAATGCAGATCGGCTACTTCCACGGCCATCTTCTTTTGAAGTAACTCCTTCTGGATGCGCGCTTTTTCTTTTGCTAATTGAGCTTGGGATTGAGCTTGGGCTTCCTCTAACTCAATCTCCGCTTTGGCTGTCTCATATTGAAGGCGCAGCCGTCGCGCTGTGGACGACGACGTGTGTGAACGTGCGCCATCGCGGGCGCCGCGCCGTGCGCCGCCGCCATTTTCGCCACACGAGTTCGCACGTGGTGGACGATCCGCCACGTCTTTGATCGTGCACTGCACTTCTGATTTCGCTTCTAGTTTCTTTTCTTCGTTAGCCGTTAGTTCTTCCTTAGTGTGAGCACGTGTCCTAACGCCACGCGTCGGTGTACGAAATAACGACATCTTCTAGTTCGCGCGCTTGATCCTGTCCTTAGATCCGGCTCGAAGGACCACTTTTTGGCCGATGCGGGTGCGCGCGAGGTAAAGAAATGAGAAACTACAGTTATTGATTTAAACTGGGAGCGATCAGCGGGCATGCCTCTCTGCGCGTGCAATCACGCGTGGGCGTCTTGGTCGTCGGGTACGAACGTGTGAACTGAACAAAAAAAAAGTATGGCGGACGCAGGACGCGGAACGCCACCGCTCCGCGCGCCGCCGTGCGGGCATGCGCCGAAATAAAATACGCGAACGCGATTGGTTTGAACATGCCGCGCTGAGGCTCCACAGACTATTTAATCAATCCAAACACAAATCAATACACTGTCTGTACTAATGACTTATAATAACATTATATCTCACTAACATGATATTTAATTTTAAATAATATTATTAGTCGGGCGGGCCGCCTCATCATCTCCAACAGTAATTACTCTACGAGACCTGCTTGTCCCTTTAATAAATGGGTGTAATGTGCAAATGTTTTTAAGGGGGGAAAATCATCGAGTGACTGCTCCCGCCTGGGTGAGGCGGGAGGGAGTGTTAGACTCTTACTGACTAAAAACCACCCCGTTCCTTCTCCTGCACGTCGAGCCGGAGCCCCGGTAACCCGTCAGGTTCTCCGCGACAAATGTTTGATTTGAGCTAAGTTTGAAACCTAATAATAATTCATTGCTAAGTTAATACTGTTAAGAAAACCAGAGTAATAAACGAAGCCTAATAAAATATAACACAAATTATGTATAAAATAAAACAGATGTAAAATATACAGAGCAAATAAAACTTGACAAATACAAGACATATTTCTTGACAATAACCCTACGCCATTTTTACTTCACTTAAACTAGCCAAGAAAAATAATGAGTACAATATCGTGTACGTACTCCATAAGTATACTTCAGAGGTTAAAGTTATTGTGTACAAGAATAAAAATAACAAGATTTTCGGCGAATAAAAACATAAAGGTGTATGTATGGGCTACATGTTACGGGGTAGCGAATCGATTCCCGGCGTATACCTCAGGTAGGGGCCATAAGCACTTCGGAAATGGTCGAGCCCATGAAAAATATGACATGAGGAAAGGGAAGCGAGGCCTCTAAGCCTTTTATGAAATCGTTAATGACCTACTTGATGGGCTACAATGAACCTTTTCGTACTGTAATACGATTTTTGTATGCGTCTCTAAGTGCCTCTGCTACATTGGGATTCATGCTCACACATTACCGACTGGATCGGTACTGAATTTTTTTCCGTTATGTGCACCAATCTTTTCCGCGAGATATTTAACGAGAATGTGAATTTTATGGGTTATATAATTGTAGGTATTTCAGAGGGAAACTCGGTTTGAAGGACCTCGAGAGTGAGTCGTTTGGTTTGTGATGGTTATTACTGATTTTTCGGTAAAGTTATGGTTTTCATAACTCAGTTGATATAAAATAGGGAGTATAGAAAGACTTTAATTTTTTCCATGTGAATTTATAACAAAACTAATAGATCATTATTGTTTTATTAATGTTGAAAATATTTTATAACAGGAAGAAAATATTCTTAACTAAAAAGAGGACTCCAAAATAATCCGAGACGCCGTGAACAACGGAAAAATTTGAAATTATTTTTATAGAAAAATTGTTTGTCTAGTTTCTGACGATTTCTCTAAACTAACGGTTCATAGTTAACCTCAACAACACAACTCAACAAAAAGGTACATTTGAAGCTTATGGATCGAGTATTACGATGACTTTAGACATTCTGTTGTTTTATTCCGAATCGTTAACAAATTCGGACTCAATTCGGAGACACGTTTGAATTGTTTGCGAGACTAAGTTTAAAAGCTAGGCAGTGTAGTCTGGGCCTTATTAGCATAAACAAAATTAAATAAAGTATCAAATTGTGCTGCTAAACAACGGACAAAGGTATCTATTTAACGTTCGCATTTTGGTTTAGTTGTGATGTAAAAGATTTTTCGTTTTGTCTTTTTATTTAAATTGTATAAAAACAGACTTATTTTATTATTTTAAAAATTAGTTTAAAAACTCGTGTCATGAAATGAGTCTGACTGCTCAAAATATCTAATCAAAATGATTTATCTTATTTTTTTTATTGCATTAGCCGGTAATCGAGCAGACGGATCACCTGATGGTAAGCAATCGGCTTCGCCCATGAATACCTAGAACACCAGAGGCGTTACAAGTGCGTTACCGGTCTCTTAGGGATTAGGAGTTTGATGATCGTTGGGGATTCAGGAATTGGGGAGATTAGGGAAGGGGAGGGTAATTGGGCCTCCGGTAACCTCACTCACACGACGAAACATAACGCAAGCGTTGCTTCAGGTCGGTTTTCTGTGAGGTCGTGGTATCACTCCGGTCGAGCCGGCCCATTTGTGCCGAAGCATGGCTCTCCCACACTTAAAATACTTAAATAATTTTAATATTTTAAAATTATACGGCTCAATTTTTTATACCAACCACAAAACGGTAACCAACAAAAAAATAACAATTAAAAAACAAAACTAAATCAAGTGCCCACTAAAACTAAGATACCTCACCCACCTTTATTTGTTGCCATAAAAATAAAAAATAATAAGCCTCGGTCTGGCAACATTACACTTGACATTCGCAACTTTTAATTGCCACACTCGGCGGCAGCAGAGCGGTTTGAGTGGTCGCCCGTCACGACTAAGCTCTCGCAAAAACTACACCATGTATACGTTACGTTTTAGTTGTAAACACGCTGTATACAGCCACAAATGTTCTAGTTTAGATGTACTTAGATTCGGGTTATCACTTATTGTGGTTTTAATTTTGTACGCTTATTGTTAGTTGCTTTTTTAATCGTTTTTATGAGTTTGCGTGGGTTGTGGTTTTTTAGTAGATATTTTAATTGTTAGTAGGTACTAGTAGGCATTATTGATGTCGTGTCGATTCGAGATTATTACCCATTAATGTTTAAATGTTTGAATGCTTCACTTATATTATTTTAACAAATTTTTCATATTATATGAGTTGTGACTGAAAGGACATTTTGTATGTGATAGAGATTAAAGATAATTACATTATTTTTACATGAGAATATTATATAAGTTTATTTTTTTATATTTTACGACGGAATTCACTCATTGATATTTAGTTTAGTAGATTTTACTTGTACAATAAGTTATATATTTCTTCATCAATCGCAATTTACAGGGTGACTTATAACTCAACATGTTTATTTCGGTCACCCTGTATAATAGTAAGCATCCATGCTTATGATTATTATATTCGATAATATCCTTTAAAACTACGTTTATAAAGTCTATTTTACAACAGGAAGCATTCCTAATACGCGTCTTTCTAAATGTCAAAGAAAGGATTGCCATGACAATACCCTGTGCCACGCCAGCATTATAAACAGGGTGTGTGCGCCTGTATGCGTCAGGTAAAGGGTGCGTCATGTTAAATATCGTAAAGTTCACTGTCCTTTTATCGTTATATGGATAACAATAAAGGGTCTCAATATTAATTCGATGTTTTGGCTTCGTGATTTTTGTTCAACTGAGTGGGAAGTTATTTCAATACTGCTTAAATTATCTCGATTAATAATTATATAATAGAGGTATACATAAAAAAAATGTATTCATTGCTTAAAGCAATCTGCAGAAAGTTAGTAAAGACTCGAACCTGTATATCTAAGAGCCGTGTAATTGACATTTGACAGTTTTTAATATGGAAGAATTGTCAAATATTCAATGTTATTATCCTCATTTAATTTATCTAGCTTTGGAAAAATCGGTCCTCAATATTATAAATAACTTTTCATTAGATCTATACAATAAGTCACACAGTCTAAGAAGTCAAACACATAAGTATGTAACCTTTCGTGTGCACGAATATGAGACACAATAGACAATACATTGAAACTTGCGTCGATTCGCGTTATGAAAAAGAACAAATGACAAAACCACTAGCCCCCAAAAATCAAACCCAATAATAATCGTTTTAGCCTAAGAACTCCCCAGAACTTAGTGCTCCCCCTAGATAAATGAGCCGGACTATTAGTCTGTCTGTACATAAATACTAAAGGACTGTAGGGATTAACCCTAACGATAGTGCATAAAGAAGGTAACTAGTGGTTTTGGTAATTAATAATCGCTATCAAAGGTTTTACTAGTACGAATTCGTTATCTAGACTTCTAATGATAAAGAGTATCTAGGTCTCGCTCTGGTAATGGGTAGGTAGAGAGGAGATGAAGTAGAATGCGAGTTGTTAGTTCCACAATAAAAAGTAACAGGCAACTTGTTTCAGGCAAAAAGTAACAGGCAAAAAAATCGAACTTGAATACTAAATGCATGATTGTTTTTGTTTGTCTACATCAAGGATGTAACCCAAGGCTTCGTACTCGGCAATCAAGTCTGCTCAAGTAACAATTGCCATCTAATAAGAAAAAATGAAAATAAACAAATCATTAACATCATCAGAACAAAACCCTCATTCGTTATCAGGACTCAAAAAAACTACACGAAGGAAAATAAAAGTAAGTTGCAAACGTCGATACAACATAGAAGTAGTGTGTCCGAGGCACGCATTTTAAAAAATGGCACAGCTTAATGTTCCCGAGCGAGAGAGCGGAAGAGGGCGGAAGAGAGGTACAGGGGGGACGGAGGGGGACCGTAGTTTATGGACTGAACTGATACCGGGACCCAGGGAAGTGCCCCAAGCTTACGCTTAGGATTTGTGTGCTCGCCGAATTTACATGGAATTTCTGTTTTGATAAAATGCGTGCCAAAATTATTGTGTATGTGCACGTGTTTTGGTGTTAACAATATGTAAGAAGAAGGCATCACCAAAGAGGTGTTCTTGCACCAGCTGTGATGTTAGAATCGTTGTTATAGGCGGCGGGAATAATGACAAATTTTATATGAATCCAGAAGCAAATAATAAATGTCACCACGTTCAACACTTTCTGCCCTAAATATGATAGCAAAAGAAACGAATCTGGGATATATCCTCAATCAAAACCGAAGTGACATGATGCCGCGTAATGCGAGTAACATGTCATTAAGCACAGCACTAATTACTGGCAAGTGACTAAAAGTCTTGCTTCGTCACTGATTAATCTAACCAGTTTTAGCTACTTGCCCGTTAAATTGACTATTGATCATACTTAGTGTGCGATAATCTTCAGGGTAGGGCGAGAAATGGTGCGGGATGGACCGGGGCGGGTGAGGTGCGCGGGGAGGGGGCGGCGGGCGTCCTGCGGCAGACATGACTTATTACAACCACCAGGATACAACCCTATTTCGGCCCTAATGACGACGCTTCGTATAGGAGCCTTAATTTCGACTCCCCACGATTTTTATTAACGCATTCAAGTAGCGCGCAATTTAGGACGTCTCCATTTTATTGTTGCCGATGTCCGGCGCGATTAACTCGCCTTTCTTACGTACTTCTGATTAATTTCTTTTGAGCATCTCATGTGAATCACTTACTATGGCCACTCAACCTAGTTTCAATACAGTAATTACAAAAAAGGTTCGTAAAAATTCGCAGAACGTGAGGTCGAGACTCTTAGATACAAATCTATTGTGTTGTTGTGACCTCCGCTTAGGTTGTACAAACTTCAAGAGCGGTAGAAAGGAACCCTTTGCTCAACAAAAGATAGAAAAGTTACTTACATCACGAAACACATTTATTCTGTCCAGTAAATGTACACAGTGTGTATATGTAGTCTAAAACAATTTTGCCACTCACCAAGTTTTTATAGGTCACAGAAATGTTATTCGAATTACGGGCCATTTCACTTGGATTCCTTTATACACTCGAACCCTTCATAAAGGGCAGACAATGAGGGAGAGCTATACTTCCATTCTTCGTAATTTGAGCTCCATAACCGGCACTAAACCGTTTATGATGCGGCTCTCGGAAAGGTTAAAAACGGCCGGAACGGACAGCACGTAAATCAGTTACAACAAGCTCAATAAAATGCCAAAATGAAAATGTTTTTGTGGCAACACTATAATATATATGAAAGTCGGTTTATTAGGATGTCGCCCCGTTATGAAGCCGTCGCCGATTTAACTTCTACGTGTGTTATATTGATGAAAATGTTTACTTTAATATTGTAGTGGTCCTCTGTAATATTGTCATTTTTATATCGAAACACTTTGCCTCTTGCTTAGTTTAGTTCATCGAGTTCATCATCTTAACATTTAGGTTACGACTAGAATCAAAATATCAACAACAAAGATTAATACAAACACATCATAAAACTCCTCATAAAAAAGACACTTGCACCACACGACGAGATAGCAAAAATACTCGACAATTGCATTACGCTTTACCAAAAACAATGTAACAAATGTACCTACATCACGACGTAATTGCACCTACATTATGACGTTATACATGAAAAATATTCTTTTTGTCAAGCTTCCCCGACCAGGGTACTTTAACGTGAGCCATGATGACAAACGTTGGAACAGTCGAGAACTCCATGCACAATTTAATTAGGCAAACGTGTAACTCTACAAAGTCCGACAATCCGTATGACGATAATATAATATGTTGAATGTAGCTTAATTGCTGTACATTGGTCGTCCATACTTTACTGTAAATAAGCTTTATATAGCACTCACTAATTAAGTTGAGTTTTTACGTCATCTCTCTTTGAGTTTTCGGGGAAATTTACGTCTCTATGTTTGATTGTGAATTTGCCCTGTTACAAAACTCTTGGTAGGTAATGTTTAGATTCATTCTCAGAATTTTTGATTGCAAAATATTTGTCGTTCCTTAATTTAGAAATTAACCTGTTCTCGAGTAGTTTAATCGTAACAATTTCGTTTTATTCTGAACACCGATAAAAAATAGTTTATGTTTTTTCTAAAATCAAAAAGTTTAAATACCTATATTATGTCAGATCTAAGGATTGAGGGATACCTATAGAAAAAGACACGACCAATAATATTACAAGCTAGCTACATCTAGAAAATACAACAATATATACCTTAATTTGAAACTAGGCGCTTTATTAATCAGCACCAGTTAATCCCAGCAAATGATACATCGAATATTCGCGAGGATACCGCGGCCTGTTCACATAATTACCGCAAGTGCCTCGATGATGAACCGTTAATCCGGTAACTAGAATAAATTTGCATTGTTAAACGCGTTTGCACGCATTCGCCGTGCACAAGTGCGTCCAACTAATATAAATTCGCAACGCGTTGTGTGCGTATATACCTCTAAATGAGGTTGAATTACATAGAGGTTTTAAATATGAAGTTATTTAAAGTGTATTACTAAAACTTGAATCCTTTTATTGTTGGAAGGCTAAGGGCACTAAACATCTGACACCTTTTGAATACATTACTAGGTATTATATTATTAATTTTATTTATTTATCTTTATACCACAAAGGTAAGTATTCTATAATCTAAGCCCCACAAAACCGTTGCAATGGTTTGACTGTGGGGTCGAGTTACTATTAGCACTTATAGCAGTTATTATTGAGCTCTTTTAAAATAACACTGCTTGATTCGGGATTTGGAGCTTATATATTTGATAGTGAATACTTAAGTTGTTTCAATCACGCAATAAAAAAGGGACTGTTTTTCATCACAAATATCTCTGTGCCTCGATGGCAATTTGCTCTAAAGAACACACATATACCTCTATAGGAATGTTTGTCACATATAATATACTATATATAAACTATAACATAAGGTACGTATGTCTGGTGTATAGTGATGCGATTTCTAGCAATGTCTAGTGAGGCAACACGACAGAAACTTGAGAATAGTCAGAGTATAGACAACGTTTGTCATCTATTGGTTGTCTATATTTTGGTAACAGAAAACAAAAGACGATTACGATAACAATAATAAATTGATGGCTAAAGAGCTTCTAGAGTATGTTAGAATTATATTACACTCGGTTTCACCGTCAGCATAGAATGTTACTAGTCGCTCATCCACGCTGGTCGCGCCATCAGTAATTACCGTAGTACTGTATAGTGAGGTACTAGCTCAGCCGCCCGTCCGGTAGCCACTGCGTCGCGACTGGTTGCGCGGCCATGGTGTCTCAACGGAATATAGCCCTATCTCTCTATCTACCGTTGCTTATGATTGACCAAATATCATCACGTCAAAACACCATTCAGAGATCCCTTCGGTTAACCAAATAGACAAGTTACTAAGAGTGTTTCATCACCGCTAATAAAGAGCAGAATAGTTCTATCTGCATATATGCATACATATATATCAAACTATCTGCATATATAACACTCAATAAGCAAGTACCATGCACAATCCACTAAGGACAAGGAAAGCGTATTCCTGAGCCTAAGAAAGCCTTTTACCACATTCGACCATTGAAGAGAAATTCGAGCAGTACTCAGAAGTAGGATACAAATGCGGTACACGCTGAAATTTCAGCCTACACAGCCTTAGGGTGATCTTGCTAGGCTTGTGTACAAAGGTACACGACCTAGACTGTTCTTATCGAACGTAACTTCGTGAAAGCGCTTTACGTTTTGAAAGGCTCGCTAAAGACGCATGAGCGTTTCCCATGTACAGAGGTTTTATTTATTCCGTACCTACCTGGTTCGCTTCGTGATTGTAGGGTATAAAGAGCAGTATTGTGTTTTAAAAATGTGTGGATGTGGGACTCTTGGTGTAACTTTAACTATCAGAAAGTTATGTGTGAAATAGATAAATGTAGTATATTTACTTCTTTAAAGAATTATCGTTGAGTACACATCATGTTATAAAATAACATCACGCCTTTTATCTTCGAAAGGGTAGGCAGAGGTGCACATTACGGCACTTAATGCCACTGCACAATGTAACACCCAATTTCCACTACTTATGTTATGAGTCCCATGCAATTGGGAGGCTATTGCCATTTACCGGGCACATTTCCAGACTCCATGCTACTACTGACATTTTTAAAAACCCAGTAATACTTTTCCCGACCCGGGAATCGAACCCGAGACGCCTTATTGCCCGGCAGTCGCATTTGCGACTACTCGGCCAATGAGGCAGTCACACGGAATAAAGTATGGCTAATTTTGTTTAATTTCCAAATTTTTTTCTAACTTATTATAGCAATGTCCTACCTGGTGTAGATTAACTCATTTCCAAATGCCATAACTAAAACCATTTGATGGAGCAATTACACAAAAAGTTTTACATATCCATTGACTGTATTACAACCAAAACTAAATGTACAACTACAAACTACCAGATTCCAGTTACCTTTAGTAAAGTTTGCTTGGAAATTGTATGCTAGGACCAATAACTGAAGCTTGCTTAGTTGCCCAGAATTATATGGAGTTACCCCCTTGCAAACATCTGTAAGGATATGGAGGACCCCGTCCAATTTACTTGTATTGAAACATGTTTATCCTGGTGGGGTATGAACGGGGTGGTTTTTAGTCAGTAAGAGTCTGACACTCCCTCCCGCCTCACCCAGGCGGGAGCAGTCATTCGATGATTTTCCCCCCTTAAAAAAAAGTAGTTTAGTTCAATAGTAATTAGTTAATCCAAAGTGTGGTTTGTTTGTTAAGCTGAAGTTTTGGGAGAAAATTACTAGTAAAGTTCGATTTTCATTTAAGTGAAGCCTATTTGTTAGAGTAGATGTTAAATATAAAACTACACATAAATTCTCAAAATAGGAAACAAAAACACTTATGTTAAATGTAACACCAATTTTTCCTCAATTAGGATGATGACAGGGTATGAAAACTAAAAAAATACTTAGATAAAACGAATCAAAGTTTAGGAGTAAGGGCCAAAACGTCATTTCTAAGTATAAAATGTACATAGAAGTGACGTCACGCGACATTTCAAATCAATATATCATCGAAAGTATTCGTTTCTATAAGAAATATAAAAATACTTGTCTAATGATTTAAAATAATCTACCAGACGGACATTAAAATAAAATAAGGCATCTACCCTATTATAATGAATATTGGCAAATCCCTAAATAGATTTGGATGATCGAATTACAACTAGTATATCTCTATGCATCGCACACACAAACACACACACCTTTTTAGAGATTGGAAATTATAATTTCTTAAATCTTTTAATCCATTCTTAGATAATAATACAAACATACACATTTAAATCACAAAACTCGATCACCCACCTACAATCCTAATTACAATACACCACCGTCTTACTCGACCTTTAAAAAGATGCAATTTGCAAACTACACTTGTTATTTGCCATTAATTTCAAGTACCTACGCACATCTGTCGTGTTTTATACCTATGTAGGCAATGCGTCTGTCTACCGTAGGTACTTTTAGACTCAAATTCTCCCCTATCGCCCGTAACCTATCGTCATAGACTAAACAATGTTAGCACAATCGATATTCAATTCATTTTTCAATGGAAAATGCTTTCGTCAGACGTTTGGAACGATATAGGTTTCGCTATTTTGATATTCATACTTAAAGTTGTGTTTGGACTGCCTCGTTGGCCGAGTCGTCGCAAGTGCGACTGACGGGCAAAGGGTCTCGGGTTCGATTCCCGGGTCGGGCAAAGTATTACTGGGTTTTTAAAAAAAATCTCAGTAGTAGCACGGGGTCTGGAAATGTGCCCGGTATATGGCAATAGGCTCACCCCCTATTACATGGGACTCATAACATAAATAGTGAAAAGTGGGTGTTACTTCTGTGTGCACCTCTGCCTACCCCTTCGGGGATAAAAGGCGTGATGTTATGTTATGTTATGTGTTGTGTTTGGATTTAAAAATGTTATTAAATTCAAAAATGTTTTTCAATAGTATATTAAATTAAAAAGACGTGTTTAAGGAATATTTCGATAAATTATAATAAATTAAACCCAGCTTGGTAAGTCTATAATGACTGAAGACCTGTTGCTTGTCTAAATGCTCCACACCAAAAGAGTTACAAGTTTTAATAAATTTTGTTATAAAAATACTTAATTGGGCTAAAGTTTGGACATCGTGGAAAAGTATCATCGATATATTAAATGTTGGAAAGACAAATAAGTTAAGAAATGAAAATCGTTTTTGGTTATTTATAATTATATTTAACTTTATTAATACGACGTATTTACATCAATTATTCTTGCATTTAAGATTACCCTAGCACCCGTGGAAAGAGTGAATGAAAGTAGAGTAACGAAAGAAGTATACAGAGCGGTTATGAATGGGTCCGTCGCTAGAGGGCGCCCTAGACGGACGTGTACTAACCAGATTGGCGATATATTAAATTAAGGCTGATGACTGTTGATGAAGCGAAAAAGTATTATAAGAATCGTAACAATTCGCGTCCTTTGCCTACCCGCATGGGAGACTGGTGTAAGGTTATGTATGTATGTATTAGCTAACCTATCATTATACCCTTTAACCCTATAATCACACCAATGAACTCAATTTACCTGTCACGGCATAAACTGCAGGAAACTCAGATATATGAAGTGTCAGGCTTGGAATATGATCGACATGCAATTAACTGCCATCATCGATACTAAACAGGGATGCGAACCATTCTCATGTTGTATAGTGTACCTTATCTATGCAGATAAATAAAATTGGAGTGTCTGTTGGTAATATTAAATAACCGCTTTTTACTACGTGCATATAAATATATATATACGACCCACATACCAAATCAAAATTTTTTTCTGTCTGTTTGAGCTGGCTAATCTCTGGAATGGCTGGACCGATTTTGCAAAACGTTTATTAACTCGTCGAGTACAGTCATTATAGACACAATTATAGAACAATAGGTTGCGGTCACCGGTGACCGCTTGGTGTTTGACAGTTTAATATACAGAGGAGTAACGTAAGCTACTTTTATTTTGGAAAATTGAAGCATTATTATGTTCTAAAATTCATATTTCACGCGGACGAAGTCCCGAGCAACAGATAATTTTGTGAATAAAACTGCTAATCAACAGCAAATAAAAATGTTGTGATAAAATGTTTGTGCATCAATAATGTTTTTATAATAATTATTATGATACATACTGAATGAAATGAAAATTACGGTCAAAAAAGAAGGCTGCGCGACGTTACGTCACGTCGCCGCGACCTCGCACGCTGCTCATGAGGAAGATTCCCTCTGTGACTCGAAACTAGTAGAGCTTTTAAACCGTTAATGTATCATTTATACCACCTGTGTGCCCAGATGAGATAAAGAAAGAGTGTGTCTATTTTAGACACAAAATTGCGGAACATGTTCAGACGAAACTTAACGTGAAAACAGACCTTATTTGACTGATGCATAAAGCAATACAATTTCTTACTGTCATTTCGAAAATACATGACTATTGATTTTTTCAGTAATAAAAACTAATCAGCATTATGTGCCGATAGCAACAAATTCTACAACACCTACTTACTATTCGAGTACCAAGATCTAAACAAAACAAAACGCGCAAACAAATCTCTATTACAAAACGCGTAAAGAAAAGCGTGCGTCGAGTGGCAATGTTTTAATTGCTTCTGTTTATCGCCTTCATTAGTCTTAGGGTTCGGCTTAAATAGCACCCATACGTCACTACAACCATGTAATTATTTCCACGTGAAAAACGAAGCATCTTCTTTGTGAACATTCTATAGGTCTATTTATACTAGCTACTTTTTCAGCTGTTTCTCATGCTGCTTAGCTCCTATTGATCTTAGTGTGGTGTTTTATAGCTTATAGTAATTCTTAATAAATGTCCCATCCAACACAAAACATAACAACCACACAGATTTTAAGTGTGGGAGAGCCATGCTTCGGCACGATTGGGCCGGCTCGACCGGATTGATACCACAGCCTCACAGAAAACCGACCAGAAGCAACGCTTGCGTTGTGTTTCGTCGTGCGAGTGAGGTTACCGGAGGCCCAAATACCCTCCCCTTCCCCAATCTCCTCAATTCCTGAATCCCCAACGGTCCTCAAACTCCTAATCCCCAAAAGACCGATAACGCACTTGTAACGCCTTAGATGTTCCAGGTGTCCATGGGCGACGCCGACCGCTTACCATCAGGTGATCCGTCTGGTCGTTTACTGGCTTATGCCATAAAAAAAAGAATTTTCAAATTTTGTTCAGTAGTTTTAAAGAAAAGCTCGTTTAAACAAACAAACAAGCAAGCAAATAAACACTTTCAAGCTCTACAATATTAGTATAGATTTCCACGCGGAAAATTGAAGCAGTATCTTTGTGAATAGTCTATGGGCCCTATTTAATTTGTTCTATTCGCCTTCATTAGGCTATACTTACAAAAGGCGTGTTCAAATATGGGCGGGGGGAGCGGTGGACGAACTGATTCCACTGTAGTGTGTACTGGCCCGAATTATGGGGAATTGCAGATTTGAAATTCGTGTTCGATTAGTGGGATTAAATGGTCATCTTTGTAGTGCTGTTTATAGTAACTCTAATTTTTAATACATCAAAAATGCTATTAAAAAAAGTTAAGTTTTTAACCTATTTTGAGGTTTTGTTTAATCTTAAAGTATTCGAAAATAAAGAATAATTCACATTTTTACGTCATTACTTCAATATATTCAAGTGATTTGTAATGAGATTCAATCTAAGATTTACTTATTAAAACAATACGAAACTCGATCTTCTTTTCTTTTTACTGAACTGTTACTCACGTGAATATATTGAGAAAAGCTATTTTCGAACCACAGAGGGGTTCTTCCTCATGAGCAGCGTGCGCGGTCGCGGCGATGTCGCGCAGCCTACTGTTATTTTATTTTACTATTTCTATGTATTAATATCCGCACTCCAATTTACTTACACCATGTAATAATTAGGTATATTAACAGAAAGCTGTACTTCTTAATTAGGTTAAAAACTATCTTTGAACATCAAAATTTACTATGCAATGATATTAAGGCCTAATCCATAATCCCTCTACATATCAAACAAGCATCTATGTCTGTACGTATGTATGTCTGTATGTATGTACGTATGACTCTCGTGCGAAATTCACGCCAGCTATCATTGTAATTTCGTTGATGCATCTCCAGCATCCCTCTCAGTACCATATAGATACCTTCTCACATGTCCTACATTCCGCCAGTATGATAAAATCTGAAAATAATTTCGAATGTTCTAGAATCCATAATATGTTGTTAGAAATGTGTATGGGTATTGATGGTTAGGCTTATAAGAAAACTAGCTGTTGCCCGCGACTTCGTCCGCGTATAATATTCATATTAAAAAAAAAAGTTGTTCTAAAATTCATTTTAGAACAACTTTTTTGTTTCGATTTTCTTACATGGGACTCATAACATAAATAGTGAAAATTAGGTGTTACTTCTATGTGCACCTCTGCCTACCCCTTCGGGGATAAAATGCGTAATGTTATGTTATATTATATTATAACTTTCATGAAACATACTAAATTAATTATTATATTTTTCGGCCTAGTCACGTAATTATTCAATATTATACTCCAGTAGCAGCGCGATTGTTGCAGTCGCCGGTTGCGGTATACTGCACGTGAATATGAGCCTCTAGCATGGCTTGAAACTAGTCGAGTTCTTCGTCAAATAATTACGTGAGTAAGCCGAAAACATAATAATTTATGCTAAGGATTTTGATCAGTGGGTCACCTTAAAAACACTTTCTCGTAAATTAAGTTGAACGTATTAAGTAGGCAGTGACAAATATAATTGATCACTATGTAAAGCTAAGAAAGTAAAGTTTCTAAACCACAAGTACACATCATGTGCCTGTCCTGAGGAAAAATAAAAGCGTAATGTTATGCCGGGCAGAGATGCAAAGTACTCATACATCAGTTTTTCCTAGTCACATTATTAATCCCATGCAAAGAGGGTGAGCCTAATTCCATAACCCGGGCACACAACCCAACTCCATGATGTTATGGAAAATTTTAATTAGAAATATACGGTAATAAATACCGGTTTCACATAGATGAACAAATTGAGACTGCTAAACGTAAATTATATTGTTATGGTACCATCCAACAAAGGTAACTATAAACAAACTAGCTGAAAATAAATTAGTAAATTATAAAATAAATAAATTATATAATAAATTAGTAAATATTATAATACTCTATGCAAAAAAAAATCTTAGTAAAAATCTACTGCATCAACCCATCAAGTTAATATTACAAGAGCCATGACAAACAAAACGTCTACCTACTATCATTTCGACCTTAACATACCTAACCCATGCCATCTCCATAAAGGAACATTACACATTTTTCCCAAAAACAAAAGTATATTTCAAAAACATAAGTAATATTTTTGCCATAAAACACATATTACACGTGAAATCCTCGGTCTGATAACACGCAACAAGGCACCCTCATGTAGCCTTATAGCGGAGAACTCTTTACTTCTTAACAGTCGATACTCGTTGGCTTTATTGCAAAACTTTTGCGAGCATTCCTCTTTTATTACTCCAATTTTGTACGACTAAGCCTATCCAGCAAGGGGGATGGTTCGCGATCTTTATTATTTAGATTTCGATCGTTTACCAACGCTCCGTACTATGGGTATCCCCCATGGCGCAATTCACAATAGCGACCAGCCCGTCTTCCGTAAACAAACTAAACACAGTGGACATTCCAAAATCTCTCTATTGTTATTACAACGTGCATAGAAAATACTCGCACTTAATTCACTCCATTACTAACATGAGAAGATCCTTCGTAAATGTTTTATAACTCACTCTGATATTAGGACGAAAATTACATTCATAATGTTTAAAATTACGTACCACGACCACCGTCTACGCACATACATATTAAACCCCGCTATCAACTCTCCAATTAGATAAGTAGCAAGTGAATTTAATCTACTTGTTGACGATAACACGAAGAAGAATTCACGGAAACAAAATCCCTCCGATCGATTTCTAACAGATTACCATGGTGAAATTTTCTTCAATTACACCAACAGTTAGTCGAAATAATTAATAGGTATCGATTACGTAGCTACAGCGTATTGAGCGAGCGGTACGGGAATTAAACTGTCAAACACCAAGCGGTCACCAGTGACCGCAACCTATTGTTCTATAATTGAGTCTATAATGACGGTACTCGACGAGTTAATTTAAATTTTACCAAAACGGTGACGCGGTGACACATCCGAAACAGGTCGGAACTCGTATAGATAGTTAGTTTGCGTCAGCGAAGGTCCAAGTGTGCCGTTACGGAGGTAATAGAGAGGCGAACGTCGCAGTTTGTACCACACTAGGTCGAAGATTGCAGCGCCGACCCGCCGGGCCTCGAATCGGGCATATTAGATTAGGGATGTCGGCTGCCACCAACTATTTAGCGATCTACTTGAATCCAAAGCTATGTTTCAATGATTCAATACTATGGAGTAGGCTTTTTTGTTATACAAAACAAATCTCATTTAGGACATAATAGGCAATAACTATTGTCTAGCATGACTATAAGAGCAAAAGTAAATTTTCAGAAACCAATGAATTCAATTTAGTAAAACTTGAACTAAAAAGCTTTTCGTCTTTTGTTTCTTCGTTTATTTATGTTAATCGATACGTATAGGCTTGAGGTATCTCCAAATAAATGTAGCCCAAGTTTTAGCCGCGAAAAAGAAACTGCCTTGGCTTTATATCACTGTCGCACGTAAGTAGGTAAAACAGATAATCTATTTCTACGGTAGGCTATAATGTCTCGACATAAATTCACCGCCCGACTCCGCCGGTGCCTATAATCACCAGAGCGAGTTGACAAATAACTCGGTCACACGTATTTCTGGGAGGAAACTAAACAATAAACCGGCACCTAAGGGTTTATACTTCAAAAAATAACAAGCTAAATCATTTAAGCTAAATCTAAATACCCCAAACGAGTGTGGTAATGCCGTGTCCACAAAATGTCCGCATTGTCCGAACAGGTATGTGACATTTCCTCCAGACACTGACATGGGTCTGCTGGAGCTCCCCACCACGTGAGCCTCCGCCTTGATTATGATAAACGACTTATGAAATTAAAACGGTCTCCTACAACAAGTTGCCATTCAAATGAATACGTCTTTTGTTGAAATTCATTCCCTTGACAAATCGCCGCTCTGCACTCGCTGTACATTGTCTGTTAAATTAAATGGGTCGACGACCATTGAAATCGTTTCTACGAAGGCTATTCCAAGACAAAACTATAATACGTCAATCGGTCGCGTGGCGTGTCCGTTCAGTTCTAACATTTGTAATCTGAAATAGGCTGGTGAATATACAATGCCTGCCATGTATCGATCTATGCTACGACTGAAGCCAATCTTACAAATGTCTCTCCTATTATAGCTCTTTCTTTAACAGCCTTATACTGGACAAAGGCTTAGTGAACGGAGCACTAGCGGTTTTCCGTAGCTGACCGTTGTAGCTTGATGGATTTTATAAAAACCATTTTCAGTCTTTGGGATTTTCTCTTCGTTAGAACAGATGAAAAAAGGGACAAAATCTTTTTAAATCCTTAATTAAAGTTGAATTATTTATCAACGTTATCGTTGGAGCTAGTACCAAAACTAATTGTAGATACTTAACATTTTTGAAATCAACTGAAATAGTTGAGTTGGCGCATTATTTAATGCGTTCACAGACGAACATTTAATTAAAAAGCTTTCAAACTATTTATGAATTCCTACTTCGCTAATTGAGTCCCAGTAAGACAGAATACGAATACCGATATTAAAAATGTCTAAATTAATTAGAGAGTTCTTTGTGTGAAGGGGTGTAGTGAGGGAAACGAGTGCAAATGTAGAGGTAGATAGTGGGAGCGATCTCTGACACCGTTCCAATAAGTTTGACACGGGCCGACGCTATCGCTATCGCGTCCTCTCCCGCGCTCGCGCCCGCTTCTCCCCCCGCCCTCACAAATTTTCGGCCGAAGCGGACTGTAGTTTGTTTTCTTTGTGTCATTTCCTTATCGCTCTGCCAAAATACGTTTCATGACTGTTACGTCAGCCGAAACATACTTCAGGTGAAAAATGTAGCGCGGAGCACCGGTTTTGATACTTTTATGCAATGAATTGTAATATTAATTAATGAGATTTTTTTGTTTATTATAAGATTTGTTTCGGTTTGTTCACGTTTGTGTTTGTACATAAACTTCTGTTTGCAGGTTTCAAACGTTACCTGTAAAATTTCCGCACAAACGAAGTCGCAAGCCAATGGACGCGGTGAGCGACAAATATTTTTACCGCAACTTCGTGTACATATAAAACTGGCAACAACTGTGGAAGTTGGTATAAAAATTATGTCCACATTCGCTAACGCATTGTTTTTGTTAAATATTCCGTGAGAACATAGTACTACGCACATAAAGCTATTATTTATAAAAATCTCTTTGAACGCCGCACAAGTGCTTGTCGCAGGTAACCGCAATATTAGCAGAAATATTTTATGTTTTTACAGACCCATCGCACACACCCTCATATTTCAAATTATTCCATTTTATAACAGTTTGCAGTTTATTTTCGGCGTTAAATAAGTTATTTAGCTTTTGCGCATTTTTGTTGTAAAATGCTCGTAAATAACTTTGTTACATTTACTAAGGCTTTTGCTGTTCATATTTCTAAAACGTAGCTTTTATCGCAAGACTCATTTGTCTGTCTGTCAGACAAATAAATATCAGAAGATCACTGGAGACGAGACTATTTCACATTACGGTGTCTATATCATGAAAATTTGCAAGGTATGTAGCTCAACGTCAACTTTATATATGATCACAGTGATTCACTAGTATTAAAATGATTTTTCTGCATTTTAAGAAATTGTGCATATATTTAAACCGCGGTCTCGACTGTGTGTAGCCCGCCCCTTATTGATGACATTTGAAAAAAGATGGCTTCCACTATTCTTTTGTTTTGTTCCCAATACTTCGTGTACTTCGTTAGTTTTTTAATAGCGCTTCGGTAAATGTCAAATACACAATATGTTCAATAAAATTGACTTTACTTGGAACTGAAAAATATAAGTCATTAATTTTATTTCTTCTTCTTTATAAATTCAACCGAATAAACGTTCCAATTTTATTTTTCTGTGGTCAGATAAGAGTCCATATATTTTGCGAACTCTTTCTTTCAAAAACTGTAACATCTTAGGAACTCGAGTGTTCTGCTAACCTAGTATAGGAAAAGTACTTGAAACGTCCCAAAACATTGTTGGTAGCGTTTGCAGCAAAGATATTATCCACTAGTGTTACAATATCTTAGTGCAAGTGTCAAGACGTGGCGGCTACACGTCAGCACGTGCATATGGCCCGTGCGACAGAGCGCCATGCAGCGAAACAACATCTATTTGATTCTTATCTCATCCCCCCGCGACCCCGCACACACTCCCACCACTATCCACTCACCCCCCATCCCTTCCCTACAAACATCCAAAATATAAACAGGTAAAATGTTTTCTTTGTAAAGAAAAAGTCCATTTCAAAGACAAGATTGTCTATCTTTTTTCAGGAAATTTTGTACCGTACTTTTACTTTACAACAAAAAATTCGATAGAATCTCTAACTAAATGGAAATGTTTCATACAGCTTCTACTTAATAGGAATACTGATTGATGTGAAAATCAACATAGTGAGTGCTACATATTGGTAGGTAAGCTTTTCATACATCAGACAGAACAAATGCCGTCTTCTTTGTAATATATCGTTACATCAAATGTTCTTTGTCACTCAACTTTAACTTCTTAATTAAACTTTTGTATGAGAACAACGAAACATGTCGCTTGGATGTATTCTATATACAATAGGTATACAGAAGCGTGTGAGTACCTTACTGACAATTACATAATTAATACTGCGAAACTCAAAATCAAATGCAGTTAATCATACGTGTCCTTGGCACAGAATTTAAATAATAAAGCTGCAGAGTACTGTCAACACTCTAGAATCTAAAAAAAAAGTCACAAATCCCGTTGGTGTAGAGCTTACTTCGTAAACGTCAATAAAGTGGAATAACGTCCAAACTGGCTTGAATAAATTACGAATTTTATAGAACTCATCTCGCAAAATGTTTCCAAAATCATAGCGCACAATAAAAGTTTTATTAGCTCGCTATTGTCTCGTGGTGGCTTCACGGCATAGGTGAGGCACGATACGACGCGGTGCGGCACAGCTCGGCGCTGCGCGGTACCTAGCGGGGACGGAAGCGACCATTCACCGCCAACAACCTCTAACTTCCAACTCACTTCTTACTGGACACAATAAACTTGGACAATTTTTGTGACACGACACGACTCCCAACAAAACTAAATCGCACACACGCCAACTTCTCATACGTCGCCCTTCACCTCGACTACAATGACGCAATCGTAAACCTAAAACTTACCTACCGCTGCAGAATTCATTACTCGAAAAAAAAAAAACAAAAGTAAACGAGTTTCCATTAAGTGCCGTAGTTTTATTATTGTTACAGTAAAAGTAGAGATGCCGAGAAAATTGCAGCTATTTCTATATTTCTCGCCGAACGCGAGCCGGGCGCGATCCGCCAACTAAAAGAAATCGAATCTAAATTCATCGAATACAAATAAAAGTGTGGAACTGTGAAAGTTCTACCATGCAATTAAACCGCACTTTACTGCTACAATCCCTTGAAATAAAGAACTTTAAAAGAATGTCCTTTTTGTTCGGGCTCCTTTATTTCTCGCTGTACACCCGTTGCACAGAAAATAGTGGTCACGGCAATAAAGGTGCTCGGTCCTGCACAATTGCACACGACCGACCCTCGAACACGTGGTTTTCCGAAAGTCTCATTCCTTTCATACAGTGTGTAACCAAGACAGCAATAATTAAGTTAAAACCTATATAGAGGTATACTATACTAGTTCAATTAGGTTCACATATCACGTATAAGTGAGGCAGCCCACGCGTGTGTGCGCGACGGTTAATTGCGTAGATTACGCGGTTTTATTGTTAAGTACTTCGGAAGAGAACTTGATAATAAATAATTCTTACTGTTTGCCGTTAATAATCCCGAAAATCCGCGCCGTGTTCCACTTAGGCCTCTGTATTATCAAATGGGCAGGTATTCAATGGTTTGAACCATGGAAAAATGGAAAAGACATTTCCTTTTCATTGTCGCAGTAACAATGCGAGGAGGGTTCTCATCTTCCGGCATTTAGCTGGACTTTGTGCCTCCACGCAGTGTGTAGCGTGTGTGCCTGCTCCTCGGTTCGTAGTGCACGCTGCGATATTTAAACGCTCCACATAAAAATGAGCGGAACACATACCATACGTGTGAAATTAATTAAATTTTTATGAAAACTTCACACTAGCTCGGAACTTGGAAATGTAAAATTGTGTTTCTCCATATTTTGCAAAGAATTTCACGATTCCACGCAGTGATTAATAACTTTTTATTTAAATGTTAAACCTTTTTTACCTCTACAATTTCAACTGGATGCCGTTACCACTGGGTAACGGCTTTACGGACGGGGCTTTAGCGTGGCGTACTTTTATTAATAGAGAAGTGAAAGACGAGGATTCTTTATTGCATTATTACAGGCTCTAGCTCACTAGCCTTATGATCGCTTTGATCGTATTTGAATTGAAGTTCTTTTATAGTTAGCTGGTTCAAAGATTAATTTCCTAGGTTGACAAAAATTTGTTCGCTAAAAGAGAATTATGGCTCATAAGTTTCGACACTCATATCGCTTTTCTTCTTAGCAAGCTCTCAAGACAAGTGGGGGGGTGGGGCAGCTCGGATAAATATGGTATAATTACTACTCTCTGCGAACAGGGACGGATTCGGGACTGAGGTGTTGCAACTATAGCATGGTATAGAAGAAAATGGGTAAGCTAGTTAGGCTTAAAAGATAGAAAAGGTTTTATATATTTCTCTGTGGGGAGTTAGTTTCATCACCTGTCTGTTACTGTAATAAATTGTGATCAACGAACATTATATATTCGTTCAATCAAGGTTGAAATTTTCAATCTTTTGCAAAGTAACAAGGAATGCCATCTCTAAAGTACAACATATGTCCATTTGTGATGAAAATTCGATTTTTATTTTATAAAAATTTTTCATTAAGAAAATATGTCCCTTGAATAATTACAATACCACCTATTTACACAATAAAGTTCAGACGACATAAAACATAACTGTACCGCCGACCCATACAGTTAACATCCAATTTTCCAAAAACACAAATATAAAAACATCAAAATCCATCAGGACCCCATCCACTGAATCTCGAATCGTCAATTTTCCCTCTTAACATTGGAGGGACTCTTTGAACCGTTTCCTTCACATTAAAGTCTTGTTGGTAAGTACAGTCCTGGCCGCAAGCCCTAATCCTCGCCAACGAAACATCGCTTGCATCCGATACAAGTGTGCTCGAGTGGACCCTTGGTGAGGCATTGTTGCCAGTGGAACAAAGCGAAGGGCTCTCAGCGGTTGGCGTGACCTCGGTCTCCCCAGCCAGCGCGATACGCTTTGTGGTATCACGTTTTTAGGACGCCAAGTTATGAATTGACTGTGTTGATAACAAGTGCTGCGATCGCCGGTATACAGATAGGATGTGCCTTGTCAGTTCCCAGAATTATTTTCGGAGTGTAATAGAGTGGTTTTGAGGGCTTCCGTTGATTTTCGGACGGTTGAATCGATATTGACGTTTGTGATTTCCATCGTTACTCAGTATTCTGTCTCGATACTTGTAAAAGATCGTACAGTGTTATTGGTGATATTTAATGATCTTATCTACTTTACCTACCTTCCTAACTCCCTCCTAAATCTTCCCATGCAAATGATGACATCAAATAGTTATGGGTGTCGTGAAATAGACACGTTGTTATCGCCACATAGTACTGTCGTGCGCTAAACAAAGACATAGTTTGCACGCCTCACACTGCGGCCACTTGAGTCTGACACCTCTCAAACTTACCTTGTGCGAAATTCCAACTACTTTTTGGCACTACGACTTGAGATGTTGGTTAAAATAAATAGTTACACAGTAAAGGATTATGTTTCTCACGCTATTTTGTTGTGATGGTGAGGATTGTGAATTAATGTTTTTGTTATTAAAACACACTGAGATATTTCTTTGTTTCTTTTTTCATGGGATAATATGGTAAAAGAGCAGATCGATCACCTGATGGTAAGCAATCGGCACAGCCCATGGACACCTGGAACAGCAGATATGTCACATGTGCGTTGCCGGCTTTTTGGGGATTAGGAATTTCAGGATTGTTAGGATTCAGGGCTTGGGGAGATTGGGGAAGGGGGGTAATTGGGCTTCCGGTAACCTTACTCACACGACGAATTATTATTTTTTATCTGGTTACTTTTACATATCCGTATGTCAATTCGTTTTAAGCCCAAAACAATTATGTATTCCTTAATTTTTTATCATTTCCACTTTTCTCTTTTTCCTATTCGATACAAATTACCAATACCTCTATACTCAACTATGCGCACTAATTAGACAGTAATTCACATAAAGTAATACATAAATTCTAACTAAAGGCACAACAGTCTCGCACTCATAACATTTCAAACGACGAGAAAATGAAATTAAATAAGTCCGCACAAAAAATATGACTACGGACGAAACTAAATGTGTAACGTTGTACCAACCCTCACTTAGCAAAGTACTTCAACATCGGACGAAAAAACTTCGTTCGCCAATAAAAAATAACAAGTCTGCTCATTTGATAAAATGCTGCGATTGTTACGGTAAAATTAAACGAAAACTTTCAAAGTTTAGGCATGTACTGCGATAAGAAAGTTCGTGATTCCCCCACTTCGACAGGACACTGCAAACAGTCGCAGTGTCTCCTTGCAGGACTTGTGTTCCTCCATTCTTGCTATCAAGCGGAACAAAGAATCTTAATTATTTTAAGCTGAGCTAGCTCTCTCGTAATTTGTAGATTAGTGCCTGAGTACTACTCATTTTATTGTATCGTCAGCTAGGGACTGGCTTAGCTATAGTGCGAGGGTATTATTTTACAGATTTTCACGGCGTCTGCACATCTCAAGTGCGGTAACAATTGCGCTTGTCTTTTAAGACCCATTCTTTTTTAAGTGCTCTCCATCGGAATTAAGTTATTCCTGTCTGTCAGCACGGTTTCAAGTTCCTACAGTGTTTCTTGGTAACTGGAGAATGCTTCAGAATGATGTCTTGTTTCTGAATAGCACTTAATAAAACTCAGTGCGGTTGTGACTTTGAAACCTACGTAGAATTTGTAATTTATTTGTAATTAACGATGTTTGTCTTGCGAGTTGGTTGTGCCGTCACGTGCACCGCACGGTGGAATTCAATTAGTATTTTGTTATTCAATCATCGCTCGCAAAGGGTTATATTGACTTGTGTACGACATTTATTATTTTCTTTTTTAAGGTTTTATGCTATTGGGGTTAGAAGGGTTGTTATTTACTTGTGTGGGTCTTTTAATACAGATTTATTTGCTTAAATATTGAGTTAACTTAATAAATAGATCAAAAAAAGAAGAAGGTTCTCAATTAAACAGTTTTTTTAAATCAATAAGTCTTTGGCTGTTCGGCCGGATATTTCAATCGATCCTTGAAAATCTAGGAAATAATAACCCTACAACTCAAGAGAATAATACTCAACACGGCATAAAGACACATACAACTAAGTAAAACCGTAGACTCAATAGAGCAACAAAACAAAATGGCCGTGCAAGTAAGACATCGCTCCATAACTAAAGGACAGCGTTCGTTCAAGTGAAAATCTAAAAACCTAACATGTCGATCGAGCGCCCGTAAAAGATGTTCCGAGAAACTTCTCCGACACTTACTGCAGTAAAGCGAAGCTTGCCTGCTGCCCTCAGCTGAATAACATAACCTTCTTGTTTATACTTAAAATACGTTTTTGTTTTTATGTAAATAAAGTTGTTTTTAAATTAACTGGTCAGTATGATTAGACCTTCAAAACCGCTGTTTACTATCTTTGTTAGTCCAATTGAACTTGACTTAAAGGTACATCGACAGTCTCTCATGACCCCCATGGCGGTTTACATGTTGAATTAGTTCATTTTTTAATCGCCGTATCGATCACAATATTATTGGGATTAGAAATTAACCCTTCGTGAAGTAAAAGGTCATGTTTTCCAAAAAATAAGACAGGTACCTGATTATAATTGAAATAAGTTGCTTTGACAAAACTTTGTGCCTAAATTATTAAATTACTGTCTTAGTCTTGTCTTCTCTGAATAACTTACTTGTTATCTACTTGAGGTTTATTCTGTTGCTTTTAATAGTGTTAAAAATATACCGCAAATATTCGGCTTTAAAGTATTCGGCCTCGGCAGTTGGCCTACTTTTTTAATGCAAATCTTTTTCAATTTAAATACAATTGTCTTTGTTGAAAAGGTAGGCAACGTTTGTAAGTGTCTCTACTACAAAAGAAATATGCAAACTCGGCAGGAGAGTAGATTAGATGCTTATCTTTAGGTGCAAATTGTACGACTAAATAGAACAAAATAAATGGGTTTAACGTTGATGATATTCACTGTTGTTTTAAGGTGATATAATGATTTTTATTCCAAAAGGAATAGGTTTCTTTTATGGGTTAAGTATAGCATATAGTATAAGTAGATTTCGCTTAAAGCGTTTAATTATATGTATTCACATTTAATAGTTGAACACCTTCACGGTTTTAAAATTTAGTTTAGAGTTCGTTCTAAGGTTCGGCATTTAACGAGCAGACGGATCATTTGTTAGTAAGCAATCAGCGTCGCCCATGGACACCTGAAACACCAGAGGCGTTACAAGTGCGTTACTGGCCTTTTGGGGATTACGAATTTGAGGATTGTAGGGGACTCAGGGTTTGGGGAGATTGGTGGGTGATTGGGTCTTCGGTAACCTCACTCACATACGACGAAACACAATGCAAGCGGTCGGTCGGGTCGGTCGGTCGGGTCGAGCCGATACATCCGTGCCAAAGCATGGCTCTCTCGCCCACACTTAAAAGTGTGTTTTTAAAATGAAATTACCGTTAAAAACTTCATTGAAAAACTATAATCTTAATAAATTGGTGTGATATTTATTATATTTGAAATCGTATGAGACCTATTGAGACATGCCTTCGAATCCTGAAGGTTTAAGCCGCCCGCTTCTCATGCATGAGGGTGAGGTTTTAAAACCTAAGAACGGCAAGTACCATTGTAATTTCTAAGATTATTTAGATACCACTGACAAACAGTTAAGGAAAACATTGCGAGGAAACATGGGCTTATGATTTTTAATTATAAGTTTGAAATCGTAATCCGCATTAAGAAAGCGTGGTGATAAATGCTCAAACCTTCTCCGCGAGATAAGAAGCCTTTGGTCAACACTTTTTGTCTGTTGATATCTGTTGATTTGAATGAGACTTTTATCTCCTCATAGGAATTTTGAATAGCTATTTATCACCTATAGCTATACATATTGTAACGCGGGATTTAAAAATAAACACAACCTAGTCTATGTCAAGTCAATCAAAGTCCGCTGCATTGGAAGACGCCTTCAAACTTTTGGAATCGAAAGGATCTGGCATCAACATCAACGGCGAGTACATCACACACCTCCGGTTTGCCGACGACATTGTGGTCATGGCAGAATCGCTGGAGGATCTAAGCACAATGCTCGATGACCTCTGTAGAGTTTCTCAACAGGTAGGGCTCCAAATGAACATGGACAAGACGAAAGTCATGTCGAACGCCCATGTTACGCCCTACCCGATATCAGTTGGGAGCTCTACCCTCGAAATTGTTGACGAATATATATACCTAGGACAAGTGATCCAGCTAGGTAGGTCCAATTTCGAGAAAGAGGTCAATCGTCGAATCCAACTTGGATGGGCAGCGTTCGGGAAACTACGCAACATCTTCTCGTCCAACATACCTCAGTGCCTCAAGACGAAAGTCTATAATCAGTGTGTGTTACCAGTGATGAACTATGGAACAGAAACGTGGTCTCTTACTGTGGGCCTTATAAAGAAGTTCAAGGTCGCTCAGCGCGCTATGGAAAGGGCTATGCTCGGAGTTTCTTTGCGAGATCGGTTAAAAAACGAGGAAATCCGCAAACGAACAAAGGTCGCCGACATAGCCCAGCGGATTAGCAAGTTGAAGTGGCAGTGGGCAGGGCACATAGCGCGGAGAACCGACGGCCGCTGGGGCAGAAAGGTTCTCGAGTGGAGGCCACGTACCGGCAAGCGCAGCGTAGGACGTCCATCCGCAAGGTGGACAGACGATCTCATTAAGGTCGCAGGGAACCGCTGGATGCAGGTCGCTTCCAACCGGCCTATCTGGAAGTCATTGGGGGTGGCCTATGTTCAGCAGTGGACGTCCTGTGGCTGATATGATGATGATGATGATGAATCAAAGTCAAAATCATTTATTTCAATTAGTCCAGGAAAGCAATTTTGAACGTCAACAACAAAAATTTAGAAGTGAAGCTAGTTGCTCATTCCAAGTAGTAGATTCCTATGGAGAAGAACCAGCAAGAAACTTCATAGGCTGCTCTTTTTCAATCGGGTTTACAATACAATTCTCTAGTTACATAGTTTTGTAGGTTCGATTGTGTGAGAACAATGCAACACCTAAATCCAGTCAAAGAGGATCTATTTAAAGAGAACAGCAATCTAATTTGAATTAAAACAACACAAGGTAAAATATGGGTTCCAAACTAAATCAAAATCATATGACCATGAAATAATCATACCTTAATCAAAAGAGAGCACTAGTAGAACAATGGATATTTGGACGGAGAAAAAATATTGAATAACATAATCCGAATCACTGGTAATCAATCTACAATTGGATCGCTACCAGATATTAATAAAAATACGAATATTCAAAAAAATATAAGTGATATTAATAAAACAAGAAATAACACAAATACCATTCGCTTGATAACAAGTAATTTATAAATTAACAAAGCTCAAAATACAACGATGCCTAAGTTTACATCAAAAAATGGGAACATTGCAAAAATAAAACGACATCCGCAAATATTTTCATTTGTACCGAATATTCGGCTAATCGGCTTTAGAGCCAAACTAGTATACATCGAATATTAATATCAGGGGCCGAATTGGTTTATCGCGTGCGGGCCTCATAATTTGATCGGCAATACAGGTTTATATTTTTAGTTCCTAAAAACGTATTATATTATAGAAAGTTAAATGAATAAAATTGTTTCAAATAATCGGATATTCGGATTTAAAGCTTTCACGATTTCGTATGATGATGTTATTTCTAGATAATTCGTGTTCCACTGAAATCTGTCTGCGAAAGTAATTTCGTTTTTGTTGGAACTTCGTAAAAAGGAAATGACGCACTTTTTACTCGTGTAAATGTAGATACAATATCTTTCTTATTGTTCAGCTCTTCGATATTCAGTTACATTGTTAACACCATTTATTGTGTTAGCGGTAACATAGGTATTTTTCATTTTATTCGGACTATATAAAACAACGATTATTAACTTGGGATTCTATGTCCTTTCAGACTGAACTTAATGTTTACATCTATACTCTATACAGATAAATAAAGTTGGAGTATCTGTTTGTAATATTAAAAATTTTCTGTCTGTCTGTTTGTACTGGCTAATCTCTGGAATGGCTGAACTATTTCGCAAGACTTTTATTGGCAAGAAGCTGATGTACTAACGAGTAACATAGGCTACTTTTATTTTGAAAAAAATTATCAAAACAAAAGTTATGTTCTAAAATTCATATTCTACGAGGACCAATTCGCGGGCAAAAGCTAGTGTTTCATAAATCGTCGCGGAGAACCTAACGGGTAACCGGGGCTCCGGCTCGACATGCAGGAGAAGGAACGGGGTGGTTTTTAGTCAGTAAGAGTCTGACACTCCTTCCCACCTCACCCAGGCGGGAGCAGCCATTCGATGATTTGCCCACCTTAAAAAAAAGTTTCATAAATCCAAACCAGGTTCAAAAATAACCATTTGATGAACAAAACACGTCGCAAAAAATAAAAGAATCGCTTTCAACGCAAGTAATAGACTAAATTGATTAAAATCGTCAGACAGAGTACCCCTAAATAGACTTTAAGTTCATTAGACGAGGTAACATGGTAAACAGGCAAGTTGAGGCAGGGGTTCTCGACCGTGGCCTGCATGTGGCGAACCTCCGCTGTTCTAACTATGTCCAGCACTCCTGCACAGAAACCGCGAACTGTTAGAAGTCGAATTGCAAGGCAGTGCAATAAACGTACCCTTTCGTGTTAGACAGTTGCAAAATATTCGACAGTGGCTGCGAAATGGTGACCGAAAGTTCATGTTGCCATTTTGTTTCTGTGTTATTGTTAGTGGGGAAATGTTTGTGTAGTTTTTGGTGGTATAATTATAATATGAATTTCAAGTGAAATTATTTAAGTAAAATAAAAGCAATAGTTTAGTATAATATTGTACAGCGTCGCTGGGATTTTTAATGCGTGACTGTTCAGTTTCATTTCTAGGTCACGAAAAAAATTAACTAATTATTCGCTATTGACATTCTAATTCTATACTAACTGGAGTACATTAAATTTAATAGCCGAAAAATCGGTGTAAAGCTACTCAATACTTCTACGAATACCTTCGCAGAAATTCAAGGATGTCTCTAATATTATTTTTCGTTTTATAAGCAAAATTAGATATATAAAGAAACTGTCACCTCGTGTAAAATACTGTTAATAAAAACATAACATTACGTCCTTTATCCCCGAAGGGGTAAGCAGAGGTAAATATTACGGCACTTAATGCCACTGCACAATGTATCAAACACTTTTGACTATTTTTGTTATGAGTCCCATGTAATAGGGGGTGAGTCTATCGCCATATACCGGGCACAATTTCAGACTCTGTGCTACTCTAAGTTTTTTTTTAAAACCCAGTAATACTTTGCCAGACCCGGAAAGCGAACCCGAGACCCCTTGCCCAGCAGTCGCACTTGGTCACCGAGGCAGTCAGTAAAAACCTGTTAATATATCAAAGTTTTTCAAATCAGACCTTCATTTGCAAAATCAATGGCAGATGTATAATCAGATACAACTAGGCGACATCACTCGGGAATTACGGATAGCTGTGACAAGACTATTACATTATCAATAATACGATGTATATGTATGTGTGTGTTCACCTGTATATGTACATATATGTATGTACCATTTGCTGCCAGTAATCTATGAGAGTTATAGATCGCATTTGTGTTTAAGCCTTTATGGAGGTACCTTTATGGTTAAATCATATTTTAGTAGAGTAGCTTGGTTAGAACGTGTAAATAAGTTGTGGTGATCTTGTTCGAAGTTCAATAGTTTGTTTTTTTATTTTACGTTACTCAATTTAATGTCGCGCTGAAATGTACATAGTTCTGTCACTACAATTTTTTTTTGTAAAATGAAAGAGATGGCATGGCACGATAGTGAGGGTCTTGTTATGCAGTGAGAAAGTGTTTAGAAATATTAATTTCCTTTTGGAGATACATAATCTTAATAAGAAAGTAAATGTTGTTTACTTATACTTAATTCAAATACTTATAGAATCAATAAATAGGAAGAAAAGTTTAAGAGCAAAATTCCTATCCAAACAAGACCAAAGTTCCCCAACCCCACGCAATACAAAGTTAATGAAATCAAACAGACATTCGCGAGGAATTCACTGAATCAATAATATTAACATTTCATCCAAAATATTCAGCGTAAATACCTACATTGTCCGTCTGAGCGGTGGAACGATTCAGAGGTTCGATTCTCGATGCAAAGCGATAAAACGCGTGAAAGATTCATCACAGCCCCCGAGGGGCCGATTTCTCTTCAAACTTGTAGGCATCCTCGCCGCGCCCCCCTGCCCCGTTATATCATATTTTTCAAAAATTCGCCTCAACTTAGTTGTGAATTTTCCGGCCAGTGCGCCACCAACTTCTGACATTGAATTGAATTGTCGATTCGTTTGATGTCATCTATGCGATAACTTACAAACTATATTGGGACGGTTTTTCTATGTTCCATATTTAAATTTCGTTTTCAACGCGATACGGTGCTGAATGTTTGTACATGTTCTATGCTTCTGTTCGCCTGGTACCTCGTGCTCGTATATGTTGTACTTTATAACGATAAATGTTTGTCATTCTTGTTGCATTCTGATTGATGGACCCACTATGACAGACCTGTAAAGGCCTTAAAATAAACCTTATTGACATTAAAATTACCCTACAGAAGTAAAATAACTTTAATAATAATAACAATTTAAAAATAGACTTTAATACTCACTCAACACGAGTTAAGCTAGTATAAATTTAAAAGCAGCAAACAAAACTGAGCAACAGAATTCAATTATAAGCCAACACGTCTACTTTTATCTAGAAACTGCCCTACATATGAAAATAAAACAGAATTTCAGGAAAGACTTGAACAAAAAGTCCAATAACTGGCAGTAGGCATCTATAGTGACCAAAGTGCATTTACGTGTTGCATACACTGCATTTAATTAATGCTGAGTCAATGTCCCAGCTTTCAACTGTCGGGGCAAGGCATATAATCCGTATTAACATACATACACACTGCGTGTCTGTCTTCATGTCGCACTAACTGGCCGTCTTAGTGAGGGTGCACACGACTGGAATTGTACACTACGTGAATAGGTGTGTACTAGAATTACTGTCTATTTGTAGGGCAAAGATCTTGTAATATTGAAATTGGTTGCGATGTATGAATAGATTGATATTTAGGTGAAAAAGTTAAGTTGGATAAACATATGATAAACATTGGACGAAAATTTATAAAGTTTTCACCATTGAATACAAGTTTCCTTGTAGTAGCTTAGTATAAACATATTTATTTTACACCTTCTAACATTTTGAATGAAAGATGCCACGGGCGGACATCTAGAAGAAAAATCCCAATCACTGTCATCAGAAAATATTTTAACTATGAATAACATAACATCACGGCTTTTATCTCTGAAGGGGCAGAGGTGCACATTACGGCATTTAATACCACTGTACAAATGTAACACTCACTTTGCACTATTTATTGCCACTTCACTATATACCTACCGGGCACAATTCCAGACTCCGTGCCACTACTGAGATTTTTTTTAACCCAGTAGATCTTTGCCCAACCCGAGAATCGAACCCGAGACCCCTTGACCGGCAGTCGCACTTGCGACCACTTCACCAACGAGGCAATCAAGCAGTCAATATTTATCTATAAATAAATATTTTCAGATTCCGTTTTCCATTAAACAAAGACGGCATCACAATATTTATAGAAAAAAGTTGCTCTTTAAAATAGTTAAGGTGTCGACAATCAATTTTCTACTCACCATATGTGCTCATAGCCAAAACGTTTCAACTACGACGACATAAAATTGCATACTGAGCATTGTGGAATATTATTCTACTGCAGGGAAAAAGTTTAGTAACTAAAAATTTACGTTGAGATGCCTAGGTTGGACGTCTTACAAGTTGGGTGTCACAGAGGTCATAATCGGAATCGAATAAATAACATTAGACACCCACGTTGTTTTTGATACGTTGATGATTCGTCACGGGATTTAAGCTGAGCTCTGGCCTTTCTGCGCCGTTTTCACTGTTTTTTTTTTATATTTTTTCGAGTTATTGTATTTTTTGACGCTACTAATAAACTATATTTCTTTCTTTCATTTTTTCAATATATCGTACCGAAAATACCCAAAATTAGGTTGGAACTAGGGTCTGTAGACAATTCGTTATTAAAAAAAGCATAAACAAACATAAGACCAATGATTTACCTTTGATCAATGTAAGTTTCCTACAACGATAAAATGTTGCCATTAATTTTACACAAACAGATGAACAATGAAACACTTTCTAATGACGTCACCAACCATGACGTAAGCCAATAGCGTGGGTGCCACGAACCAACGTACTTTACACAACACTTTTTATATAATAATTCATGAACATAATAAGAGGTTTTCAGTACTTTTCAGCTGTTAACTCTTGTAATTACAGGGAGGTCATATTTTTCTAGACTGAAAATTGTGAATTATGATCGTAAGCCTAACACCTTGAGGTCATAAATTATATTAGTTTAGTGAGCTAATATATACTTATAAGTTGGAGAATTAATAAAATAGGTAGTATAGAAAAGTACTATAGAAAAAAATATAGTTTTATATACGTAAATACGGTAGGTAGATAGGTTGGTAGATACAGTTGAGGGTACTTTTTCGAAGCTTAGAATTGCTTTACAAAAGAATTCATATTTTTTTGTTTTTTTTTATATTTGATGGACCGACTATTACTTAAGCTTCACTGCATGGTTGGAGCGGTAGTTGGGCAAACGGTTGCCGCGCAACGTGTAGTTGGGTTCGACCCGCATGGAGCAACTCTTTGTGTGATCCAAAAATTGTTGAGTGTGATGTCTATGTGAAATTATATGTTTTTAAATACGCTCACGATACTGGAGAAAATCATAGTGTGGGGCAATGTTTTAAAAAAATATATGCTTTGAATCGATTTGTGATATAAAAAAATCTTTAAGAAAGTACAGGTGACATTATTTAACATTATTCGTTTGTGTTTTGGCATGATTTATAAACCAGTTACAAAAAAAAAATTATGGAATTATCTGTCGGCGGTGGTATTTCCGAACCGATACGACCTTCAAACCTTAAAAAAAGAAGAGCGTACTCCTTTTTAAAAGGCCGGCAACGCGCCTGCATCTTCTCTGGTGTTGCGGGTGTCCATGCGCGGTGCTGATCGCTTACCATCAGGTGATCCGTCTGCTCGTTTGCCGCCTATTCCATAAAAAATATATCCTTCTGATTTGTGACTACTACTTCTTTTTTGAGCGGAGACAATCATCTCATGTCTTCACCCGCCTTGGGTGATGCAGGAGGGAGTATCACACTCTTATTGACTACAAACCACCCCGTTCCTACTTCTGGTTAGACCCGCAGCTCTGGTAACTTGTCTGCTGCTCTAGAACTTTTATCGGCTAGTAGCAACCCGCCTCTACTACTGGGTTTTTAAAAAATCTCAGTAGTAGCACGGAGTCTGGAAATGTGCCCGGTATATGGCAATAGGCTCACCCCCTATTACATGGGACTCGTAACATAAATAGTGAAAAGTGGGTGTTACATTGTACAGTGGCATTAAGTGCCGTAATGTGCACCTCTGCCTACCCCTTCGGGGATAAAAAGGCGTGATGTTATGTATAATAACAATATGGGAGAACTAAATACATACGTAAAATTATGTCTACACTAAACTAACTCCATATGTTTGTCCGTGATTACCTGGCGATTAACCGATTTTGTATGTTTTGCAGAAATGTTTTTATTGACTGCCTCGTTGGCTGAGTGGTCGCAAGTGCGTCTGCCGGGCAAGGGTTCTCGGGTTCGATTCTACTGTGTTTTTTTTAATTCTTAGCAGTAGCACAGAGTCTGGAACTGTGCCCGGTATATGGCAATAGGCTCACCCCCTATTACATGGGACTCATAACATAAATAGTGAAAATTGGGTGTTACATTGCACAGTGTTATAATGTACACCTCTGCCTACCCTTTCGGAGATAAACGGCGTGATGTTATGTTAAATTTTTTATTACACTTAGTAGCATAACCTACCTATATTAATCAATGCTATAATTAACCGACCTCAAAAAAAAAGAGGCAGCAGTCGGTTTTTAAAAGTAATTTATGGAAAATGATATTCTATTTTATCGTGCAGAAAGCACATATCATAGGAGGTGTAACTCTCTTACTACTCTCCCGATACTAAACTACTCGACGAAAATACTAGCGTAGTGCGAGCTAAGCATTAGACAACTCCATTTTATTAAACTTACGGTCTTTTATATCAAAACACAAAACTTTTATATCTTTTCAAAGAAATATTTGATAGCATCTTTTGATATTTAGGTCCAAGCATTATGGAGAAATTGCTTTATACCTCTAAATAATACATTCTAGTAATTTGATACTGTACCGTGATGGTACTGGGTTTAGTGCGTTGCCATGGCAACTGGAGTTTGTTTTAGTTAATTTGTTTTTTGTGTGACGTGAATTCGGGATTCTATTGACTAGCAAAGGAATATAGTTTTTATATAATGTAAGTTGCATGTAGGTCGTTTAGTTTTCAGTATTCCACTCCACATCCATGGTGAAAAAAAAATTAAACAAAATTTTATATTAAGTAATCACATTTTATGTATGTTTTAACTCGTCGAGTACCGGTTTTGCAGACACAATTATAGAACAATAGGTTGCGGTCACCGGTGACCGCTTGGTATTTGACAGTTTAATAGAACAATAATATCTTTTAGCAACCCAAGGCGCTGGTACACTAAGGGTTGACTTTCCAAAGCCAAATATTTTTTTACTGAGGAATATAATGAGCCTGTTTGACTGGACGGTTGGTGCGGTGGCTGGGCAACTGGCTGCCGTGCAACGTGTCGCGGGTTCGATTCCCGCACGAGACAACACTTTGTGTGATCCACAAATTGATGTTGCGAGTCTGGGTGTCATGTGTATGTGAACTTGTACGTTTGTAAACGCACCCACGACACAAGAGAAAATCCTAGTGTGGGGCAAAAAATAACGTTGAATATTTGACAATTCTTCCATACTAAAAACTGTCAATTGTCAATTTTATTCTTCGGCTAAAAATTTTTCAGCCCTAAGAGCCGATTTTTCAATATTTTTTAGTATGGAAGCATTGTCAAATATTCAAAGTTATTCCTCAGTTAAAATTTATCTGGCGTTGGAAAAATTGACCCCGAGAAGGTAAGTGATATAACAGATCTTATATTAAAGTTATAGTCGCATTAAAATAAAAATAAAATCTGTAAATTGTATAATGTGTTCTACCCATTCCTTAAATAGGACTGACTCGGCCACCCGTCCAATCAGTCAATCAAACGCCGAAACAGTTCTAGATCAATTTCATACAACATATATCCCTAATCATAATATCAAACGGAATGTACAGGGTGTGTAATATTGCTGGGAGCTAAATTGTGCAGTGGCATTCATATATGTTACATTATAACGTTGGGCTGTTGAAAGTAGATATATGTTTGATGCTCTCCTGACTTGAAGTTCTAATGTTTAAAATGTAAGTAAAATCTAGCTATTGTACTGCTAAATCTCTGCTTCAGAAAGAATGCAGCAATCATAACGAAAATGCTGAAAGCACAGCATAGCAGCCAGTTGTTGTGAAGGAACGGGGCGGTTTTTAGTCAGTAAGAGTCTGACACTCCCTTCCGCCACACCCAGGCGGGAGCAGTCATTCAATGATCCCCCCCCCCCCTTAAAAAGGGGGCTTAAAGTTATTGGTAACTATAGCCATATAGAATTAAAACAATGGGTTTCGATTCGACATGCAATTATACGGTAGTTGATAAGTAGTCAAATTCAATACTTTTATCGAAACGTCAAAAACGATACTGTTCTATGAATTTTGTACGAAATACCATTTTATGACGTCATCATATTTTTGCGTCAAATAGCACACTTATACCTAAAAACAAAATCCTAGAATAATTAAGTATATCGGTAAATCAATAAATTAAAGTGTAACAAATTTTCAATATTTAATTGGAGTGAAAAATCAAAGACCGCCTCGGCTGCTTGGCCGAGTGGTCGCAAGTGCGACCTGTAATTTTTCATATTTTAATTTCACTTTTTCTTTTCAACTATTTTTTCGTGTATTGTATTTTGTTCTAAGATTATCTAGACACCACTGACAAACGCAGGAGGAAAACATCGTGAGGAAATCTGGGCTTATAATTTCTAATTACAAGTTTGTTGTTGCCAACCCGCATTGAGCAAGCGTGGTGATTAACTCTCAAACCTTCTTCGTGTGAGAAGAGGCTTTACTCAGCAGTGGACCGTAGATGATGATGATGATTATATTTTGTAACGGAGCAAATAAACAATTTTTCTTTCTTCTTTCATATCAAACTTTTCCCCCATCCATTCCTCTGACCTATGTTCATAATACCACGAGTATCAATATTATAAACCAGTTATAACTCACCCACAAACTCCCCAATCCACCTCGAAGCAGTACGTAACGCAATATAATCGATTACGAAGCTAATAAACTAATAGAAGCCAAGCCCAGACTAGGGTAGATGCACCAGTAACAAGACATTAGTATCCATGCCTGTGTGCCACTCAAATTGCCCCTCTCCTTGATTACAATTAACTGGCAAGTCCCTGCCGCTGGCCACAAACTGCCAGCCAAGGATCATGTTGTGAATTTAGGATACAAGTGTGTATGCCATAGAATTAATTGATAGTTTACCATTTAAATTGATGTTACTTTCATTTTGAAATGGGTGTTGAATGTTGTTGTAACACATTTTTAATTTTAAGTAAGAAGTAATTCGACTGCCTCGTTGGCCGAGTGGTCGCAAGTGCGGCTGCCGAGCAAGGGGTCTCGGGTTCGATTCCTGGGTCGGGCAAAGTATTACTGGGTTTTAAAAAAATCTCGTAGTATAGTAGTGTATAGTATAGTATAGTATCTCGTAGTAAATAGTGCCCGGTATATGGCAATAGGCTCACCCCCTATTACAAGGGACTCATAACATAAATTGTGAAAAGTGGGTGTTACTTCTGTGTGCACTGCTTCCTACCCCTTCGGGGATAAAAGGCGTGATGTTATTTTATGTATGTAATTCGATAACTTTTTAAATATAAGTTATTACAGAAGTGTATTTCTTCAAATCAGTAAGAGTCTGACACTCCCTCCCGCCTCACCCGTGTGGGAGAAGTCATTGAATGATTTCCCACCTAAAAAATAATTGTAATCATGAATAATGGTTCAGCCGATTTTGAGATAATCGCGGACAAACAAACATGACACATGACGCTGGCAGAATAGTCAACTACTAAATAGTGGAGACTCAATTGCCATAGAAGAAAAAAAAACACCTCCTTTTCTTGAAGACAGACAGAAAATTCAATTGTAAGTTAGTGTTTATAAACACTAAAATGGTCAAACCAAAATGCTTGTCTATTTATTTGAATAGTTTCAATGTATAATATTATTAGCTGTTACCCTCGACTTGATCCGCGTAGAATATGAATTTTAGAACATAACTTTTTTATTGTTTCAATTTTCCAAAATACTTAAACGTTGCCTATGTTACTCCTTAGTACATACATCAGCTACCGGCCAATAAAAGTCTTGCAAAATCGGTCCAGCCATTCCAGAGATTAGGCAAACACACAACAGATAGCCAGAATTTGTAAAAAAAAAATGTTTTTTTTTACAAATTTTGGCAACGGAGTCTCCAATACAGTGTTGTCGACTATACTGCCAGTGTCGAGTGGTGACAGCAGATTATTGAGCCGTCGAACTGAACTTTGTGGTCGTTTTAGTTGTTAGTAACTGTAAAAGACAAAACACTTGGGTTAGTAAACATAAATCACCAATACACTTACATTACATTGTCTAACATATAATATATAATTAGACAATACATAAAAGAGAAATAATTATAACACACAATACTTACATTATTACACACCGTTATATTTTAATATTATTTTCATTTACAAAAAAAATGTTATTTTTGTATGTGTATCGTGTGTACTTATATTCATATGCGTGTATAGATACAGATACAGACAGAAACTTCAATTTTATTTATCTGTATAGATATAATGACAGAAATAGTAACATTCACACTGATATTCATGTACTAATGGCAGAAGTCAAAACCGCACGTATCTAATGAATAGAGCTCAAGTCACTACTTCTCTTGAACACCTACTATTGAGAGGTCGTTTATAGAAATAGAACTGATATAAGTAATTTCTATTTATACATTCGTATTATATGCTATTCAAGACTTAATTTCATCTAAATTATAGATCTACAAATAGATAATGAAATAGTAATCATAGGGTAGATTTGTGAATGCATTAAATGCGTATTACAGTATTTTTTTACCGACGGATTTATTACTTTTGAATCGACTTCACTTCACTTAGTCATGGTGACCTGGAGGGCCCGAAACCTACCAACAGCAAGTGCCAATGTGACTTTAACCGAATTATATGGACTTTCTAAGATTATTTAGACCATCAACAAATGGTGAAGGACAACATCGTGAGGAAACTGGACTAATAATTACTAATTTGATCAAAGTATTACTAGGCTTTTCAAAACAAATCTCAGTAGTAGCACGGAGTCTGGAATTGTGCCCGGTAAAATGGAACTCATATCATAAATAGTGAAAAGTGGTCGTTACATTGTACAGTGCGATTGATTCCCGTAATGTGCACCTCTGCCTACTGCTTCGGAAGTAAAAAGCTTAATGTATTTACCTCTAGATATGTATTTATATAATGTACCTCTAGATATGTAATATACAGATATGTAATGTAGATACCACAATTTATTCTGAAATCTAAATTTGTAAACCGATAGAACCACAATAAACAAAACCAACGGATGAATTATAACAGACTTATATACTCAAGTACCTGCATATTCTAAAGTTTAATACTAGCTATTCTAGAAAAGACCTGAACTGGTACCCTTGCCTACTTCAAGTGGATAGGGCAATTGAATCACACGTTCCATACATTTGTTTTGGCAAAAGTTCAATAAATGGACCAAATGCGGACAGGCAGGGCAGTTGATTCAGGACAATCTTGGAAATTTTATTGAGCCCAGAAAAAGGCTAGACTTACAATTTGAGCTTAGATTGATGTTCCATGTGGTAGTAGTTTGATATGCCTAAATTTATCTGAAACAACCAGATATTTATTTATTTATTTAATGTACACAGAAACAAGTAATGGTAAATAAGGCGGACATTAATGCCATATGGCATTCTCTCCCAGTCAACCTTAAGGTTAAATTGGAAATCGGCGAAAAAATAGGCATGTGTAATTATAAGAAACAAATAACATAAATAGACTTTATAAATATAGATAGGTACTAAAAAATATTTAAAATGTACACTACAATATAAATACAACGTAAATATATAGGTACATATATATAATCAAACGCGAAACAAATTAAAAGTGAAACGGACACATTAAATAATGTGATATGACATGTTTGGAAGCGTGCCTTCATTTGTGTGCAACGCGTAGGTGGACTTGTGCAACAGTTTTGTAGATAAGTAGGTAGAGAGTGTGTAAATAACTGTAAAAGTGTGTAAAAACTGTTTTAAGTGTGATGGGAAGTTTATAATCGTATTTACCTACATCAGCTTTTCGGAAGAATGCCGTACCTGGTAAGTAATTGCACTTTTAAAACCCTTGTTAGCCTGCCTATTGAGTATCTAGTAGATTAGATAGTGACGAACTAGTCAGCTGATTTCCGTTTTCATTCTCAGTACACGTGGAAAGAGATACCAATTGTTTTCATTGACTAAGCGACGCATCGCGCGTAATTTGTGAACCACATTATGCAGAAAGTAGTCAATGTTTACTTAATTACTTTATGTAATTAACTGGTCCGGGGTACGAAATTTCTTCACAATTGTAATCTGTAAACATAACACTACCTCCCATTAAAGCCGTGGCAGATAATTATAGAGCACCTTATATACTAAATAAATAAATTATATAATATTACATTACATATATAATACCTAATAATAGACCTAGACTCAGCGTTGTAGTGACTTTAAAAAGAATTCATGAACATCACGTTTGAAAGTGATCTTATTTGGAGCCTTTTTTATTTTAAGCGGTAGTGCGTCCCATAACTTATCAGATATATCAATCCATAGATATCAATAATTCGAATGTACCAAAAAAATTAGTAGGAACTCTAACAGTATGAGAGAGCTATGCTTCGGTACGAATGGGTCGGATCAACCGGAGCGATAGATACCATGGCGTCACAGAAATCCGACGTGAAACAACGCTTTTAATCCCCCCTCAAAAGGCCGATAACGCACTTGTAATGGCCTCTATTGTTTCGTGTGTCCATGGGCGGCGCTGACTGCTTACCGACTGGTGATCCGTCTACTCGTTTACTGGCAAAGATACCGCTTACTATAAAAAAAGATGTCGTAATAACATACATTCAATTGTAAGAATATTTTTTGCGATTAGGAAGTTGAGGATTGTTGGAGATACAGGAATTGGGAAAGTGGTGGAGGTATTGTAATTGGGCCTTCGGTAACCTCACTCACACGACGAAACACAACACAAGCGTTGTTTCACTTCGGTTTTCTGTGCCTTTTGCCTTCAATAAGCAAAAATTTTGTGTAGTGAGTGGTAACTACAGATATAATAATTTAACAGTGGGTATTAAATACAAGTATATATAAGTATAAATGCACTTATATTTTTGTACAAAAAACATTATTACACCATAGACATGTGGTTTACAACCTGATAAATATAAATAAATCTTCAACTAGACCTATAAATAATCCAACGATCTTAAAATATATTTGAATTTTTACCAACCCAATCAAATAGAGAGAAAAACTTCATGCAGCTCGCTAAAGTATTTCGAACGCGAATCCATTAATAAAAACTAAATCTTTTACAGATAAATCTAAAGTATTAATTCCGAACTTTAATTAGAACTGTAATAAATGTTCAAACTTTATAATATGGAGAGATACGTACTACGTACTCTTTTATTCGTTAGTTTTTTGCAGTTTTTACCCACTTATTGAACATCTGAGATTACATTTAGAAAGAAATTATTGAGTATCTTGATCTAGAAAACCTAATTTTGAGACAGAAATGTTCTAGTATAATGTATACAAGAAGGATGAAAGAATTTTATGCATCCATCAAATCAAATCAAATCAAAAATGTTTATTTGCTAAAATACGGTACAAAAGATGTTACAGTAAAATTTTTTTCCAGCGTATCCTGCCGTATATGGCGTGCAAATTTATTATTAAAATTACACTATCAAGATTCTATCGTCTTATCTTCTAAATCTAAATAGTCCTTAATACTATAGTAACACTTGGATAGCAAAAGTTTAAAAAGCATTTTCTTAAATAATGTCAATGGTAATTCTTGTAAACTATTTGGTAATTTATTATAAATGATTCATCTCAGCACATCCATCGCTTATGAATGAATCCTACTGAGTAATTGTTTTATCTGATACCTACTGCGTCTTTTCGCTATCGACCCTCACGACACCATGCCTCGCACAGCAAAACTATGGAATGATCTGTCGTCGGCGGTATTCCCTTAAAACGTTCAAGAAAAGAGCGTATTCCTGTAGGCCGTCAACGCACCTGATCGCTTACCATCAGGTGATCCGTCTGCTCGTTTGCCTCTATTCCATTAAAAAAGGATGTACATATACGTAAGTGGCAACTCTTAATTGGTTGAATCTTTGTATTAATTTGGCTATTTGTGATACGAAATAAAAAATAGACTGTTACTAAAGTCGTAATATTTTTTTTCTTAACAATTCTCAATGCGTTTTCTATTGTGTCTCATATATCGACAGACAAGAGGTTAATTTTGCATTTCCACTTTATCACCAGCTATGATAGTTCACTGCTTGACTACAGGCTTTCTGATATATCACACATACATTCATACACTTCCATAACTAGTATTATATAAAGAATACTGTAAATTTATCGTTTTCATTTAATTTCCTTTTTTTTTATAATTCTTTTTTTATTTTGTCTCTCATTTGTATTATAACGTTTTGCGGACTGAAAGAGACTGGGCCTCACGACACAGGGAATCCTAGTGTGGGGTCCAGAGCCATATAAATATGTAATGTGAAGCTTTTTGTCAATAAAAATATTTTTTATTTTTTTTATTTATTATTATAAGACTATAATCTCCTACTTTAATAAATAAATAAATAAATCTTTATTATTACTAAAAAGATCACAATTTTTTAATTTTTAGGATCATGGCTATGTGGCCAGAGAATAAAGACCCTGACTTCTAAACTAGAAAAAAACCTATATCTTAGAATTCAGTGTAAGTCAGATAGGTTTGTCAGAGATAGAAATCTCAATAAGAGTAGAAATAACATAAGTGTATGAAGCGTCATTAGACGACTGTATTTATTGCACGTATACCTACAATCTCAATACCTAATTCTCGTAGGTACGAGGCCTAAATAATTCACATTCACACCAAACAATAACAATCCCGTAAAACAATACAAACACATCAAAATGCTTTCTAAAAGTTAAACAATATTCGTTAAACAATGCAATACAGTGATTAGACACCGCAGACGAACGGAACCACATTGCTATTCGAATTCGCTACTGCTGTTTAATAAGCATACCGAGCTTAAACTAATAAATCATACTGATTTGATTATTTACTGCCGACTGTACCACTGTTTGATGTTGGTATTACATTACTGTCTTATGAATTGGGTTTTGAAAAATGTTTTAGTGACTATGGATTAACAGTGGACTAAATAGTTCAGTGAGATAAGATGGTGGATTTTTGTTTTTTTTAAAGGTTGACGAATTGTGTACTTGCCTACTAGTCATATTTAATACTTTTTTCGAACTGTGATAAACGACAGTTTTTTATGAATTTTGTACGAGATTGTGTATTGTGACGTCGCTTTTTTTAACGTCAGAGTAGGGCGGGATACCTACTTATTTCTTAAAAATTTGCTAAAAAATTACCAAAATTAAGTTAGTCATAAAATCAATGAATGAAAGTAAAAATATTACAAAATAATCACTTATTTTTTAATATTCTATGAACAGTCGAAATAATTAATTTTTGATTAAGCCAATGGGATTTTTAATACCCAATTACCCATGGACAATCAGATGCTAAACAAGGTGTTAGGTTCGTTTAATTCTTGCACGAAATAACTTTGAAAAAAGTAAACGCTTTACTAATGACACTTTAAAAAGTAAATCTCACTGCCTTTTTAACACCTGTTAATGCTGATGACGTCATAGTTCTTATTGTGCATCCCCTTCTTGTTACATGACAGGCGTTCTAGATTAAAATTGTTCGCAATGCAAGTTGTTTCCAAAGATATTTTGATTTCAGTTTTTTTTATGGCGTAAGCCGGTAAACGAGCAGACGCATCACCTGATGTAAGCGATCGGCGTCGCTCATGGACACCCGAAACACTAGAGGCGTTACACGTACGTTACCGGCCTTTTGGGGATTACGAATTGAGGATTGTTGGGGATTCAGGGATTGAGGAGAGCGATTTGGGAGGGATAATTAGGCCTCCGGTAACCTCACTCACACGACGAAACACGACGCAAGCGTTGTTTCACGTCAGCTTTCTATGAGGCCGTGGTATCACTCCAGTCGAGCCGGCCCATTCTTGCCGAAGCATTGCTCTCCCATATTTAAGAATTGGGAAATTATCATTAATGTAATCTAAAAAAATGTATATTCTTATTTTACATGTAATATAGGAATTTTCTATGACATTTGCGTACAGCGTACAACGATGAAATCAACTGAAAGTCTGTAGCAAAGGTGACAGGAAGCGGGGTGCAACGGAGCGCGGCGAACACCGCTGACTCAGGATAGAGTAACCACTATCATATAAACTCGAATCTACGCTCGAACTTCATATAACGTGGTCATTATTCGATATCTTAACTGAGTGAGTTAATAAGTATAATGGAAATAGTAACCGCCCTTACCTATTCCCAGGACAATATGAAAATTCGTGGTCATAATTCATTATATATTAAGGTACTTAAGTTAAAGCGAATGACAACTGCTTCAAGGCACTTGTCCAAAAATTCCTTATTTTCTCTTTTAAAAAAAACATTGCCCCACTCTAGGATTTTCTCCTGTGTCGTGGGTGCGTTTACAAAAATACAAGGTCACATACACATGACACCCAGACCCTAAACAACAATCTGCAGATCACACAAAGACTTGTTCCGTGCGCCGCTGCACGCGGGTACTAATATATGGAATAAAATCGTTTCAGTAAGCTTTTTTATGCATACTTATCTATCGATGTAACCAACACCAAAAACTGTTTACAGTGTGAATAAATTAAAACAGATTCTGAACAAAGTGTTGCTTCGCGCGTCACTACATCCTGTTAAAATCTCTTTTAATTTATTCACAATATTCGGCCATAAAGTGTATGAAACAAATGTTAGTGGTGCGGAGCCGCGAGTAAGCGATTTGGCACATTGCGCCCAAGAGCGGGCGGGGGCGAGCCACGGCATAATTACGTACCTACGAAATGTGAGCTGTCGTTTAAATCTTGCGCTGCTTAAATTTGAAGCGAACTTCACTGAGGCCGTGTTATTAATTTAATTTTATTCGCCTCTTCTCGTGGAACACGGCCATTGTGCTCCACCTCACATGTGCTCTGTGACCGCCCCTAAATCACCACCAAACAAAATCCCTTCGCAATTTAGATACAATTTTCTTGAAAAGAAAAGGATATTTATGCTTTAGGCCTTCACAGATAAAGTCGCCTCAGCACTTATCGGGCATCTCACAAAAAACACAATATTTTACCCGCAGCCGAAAGATTTCGACTTTTCGAGAGCAATAACGCCCACATTCAAGATGAAAGTGGACGAGAGTAGACTATTGCCCGAACGCATTAGACTACCAAAGCTGAACAATTTAATGACGATTGACTATTCATACCACATTCAAGCGGTTGACCGCTTTGCTACTCTTGATTTAGAGTCTAATTATTCTGCGATCTCAGCCGTAGCGGACGCTTGCAGAGTACGTAATGAGAGGGGCGAGGCGGCGGCGCGCGGGGGGAGCGGCGGGATGCAAAATGTTGCAATTGCATTTCCCCGTCAGAAAAACAGCTTACACTAGCAAAAATAATTAAGAGTATTAGTGGAGTCGGCGAGCGGAGTGTCGCGCAGTAAATAGTCTGCTAAATACCCACCTACATTTATTGGCGCAGGGACTTTGGGAAGGCCAGTGTAATGGCGGAAACAATTTTGCCTTTTAAAACAGTAAGCGCCTTTGTTTATAAACGCTTCCGTTGAACGAGTACATAACTGCGTGTTTCACGTTTTTAAAGTGATGTCAAAGTGGAAATAATGAGAGTCGATTTTTGGAATGGGAGGGTAGGTACGTAGGCAGATCGTTATTCAGCTTTTGAGTGCTTATTATCAAAGCGTTTTTGTGAAAATGTGTATGAATATTAATATTGCCAAAATATCTACCTGAGTAAATGAATGTAGCCTATTGTAATCTGTGATGTCGTCGAACTAGGTATTTGATAAAGTTGCTGGAACATGAGCTCTTTTGAACTTATTAAATGTATTTATATAAGAACACTGACGTCCACAACATTATTATAAGTATACCGAGGAATAGTTAAAAAATCTAGAAATAGTAATTACGTTGTATGACTCGAATGTAACTTTACATATGTAAATAAGTACCTAACTACTTCTACAAATATACTACAACTCATCTTTCAAACCTAACACCTACAACGACTACTCTTTAAACAAGAATACCTCCCCTAAAAAAAAACCGTCCTATCTAAAGCCCAACATAATCAAAGGTCTCCAAAGGCTATTTACCCAGATATTTTAATACTTATCACCTGCCTAGAGCTTAAATAGCTAACATTAAACAATCGGCGATGCATCATTTGTCGACTGTCGCCGTTGCTACTGACAACGGTCCGTCCGAACCAAAGCGGAAAAAAGATAATACTCCAATTAAATTGAATCACTACCCATGAAATTGTTTACCTTTTGAGGTAGAATTTTTAGAATTCGACTAGCTTTTTCAGTGGGTTCGGTTGTGTTGTATTTAGAATTGAATAAGGATTGGAATTAGGTCGTATTTTGCAAATGTGACTTGGGAAAATGTGTGAAAATTGCATTCGATTCAATGCTGTACAGAAGACAGAATAATTTAAAAAAATGTTTTGATTTGTAGACCGTAATTTAAAAAAATGTTTTGATTTGTAGACCGTAAAGAATCAGGGATATAGGTAAAATACAGACATCGGTGAGTCACAGTCAAAATTCATACTGTATAGCTATCAAAATTTATAATAGGTAGCCTATTATAAATGTTGACCTAAAAATCGTCATTCGGATCCAAATTACTTAAGTTTCTGTTGAATGAGTGCTACTTATCAACAAAGAATTTCTTAATGACAAGGATTACAAGAACATTGTTGTGGAATGGTGCATAATATTAATTAGAAGAAAATAAGTCTAATATTTATACACCGATTCGGTAGAATGCATGAGACAATAATTAATATATAACACCTATATTGTAACTACTTACATTCTGACAATTTTTTTTTTCTTTCTTTCACAATTTTTATTAATATGTTGGTTTTTGGAGATCGGGTAGACTTTATTTACAGGTACATTTTATTGTAGGTTATAGCACAGGTTATCCTAGTTTAGGTTCCTGACTTCCATCATTCCATTGTCACTTAAACTACGCAAAACCTTAGATAGAACCAGTCTCTCACAACTATGTCAATATTATAAAACTAGTAGGGTAAACTCGTTAGAGATGGCCATACGGGAGAGATGGCCAATCGAATTATTTTTGGCATGCACAGCTAGATAGCGCTACATTGCGATCAGTACGCCGCGAGATACGCTCAGGATCAAAGTGCGACGACGTTGCTGCGCGTATTTATGTAAAAAAGTAAGTAAATAAAGTTTTATTTAACAAGGTTTGGCAAAAAATATGTAACGTAGTCATATATTGTCGTGCAGTACTATTTTGTATTACAATTTTTAGTGTTTTCCTAGTTTTTTTATATTTATGAAATGTTAACGTCTATTCTAACATCAGAATGGCGTCCGCTGATGTTTAACTAAACCTAAAATTTGAAGTGGCCATCTCACCCATACAAAAAGGAGAGATGGCCACATCAAGTCAGTGTGAGATAGCCATATTATTTTTTGTTATTTGAAGTGATATTAATGCGTCTTATATTTTATTACAGATTCCAAATAAGTATCAGAGAAAAGCGATAGCCATTCGTGGCTGTTGGAGTGAAGGTTCATTAAAAGTTACTATAAATTCCATAAAAAAATGAAAAATATCGGTGTATAGAGCAGCAATTGTCTACAACATACCTCATAAAACACTTGATAGAAGGTACAAGACTAATAAGAATAAAAAGGGACTAATGGGACCTACCTCTATGTTTGGAGATCAGAATGAATAAAAACTTGGTGATCATAATAAAACAATGCAGGGAAAAGGATTCCCTTTGAAAATTAGTGATGTAAGAGTAATTAGCCTTTCAGTTTGCTGAGCAATTCAACATCAAACATAAATTCAATAAATCAGAGGAAAAGGCTGGATATGATTGACTGCAGATGTTTTTACGCAGACACCCAGATATTGTTTTGAGTAAGCCTGAAGGAATTTCAATAGCCCGTTGTCAAGGTATGAACAGAATCGAGGTCAGTGTTTACTTTGATTTGTTAGAAAAAGTTCTTATAGATAATGATTTCAGGCATATTAGCGAAAGTAGTTCTGATCTCAGTGAACCAGTGTTCGAACAGTGAATGAAGATAAGAAATCGAAGCAGATAACTGTGCTGGATGCGAAGAAAATTATTATAAGACTCGTCTTGTGGAAGATTGGCTCCAGTGTCTAATTTGTGACAGATGGGTACATGAAAACTGTACCAAGTTTAATGATATGTGTTCCAAATGTGGACAGAAGACAAAAAAGAAGCTAAAGATGCTGAAATTCAGGGCAAGGGAAAGGGAAAAAGGATGTCAAGTACCGGTCATCTATCCCGTACAGCTACGGCCAACTCACCCTGAAGCCCTGGGAGAGATGGCCAATTCTATTTTTTTTTTAAAGTTCTATAATATGTTTTTGCATTATAAAAATAAATATTTGTCGTTGATTTTTAAAAGACTAATTACTGTTAATTATGATAAGAATATAACATTGATTGTACCAACACTTTTTCTTAGTTTTATTTTGCTTAGATAAAACTATGGCCATCTCTAACGAGTTTACCCTATTAAGGTCTACATTACTACGCAATATGATGGAAAAATAAATAAAATTATCAATAAAATAATTGCCTCGTTACTTCTAAGGTGATGACAATTATGTCACTTTTCGCTTTTTTTATTTTACCTGGATGATTTGATTTTGTACACAAACTTTTAAGCAGGTACAAACATACCAACAAAAACAAAACACCCCGATCCGGAAGAATAATTACTGGACCACACATTTCATTCTGGGAATCAAACCGATAAGTTACGTTTCAGCCACCGGCCCAAGTTGTAGGAATAAAGTAGGCTTATTATTTTATAATACGAAACCGTGGGAAACATCAAGTAACAAGTTTTTTTTAAGGGGGGAAAATCATCGAATGGCTGCTCCCGCCTGGGTGAGGCGGGAGGGAGTGTCAGACTCTTACTGACTAAAAACCACCCCGTTCCTTCTCCTGCACGTCGAGCCGGAGCCCCGGTTACCCGTTAGGTTTCCGCGACTCCGAATCGGCATCGACCCTATTGGGCCCCATCTGTGGTGGTCTGATGGCTCTTTGAGGCGCGCGCGGAACGCGACGCGCCTTACGCTCGGGTCTGTTTCTGGTCGGACGGGGAGCCACCCATGCTCGCCGTCCGCAGGCCCACGCTTACGGTGGCCGGAGATCGTCCCGCGATCCCCGACGCCCGGTGTGTCATTCGCGATGGCTGGGTTGCGAGGAGGCAGCGCTTCGCTGCCTCACGCGTCCCGCCTCCTCCTTAGCTAGCATGACTGCTTCGCAAAAGGAGGAGACGGCATCCCAATCCCCCTCGCTCCGCATCATGGCCTGCACTAGGCCCGGACGCGAGAGGTCGCCATCGCCGATCACTTCCCTGAGGACACGGCGGTGCTCAGCCCACGCAGGGCATTCCGCTACAGTATGTTCCACCGTGTCCTCAGGGCGGTCCTCGCAGTGATGACACCCGGACGTTTCCTCCCGCCCCATCAGACACAGGTACCTCCCGAAACTCCCATGTCCGGTGAGGACCTGCGTCAGGCGGTAGGTGAGGACGCCGTAGCGTCTCTCAAGCCACTCCTCAAAGAGGGGACTTACCGCTGCGATGGCAGCGAGCCCAATCCACCGAGCATAAGGTTTGATGGCCAAGTTAAGCTAAGCATAATTTTATGTGACTGGTTCTTCCAATAGATATCAAGTGTGTTTCATTAATATACGTGGTATCATCATCATCATCATCATCATATCAGCCACAGGACGTCTACTGCTAAACATAGGCCTCCCCCAATGACTTCCAGATAGGCCGGTTGGAAGCGACATGCATCCAGCGGCTCCCTGCGACCTTAATACGTGGTATGATTCATTCTAATACTAAACAATGAGCAATGTGTAGGCACCTATACTTATCTTCACAGATATCTCCCATTGAGAGTAGACAGAGACAAAGAGAATGGTAGCTCTTCTAACCCACCTCTTTCGTTTCATCTAGCTACATTAAATTAATGGATCGTCGTCATAATCGTCATGCATGCTCATCGATTGACGTAAGTAGGTATGTAATCATAATTTGTGTTTAATATACATACATATATAACCTCACACCTGTCTTAAATAGGGGTAGGCAGAGACTATGGATCGCCAATTGCTACGATTCTTACATACCTCTTTCGCTTCATCAACAGTCATCAACATAAAAGTCATGATAAAACAGTACCTATTTTCATTCGTGTGTAACATTTTATGAAAAAAAACAGGTTTTGATGGAAAATAATGTATTTTTGTTATTTTTCATTCCATTGAAAAGACGAAACAACTTCCTTTTAACTGAGGAAACTACTAAAATCTATATAGCATTAACTTAGCAAATATGTTTTTTTGAACCCTGAATCAACCTAGATAAAATATTTAATTGCGTAACACAAAAACAGTTGTAGATACCTACCTAACTCAAACCTCAACGTACCATTATACGGAATCTAGTTTCGCTTTTACTCCACTGTCCTGGAGGTTTTTATCTGCCATCAATTCATCACGAAAGACATGTCAGTATGTTCGGACAGCCCGGGTACTCGGGCTCACGACAATAGGTGTTGGGACCCGCGGACGAAACCCATCGTCAGCAAACGTGCTCAAATTGTCGCACTCCCTGTTTTAAATTATCATTCGATACTATTCGGTATTCTGTTAGAGATTTGTTTGAGAATTACTGTGCGCTCTAAATTGCTTACTTTTGTGTTAAATATTGTTCATGAGAAATCAAAATATCCTAAACTTAAACATAATAATAATAATAAAGTTTATTTAGCAAAAAGTTACAGAAATGTACGTAAGTAGACATAACAAGTGGGTGGACTAATTCTAGGTATTCCAGTTTGTTGCAAAGATTTATGTACAGAATTATAGTAACCCTGCCTCTTAAACTAGAATATCCTGTATTTCATAGAATTACGGTTGTTCTTTGAAAAATATAATTATGAGTAAACTTGCTTCTGCCAGCGGTTTCACCCGCGTTCCTGTGGCATAAAAAGTGGCCTATGTTATTCCACAACATAATCTACCCATTTCAAATTTTGTTTCGATCCCTTCAGCCGTGAAAAAGTAACAAACACACACACACATACTATACATTTCATATGGTTTAACGAGTTGATTTTTTCCGAAACCGAAAGAGGGACTCAAAAATGCGATCATAATGATCACTGTAATAGAGCTGAGAAACGATTTTTAATATTCAAAAGTCATACACGCCCATTCACTTGCCACTTCAGACTTCAAACTGCCTAACAGAATCAAATCAAAGCAAACAGATAGATTACAACTATAATATGGACAAGATATTTTGTCCCAATAGTAGAGACGTCCCAAAAATGCAATGAGCATATTCATTACTAAAAAAAAAGTTAAAACGTCACTTCATACTCACATTAAGCAACTTCTTTCGCTCCAAAAACCTAATTAGGTCAAACATTTTAAGCAGATTGGAGACGTATCGAAGAATTTATTGTAGGTAATTAGTTCGGTCCGAATATGGGTACATTTACGGGAGCGAGTTGGCATCGAAGCACCGCTGGCGTGTACCCAACCCTTGGAGAGTGGTCACAGCGTTTACCAGGCATTTGGCAGTCTTTCACTGCATAGTAATGTGCGTTCAACTCGTATAACATCATTATTGGTTTTGAATAATTTTACCACAATTTGTTATTTTTAGTTTTAGGGAGATATTGAGTTGGAATATGAAGGGTTTTAAAGTTTTTAAGTTATTGTTTCTGTCTGAGAAACGGAAATGTTTTGAGATTGAATGATGAGGAATTTGTATTGGTTTTATGTAATAAAGTTGATGTTTGTTTGTCTGTCTAGCCAGCTAAACTACCAGTCTGATTTTCAATAAAATTATGGAGAAGACGTTTCGACGAATTCGACAATGGTGAAAGTCAAAATTTTATTTCAATTAGATCAGAACGCCCGAACGACTGAAACGCTACTAAATTTTGAGTCGCGCTTAAGTATGCTTCTGTAACTAAATGACGGAGATGGTACGATATTTAACCTTTTTAATGTATGTACCTATATGAGACACAATAGAAAAAAATACATATAGCCGAATTGATAACCTCCTCCTTTTTGGGAAGTCGGTTAAAAAAACTAATAATTAATAATTCTAATGACATTCAGTAATAATAATCAATCCAAATCATTGTTTCCAACTATTTTCTAATTTTGTATGCTGAAAAAAAAGCTAACACAGCGTTTAAAAATGTTATTTAAGACCCTAATGTTACCTATTTTCACAATTAATTAAATGAATTTAAATTTGAATACATTGCGTCTCGCGTGGGTCCATGTCTTAGACACACGAAAGGTTCAGTGTAACTTAAAATTCAGTAGCGATTCAGTATTTAGGTGTAAGGCACTATACAAATTAAAAAATATGGTTTGTCAGGATTAGACAACGCCTGTAGTTATTCCATAACAGAGCAGAAAACTTGTCTTAAATAAAAATACAATTTAATAAAAAAACCTTTATTAATAAATCAAATAAATACTTAGGTACTTAATTACAATAAAATATAATATAATCTGTATCAATGGAATGTAATGTAACTATAAATATAGCTATTATATAATTATTATTGTGAACTCATGATATGTATTTGTTTAATACCATTTATATACTATTATTGCTTTTCATTCATTTATAAATAAGTATTTTATTTTATGGGGCCTATCGTATTTTGCTCACCAAATGTGAACTTTTCGTTCTTCGTCCAATTGCGAATTAGCTAGTGTTACATCATTGGACGTTCAATATTTGACAGCTGCTGTGATTGGACAAAAATACCCCTTCCTATATTGAAGAATATTTTTAAACATAACACCTACTTTTAGCCAGTTATTCTATAAATAAGTCCTATTTTATAAAGGGCGTAACTATTGCTTATACATCGGTCACATTTCCAACTTTATACTATTAAAAAAAACACAATAATACTTTGCACAACCCGGGATTCAACCCCGAGACCGAGAGGAAAAATAAAAACATTCAAATAATGAAATTACAATACAATGGCTCATTGACGCAATTCTTACAAAATTAAAAATAAATATACAACTTCACCGTTCCTCGTTAGCTTTAAATGAATTAATATTTTAATGTCAAAATTTTTGTTGTAAATTATATCAAACAGATCAAATTCATGTCTTTTATAGGATAGTTGCCAGTGTATGAAAATTAAAACTCTAATTAGTCCGCCAGTTAGATAATGAAAAAATTTTAGACACGTATTTATTATCTCGTATTAAGTTAATAAATATCATATTAAGTTTAAATATAAAATGAAGATAAAACGACGTCATGTTTAGGAGTTGGAGGTCGTTACATCACAAAGTGCTACAAAGTGTAGCACATTGTGACGTCACACGATATTTCAAATGAATATCGTCGAAAGTATTCAATTTTATGAGAAAAGATAAAATACGTGTCTAACGTTTTAAATTAATCTACCAGACGGACATTAGAATAACATTTAGAAAACTACCCTATTTCGCAAAAAAAATAACCAGATACACATATGAAAGGTAATACCTTTTTTTCTACGTAACGTAAGATAAACCTATAGTTAAATTAGGCACAATTCCGGAATCCATAGCCTAACCTAGAAATCGAACCCAGCCTTCAGTTGGCTAGTTGTACCTACCTACTTGTGATCTCTCAATCAACAAGTTGGTTTGATTCAAAGCCCAAAGTGATAACTTAATTGAAATAAAAAAAAAACAATTTTCTAATTTACGCAACAGCTTTTTCAATTATAATAAAAAAATAACTCCCTGAGAATATTCGAAATAAAAAGATTCCCGCCATATTTATCATAACCTGATTGTAAAATTAACTATTTAATTGTATATTTTACTAATTAATTGCCATAGATTAACTAATATTTAGAATTTCATTTTAGGTACATTTTTTATATATCACAATTTCGTATTATAACATTGCCAATTAAATAATGACTAATGTCTTTGGCACTGCACTAATTAAAAAGTAAAATCTCCTTACAAATGCATAGCCATATTCGAATAAATATTAATTAAATAAAATCTTACTAGATGGCGCTAGTTACGCTTGGCCCAAAAAGCCAAAAGCTGTATAATTACTTCGTTGGTCTCAATGGACATTTTCTTACCACAAAATAGCCTTCAATAAATATATTAATAAATAAAGACGGTTGTTATAATAAATATCACTAATGTTCGCAAAATGAATCTCAAAATAGATGTCGTCGCAAACAATATTGGACCTTAAATAGACGAGTTTCAGTACAAACTTAAGAAACGGAAAAGACTTGAGCAACATAGAATTGTTTGAAACGAACGGACGTATTACGTTGAAAAAGATAATAACAATAATAAAGAAAATCAATGGATACTTTGTGTGTTGCTTATACGTTGACAGATTTCTTAGGCGGAGGCACGCGCGGTGAATGTGAGTACATCTTCTTAAATAATTCCGGTATATTGTTGTCTGGGAACAAGTTTGTTAGCATCGCTGTAACAAAAATAAAACATTAATTATAAAGACATTAGCTAATTGGATACTATCCTTAATAAAAATAAATAAATTATTGCGACTGTTCAATACAATAAAATATAAAAAAATAATCACACTTTCATTCATTGATTTTATGACCAACTTAATTTTAGTATTTTTCCAGCAAATTTTGACGCTAAAAAAACGTGACGGACGTCACAATACACAATCTCGTACAAAAATTCATAGAAAATGTCGTTTTTGACAGTTCGAAAAAAGTATTAAATTTGACTAGTTAGCAAGTACCCAATTCGTTAAATTAATTGAACATCATCGGTAAAGTCACGAGTGCGTCGTTATCAATCGGAAGTTGGATTTGATTTCAAGATCGACCTAAAGCCAAATCTCTATTTTTTTGTAATAGCATAGCGTCGTTAATTAAAAAGGATGGTAATAAATAAATTGAAACTTATAACAGAGGGCTTAGAACGAATTTTTTCGGCACTGTGATTGGCCGGCTCCAACGAACCAACCAATCAGAATGCCGAAGTAATCGAAATGAAACTGCGCCATTTCGATTACTTTCCTCATGACCTCATGCGACTTTGACTGACTCATAACCAACCAATGATTATAAATTATTGTGGTGAATTGGAATTAAAAACAAATGTAATATTAATATTTTAAGTGGAAAATATAATGAACTTGAACTTACTTTCAAGCAGCACAAATATCAATCTCCTATTGATCTCCTGGTTTTGGAACAGATCGAATACAGTCAGCAATCCTCTTCTAGCCGTGTCCGAGCCTACTATGTGTCGCAAGTCGTCTGAAAATTAAACGTACGCTTATTACTTTAAGGTTGAGAATGGAAATGGCAACATCTAGGTGACTAGTTAATGAAGAACTAACTAATAAAAGCTTTACAAGTTCTAATATTTTCCACATTTCTTTTCCTCTTTTTGAAGTGTTTCTTATTACCCCCAAGCGACCCAGCCCAATATTTGTTTTTTTTATCAAAGAATTACCCCATAGTTTTATGAATTAACATAATGATATCTTGAAAAGCAACCAATCAACATGCTTCATACATGCTTCAATTAATTGTTACCTGAGCAAGCAGAAAGCAAGGCGACTTTAGCGGCGACTCGTGTCCTGGCTTTCGTTGCAGCGTCTCTGTTACCGATACTCGAACTATTTCGACTTGTCAACCACTGCCTAGAATAGATATTATCATGATTTATTTAAATTACAATTATATGGTTTAAAGTAGTGAAGCGCAGCAAACAATGCAGTTGCAACAATTAGGATGCTGACAGAGTATGAAAATTAAAAATATAATTACTCCGTAAGTTAGGTAATGAAAAAATGTTCAACAAGTATTTTTTTATTTTGTCGCATAACAAAACAATACTTAGAAGAATCAAAGTTTAGGAGTGGGGGCTAAAATGTCATTTCTACGTATAAAATGTACATAGAAGTGACGTCACGCGACATTTCAAATCAATAGGTATATCGTCTATAAAAAATACGTGTCTAATGATTTAAAATAATCTATGTACCAGACGGACATTGAAATAAAAATTAGGAATCTACCCTAAGTCAGATAACACTTACTTGAATGTTTTCAAATATTGTACAACGTTCCGTGGTGACGTTAAGGACGACACGAATTCTAGCACCTTTCTGTGGAAACAATTATTTATTAAACACTGCTAATAGCTAAATTCTCAGAGTAAGTAACAATATTTTAGACTTTTGACCTTATTAGTTCTACTTTATAAAACTATTTCAATTTTTTTTTTAATTTTTAAAAAATAGCAATTATTCGTGACATACGCCCGAATACTAGGCTACTCAATTTTTAATAGTACTTAATATCGTGCCATCTCTTTCATTTTACTAAGAATTTGTAGAGACAGAACTATACTTAAGCACGAATTAAAATTGAGTATCCTTTCAGTATTTGGGCGATAGAAACATTATTTAAATACGTACTTATTAACTCTATCTGCAATCAATGTCCTGATGGGAGCAAGCAGACGTCTTCTCAACCATAAACCTCTTATACCTAATACTTCTTCGAATAGTTTCAGAGCCACACTCTCGTCGTTTTCCTGTCAATAAAAATCGAAATAAATAAACAAGTTTGTAGTTCACATTCACAACATAGTTAATATTCAACAGATCTAAAGTCCACTGCTGAACTATCTTACTGAATCTTATACTAATATTATAAAGCGGAAGAGTTTGTTTTTTTGTTTGAACGCGCTAATCTCCGTAACTACAAGTCTGATTTGAATAAATCTTTTTGTGTTGGATAGCGCATTTATCAAGGATGGTTATAGGCTATAAAACATCACGCTACGATCAATAGGAGCTAAGCAGAGCGTGTGAAACCGCGCGGAAGTAGCTAGTAATAGTATAAATATTAGTAAAATAATATGAGTGTATGCATGTTACTCAATGACGTCATAACGGCTTAAGGGTTCAGGAGGAAATTTGGAACAGGGATCTGGAATAATGCATAGGCCTTTTGTTCGACGGGAACGCGAGCGAAGGCGCGGCAGTAGCAATAACTTGGCATAGGAGGGTTTGCTTCAGTCTTCAAGTACGGTAGGTTGGATATCGCAGTTTAAAAGGCTTCAGTTTATCAGAGCCTACTAATCCTAGGTTTTTGTTTATGTCGTTGTCTCTTACCTAATCTATTTTAATCCAAAATGGATATATGGACATATGGTTTTTTTAAGGGGGGTAAATCATCGAATGGCTGCTCCCGCCTGGGTGAGGCGGGAGGGAGTGTCAGACTCTTACTGACTCCTGCACTTCGAGCCGAAGCCCCGGTAACCCGTTCTTCGCGACATGGACATATGGATAGGAATCGATTTTTGTCATTAGTTGTATGAAGTTTCATCAAAAATCACCACAGATTTTTCATTGAAATAGGTTCTTGAAAGTTTGGCGTTCTATTTCGTCGTATGAGTGAGGTTATCGGAGGCTCAATTATCCCCTCCCCCCTCTCTCTCTCCTCAATATCTGAATCCCCAACAATCCTTAAAAAGCCGGTAACGGGCGGCGCCGATTGCTTACCATCGGGTAATCCGTCTGAACGTTTACCGACTTATCCGATAAAAAAAATCTAAAACGTTTACACACATGTTTAGCTATATTCGCTTTATAAAAGTTAAATAAATAAACTCATACCTCTTGTCCATCAGATGAATTTCCACTTTTAAAACCATCGTAATAGTTTTCTTCACCCTTCCCTTGGAATACTTTAGATATACCTAAAAACAATCAAGGATCTTTGTATTATTCATTCAGAAACAAATTCTTTTTTTAAAGTCAAGTCAGAATCATTTATTTCAATTATACCAGGAAACCAGGAGCACTTGAACGTCAACATAAAAATTTAAGAGCCGCTATTTGCTCACTCCAAGGTGTAGATTCCTATGGAGAAGAACAAGCAAGAAACTCCATGGGTTACTCTTTTTCAATCGGGTTCACAATACAATTCTCTAGTTACATAGTTTTCTTGTTTCAATTGTGTGGGAAAAATGTCATACCAAAATCCAGTCAAAGAGATCGAGTTAATGATTAAATACCTCATTTGTTAACGAGAATCCTAACCAAGGACCAGGGGCGTAGCTAGCGCCGTATCTGCCATATCAATTATAATGGTAAGGACCCTTGATTCCCAAATAGATAAATTTTTCAATTTTGAAAAATGGTTTTAGTAGAGTATCTAAATAAGTTTTCCCTGTGGTATGGATCTTAGAACACAAGTAAGGGTTGAAAATTGGATAATATGTTTGTGCAAGTGTCCCTTTTCTACCAAAGGACGAATAATTATCGTACAGCTTGGCAAGAGTTGAGAGTATTCCATAATTGAGGTCACTAGTATTTATATCAGTATTCAGTATCTGTCGCAGGTAATCTGGTACACTACTACTCAATTATTTTTATAGAGGTAGAGTTTAAAAAGAGGAGGTACTACACATATCGGTATCGGTAATCGGGGTGAGTCTATTGCCCGGGCGACGGTGGTCGCACCGGCGACCAGTCGGCCAACGCGGCAGTCACCGCGTCAAACTCAACAAAGCTATACGTAAGTTATAAAAATCTTACCATCCATAACTCCATCAACGGTGTTAGCGAACTGGTCAGGCATGTTCTTCAACGTCCTCATACCGGCTTTCAAAGAATTCACTAGGAGAGCATCAATCTGCAGACATGATAACAATAATTAAGATGGAGCTTATTATAATTTATTGATTGTAAATAGGCGATCAACAATAATTCTTCACTCACGTAAAATACTGAGCATAAAAACCAATCTTAAGTTAATAGAGGTAAATAAAATTTAACAAGACCTCTACTGTTGGTCCAAAAAGTTTGAAACCAAATTACAACCAGAGGCCTTAAAACAAGTTTGTTTTACGTATAGAGTAATCTAAACGAGACCGCGTTAGGCGCTGTAATTGGTTAGTTCATTGGAGCCGATCAATCAGAGCGCCGAACGCGGTCTCGTTCAAAACGTCCAACTAAAATTGTAACGTAAACAAATTCACGTGTATCCCTTAAATGCTAGAAAGGACTTTAAAGGTCATGCGCAAAGACATACATTCAAAAGGAAAGCGCAAGCCATTTTCACAGCCTGGGTTTCGGTAACGCAATATATACACCGTATTATAAAGTATGTTTAAACCATAACAGGAGAGATACTGAAGGGCTACCCAATTTTAAGTAGTACTTAAATATCGTGCCATCTCTGTCATTTTACAAAGAATTTGTAGAGACAGAACTATACTTGAGCGCGACTTAAAATTCAGTAGCATTTGAGTATTTGGACATAAGAGTAGTAAGTTTTCAATTAACTATTGCAAGTGAAGAAATACAGTAATTCGCTGCATAGAAATAAATAATGTAAGTAGTTCATATTATGTAACCAGTCCCTTATTGCTAAAACTGCAATTAGAAAAAAGCGGTCAAGACAGAAAATGCTTCGCACATTCAACAAGAAACAATGAATAGATAAAGACAATCAATATAAAAGTCTTATTCACTTAATTATTATGGTTTTCGGCTTACTTACGTAATTCTCGAAGAACGAAGAACTCGACTAGTTTCAAGCCATGCTAGTGGCAGCCACAGTAGCAGCGCGACAGTCGCCGCGTCACGGGTCACGGAATGCTGCTAATGAATATGAGTCTCTAGCATGGCTTGAAACTAGTAGAGTTCCTCGTCAAACAGTTACGTGAGAAAGTCGAAAAACATAATAATTAATTTAGTATGTCTCACTAAAGTTATAATATAAGTATTTTACATTGTTTAGTGTCATTAAGTTAGTTAACCATAAACTAATTCTCCTCATATAAAATAATGATGACTTATTTTGTTTGTTTACTATATATTTAGGCTTTATCTACTGAACCAACCTTCTTGAAGTTTTGCATTCAATTCGGAAGTACGAAGAAGGACATAAGGTAATTTTAAAGTTTGTTAAATATAGAACTTACCGTGTTACTGTGTTTTTCAGTCTGATTCTCCGGACTAAGAAACCCTCCTAAATAGTCTGGAGACAACAAAGTCATATACTTGGCATCCCTAGCTAAACTGGCCAAAGTTTGTAAGTAAGTATTTAACATCCGTTTTCGACTTTCTAAAACTGTGCGAGATGTATTCTGAAACGTTTTCTTTCCTGGGAATGGGAGGCTGCTCAATTCCGGCCACTGTGAAGGAATTTTGATATTAGTTTATACGATTTTTATACATCTATTATTATAGCTAACATGTTACTGATTAAAATGTACTGAGATAAAATTTTCGAAGCATCTCGACCAGTTTCAAGCTATACCGAGGCTCATAATCATAAATTCTTTAAGACTTACAGACGATTTACTTGAGTAAAAAGTTTAATAATAATAATTTATTTACTAGCTATTAAAGCTTAAATTTTAATGTCTGATTGGTTGGTCAAGTTTCCAGTGCGACTATTGAGCAATATATTTATGGAGATTTCAATAGGATTCTTTTACCCATTAGAATTTAGGTATATGGAAAAATAGCGTTGCTTACCTTATCCTTAATAGAAGAGTGTAGATCATAGAAATCACTATATCTTCTATATATATGCCACACTTCATTATCTGATAGTCTAGTCACTGCTATGGCGTATATACCAAAAGTTCGTCCTTTGTCCTGTACTAGAGCTGAAAGAGAGACAAAGAGAGATGTTGGAATAAAAAATATCTGAAAGCGCAGAGCAGACAATTTTGGATCACACAACGTAATTCGTGTAATAATCGTACCCGCGATACAGAAGGCGGTCGCATACTGCGCAACAGTACAGTCTGCTATTTTGTTATCCTACTAATATTATCCTATCCTTTAAGTGTGGGACAGCCATGCTTCGAAATCAATGGGGCGGCTCGACCGGAGTGATACCACGGCCTCACAGAAGACCGACGTGAAACCACGTTGTGTTGTGTTTCGTCGCGTGGGTGAGGTTACCGGAGGCCCAATTAACCCACCCCCCCCCCTTCCCCAATCCCTGAATCCCCAAATCCTCAAATTCCTAATCCAGAAGGCCGATAACGCACTTGTAGCGCCTCTGGTGTATCAGGTGATCCGTCTGCCCGTTTACCGGCTAAGTCCCATAAAAAAATCCTATATTATAAATGAAAGTCTGTATGTATGTCTGTTTGTTTGTTATTCCTTCACGTCAAAACGGCTGAAGGGATCTGGATTAAATTTGGTAACAGGGGTAGATTTTGGTCTGTAATAACACATACTTTTTATGCTAAGAACGCGGGCGACGCCACTGGCAGAAACCTAGTTGATAATAAAATTAATACAAGTCTTCACATACCTGTTTCAATAATACATGCTGAGAGAGGAGACATCAAGTTTTTGGCATTTCTACTGATTTCCGAATGAGAAAGGGAAAGATTGCTATTGTTTGCTGATGACAAATTTGATGGACCTGTAACACACAAAAATCATATTACTCTTTAATTTACAAAAAAATAACATAAACTACCCAGTCTACCGAATCCCCGAATCCTCCACAATCCTCAAATTCCCAATTCCCAAAAGGCCGGTAACGCACTTGTAACGCCTTGGTGTTTCGGATGTCCATGGGCGACGCCGATTGCTTACCACCAGGTGATCCGTATGCTAGATTATAGGCTTATGCTAAAAAAAAATACGTCGAGTTACAAGTCACCCTGTATAAGACTTTACACTTATTTTTTCATTTACGTTTTAGTTATTTTTTTTTACAATTAATTCTATTTTTGAATAAACATCAAGCATAATCGTCATGGCAGCAAAAATAACCCTCTATATTTGGTCGATTCCTCTAAACTCAAGGTCATTGTCACATCTTAAACAATACTTTACCAGCACTTTCATTGATCATCATCCTTTGCGCGAAATTGCCCACAATATCAGATCTGGACCTGTTATGTCTTGTACCAGGCACAGGTAGGACATCACCTGAAAACACACAAACATAAACTACCACGTTTACATATAGATATCTAACACTACGCACACATAGACCGTGCGTAACAAAAATATATATAATCTGTAGAAACTACACTATCACATAATTTCTATTAAAGTTTAGAAAGAAGTTCTGTTGCAAGGGAAGTATAAAGGTAGGAATTTATATTTTGGTTGTATCGATATTTAATAATAATAATAATCTACCGAGTCTCCATTAACTGGCAAACTTAACTATAACAACAAAAATAATTACATAATAACTCCTTTGTTAACGTATCCAAAGTATATCTTAATTCATATACATCAAATACCAACGCTCTGATTAAATAAGGTACCCCTAGATGTCTAATGGCATATCTTGGGGCCTTGGAGCCAAAGAGCCAAAGAGCATCCATTCGGTTTAAGGGATATGTTATATCGGAATTCCACATTAAGCATATAAAACAATAACGATGACAACGCTATCCTTACACGTGTGTTTACAACGTGTATCTTTTTTTTTGGCATAAGCCGGTAAACGAGCAGACGTTAATACGTCTGCTCGCTTACCATCAGGTGATCCTGATGGTAAGCAATCGGCGTCGCCCATGGATACCTGGAACACCAGAGGCGTTACAAGTGCGTTACCGGCCTTTTGGGGATTAGGAGTTTGAGGATCGTTGGGGATTCAGGAATTGGGGAGATTGGGGAAGGGGAAATTGGGCTTTCGGTAACCTCACTAATACGACGAAACACAACGCAAGCGTTGCTTCACGTCGGTTTTCTGTGAGGCCGTGGTATCCTTCCGGTCGAGCTGGCCCATTCGTGCCGAAGCATGGCTCTCCCACACTTAGTGAGTCTCTGAGTCTGAGTTTGAGTCACATCTGAGTTGGCATTCTTACAATGTCGGGTTTTTTTCTATGGAATGCTTTGCAGTCAGAATGGATTTGAACGTCATTGCATTGCGGATAGTTATCTATTCTGTATTTTGGACAATAAATATATTTTAAGTGAATAAAAAAAGTTTATTTTTAATACTCTAAAACCACTCCGGTATTTAAATAGCGTTCTTATCTAAATAAGTAGGTAAGTAGTTACCTACATAAAACACAACGGTGTCATACGTGACTATCCTCAAAATGGCTCTCCTTGTATAAGTAGTCTTATTTGCATATACCAATTGCCCTACGACCTGATGAGATTTTAATGACTATGTGTTGATGATTATTAATTAAGTACCTACTTAATCGATTTTGGAAACGGTCAATACCTAATGTTAGAAAAAATATTTATCTCCTAGAGTCCAGAGTCCAGAAACATAAATCAGGTAGATATCTAGGTAGACGTAAGTTGATGCATGTTTCCTGTTCGAAATTCCTTTTTCCAAACATGAGAATCAAAAACTTAATGCATTATGTATTTAGACTGGATAACGTATCTGCGTACCTACTACAGACTGTAGAAACTCCAAATTGCGTTGAAGTTATAGCCTTTTAAAAAAGTAGCTAATGCTATTTATATTTATTGCCAACGTAGTCGCGGCTCGCAGCCGCAGCACGTCGAGGCAGCCTGACTGGCCGTCACCTTGAGTTTCTGACCTGTTATTGCGTCACATAATCATACATATTAAAATGGAGGGCGACGTGTTTTTTCCGCAACATCATGTCTTTTAAATCTAAACATATTGAACCCTAAAGCTTAAGCAATCCCAGTATTGTGCGTAGTACATAAACGTAAAGATCAACAAACGGGCACCGGTGACCGCTCTCCACTAACTACATTATAGACCTTATTTCCAATGTTTAGAGACTACTTTTGTATGAACAAATTTAAAGGATGATTTTCAACGGGTTAAATTCGATCTCAAACTTTGAGCCACTTTTCTTGTGATATTTTCATTTTAGGTTATATTTCTCTATATCTCTATTATAAATTATATCAATTGCAACCAATAATAAACAAGAGAACTTCACTCACAACAGAACATAGAACAGAGTGAACCGAAAAGAAGTAAGAAGAAGAAATGTAGGAAAAGGTATCTAGCTAGCAATGTATCATGTTGCCAATGCAAGGATCTACTGCATACAACTACAGGGTATTTTCTCTCAATTGTACTAAAATGCAAACGAATGTCAGTATGTAAGACCTGTATTGAAAAAAGAAGTTCGGTTAAAAACTTAAAAAGTAACCTTATTTTTGTCTCGGTAAAATTGGTTTTCGAATAGTGTGATTCAAAGTGACTTGCTTTTGAAAGCACTATTAACCCATGGTATGCCTAGATAAGAGGTTAAACATGATGTATATTTGAGCAGAAGGATCACCTGATGGTGTGTGATCAACATCCTCCATGGATACTCGTAAGACTAGATGAGTAAAAGCATTGCCGACCTTACGCACCTATAGTTAAAGTTGATTTTAATCTTAACACATTAAACGCAGGGTCACTGGTGACCGACGTTAGCGGAAACTTTGCCTTTAACAGTTTTGTATTGGCAAAACCTTAAAACCAACGCGCTTCAAGACGATCCATTCAAAAAACAACCCTAAATCTTTGTTGATAAATTTGATATTCAAACAACGTTCCTAAACACAATTTTCAATACTAAAACAGTTTGCAAATTAGGACAATGTAAGAAAAAACGTGATGAGGAGGGTCTATAACTTCACTTTGAAATTTAATACCAAACGCATTGCATTTAGGTAGTGTGTGGTTCTTGTTACTTGGTACTCTTCGCGTGAGGGAGCGAGGGAACGTTGAGGACTTGTTCGGCAGGTCAAACTTGTACTTCGACTTGAAGAACAACTTAGGCAACTGATTCAAACATGACTTCATAATTTTCTTGCATTTTTCTGCGCATTTTGGGGTTCATAAGTCGGGGAGAAATGAGTTAAGATATTTAGTATTTTTATTTACAACTTGTAAGGGCACTTACCGCTGTATTTCTTGTCTGGTTTGTCGTCCTTTTTTATGTCGCTGAAACAATTTATAATAAGTTTTATTGAGTTTTTCTCTAAATAGGTATATCATGACTGCACGGTTGGCGCGGTGGTTGGGCAACTGGCTGCCGCTTGTAACGCTGCCGTGTGTAGCGGGTTCGATTCCCGCACCGAACAACTCTTTGTGTGATCCACAGATTGTTGTTCCGGGTATATTGTAATCGTTGTACATTGGGTCTGGGTGTCACATATATGTGAACTTGTATGTTTGTATGTGCCTACACACAGGAGACAACCCTAGAGTGAGGCAACGTTTTATAAAAAAATGTATTCTACAAAGACATAGTGTATTAATATGTTACCTGCTCTTATCTGAACTGTCTTCGCTATCCATCATATAATCGCTTTGCCAAGATGGATCGTCCTGAAAACAAAATAAAACTTTTAACTCATGAAGGTAACCTTAACTTTGAAAGATTAACAAAACTTGGAAGCTATATTTCTTAAAATGTACGAATTCTATTTTAGAATAGGCGTGTCGACAGGGTAAAAAAATCAAAAAAGTAATTAGTCCGTCATTAAGATCGCACGAAAATATCAGACACGTATTTTTTGTTTTATCAAATTAACAGAAGAATACGTAGTCATTTACGTCACACTTACGGAGAAATCGTACCTAATTGTGACGTCACGCGTCATTTTAACTCAAAATATCTACATGGTTTTTTGGATACGAGGAAAAAGAAAAAATACGTATGGAAGATTTTTAAAATATCTAAAAGACGGACAAAAATCTAAAAAATAGTCGCCATGCCTATTATCAAGTCTATTATCTAATCAGTAAGTTGATTTCTGGATAACAAGTGTTTGAAAGATCCCACACAACACTATCATTGTAAACCAAGCCAATAGAGTCTATTTCCCAAAACACATAGCATAGATTTTAACCGTAATAATTATAATACGAATGGCCGGCTAACCTCCAAAGCGTCACAAACACACTTCTGGACCTCATCAAAGCAATTCACAGGATTATTAGTAAAATCTTCGCCTTCGGTCGTGATCTTCCTCACTAATTCTCCATAGCAGTTCTCCGGTATACCCATCACGGTTGGTCTGTTGGGAGCCAAGTATAGATCGCAGAGCTCCAAAGCTGATGATCGTAAGTTGTCTAGCACTGCTTTTGAAGTGTGGGGTGCATCTAGAAATTTAAATAACAAAAAAAATGCGTTATTTAATATCATATTCTTTTTAAAAATGTTGTCTTTAGACTGCTGCATCAATCTAGTTATACAGTTTGGAAATCGTGCCAAAATCTTACAAGGGTACTATTCTAGACTCCACGCAATCTACTCACGACTACGGGGCCCTGATGCAGGTCGAAACTAGTCGAGGTTCCTCATCGAACAATTACTTGAGTAAATTTTAACATTTCTCAAAACAGTTTCATTACTAATAGATAATTATGATGTATCAAAAACTTACCAGCCTCATTTAACTCGATCTCCAATAAATATTGTGCATTAGATCTCCAAGCAGTGCTTGCTCTTAAGAACTTGAGTGACCTCGCGACCTCTTCAGAAACTTTGTCCGGGGTAGTAGTATGTGATAGACCTTCTTGGGGTCCTAAAGTGGCCCTTCTGGCTTGGATTATCCTGCTTAGGTACTGAAGGGATGAAAGCTTCTGTCTGTCTTGTAGTTCCCATTCACCTGCACTGTCTCTGGAATGCTGGAAATCGGATGTTAAGGTTACTTTTTAGGTCTTATTATTACATAATAAGTAATAAGTAGTCTTATTATTACTTAATATTATATAATAATCACGCCTTTTATCCCCGACGGGATAGGTAGAGGTGTACATTACGGCACTTAATGCCACTGTACAATGTAACACCCACTTTTCACTATTTATGTGACGAGTCCCATGTAATAGGGTGTGAGCCTATTGCCATACACCGGGCACAATTCCGGACTCCGTGCTACTACTAAGATTTTTTGAGAAAGCCCAGTAATACTTTGCCCGATCCGGGAATCGAACCCGAGACCTCTTGCCCGACAGCGACTACTTAGCCAACGAGTCAGACTAATTATAATGTTTTGGTAAATATATATTTTGGTATACAACCTTATCCTTTTGAAATAAGGTTCAAAATGTATGAAAGTAATTTATTACTACTTTATCGTCGTAGTTTGAGAATTAACAATAATATGTGACCACAAACTCACTAATTTCTGTATATCTTTTTGTACGAGTTCCACTGTGGCATCCAACTCTTCAGCGTCAGTGCAGCACCTGATGACGACCAGGAACAGCTCCGAGGGTAGGCAGGAATCCCGACAACACTGTTAACAGACAAGATATCAATTCAATTTGGTTTAATAAAAACCATACCTCTTGAGAAATGTTAATTTGATTAGCTTACCTACTTAACTGCTTGACTAGTTTCGAGCTATGCCTGGGGTCCGTAATCAAGCGTAGTTAAATATCGAGTTGTCTCAGCAAATAGTTACTTAAGTAAATTAAACACATATTAAAATTAACAATAAAAAAAATACTTACACTTCGCAAAATAGTCCTATTAATATTATCAGGGTCGCTCAACAAATTAATCATAGGTCGTAATACAACAGCGGATAGTAACTCGATGAGAATTAGTTTTAATGCGTGACACCGCCACGCTTCTTCAGGCGCGACCAAATATAGAACTGCTTCGGACACTTCGCATAGTAGCTCTAGAGGAAAATGAATTGTAAATTCATGAATTTAGAGTTTATATTTGAATGAACCTCGTGTTACTAGAAAACTATTGTATAAAATCGTGTGGTACTTAATTAGTTGAATTTTCGATATTATTAATTAGGGCATAGAGTGTAATATTTATTGTTATTAGTTATATAAAATATTTACTACAAATTAATACGGCGACTTAGTAGTCGCCGTATATAATATAATAATATAATATAGTTCAAATACCTAATGACCACATAGTTGTGGTCATTAGGTATTTGAACTATATTCATAATGCCATCATTAGGTTTATAGTTAGCTCATTAGTTGCAGTTAATTAGATTCATTGACACCAAAATTCTATACGTTAATACTATAAAGTATATAAACATACATTACACTTGTATCACGGGACTAATTTTTGAAATGTGGGCGTATGGTATCTAAGTAACGCCCACTTTAGGCCTACCTCTCCAGACAAAACGGAAAGTCTATTTAGAGCATATAACCCTCCGATTGTGGAGCCAAGATTTTCCAGTAGGCTACAATATGGGGTTCTTCAAAAAAGGAGTATGTAGGTTTTATAAGGGTCGGCAAGGCGCATGTATGTAATGCTTTGTGTTGCAAGCGTTCATAGACCACGGTAACCACGTACCATCAGGTGAGCCGTGTGTTTTTTATAACAAGGCGTAGTAAAAAAAAAATAATGCATTTATTGTGATCATATAATCACCAATCCTTACCATATTCCTTTTCAGAGTCCATACAATAAATATCGCGACACAACTGTCTGTTCTCTATAGAACATTCTAGTTCGAAAAATATATCCTTCAGAGTCTTCCCGCTTATATTCTCTGAACTATCATAAAACTTGGACTTTCCAAATGTTTGTGCATCTGTAAATACAATAACAATACCTGTAACTTTAATTGAACTTTATTTTACCATTAACATCATTAATTTTAATGGCAATGCTTTCAACAAACTGCATAATTAAACAAAACCACAAAGAAAATATCCATACATCCAATTTATTTTTCTTAATATTAACTATTACACAATTAAATATATACAATACAAGATAAAAATTAATATAAAAAATGATAAATGATGAATAAATATCCATTAATTTCTTATTTTTTCAGTTTGCTAACAATACTTGAATACCTAATTTTTTAATGAACTATATTTAAAAAAACGGACTTCATAACTCTCTTTTTTTTAAATCGGTTGATTTAATATACTAAAATCTTCTCCTAACTCTTTTCTGAGAACCGCATCAAAATTGATTCAACCAATCGCGAGATAATCGCGCACAATCATACATACATATACATTCATACAGTTCAAACCGAGAATCTCCTTCTTTTTTGAAGTCGGTTAAAAACTTCTTCAAAAGTCGGTTCTTTATTCAATAACCACAATAACGAAAAGTAGCATAACATTTCATTTTGATTTCCTTCAGTAATCTAATAACACATAACATAACATAACATCACGTCTTTTATCCCCGAAGGGGTAGGCAGAGGTGCACACAGAAGTAGCACCTACTTTTCACTCTTTATGTTATGAGTCCCATGTAATAGGGGGTGAGCCTAATTTTTTCAAAACCCAGTAATACTTTGCCCGACCCGGGAATCAAACCCGAGACCCCTTGCCCGGCAGTCGCACTTGCGACCACTCTGCCAACGAGGCAATCGTTCAGTAATAACATTCAAACTAATCCGAGTATAAAATTGTGTGGAAATAAATAAGACAAATATACCTGGCGGCCAAGACAAGTCAGTATCACTTTTATTTCTTCTATGAGTTTTCTTATCATCTTGTTTCTTGGGGCTCGGTCTAGAAGTACCGTTGGATACATCTTTGGCGGTCATCAAATCCACATGTTTCAACCTCACTCGTGACTGTTTGAACAGTTTTAAATGTGTTGTCAACTCTTCTGGAAAGCGGGTGGACAATAAGTGGATCCAATCCACACATTTCACTCTGGAATTGAATAGTATTTAGTTGATTAACCCGAGGAACATAGATATACGCGAGACACAATGTGTTTTCTATTTACATAATATCACGCCATTTATCCGCAAAGGGGTAGGCAGGGGTGCACATTTTGGCACTTATATAACCTCTCGCGCGCGTCTCGTACACACACACACACACACAATCAAATAAAGAACGGGTTGCAAACTTGAAAATATACGTCACAGAAAAAATATCCAATCGGTACGCGTTTCTCGTACACCCGTGTGTACAATTGCGCGATGGGCACTCAACTCTCTCGTACACCCGTGTGTACAACAAACACGTGAGAGGTTAATGCCACTGTACAATGTAGCACCCAGTTTTCACTATTTATGTTATCATTATTAATAGGGGTGAGTCTATTGCCATATATCGGGCACAAAACCAGACTCCGTGTTACTACTGACAATTTAAAAAACACAGTAATATTTTGCCCAACCCGGGAATCGAACCCGAGACCCCTTGGCCAGCAGTTGCACTTGCCATCGGCTAATGTCTCATATTCAAGAGGTTAATATATCATAATGAACGAACATTTTTATCTTCCAAAAGGTACAATGAGATACAATAAAACTTGGTCCCCCTATCAGCTATTGTTAGTTTGATAAATACACAAAGTATGTCACACAAATATTTGTTTTTAGTTGTATATCATTAAATTAATATACAGTGTTTACATATTAAAAACTGTTTGTTACACTGTTATTGGAACCCATTGTCGGAAAAATTAATAATTATAGTCAAAAAAATATTTCGAAACCAAGCAAATAAATTAAGCACTCATTGTTTAAATATTACATGTATCCATTGACTGCCAGACGAACTAATAGGTCAATCCTAGAACAGCTCAATATAAAGACTAGACTGTCGACCATATGTTATCAGCGAATTCTTGGATACTTCGGTCACATTGCCCGCCGCCAGTCAGATAACCTCGACAAATTGGTTTTTGTTGGTAAGGTGGAAGGAAAAAGACCATGTGGCTGATCACCTAGCCGATGGTGTGACCAAGTTGCCAGCTACACTGGACTCTCTGTTATGAAAGCCCTGAGAGAAGCCGAAAACAGGACAAGATGGAGGGAAATAACACAGAGAGCAATGAAGGCCTTTCAGGGGCACGACCTTCAGAAATGAAGCAAGCGATCGAGAAGAAGATTTATTATAATAAAACCCAGCTGCACTTCACACTACACACTGCCACGTTTCCACTGCAGTACGGAGTGGATCTTAGATATATTTAGTCATAAATAAAAGCTTTTTCAATTAATATAGTCACCTATTAGCTACATTAGCACCAGCAGCCAGCACCAATCGTTTTATAGAATGGTTTGTAAGTTCCTCGTCATTTGTCAGTATCTCATACCACGGACTCACATAATCGTTGATGATTATCATTATAATCTCATTCAGGAAGGAATCTACGGTCTCACTTCCCGTGATTCTGTTGTCGTATTTTGGTAAAGGGGTTTCTTTTGTAAATAGTTCCAGTACCTGCAAGAAATTAATTTTAATTGTTTTCCAAATTATAATTTAATATACATTTTTAAATTTAAGTTGTTCTTAAATTTAAAAATGTAATTAGACCATTAAATTAAAACAACAATAAATATTTTAAGTTTGAGAGAATTCAAATATTTTTTGTATAAAAAAAAAGAATGCAATAATATTATGACTATACCTTTGGTACTTGAATAGAAAAGTTTGTCTGTTGTAATGGGTCATCCAGACAATCTAAATCAACTGAAAATATACTTTTACTGTCATATGTAAAGTAAAGAACTGTGACAATCCTGGAAATAAAAAATATCTGCATTAAAACTTGTTCCACTATTTATAGTGGTTAAATTCATGCTCATTATAGAGATAATGGTGCAGAAATAATTAGAAACGTGGCTTTGTTACTAAAAACATAGACCGTGTTAAATTTCCTGTCAAATTTCGCTGAATATAACTTCTCAGAAGGATGCCCTACATACATCAACATTCAACACTTATTATCTAGTTTCCAGAGCGTATATAGAACTCGCCGATAAAAGTATAGACCATATAATAATAACAAACAACGGACTAACAATAATATTATTATTTTAACACGAAATTACACTTTCTTATCAACTTACCCAGCTAGAAACGAGACGATGAACGCAAGAAACGTTAAATACCACCCAAAACCAAACAATCCAGTAATAATAACAGTAACTAGACCGAACCAACTGAAAAATCTAATAACCATGTTTGAATTTTATATAAAACAACTACAATTTACAATATAATAACAAAATAAAAGTGCAAACAAACTTCAACGCCTCAACTCTTGACGATTTATTTTTGTAAATCTGACATAATCTATCATTAGTCATCTGTCAAAATTCATTGTGATGTACGTTTCGTTCCAAGCATTCAACACGCGAAATATTTGGGCGAAATATATTATTAATCTATTTGGTATTGAGATTGAAAGAAGAAATAAATGGATTTATTTCAGTTGTCAGTATCTTAAATAATGGTTTTTCTTCAATAATCCACCAAATAACTCGTTTCGGTTAGTTACTGCTATAAGCCTTTATTGATTCGATCAATGGTCGATTCCCGAGATGGACAAAGTATTAGTATTGTGCTTTACTCTATTTACTCAAGATCAGTCAAGGTTAAATCCCCCATTTAACAGTAATATTAGAAGTGCAAAAGTTTTCTTTGCACTTCTAATACTAGTTTTTTTGAAGAATATAAAACGAATAAATCTTTGACAATGTAATTAAATTGTTATGATAACCTTGGCCCCAATAATAACGTAATTAGCCTAGCCGATTATTAAATAAAGGTCTCATACAGCAATCGATAACTTTTTGTTATCAAGACTAGCAGAATGAACCTCTTATTTGTAGGTCAGTTAATCGATTACCTACCCGACATTATGAAGTCTATATTATTATTCATCGCGCTCCCCACTCAAACCGAAAACGATCCAATTTTATTTGAACTTTTATAAGTCATCAGTCATCACAAGATAATAATAGTATGATCGATATACCAATATACCGCGCCATGGAGAAGTCTAGCCAAAAAGGCTGATGACGCACTTGTAATTTTAGTGGTGTTTCAGTTCTGATGTCCATGAGCGGTGCTCATCACACTTACCATCAGAGCCCTTAGTACGAGTTTGTTTTACGTTTAAAGTATTCGTAACGAGTTCGCGTTCGGCTCTCTGATTGGCCGGCGCCAATGAAGCAACCAATCGGAGCGCCGAACGCGAACTCGTTACGATTACTTTAAACGTAAAACAAACTCGTACTAAGGCCTCAGGTGATACGTTCACTCAAACATCTTATATGCAATGAAAGGAATACATAACCAGAAAAGGTTAAAGGCGAATCGAATTGACAGGAGGAACAGACCACAATCTATGCAATACCTAGGTTATAACTGGTAACATCATGCTTCTTACTATGTCTACCGGGTTATGTAAAGAAACAAGATGTGCATAACAGCATTTTGATTTATTGAAATACAACACAATCATATGAACTGTTTATACAGTAGATATAGATAAAATAGCCTTGAGACTATCTAATAATACTAGTACAATAATTTTATTGTCAAACATGTCAAATTAATTATTTGAACATGATGGTGCTTTACACAGGAGAAGGGATAATCTTCTCAAATTGTGTAACTGTTTTCGCGTCCAAAATTTTGAAGGAATGAATTTTTTATTTAGGCAGACAAGACCACAGTCAGTGGAGTCTAAATACAAATAAGGTATAATAATAGTTAATTTCAAGACTTATATAGTAGCGAATATCCAGAAAGTGCGTTAACAATTTTATTTATTACTTATCATATTTATTAATATGTGCAGAAAAATACAGTTTTACATTAATTGCCAATTCCTTTGCCAATTATTTTACAACCTCGCAGTCACGTTAAAAATCGTATTAGTTTCGATGCTTCCCAATTTTAAATTACTCACTCGAAATGTGACGAGTGTCTAACATTCTTTAGAAATATAAATCATAACTATATTGAACACAAAAAAATGCGAAATTATCATTAATACACTGGTACATGATGTTCTTCACGTTTAAATGTAAAATTATTTGTTTTACTTATTTTGCACTTTACAATTAACAAGTCAAACATTTTCCGAAATAAGAGCTAAAACTAGAATAATGATAAGACTCATCGAGTGACCTAAAATATTACCAGAACATAAGATAAAACAGATTCATTACTTCCCAATATTTTATGGCAAATTCAGTTGCTAAGTCAGAAATGTCATTCGTCGATTTTCAACTTTGTTAACAAGAATTAAGGTTGAAAATCAGAGACGGAGAGTGAGACTTACATTCAAATTAATATTTGTTGTTTTTGTATCTTTGACAAGCAAAACCCTTCCTTATCTACCTCTTACACAAGGATGTAATTACTATCACATTTTTATAAGAAATTGATTTTTTTTAACAATTTTAAGTGTGTTGATTACGAACTCTTTTTAATTGACTGTGACATAGCTCTGGAGTAATTATTAAGTTTGATTTTTAAATATATTATAGGCAGAAGCATTACAAAAATAACATTTAGTAAAAGATTTAAAAATAATGGAAATTTTAATGACACTTTGGCAACACTTTTTTAATGTTATGGTTCTGTTCGACGCATTTTCCTGATAATATTCTATATTTAAATAATTAAAAAAATACTTTTGGACAGCAAGATTATAGATTTTATATTTGACGAACATCTTTCTTACCATATGAATATATTTTCATTACATACATTTGTTTTTGTTTTCATTTAAATATGGCAATACAGACAAATAGTAGAAGCTTAACGGCTTCAAGTTTATACAATTTATAATTCCTTTAAACATACATTCAGATCTATTAATTAATATACAAATAAATAATATATTAATTTGCTGGATTATACACTTTTTTGTTACCTCTTTCAATGTATTATATTGCAAATTGACGACGGCATGATATACAGCCGAAATTAATAATCTATCTGAATCCAATATCTGTGAATATTTTTATATTTCATGGGCCGATGTTTGCCATCCACCGCCTGGTGATAAGCGATGATGCAGTCTACGATGGAGCACGTCGTCCCATAAGCAACTTATTCACTCGAGCCTTGAAGACACCCAGTGCCTTTAACCAAACGCCACTTTAGCGCTTGTCTACAGAGAGAGTAGAAAACTAAATGTATGGGGATGACTTTGACAACTGTCAAAATTTACGTCAAACCCATATAATATCGTTTTCTATTTTACAAGTAGACAAGCGCTAAATGGCATTTGGTTACAGCTGCAGGTTACAGATCGATCTTTGACAGTAGATGTATAGTTTCTGTCAAAATTCGATCTTAAAGCATAGATTTTAGATCGATACAGGTTATTTATTTCGGCCAATAGTCAGGATCAACATATAATCATAATTTGATTACAAACATAGACAATATGAGACAAAATGTTTATTTTTCACAATAACAATTACATACCAGCTTTCCAACCTCATTCAAAAGGTCAAACATCTTACAAGCCTCATTGCATAAATAGAAACATTAAATAATACAATCGTAATTCAAACTTTGGACCTTCTTTCTGAAATGGGACTTATAACCACGACATAAATAAATACCATTATCGTACACAAGGGCTATTCGACTATAACTTTGCACTTACATTTATTTGTTAGGCTGTAGAAAATATTATTGCTTTGTCGTATCCTACAACGCTTTGTGTACATTAGTCTAACTAGAGCCATCTAAACTGAAATAAAAATGAACGAAACTCAAGGTTTTTAACTCCAACAGTCCCAATTAAGGACTCAAGTGTCATTGAACCTTGATCAAAAGTTCCTCACCTATTCGCCAGATGGCCATACTGTGCTCTCTAAAACATCTAACATAAAATCATCAACAAATGTTACCAACTTAATAATAACAATCAACATAAACCTTAAATATTAATCAATGTCCATAAATAAATGTAAGTAGTTGAAATAAATTAAAAAATACTTTATTTTCCCCCCTCTTTGCTATTACTCAAAATATACACTCATGGCAGACCCAAGATTAGTTATTCTATAATTAGTTGTAACATTAATTTCTATACATTATATTACATCATACTCAACAAGAATATCAACAATGGACTCGATAACTTTAACTAAATAAATACATGTAGTACTTACATACAATTGTTTGTATATTACGCATACCTAGGTATATTTATGTAATGCTTACATACACTTTGAGAACTAGGTAACATCCCAGTAGGTAATATTTAGTTGAATACCATGGAGGCAGATCTTGAACCAACTGTGAAATCTTTGTATTGGGAGAAGACACAGAGCTGGAAAGAAAAACACGTAAAATTAGTATTAGTGCGTGCGACAGTCATTATTCCATGACAGAGCAAAAAGTTTCTGCCTTGACACATATAACAGGTTTTTTTTAAGTAATCGCAACGAGTACGCATTCGGCGCTCTGATTGGTTGCTTCATTGGCGCCGGTCAATCAGAGTGCCGAACGCGTACTCGTTACGAATACTATAAACGTAAAAGAAACCCGTATTAAGGCCTTAGATTGTTTGATATGAAACGTGCCTTAAATCGATGTTTTCCTGTTATTGAATAGTTATTCCATTCCATAATATATGTTCCGCATTTAGCGGATTACAATAATTTGCGCGAATTAATGTGGCGGATTTAAGTGTGAGAGATCCATGGTTCAGGCCATGAATGGGCCGGCTCAACCGGAGTGATACCACGACCTCACAGAATAGGAATAAACAACGCTTTCGTTCTATTTCGTCGGGTGAGCAAGGAGGCCCAATTACCCTCCCTAACTCCCCAATCCCTGAATGCCGGTAACTTGTAACACCTCTGGTGTTCCGGGTGTCCATAGGCGACGCTGATTGCTCACCATCAGGTGATCCGTCATCTCGTTTACCGGCTTATTCCATAAAAAACAATAATAATACTTATCAAATGGTGTAATTATAACGAATTTGTTTTATTAAACATATTTTTTTATTATTGCCATTATTTTATTCAAGGTCTTCCTTGACGCATTCTGCCATTACATTACGTCATTACATTTAAAGAATGACGATAATTATCTGTGTACACCATTAGGAAACAATTAATGATTTCATCAAGTACAATATTATCATATTTATTTATCAAGTTTGATGACTGATAAACAAATTGATATAACTGCTACCATATAATGAACGAAATTATATTATGACATAAGTGACCAATTTATCATAATTATTTATTTATTTATTTATTTATTTATAATATGGACAACCAGTAGTTGCTACATTAGGTCTTATATCTAAGCACTTACATTGTAATACATTTTAAATGCACAACATTTTAAGGTGTCACAGCATGCACAGTAGTCTAACGATGACACTTTTCTCAGTATTTGTAATAATTGGAAAGTAAAAAAATAAAAAATTAAGAAATACTTAAAATTAAAATTAAAAACATAAAATAAAATAAAAAACTGAAATAAAAAATCTAAGTACATTAAAAATCTACGTATTATTATGGTCACTCAATAATCTCACTACAGCCTTTTTAAAATTCGGTAGCGTGTCAGCAAAAATATCCACCTGACCAGAAATTTCGTTATAGGACTTCGACAGTCGAGACAGAGCAGAAAAATCCTTCAAGTTGGTTCTGGCAGGCGGTCGATGCAATAACCCAGCCCTGAGCGTCGCTTTTCTAGGGACACGAGATGGCACACGTAAACCGACTATTCCTAAAAGTGGCGGACAATGAATTCCGTATCTCAAAACCTTATACAGAAATGTCAAGTCTAGTAAGCGTCTCCGAATTGACAGACTTTCCATCTTAAAATGCCTCAATTTGTCCCCGTATGACCTTATCTGCTTGTGTAAGCCGAATGAGAAGGCGAGGTGTCTTAAAAATCTCTTCTGAATCCGTTCGATTCGAAGTTGGTGAACATTGTATTCTGGTGACCATACAACACTGCAATATTCAAGGTTACTACGAACATAACTATTATAAAGAGCTATTTTAGTAGTGGGCATGCGAAATGATTTAGTGTTTCGAATGATAAAACCCAACATTTTTGATGATTTATTTATAATATTGTCTATATGGGGAACGAATGTTAATTTAGAGTCAAGTATTACGCCTAAATCTCTCATTTCGGTTTTTTTTTTGGAGGACTATGTTATTTATATGATATGGAGTTTCAATAATGCCATGATTTCGGGTAAACGTAATGGAGTAGCATTTATCAGTGTTGAATGTCATTTTATTAATAGTACACCAATTCGTTAAAGCATTAAGATCGATCTGAAGCAGGTCGCAATCTGAACAATTTTTTATGGTTTTACTTATTTTTAGATCATCAGCAAAGAGATAGGCACTACTGTACCTTACACTCGATATTATATCATTTATAAATATATTAAACTGTCAAACACCAAGCGGTCACCGGTGACCGCAACCTATTGTTCTATAATTGTGTCTATAATGACGGTACTCGACGAGTTAAATAGCCAGGGGCCTAAGTGAGAACCCTGCGGTACCCCTGAAGTAACTGTGTATGTTTTGGATTCAAAGCCCTTAACTACTACATACTGTTTTCTGTCAGATAAATAAGACCTAAACCATCCTAGCAGTGAGCCAAAAATACCATAAGATTCTAATTTCACTAACAGTCGTCTATGGCAAACCTTGTCGAACGCCTTGGAAAAATCCATATAGATGGTAGTAACCTGCGTGCCCGCATCAACTGCATTCATCAACTCATTATGATATGTGACTAGGTTAGTGCATGTAGAACGAGAAGGAATAAATCCGTGCTGTTCATCTATAAAAATGTGACTGGAATGAGTCCTTAAATAAGGATAGATAAGAGCTTCAAAAGACTTAGCAAAAATGGACAGTATTGATATGGGCCTATAATTAGAAATTATTTCCTTGCTACCATTCTTAAAAATGGGCACGACCTTAGCTACCTTCCAAGCAGTCGGGAAAATACCAGTTGTCATGGATTTGTTCATAATGATAAACAAAGGAAGACTTAAAGACGTAGCGCACTTTGATATAAAGTATGGTGGTATTGTATCGGGTCCGGCACCTTTGTGTATATCGAGTTTTTTAAAATATTTTAGGATATCTTCGTGACTTATGTGTATTTTTCCAATACTATTAGCGTTTAATGGGATAGTAGTTGATGGTGTGTTATGGTCTGATGGTTTAACGTAAGTGGAAGAAAAATACGATGCAAATAAGTTGCATGTATCAGTTCCATTAGAAACACTAATATCATTTAATACCATGGTTTGTGGAATCTCAACTGTGTTGTTACGCTTATCCTTCAAGTAAGTATAAAAGAACTTGGGAGTCTTCTTAATATTGTATTCAATTCTGTCAACGTAGTTAGCATAACAGGTAGCTGCTAGTTTTTTACAGTTTTTATTAAGGATTTTCAGCGATATCTCATCAAGGGGATTTTTAAATTTTCTAAATTTATGTAGTAACTTATTCTTTTCTTTAGTTAGTTTAATCAGCTGTTTATTAAACCAAGGCGGGTACTTACCCTTACAAACTTTCGTTTTAGGCACATATTCATCTATAAGCTTATATAACACATTGTACAGCAAAGATACCATATCATTTACGTCTGTAAAGCGTGCAAACTCACTTATCCATCGCACTTCATCTAGTTCAGCTATAATATTTTTGTAATCCGCCCTGTGGAAATTAGGCTTAAAAACATTATTCGTTTTCAAAGACGTGCCCTCAATAAAACCTATTTTGATTTCTAATGGGTTGTGATACGCATCAACACTGACCAAAGCATCAGTGGACCCCCCGACAACTATGTTTGCCATGTCGCTCAAAACCAAATCCAAAATTTTGTTTTTACTGTTAACGGTACTGTTATATTGTGTGAGATTATTAAGTGACAAGAAATCAACAAACATTTGCCCCAGCGAGGAACACCGATTAAGAGTAGGTCTGTTGACATTATTCAATTTTGACCATGAGATACAACTCAAATTAAAATCTCCAATAAGACAGACATTTTCCATGACTTCAGACACCTGGTTAAAATTATCTATAAAGTGTTCCACAATATTCCTGCTCGACGGAGGGGGAAGGTAAATAGCACATAGCAAAACATACTTTTGCCTACTTATTTCCACTTTAACAAAAATATCTTCACATAGGCTTTCACCGTCGTTATACCTAGTAGAATAAAATTTATTAGAGACCGCGATCAACACGCCTCCCCCCTCCTTGTTAGCATGAAAACCTGAATCTTCCCGATCCCTTCTATATACTGTATAACGACTATCGAACAATTCAGAATCAAAAACTCCACCATTTAGCCAAGTTTCCGTCAATATGATTACGTCATAGTTTGTACATGCAACATTACACAAGAATTCATGAGTTTTGGTACGCAGACCCCTGACATTTTGGTAGTAAATGTTTAAGTTAGTAAATTTAATGCCGGTACATATAAAGATGACACACAAAACAGCAAGAATCAACAAAGTATAATAGTTATTTAATGTTTTTTAAAGTGTCTTGATTTTTGACGTAAATAGATGGATCGTTTTCCGTTTTTCTCATGAAGACTCGCCCTTGTTTAATCCAAACAAATTTGAAACCTTTTTCTTTAGCGACTTGTCGTGCAGCTGCGTGTAACTTTTTATTTAGAGGTGACAAGTGTTCAAGTATAAATATTGGTGTTTTATTGCCTCCAATACCGATGTGACTTGAGTTAATCTTATCTTTCGGGTTCATTTTGTTGAATTTTATGGTTTTAGCCAAAAACGTATCTCTAATCCTCGGTGTAGCAAATTTGACAATGATTGAGCGAGGTCTTGTATCTTCCTTATTACTCTTTGCCACACGAGTGCAGTGGTGAATGTCAGTTTCCTTCAGGTCGCAAGAAATCATTGTAGAGATCTGCATTACGGTAGATAATAAATTTTCTTGTCTGTGTTCCGGAACGCATTGTATTTCTAGGTTGTTAGAGCGGTTGTGCTGTTCCATGACTTGTAATCTGGTTAGTATATCACTTATAGTGTTATTAAGTTGGTCTTTCTCCTTTTGGAGCTTTCCAATCGTATCCTCGCTGGCAATAAAAGCAATTTTGGTACTCTCATAAGTCTCATTCAAAAACTCGACGCTATTTTGCAAAGTAGATATTTCACTCCTAATACTCTGGAACTCGTTCTTTACCAACTGCTTAAGTGTCTGCTGAAACTCCTGCTCCAGTTGTGATCTCATTAGTTTTAATTCGTCTCTGATAATTTCCCGAACGTCTTCCCTCGCATGAGCAGATGGATGTGAGCCCAAGTTCAAGTCATCGCCGCACATGGATTTGGCGTTTAATGTCTTTTTCCTTTGGGTAATGTTTTCACAATCAGAGCTCCTCGCAGTAGTCCAAAGGCCTGGCGAGCCAGATACATATCGGTCATCAATGCGTACTGGAGTGTTACTATTATCCGTTTTGGGTTGTGTCATTGTGTCATTGTGTCATGTCATTATGGTACTTATCTTAGAAATATCAATAAAATTAGTTATAATCCACAACTTGGCAATTTGATTAATACTCAAACGCTACTCAATTTTAATTATATTACTAGCTAGTATATTTCTGTCACTACAAATTCTTTGTAAAACGACAGAGATGGCACGATATTTAAGTACAATCAAAAATTTAGTAGCCTCTCAGTATTCGGTCGTAAGACGGCCAATTGTTATCAGTACTTGCTTGTCATTTTAACGACAAAATGATAAACTGATTGTAATGTTTCTCTTCCTAGTGATAACAGAGTTTGGTCAGGTTTTAGGTTGAGAGCCAACCTGAAGGTCTATGGAAAGTAAATATTTACCATATATTGGTAACATTGATAAGGTTTCACGCAAAGTATGTAGGTACAGGAATAACAACTAATCAAAATGTGTTTGGACTACATAATAATGCTCAAACAATATTTTATCTTTGTTAGATAAAAACACTCCATGACATACAGGGAATTTCTTTTTACGTCATAAAGTTATGTGAACGATTTTAATATGTTGATATATCGTACCTAAAATTTGTTTACACAAAAGAAGTCTGTAAACATCGGATATAAGGTCTATAATGGAGTTTGTTGAGAGTGGTCACCGGTGACTGCTTAATAAAATTAAATAGTTTTGGTAACAACAGCTTAGTTTTGAAATAGGCTATATTATCTTATACGATTATATAAAGCAGAAGAGTTTGTTTTTTTGTTTGTTTGTTTGATCGCGCTAATCTCCGTAACTACAAGTCGGATTAGAATAATTCTTTTTGTGTTGGATAGCGCATTTATCGAGGATGGCTATAGGCTATAAAACATCACGCTACGACCAATAGGAGCTAAACAGAGCGTGTGAAACCGCGCGGAAGTAGCTAGTTATAACTATATTCCCAGCTCAAAATTGACCTAGTAACATAGGTTGCATCGATAGTAAATAGCATCACTTCAGCTACCGTGTAGGGTGAAATCAGGCTTAAATTAATTGTATGAAGGTGTAATTCACTCAATAACAACAACAACACAATTAACAATAATTTGAAACAAAGCCAACGATTACAAATCTCAAGTATGTACTATAAATCTAGTTGCAAAACAAAGAAGGTTCAATTTACCTTATCCTTAAGTTGTTGACACATATGAAGTGCTGCCGTTAACATAAACAATACATCACTTAGCCAAGGGACAGCACAGTCTGCTTGACATGAGTCAATTCTCATTGTTCCATGAACGGAGCTCAGTTGATACGCAACAAATATAAGCTTGTGTGACTGTATGTAGAATGATATTGCTAAGTCTTCTGGTAGATTCGGAGATAGGGCCTTCTGAAAATAATATTGTTTATAAGGTTTACTTTCATAAAATCACGTGCAAAATTTACATAGGGACAAATTGGTCATTATTAAGAAGTGGCAAACAAGCTTATGATCATTCCAATGGATAGTATCTTAGCCTAGGGAAGCGTTAAAATACCGAAGGTATTATTACCAACCCTATAAAAAAATTATGGATTGTAATAAAAAGTCGGTTTGTTTTTATAATAACTATCGTGAGACATACCAAATTAACTAAAAATCGCTACTGGTTACTCACGTGAATATACTGAGAAAAGCTATACTAGTTTCGAACCACAGAGGGGTGACTTCATGAGCAGTGTGCGCGGTCGTGGCAATGTCGCGCAGCCTACTCTTAGGCGACTGCTACTGAGTAGAGCTTTTCTCAGTATATTCACTTGAGTAACCCCCAATTTTTAGTTAAAAGGTTGGTTTATTATTTATTATGTTTTCGGCTTACTCACGTAACTGTTTGGAGGAACTCGACTAGTTTATAAACATAATAATTAATTTAGTTCATGAAAGTTGGTTTATTATGTTAATGAAAAATAAAATGAAAACTTTCTTTACTGTCTGATTAAGTAGTGCCATGGTATGACCATTTTTTATTTATTTTACTGGCTCAGTGCTGTATAATACTTTATGTAGAAGTAATATTTACCATATTTCTACTCTTCATAAGCTCATCAATTGCTTTTTTTTTCGGCAGTACTAAGGCAGTCCGAGCTCGTTGCAGTGAACCGATAAGACATTGAATTATGTGAAGCACTTCTTCTGATGACCTGCAATACACAGAAAAATACAGTAAGAAACACTGCCAATATTCTCCAACGGTAAATAGATGATGAAAATTAAAAGAAGAATGAAGACTTTCTATGCAGCTAGCTAAATTATTCACCTGATTGTGTTCATAAATAAAACAGACATTTTTAAAGTATTTTCCTCCTACATCTAGTTAAGTTTCTTTCTGTTATTTAATGTTTCTTTGCAATCGAGTTTATTCCATAATTTGTATTTTAACACACAGATCAAATGCTAACATTATAAATAGGAAATAGCCTAGTTTAATGGTATAAACAGAAAAACGTTTTATTATAACATGAAAAAGATAAGCTATAGGTATTGTTGTTTATAAATTGTAAATAGGTCATAAAATTAAATGTCCTATCACATTAGTCATACAATTCAAAATCATGATTTATCAATGACTTTTGATAACTTTAACTTTAAGAACTGTTAATAAATAAAGAAAAGTATAAAACTGTTTAGTATTTTTTTGATAACCGGTATGATAACTTTGACAAAGTTTAATGTTTTCAAATTATCTGTTCAGTATGCTATTTCCTCAATAAAAATAGCTACGAAATATCCTTTTACATGCCAATATAACCATAAAACATAACACCTTTTATCCCCGAAGGGGTAGGCAGAGGTGCACATTATGCCACTGAACAATGTAATACCCACTTTTCACTATTTATGTTATGAGTCCCATGTAGTACCCCCATTAGCCTATTGCCACATACTGGGCGTACTTACTACTACTACTAACTTCAAAAGTAACCATAAAAATGTTGCAAAGTTTAGTTGGATCTGTCTCATTTAAATACTATACTTCTGAGTTATTCTAGTACAAAATTAACATAACAAATCCTTTAGACTTCGTAAACAATATCTTATTTAGCTGAAATAAATGTATATTAAATAACCTTGAGCTCTTTTGTCATGTATGTTGAGGTCATCTATATTCATGTGATGTTTTAATGCAAATTATGATAGCTATTTCCTTTTGCACTTAAATAGTACATAGAGATGAGAATATGACCTATAAATATTGCAGTGGGCAAAAATATAGGTCACTTAATGGTTCATGAATCAAGACGACTTAATGAGTTATCATTTTTTTTCGTATACACAGAATTGGCTACAACATGGTATATAATACAAACTGATAATTAAATGAACCACAATGAATCAATTGTTCAAAAATGTATTTAAAACAATGTCAACATTCACACAGATATTTGAGCAAACGTGTTAAATTAAAATTGTTAATTTTGAATGTGTGTCACTTAAAAATACTCTTGATTACACATACCTGAATACATAATGTTTATCCACATTATCAATGTAACCAATTGCTTGTTGTAAATGATTTGCAGCATCCTGTATCTGCTGCAACTTCCATGGCCCATCCTGGTTGATTGATGTACGGCATATTGTGTGCATTTGCCGTAACACTTTGAAACTTATGTCCTGGCAATAGAATACAAAGTTACTATCATGATATTTACTTGTGATTATCATCTAATGAGGTAGTGGTCAATTACATACAGATAATAATACAGCTTTAGCTGATTATATTAATATTAATGATCAATAATGATTCATACTTACAGCATGGGATATGCTATCCCCTGTTAGTGTCACAATACATTTTAACTGTTCAGGTTGTGATGTCAATATGAATTTATCTTGTTTCTGCCCCTCATTTCCATACAACGGCACAGGAAACCTGTGAGCGCATTCCTAAAATACAAATCCTGAATTAAAACTACATCGAATTATTTTATTCATTCCTTTTCCACTAGTTAGTACTTACAACCAAAACTGTGTGAAGCTGGTGTAATATCGCATGCACCTCTTCACGAAGGACCCATTCAAATTCTTCTTTCTAAAACAAATTACATGTTAAAGTTACAAAATACCTCTTATGAATGATTGAAACAAATTGTCCACTCGATGTTAGTTCTACAACGGACGAAAGACCAAGATTGACAAACCAGATTAGCTGCTTCTTCTTTTTCGTTATCACACATTTTAACTGAATTTTAGACGTCTAATAATAAATTATATCCAGTTTATGTCAGCGTTGCCTTTTCAATTCAGGAGAATTTTACAAATCACAAATTGAAGGGGACAGACAGAAATCAGATAGAGGCGCGGGGCAGGCAGGGGGGTCAGTTACAATGATTGTTTCATTTCCGTTTAGAAATTAATAGAAATTAGTGTTTACAAAATTCTTATACATTTCTGAACGAAAATAAAATAATCTGTATCTAACGGTAAGCAAATGGTAAGCAAGAACAAGAAATAATTACATACCTAAAGATAAGACCAATAAATTGACCATTAAGTACATTTTCTAAGATTCCAAGTGAATTATAGAAAATCTATGATCACTATCAGTTATGTCCAGTTATGTCTTAAATTATATTATTTTATGTGTCACACAAATATAAACTTTAGTGAGTAGGAAACACAGTAACTTTTGCCATTCTTTTGAATAAAAATTTAATTTGTTATTCGAGTGAATTTCGTTTTTTTTCGTTATTAATAAGATTCAACTGAAACATCATAAATTATACTGCTAAATTACAACAGATCATAGTCAACAAACATCGAGTTATGTTCCTTGAATACGATAGATATAATATTATTATAATTAATATTACAATGATTAATTCAACAGTTAGAAAATAATATTACATTAATTTAATGTAATGAGAAAATATTATAAGTAGGTAGCGATTCTATGTCCAATACTAGCTGTAATGTTATTTGAAATTTATTCAAAGAGCTGCCAATTATGTTTACGGTGAGATGTCAGAATTTTGAAATATAATTTTTAACGTAAAATCCGTTTAAAAAGCCTTTATTTGAAGGGCTATAATATAAAAATGATTTTCCCAAAGGATCTAAAACGATATTACGAGCTTATTGAAAAAGAGTGTCGTGAAGCTGGAATAATTGCCGGGTAATTTGATTTTTATGCATTTCTTATTGTACTATGGAATACCTAGGTAATGGCTAGGTACTATATTTGTTATCTAACCTTGGATTTGTCTGCATGCTCAAAGAATAGAACTTAATAAAACTTAGACTAAATTAGGACACTTTTCACCTGCACGTTTTCTTTTCTTTTCCAGAAAATCTGGTCGACATATGAAATTTCCTTACACTCTATCAGCCAAAATAGCTCAGTATCCTATATTCTTCTACATGAAAAATAATTGGATTTGGATGTATTGGCCTGTGGGCTGTTTCGGAAGCTTTTTTGTGTTCTTTAAAATCCATAGATTGGTGAATTCTAAATCAAATAAAAAGAATTGGGCAGAAATTAAGAAAAAGAATGCTGCGAAGGAGCATCATTAATATTTATGTTTTTACAAATTATTTGGATCTGAAACATAAAATTGTGTTGTTTTGCCAACAGACCATGTGCAATTGTTGACTAATGATTGAATAATATATTTACATTTATATGTCATTCATACATTTATTTTTTTTAAAACATCGCGCGACATTTTTCCCTTCCCAGCCATTGTGCCAATCCTGCAGCTAGCACTTTCCCTATACTTTTTTTTTTAAACGTTGCCCCGCACTAGGATTTTCTCCTGTGTCGTGGGTGCGATTACAAACATACAAGTTCACATACACAATGAAACCCAGACCCGAAACAACAATTTGTGGATCACACAAAGTATTGTTCCGTGCGGGAAACGAACCCGCGACACCGCACCAACCGTGCAGTCATATACTTACTGTATAGTGAAGAGTATCTTTAGTTAACACTTTCATATTATTATAGGTACAATGGTTTTTTTTTTATCCGACGGCCCGGTAAATCAACCTAGTCAGAACCTAGAAGTTCGATTATTGGACAGCAGTTTCACATTTTCAATCAATGTGCTATATTTTTTTCTTCCACGTTTCTACCACATTGTTTAGAAATGTAGCCAAAAATCATGTAAACAGGGTAACAAAAAGCCTATAACCGTAGCTTGAAAAGTTGAAATCAAATGACATAATTTTTGGTTTTTATCGGTGTAGCTGAAATGTCAGTATTGTATTGTACTATTGTCAGCGTCAATGTCACTGTCAAACTAAAATATTATTTTGTTGTTGTGTCCGTGATTCCGTATTGAATTTTTTAATTTCAAAACATATTTTATGGTATCACAATGACTGTGAATTTGTAATTATTATAAATTGTGTCATTATTATAGACTGAATTTAGTAAATAGACATTATGTGGGTTAAACCTCAAGAAATTTTCATAAAAACTGCGCTTTGGTAATTATGTTTACTATGGCCGCTTATCATTAGTAGTAATAAACTTGATTGTGAAATTGTGTTAATATGATTGTCCTATCCTTAGGGATTCCGACGAAACGACTTTGTACTTTGTCCTACAGAGAAGGAAAGGGCATGGGAAATCGAAAGGATTCTCCTCGCTTCTTGTGGGTACTTTAGACAGCGTTCGAGATACAAAACCAGCGCCCTATAGAATTTTACATCAGACACCAAACTCAGAAGTGTATTATGGTAATCCACACTTATTATAAGATTCAAATTTTCCTTTAAATAAAAAAAAAAACTTGACTCATTTCTTATCAATCTAACTTTGATTAGGGTTTGAATAACTAGATATTAAATAATTATTGGGTTTGATTTCGTCATTGAAAGTTGATTTTTGGCTTTAGTTTTAAAGCCAAGATTAGGATTATAGAAGATAATACAATATCTGCATTGAGAACAGAAAGTCAAACATCTAGTTGGCAATGCTTCAGAATAAAAAATAAGAAAAGATTTCTGAATGTAATTAGTTTTGTGATACGAAATTTCTTATAGGAATAGAATTAAAATATGCAATTTTAATATAGAAGTCTTGAAACTTGACAAAATTATATGCATATATTTTTGATACTATGACTCATACTAATTACCTAAAGAATGTGGTAACAATGTATCATAATAATATTTTTCAATTTATGTTTAGATCTATAGATGGTCTATCAATTAGTACTGAATGTGTCAGTCAAGGACATTTACAATATTAATATTTCATATGCTACTCCAGGAAACATTGGTAATAAAAATATGTTGCATCTTACTTGAATTCTACGTCTTATACTACATCTTACATATTCTTAGAAAAACGACTAGGATCCTGTACATATAAATGTAAAATTGATCCCCAATTTTTGAAACTGACAGTTTTTAACCATATTTTTTGTTCATCTAATAAATTGAACGATGACCAGACAACCTAATAAGTCACAAACGGTGTTGCGCCTATGTATACCAATAAGTTACACGTGGCAGTGATCAGTAGATCACTGTCAAGTGTAACTTATTGGTATAAGAGCCTATGTCTAGCACCAGTGTACACCCTCTTTCCTCACCCGGGCGGGAAAAGTGATTAAATGATTTTCCCCCCTCAAAATAAAAGCAGCAGTGTACTTGTCTTATGGCTGCGATCTTTACATATAAATATAAATGAATTTCCGTTCATTAACCTTGCTAAAACTCAAGAACGGCTTAAACGATTTGGCAAATTTTGATTTTCAAATGTTTCTAGTAGTCCAGGGAAGGTTTAAAGGTGATACAAAGTTTGTGGGTCAGCTAGCGATAAATAAAATAGGTTCCTAACTTTGCTGCTGTTTGGTTAGATCTCCTTTTCAGTATTATTCTTTTTACAGTAATAGCTACAGCACTGACTGAACAAGAAATAAGACAAGATTGGCAATGGTTATTTGACAATGTATGCCCGACTCTACATTCATTTGATACAGAAGAAGAAGTGACTGAGTTTGTCTGTTGCAAAATTAATTCTATTCTTGCAACGGAGCAAGAGATTTTCACTGAAGGTGTGTTCATAATACTATAGTTTCATGAATACATTATTTTTTTTTACAATTTTAAAAATGGAATATCTTTTTATATCTATGACCAAAGTGTAGTGTAGTGTGTGGTTTTTATTTAAATTGTTACGAAGTGTATATAAGGTAACCACTTGGCTGCCAAGATTTTCTATCATTATAATTTATCATTTACCAATTAAGATATATTTATGCAAATATTTAAAACTACATTTGTGGTAATGATGTTTGTTTATTTAATGTACTTAAAGTACTAATAGTGACCTTATTACTTGTTTCTCCAGTATTCATTACTTGTTCCATCAGAATTAAGTATAGTGCTGCTTAAATTCCAAGGCAGAAGCGTTCCCATTTAAAATGTTTAGACAATATAGTGGTAGACAATTAAATACAATTTGTGAGTGTTTTAATAATAAATATTGTATCATAACAATTATGTAGTAAAAAATAATAATAGTAAGTTAATTTTTGTTTTCTCTTTTTTAGACGAAGACTCGGTCACATACAAGAATGTGGACTACGAGTTTCACGAAAGGTTCCGTATGCCCAAAGATGAGAAACTTGTCTGCTATTACTCTTGTAGGTAAGTAATACTTCTGTTGTTATTTTTTACAATACTAATTTCAATGAACAACAGTTTAAATTGATTGTATAATGAATAACAGTGCAACTTATTTCATTCTGTCATTGGATTTTCGACTTTATATCAAAACGATAAAGTTGAGAATCTAATTAAGAAATTTGACAGGCCAGTTGGTGTAGGTACTGGCCTAACAACAAACTATTTTACAAGTGATTCATACAATGCACTAACAGAATTTTAGTGCTACAAAGACTAAATCTGAAGTTAATTTTATGATATATGCCAGGCTAATGTTTTGCGGTTTGGGTATATTGCGATACTATCTAAATAATCATTACATTTTTTTTGTGTTCACGTTAAAATTTTGAAGTTATAAATACAAAAGTGGTTTTGATTTGTTTTGCCATACACAAATTTTATGAATTTTGGCACTAAGATTTTAAGTGTGGGAGAGCCATGCTTCGGCACGAATGGGCCGGCTCGACCGGAGTAATACCACGGCCTCACAGAAAACCGTCGTGAAGCAACGCTTTCGTTGTGTTTCGTCGTGTGAATGAGGTTACCGGAAGCCCAATTACCCTACCCTTCCCCAATCTCCCCAATTCCTGAATCCCCAACGATCCTCAAACTCTTAATCCCCAAAAGGCCGGTAACGCACTTGTAACGCCTCTGGTGTTCCAGGTATCCAGGTATCCATCAGGTGATCCGTCTGTTCGCTTACCGGCTTATGCCATAAAAAAAAAGATATCTCTTATTGTTCTCTGGAGATGACCATAATATTCCTTGTCAACAAAATAAAGAGGCAGCAACATCTAATCTTAACTTAAATGGTAGTTGAATGCACTATCAACACGTTTCTGTGTGATATGTATCTTTGGTTAATCTGTAGTGTATTTATTTAATATATATTATATCTATGGGCATACGTACTCCATCGTAGGCCGCATCATCGCTTACCACCAAGCGAGATAGTGGCCAAACGTCGCCCCATCAAATATATTTTAAAAAAGATGTTTCATAACCCTAGAGTCGGCGCGCTATGAGCATTTGCCGCCTGCGTACGAAAAAACGTTAATAACTATTACAAACAACAGCTCGATAGGCTTACAGGTTGCTTTTTACTAGCTGCCTCCAGACTCGCTAGCAATGCGTGCTGAAAGGTTTCATGCTGTAAATGCGCTGTGGACAAATTGAGAAGAAGTTTGTACCACCACACCGCGCCGACATACGTTTCTCAAAAAGGCGCGCCGACATACGTTTCTCAAAAAGGCGCGCCCACACTAGGATTACGCTTCTCTTTTCTTTAAAAATATCTAAAACTGTATGTTTATTTCAGTTACTGGAAGGGAAAGATGCCCCGACAAGGTTGGATGTACCTCTCAGTGCACTACATGTGCTTCTACTCCTACATATTTGGACGAAAGACCTCCATAAAGATCCGTTGGGCAGACGTCACAGAATTAGCAAAAACGAACAGTCTCCTGTTCCCGGATTCCATAAAAGTGGTGACCAGGGACGGGGAACATTACTTCACACTATTTCTGAGGAAAAATGAAACATTTGCTTTGATGCAGCAGTTGGCCAATATAGCTATGAAACAGTAAGTACTTTGTTAGTTGTTAAATTGATTAGTTAGCATGAAGATAGAGATTAATGTGTGTACCTACGTAGGTAACTCGAATCCATAACTAGGTTATTATAAGCGGCGTGACGACATAATTTCATTCTTAAAGGCAATTTATCAATATCGTCTATATTTTACCTACAAACTACCTCTAGTTTATGAACAATATACCTTTTTTTCGAGGGGGAGATCATGCAATGACTCCTACAAGTGACTCCTACTGACTAAAAACTACCCCGTTCGTACTCCTGCTTTGGACCGAACCCTCGGTAACCTACTTCCTCAATACATGTACCTACTTTGTCAATACATTCTTGGGCTCAACATATCATAAATTGTGCATTTTAAATACGCCATCGATAGCGAATAAATTACGTCATGATATCTGGTTTTCCGCAATAGAAATTCAAAATGTAGTAGGTAATGCTATGCTATTTGTAGAACTTACTGTTTATCATCCCGTTTGATCTAGTCATCTACTGATTCTTACATAAAAGAGCTTTGCGTAATTACTGGATTCTGTTTTTTTAATATTCTCAGTAGTTTCTTAAGTAGTTTGGATTTCGTATTATTCAAGATTTTTTGTAATACAGTGAAAAGGGCTCGCATAATGGTATTTCTTTGGCCTTCAGGCTCGCAAAGTAAAAAACATGATGTTATGCATAAAATTAGTAGCCATTTAGTGTTAAATGTAATTTATCGCCAGACGATGAGACGGTGACACATAAGACTATAATAATCGATGAAAATTGACCTCTAACAATGCACAATAAACCTCATTTTACTCCGAGTGTAACGATTTTCGTCTATACAAAGAGAGTATTGAATAGTCCACCTTTGGCTTGCGCCGAAGGTGGACTATTCAATACTCTCTTACTACTGTCTCACGAGGGCAATAGACTTGACATTCAGTTTCAAGGGCAAATAGAGTACGAATTTAACCTTAATTAAGCTTAAGTGCTTGGTAGTTAGTACCTAAGTGCTGACATAGTACAATGTGTAGCCATGCACTGCGAGTTGGATTAAGATAAGCTTGTTGTTTGAAGAGTTACTCTTTGCTGAAGTGATTTACACTCGTACTTAGTGTATGTCGTGCGCATTACGTTGTAGGTACTATAAGGTACTAAGGGACATTTTCAAACAGTCTCTCGCTGTCTCTAGTCTGTCAGTTTGTGATGGACTCAGACACTACTGAACGAAAAATTCAATGCGAATGCCACTGGTAGATAGAATATTAGTTTTTGTAGGCGGAAGGTATATAAAAGCTAATATCCTATCGGATTTGATCTTTGGACATGGATCTGTGGACTAGTGGATTTTAGTTTTTTTATCGCATTATCTATTAATTTGTAATTGATACTATTGCGGAATCAATGTAGTTATCACTAGGTCACAGGGCAACAATATACAATGCTACATACCTATACCTAGCTATAAATAAGCAAAATCATTTACTGCCAATTTATGTGGAACTAGCGACCCGGGTGCGAAGCCGGGCGGCTTCGTACGGGTGCAATATGCATGTGTTATACATATAAAGCTTCCTTAAGAATCACTCTATCTATTAAAAAAACCGCATCAAAATCCGTTGCGTAGTTTTAAAGATAGAAAGAAAGCATACATAGGGACAGATAGACGAGGGATAGCGACTTTGTTTTATACTATGTAGTGATGGGGCAATGCGGGCTTATTTGCAAACATAGGACATAAATGTAGACTCGATTGCTCTCTCTGTCTTGACTTGTGCAACAATTTTTACTGAAATTTGGTATGTCAATAGTACTTTGTCCGATTTAAGGACCAAAGGACCCACAGGATCAAAGAGTCATTGGACCACAGTAGCTTCTGTTCTTTATAATATGATGTTCTGTGTCATTGACTTCACAAAATGTACATGGATATAGAGGTAATTAGTGTAAAATGCTAATATAAATGTTCGTGAATTTTGTAGATAAGATGAAAATAAAACCGATCGTCTGCTGGTCAGTCAGCTGTTATCAATAACCTGATACTCCAGCGGTTTAATTTTATTGATTAGTTTGTGTTGGTATTTATTGTTGTCCATTATATAAAAAAATACGTACATGGTATGTGACGAACTCATTTTTATAAAGAATTGTTGTAATTGTGAGATAGATCAATTAATCTAGGTATTTAATTTTCCTTTTCTTTATTTAATCAGAAGATTTGGATTTACCTATAGATTCTGATTTATTTAAAACTAAATGCATATGTACCCATAATTTTTTAAGAAACAACACAAAAGATTATTTTATTTTATTATTAAGCCAAGGATACATACATACATTAGGGGGCAATGGTACCATCGCGCAACATCTATCTATCTTTAAAAAAACGTTGCCCCACACTAGGATTTTTTTCTGTGTCGTGGGTGCACCCAGACCCGGAACAACAATCTGTTGATCACACAAATAGTTGTTCGGTGCAGGCCCAATTACCCTCCCTTTCCCCAATCTGCCCAATCCCTGAATTCCCAACGATCCTCAAACTCCTAATCCCCAAAAGGCCGGTAACGCACTTGTAAAGCCTCTGGTGTTCCAGGTGTCCATGGGCGACGCCGATTGCTTACCATCAGGTGATCCGTCTGCTCGTTTACAGGGCTTATGGCATAAAAAAAAAGGAATCGAACCCGCGACCCGTTGCGGGGAAGCCAGTTGCCCAACCACCTTGCCTTGTGAAACAAAACTTCGTGATGTCGCCAGATATGTCTGAAGAAGTTTCCAGATGTCGCACGATATGTTGCCATTACATGTCGTGGCCGTGGCACATTTGTCCCCTAGTGTATCCTTACCTTTATGATACCAATCTATTATGAAATATAATGATATAAATAATACTTGAAATTGAAATCCAAACCTTGGAACATAGTCGCGCAGAACCTAACAGGTTACCGGGGCTCCGGCTCGACTTGCAGCAGAGGGACCGGGGTGGTTTTAGTCATTAAGAATCTGACAATCCCTTCCGCCTCACCCAGGCGGGAGCAAGTTATTCGATGATTTTCCCCCCTTAAAAAGAAAACCTTGGAACATTTCATTCAATTAAAATAATCTTTACCTATTTTTACAGACTTATCGACGACAAGTCAGGATCCTTCAACATTGACAAGGATCTTCTGACGAAACTCAGCAAAAACGTGCCGAAGAAACCATCGTTCTTGAAAAGAGATTTAGATGCAAGAAAGCAGTCTAACCTCTTCACTTTAAGATTCAGATTGCCACAAAACGAAAAATTGGACGGCACGGAAGAATGTACCTTATGGACTCCTTATAATAAGAGACATAATTGGGGAAGGTTGTACCTATCGCAGAACTTCATTTGTTTTGAAAGTCGGGTAAGTAAAATTATCTTAAGATTATCTATATTATGTCGGCGATGGTCTTCTTTCAGTCCCCAAGTTCTTTAGCATCGGTACAACTGTATCTTTCTTTACCAAGCTGTCTTATCAGTGCCTTTAGCTAGCCAAACGCCACTTTAGCGCTTGCCTACAGAGAGAGTAGAAAACTAAATGTATGGGGATGACACTGACAAGTGTCAAAATTTACGTACATTCCATATAATGGTTTTCTATTCTACATGTAGACAAGGCTTAATGGCATTGGCTACAGCTGCATGGGTCATCTTATAAAAAACATCTTTTTTTTTTAATAATATTCTTTATTAAATCTGTTCATGCCACACAAAAGAGGGGCTTTTGTGACTGCCTCGTTGGCCAAGTGGTCACAAGTGCGGCTACTGGGCAAGGGGTCTCGGGTCGGGTAAAGTATTACTGAGATTTCAAAATTCTCAGTAGTAGCACGGACTCTGGAACTGTGCCCGGTATATGGCAATAGGCTCACCCCCTATTACATTGAACTCATAACATAAAAAGTGAAAAGTGAGTGTTACATTGTACAGTGACATTATGTGCACCTCTGCTTACCCCTTTGGCCTTCGGGGTTAAAAGGCGTGATGTTATGGAATGTCTTTTGTAGAGGAAGCCCATAGTCGGCAGTAGACTCACGGTTTGTTGATGATGATCATGATGATGTTGGATTTCCTTTGACATATTATTTTCATCCCGTCTCTCTACATACCCCTATCAAGAGAGTCGACGACTTTCTTTTTAGCTTCTCTATAACGTAATGACGTGACTTCATGCGAATGCAATGAATACATAAACGAAAAACTTTGTTGTTAGCACTCTTTGATTTTCCATTACGATGTGTTTCTCATTACGTAAAACTGTTAAAAGTTACATAATATGATTTGTTTTTTTTGCATAGGTATTTAACGGGGTGAATGGCGTATAGGGTATAGACATCACCACAAAATAAACAGAATCTGTATAATATCCAAATAATAGATTTAAACTACAATTTTAAGTCGTGCTTAACTTAAAATGACAGAGATGGCACGATATTTAAAAGTACTACTTAAAAAGTGTTAAAATTGTGTAGTCTTTCAGTATTTGGGCGTAAGATTCTGAACGTAAAATTGCACCACCACCTTTTGCTTTTGATAAATATCAACAAACTTTCTAATTAAAAAATCTTTAAAATCAAATTCAAATAGATGGCTAAATTTTTTTTTATTAAAGTCAAAGTTAAAGTCAAAATCATTTATTTCAATTAGGCCAGAATGGCACTTTTGAACGTCAAAAAAAATTGAAAGTGAAGCTATTTGCTCATTCCAAGGCGTAGATTCCTATGGAGAAGAACGAGCTAGAAACTCCATAGGTTACTCTTTTTCAATCAGGTTCACAATACAATTTACTAGTTACATAGTTTTGCTGTTTGGATTGTGCGAGAACAATCTAACCTTAAGGACAATAATACAGTCTGGAGCTGACCAGTCCCAGTTGTCGGCGCCCGTTCACGAACATGATACGAACACCAGCACCGCCCAACTCAACCATATTGTAGGGAATCGAGCGATCCACTGCACGCGCCACCGTCAATGAGACCTTTGAGTGAGCATGACAACTCCAAACTGACACAAATGAAATCTACTAAATATTATGCTTCTAAATGGTAATGGTACATTTACCCAAATATTTATAGCAGATATAAATTGGATGGGAGAATTTTTGTCGTAGCTGGTATTATTTTGCTCCGTGTAAACCACTAGCCGCACGCACACATGCAAGAAATTTTGGAACGTTATTTTTGTTGCCATTGTATGGTGACGCTCTATCTAGACATTGTATTATATTCAAAGGCTCAAGCTAAGGCTAAGGCATTTAACAGACGATGACTCTATTTATTATGCATTTAAAAGTGAAATATGATAAGATACTTATTTAATCTTATCTGTGTTTACTTTAAGTAACGGTTTTTGCATAACATTCTTTGATCATTATTTTGTTCAAAATATTGGTTAGTAGAGGAAAATTTGTTTCCGTTATTGTATGTATACCTACTTTTTAACATTTGTCATATGCAATCTATGTTAGCGGTTTAACTCGTCGAGTACCGGTTTTGTAGACACAATTATAGAACAATAGGTTGCGGTCACCGGTGACCGCTTGGTGTTTGACAGTTTATTGGAATTTGACAGGAAATAATAACCTTTTTTTTTAACAGTTATTTTGTCTTAAATATAAAACTATTTAAATGTCCATCCATCATGAATACGGTAGTTGACAGGTGAAATTTCAAAAACGATACTTTTCTATGAATTTTGTATTAGATCGCAACTTATGACGTCATCGTATATCTGCGTCAAACAGCATACTTATTTCCTTAAAATTAGCGAAAAAAAATCCAAAAGTAGGTAAATTATCAAATCAATGAATGAGAGTGTGATTATTTTTTAATTATTTGTTGCATTGGAAAGTTGAAACAATTTATTTTAAACCCAAGAAACTAGCCAATTGTAATGAGTTCCACGTTTGAAATTTTATCTCAGTGTTTCTTTCTTCTTTTGACTTCTTTATGACATTCTTAATGACTTCCATATTTAAAATTTGTTATTGCAGCGCACCTGTGTTCACGGTTAATCTATGTAATGTAAATATGTACGTACTGTGAAAAAACATAATTATATTGTGTTATCCTTGCATTTATATGCAAGGACACTGCAAAACAACTGCAACAAATTTAATAAATTGGATAATTTTCTTTGGTAAACGAATATAAAAATAAGTTAAAGAAATAAATATAAAAGATCAATCTTCACCAGGCATCTGCCTTAAATACCTAAAGAAAATAATGTAGGTCAGATAAGCAATTACTTTTTAATGACATGACAACAAGGGAATCGCTACATGGTATTTAACAAAACCGCTTTTTGTCTGTCTCTCTCTATGTATGCTTAGATGTTTGAAAGTACGCGATTGATTTTGATGCATTTTTAATGGAAGTGATTCAAGAGGAAGATTTATATAGCTTAATGTATTTATTTATAACGTAATGGTAATCCTCATAGACTTCCCACGACGGGGCGGGGGAGGTAGGGGAGGGTGCCGATCTCTTACTGGCTAAAACTATCAAGGTGTTCCTTCTCTGCCTGTGGCCATGACCCGGGTTGCCCTTGCAGGTTCACCGCACCCGGCAATGCTCGACCTACCGCTATGCTTGCGGCAGGTCTTGTCAAATATCAATTACCCACAGACCAATATAATATAGTAGAAAAACACTAATGACCATGCGAAACCGGGGCGGGTGGCGCTAGTAATTAAAATACTATATTAGAAATAATTAGTTATTTCTTGATAACATGGCAACAGGGGAATCCTGAATATCTTCCTTTGTTTATGAACTTACACATTTACAATAGCAGATACATAAATACAGATAATGTCATTCAGTCATTCTATAACGTAATAATAGATAGACTAAGTACAATTGCATATATACATAATTATGATTATGCAATTATTCGTCTTAAACATACACAAGTGTCGCACAAATGTAGACATTATGCTAAAGAAATAAGGACTATTATTATACAATTGGTCTTCATTCTTCAATAGTTATAAATGGGAAGTAAATCTAGACCTTATGCTAAAGGATTAAGGATTATTGACTCAAATGTAAATAGTAAGTTTATTTATTGTACTGGGTTCGTTATCATTACTGTTCTGAGTCAGTCTTGTTTACATAACCTTTGTTTTGGTATTTAGCTCGCTTTTCATGTATATTTAATGTTTTTATTAAATTTATTCAAATCTTATCTTGGTCGGAAACTCCTGGATAGGTATGTATTGGACGATTTAATCTAGATTTTGAGTAATTTTAGTATTCAATGTATGCCATCTCCTCTTTACAAACCAACGAGGTACTGTTCGGTTAATACTGGGTTTAAAACGGAACACCAGCACAAAAAACAGAAGACATAATTTAATTATTATGTTTTCGGCTTACTCACGTAATTATTTGACGAGGAACTCGACTAGTTTCGAGCCATGCTAGTAGAGTAAGCTTAAAAATATAATGATAGGGATGATGACAGTGTATGAAAATTAAAAATCTAATTAGTCTGTCAATTAGGTAACGAAAAAATATTAGACACGTATTTTTTTATTTTGTCGTATAAGAAAACAATACTTAGATAAAACGAATCAAAGTTTAGGAGTAGGAGGTAGCTACGTCATTTTAGAGTATAAATCGTACTCAAAAGTGACGTCATGCGATATTTCAAATCAATATATCTTTGAAACTATTCGTTTCCGTTAGAAAATAAAAAATACGTGATTAATGTTTTTAAATAATCTACACGACGGCCGCGGAGAACCTAACGGGTTATCGGGGCTCTGGCTCGAAGTGCATGAGTAGGAACGGGGTGGATTTTAGTCAGTAAGAGTCTGACACTTCCTCCCACCTCACCCAGGCGGGAGAAGTCATACGACGAATTTTCCCCTCAAAAAAAAGACGGACATAATAAAAATTAGTCATCTACCCTATTAATTTAGTATGTCTCACGAAAGTTATAATATAAAAACAGAAGACATAATTTAATTTTGCGATGATTATTTTGTCCTGTTCGCTATCTGCCTTAAGTTCCGAACCGAAAAGATCACTTACTCAGTTGAAGTAGGAAAGAATCGAATTCAGTTGATGTATCTCTTACAGTTTTTCATTTCTTCCTAGGTCCGCAATCTAGTCCGTCTTAATATACCTCTCCGCAATGTCCATCAAGTCGAGCGGGCGGACTCTGGTGGAACTGGCAGCTCCTCGGGAGACTCCGGGAGCATCCTCATCACCACGGCACACCACACCAGCTTCTTATTCGGAAATATCTCAGACAGGGACTTCTTAGTCCATAAGATATCCGAACTTCTTGCTAAACTGCCAAAGTAAGTTCTTGTTCAGTTATCTGCATGTTGAACTAACTATGTGAAATGTATCTGGATTTAATTAATCTGGGTTCTTTTTTTCTAGAATGTGAGTATGAATTATATTTTCTCTGCCTATATGCTTCTGTTTTATTATTCATAATACGACTAATATCTTAAACCTCATCAACAAACACATTTATTTTACCAATGCATAATTAACGTGCTCTAATCATGTTATGTGTTCTCTTTTCAGCCGTCTTTGCATTTTGTCTTTAACAGGGAGCTTCTAACCCAGCATGTTCCAGAATCTGCTAACATCGGTTTTCAACTTTGGGATTTTATTGTTAAGGTTCAGTTTTCCTTTTACTAATTCAAATGCGTGAATATGCAGTGATGTGTACAGGGAGAAGGCGACCAAGGTGTTGGCGCAGTCTGAAGTCGAAGGTTGGACTCCGCAGCCGCCTCTGATGACACTCTTCAGGACTCACCAAACGTCACCTATAAAGCAAATTCAGCAAAAGAAGGTTAGTAAATAAACCTGAAAATATAAAGGTCAATTAGCGTCAAATTCTTGCGTAACTTGCGCAAAAGTTTGCGCACTATTTTTGATAAGTCAGTATATTAGCAACCTGCATTAATCAATTAATGTATCAAATATTGTTAATTAATATAAATATAAAGGCAATATGAATTTCTTAGGAAAAACAATGGGAGGATCACATGGCAGAAGTAGGCCGCGGCGTCAGTATGTACCAAACAACGGAAGGGAGTGAACTAGTCGTGAATGGCATCCCAGAGCTCTTAAGAGGAGAACTATGGAGCGTCTTCTCAGGCTCCATACTCCAGAAGGCTCAAAACAAAGGATTGTATGAACGACTGGTGAACAAAGCTCTTTCTACAAAGACCCAAGCTAATGATGAAATTGAAAGGGACTTGCATCGGTCTTTGCCTGAACACAGAGCCTTCCAAAATGATGTTGGTAAGTCGTAATTTTATTTTTGGAATATAAAACTTGCATAAATTCCACTGTAATATTCTATATCGATTACTTCACTATCTTTTCAGGAATCTCAGCACTTCGCCGTGTCTTATGCGCTTACGCGTTAAAAAACCCACAAATAGGGTACTGTCAAGCGATGAACATTGTTGCTTCCGTACTACTAATATACTGCCCCGAAGAACAGGCGTTTTGGCTTTTAGCGACCATCTGTGAAACCTTATTACCCGATTACTACAATACTAGGGTAGTTGGTGCTTTGGTAAGTTTCATTTCAGTTATTTTATTCTTTAAAACTTAGTCGTAACCGTATAGTGTGTTAAATATTAATCTCTTCAATACATCAGCAAATTTTTAAGCATTGCTTAACATGATAAAAAAATTTAAAACACGACTCCTCGTTCTGGATATCGCTACTGTAGATTATGGCTTACGTGGACAGCAGTTATTGGAATTGCGTACTAAAAAAACATTGAACACTTTAGTTCCTTTAGAAGGCTAAACGTCACTTCTAGATAACGAACAAACCAAAATTAAGGTCCTTGGAACAAGCAAGAAATTCCATTCATTAAAATATCAAGGCAATCGAGTTTATTTACTAAGAGCGGTAGTGTGTCATCTTGGTTATGATTGTTTAATTCTCTTCTAGGTTGATCAAGGTGTATTAGAAGAATTAACAGAGGTTCATCTACCAGAGCTTCATGCAAAACTCGATGAGTTGGGCATGATGAAGATGATCTCCTTATCTTGGTTCCTGACCCTCTTCATCAGTGTGATGCCCTACGAGTGCGCTGTCAACGTCATGGATTGCTTTTTCTATGATGGTGCTAAAGTTATTTTCCAGGTTTGTAAATTACTATCGTAAGTACATTGTTTTTTGATCTAGCTATGTGTTTTTTAAAGGAACTTGCTAGCTTGCACTAAACAGCTGGAAAATCACAAGTCAGGCACAGAGGCAGTTTAAATTAAAACATTATATTATTTTTAACCCAGTTTGAGATGGAATCTCAGATCTAAAACTCAGCAGGACCGGGCATTAGAATATAATTCCACTTAATTCACATATTTAAAACATTGAAATTGCTATAAAGTAATGATAATGAAAAACACGATCTAATGTTTAACGTTTTCTTAGGTAACCCTCACGATACTCGACATAAACCGCGAAAAGCTTCTGAAGTGTACTGAAGACGGTCAGGCCATGCAGGTCCTGAACGATTACCTCCAAGGCATCTACAATGAGGAAGCCATGGCGCTATCAACAGAACCACGAACTGCTGAAAAGGTATAATTACTTCCAAATATTTTTAATAATTTAAGGCTGTTTTACTAGTTTCTGGTATTTGTCAAGTTGTCCTTGAAAAACAAAGAGGCATGCATTGCCAAGTAGTTGTTCCTATCACTCAACCGAGTCGGACAGATGCCATCACATCCGAACGATGGTGGCGAGAACATTCAACTGGACATCATCGACTTACTGAAGACGACCGACCCGGATGAAGTACCGGATTTTGCGGCTAAGGATCTGCAGAAACTTACTCATATAACTTTCGACTACATTGATGTCATCAAGGAGGATATGTCTTTGAAGGTGAGATAGGAGTTGAAGTCATCTGATACCATTCCTGATTTATTGTGAGTTGATGCAGCATTGACGTGCAAGATGGTCTGATAAATGTAAAATGTGCGTCGAGATTCAAACGTGCCTTCACCAATTGTCGCGCGTTGCCTAAATCTGCTGTTCAAGTTAAACTAAAAAAGGCAAAAATATACGCGTCAAATTGAGCACGTCCTGTAAGTAGGTGGGGGTGACCAGTAATCGCTGTTACGTTCAAAACCTGAGATGAAACAAAGTTCATTGAAGAACACTTGCGATAAAGACAGCTTCATTATGGTGACGAAAAATAAGCTTATCTATCCCAACGAGTGCGGAACAGCACAAACGGAGTCCAGCAACTTGCTATATCCTATAGCAAATAATCCTATAACAAAGTATTTGTCCTAGAGCCTAGCCTATGGGTCTATTTCATTATCATGTTTAAATAGAAACTATTCTGAATCTGATGTACGGATTTCTTTCTTGTACGGATATGTGTCTTTGGGCCAAGTTTCTTCAATATATTTGAACACATTAATTACAAACCATGAATAACCTAAACTTAAATAACTTAATAACAAAAACAAAACAAAGAAACAAGATATATTCAACAAAATAGGAACGCGAGCGCAAACGACGACAGAGCTGTCAATGGCGCCTGTTAACCGACTAAACGTAATACACGCTACTTTCATTGTCGCGCTACATCTTAATTGTACTCTTTAATTTGACAACATTATCTAATGCTTCGTTCATAAAGAAAGGTTTTGGATACCTGGGATTTTAGGCACTTTATGGTGTCTATTGTAATGAAATATTATATTATTTAATAAATGTTATTAAATTATTATTCTCAAGCAGATATATATAATATTTACTAAGAAATAAGTGAAAAGGAACAGAAACATAACATTTAATAGAGAAAACTGTCGTAAAATGGAAACAATTTTATTTTCTTATGAAGTATTTTGAGTCATGGAAATGTCAACTATAAAGAACTCTTTTTATGGTTTGTTTACAAATAGTTAACTACCTAAACAAACGGAGTATAATACCATACACTCTTCTTTTCCACAATCAAACAATAATTCTTTTCTATATTAATATTACCATATAAATACCTCTATTTCAGACTATAAAAATCCAAGAGCTGATATACCAGTCGTACCGGTCCTACGGCAGTAGTGTTTCTAACGAGAATATCGAGCACTTGCGACTGAAGCATCGTTTGAAGGTCGTCAGACAACTGGAGGACAGTCTCGAGAAGAACACCCTTCGAGCTCTGCTGCAGGACAAGTTGCTCGAGTTGAATGAGTTGCAGGCAAGTTATCATTTTTATAACTATCGTGAGACATACTGAATTAACTAAAAATAACGAGTTACGTAAATATACTGAGAAAAGCTCTACTAGTTTCGAGTCACATAGGGGCTCTTCCTCATGAGCAGTGTGCACGGTCGCGGCGATGTCCCGCAGCCTTGTGAGGAAGAGTCCCTCTGTGACTCGAAACTAGTAGAGCTTTTCTCAGCATATTTACGAGAGTAACTCGTAATTTTCATCATTTAAGAAAAAAAAATCAGCTAAGTAAATGTACTCAAAGTTTTCACAAATAGTTAAAATCCATACAGCAGTTTTAGTATAATAATATTTTGTACATCTGCATCGCATAGCTCGCTTGTATTTCTCCTGGCGGAAATAGATTGCGGTTTTAGCAGTTGTTACCCTATGGTGATGTTATAGAATTTAATTCATTTTGTTCAAAGAGGTAGTTTTGAGAAAAAAAACCAACACTCATCGGATGGTGGTTTAGTATATTTTGTAAATCCAAAGTAAAGTTTCTTATGCTAAACTCTAACTTTCTCATATCATACCATCACATCACGCCTTTTATCCCCGAAAGGGTAGGCAGAGGTGCACATTACGGCACTTAATGCCACTGTACAATGTTCTGAACACCCACTTTTCACTATTTATGTTATACTCCCCATATAATAGGGGGTGAACCTATTGCCATATACCGGGCACATTTCCAAAAACCCAGTAATACTTTGCCCGACTCGGGAATCGAACCCGAACGATAGCAGGCACATGCGACCACTCGGCCAATGAGGCAGTCCACATTTTTTATACCTAATAATTAATACTTTTAGCAGGCAGAGACAAGCTATAACAATTTTAAAAGATTGTAATTAGAAACGTAGTCTTTATGTAGTCAATTATGGTTTTTTTCTATATATTTTCTAGGAATTACTAAGCGCTATCCGCGAAGAGTTACTCTGGGCCAAGCGCGTACCTTGCGAGCGGTTGGAAGCTCCCTACGAGTCCTACCGGCTAGATTACACCCAGTTCAAGACTTTATTCTGTGCACTGTCGCCCTGGGCCAAAGGGGACTTTGCTGAGGCTATCACCGCGAGAATGTTTAAGGTAAGTAATCACATAACCGCAAAAAGCAAGCAAAATATATGTATATTGCTTTTTGCGGTTTTGAAAATATTCCATACATAAATTGTTATAAATGATAGATTCATCTTTTTTAACTGAAATATGTCGAATTAAAATGTCCTATCTTGGTCAAATGTACCTTCACAATTATTCAACCCTTTGCTTTAAATATCAAGGAGATCCATGTTTTTCTAATAACATCAAAGTGTGAAATCACCTTCGTAGAGACGTTATGAAGATTTTAAACTTATCATTTTTAAATATGTGATTATATTACAGTTGATGGACTACGACGACGACGGTATAGTAAGCGCGCGCGGTCTGAGCGTGGCGCTAGGGCTGTCGGTCCGCGCGGAGGCGGCGCGGCGCCTGCGCGCGCTGTACGCCGCGCACGCGCCGCCCCTACTGCCGCGCCGGGACCTCATGCCCACGCACTTCACCGACACGGGAGAGGAACTCGCTGCCGACGCTATATCGTTCTTTGATAGGTAACTTTACATTATCCATACTTCATAAACTTTGGGAATCACTTAAACGTTGCAGGTGCTTCTAAAAAATTCTTCTTACAATTTAGGTCTAGCCCAAACCTAGAAGGAAAATAAAGAATAAAGAAAGCCGCGCCAACCGTGCAGCCAATTTTATTTGTTAATTGTACATTAACACGTAATATTGTATGTTATCTCTTATACCACATCCTTACTAATATTATAAATCGGAAAGTGAGTTTGTTTGTTCCGCTTTCACGCCGTAACTACTAAACCGATTGCTTTGAATTTTTACAGACGTAAAGTTAGAAGTCCGGATTAAATAACTTTTTATCCCGGAAAAATGTGATATTCCCGAGGGAAAACAAAAGTATTGGTGTAGATGGCGCTGTGTGTATTGGTATATGTCACGTCACATAAGCTACTTTTTATCCTTTAGTGACGCGAGCGAAGCCGCGGGTAAAAGCTAGTATTATATAAAGCTGAAGATTTTGTTTTTTTGTTTATTTGAACGCGCTAATCTCCGTAACTACAAGTCTGATTTAAATTATTCTTTTTGTGTTGGATAGCATTGCATTTATCGAGGATGGCTATAGGCTATAAAACATCACACTACGACCAATAGGCGCTGAGCAGAGCGTGTGAAACCGCGCGGAAGTAGCTAGTATTATAATAATAGTAGCATTGTAACATACCTATAAGGTGTGCAATAGTTTATGATAACTACTTTAGGTTATTCTACTGAAATATTTTAACACTTTAAACGCCATGGGGGTCACCGGTGACCGGCGTTAGCGGAGGATTTACCTTCCACAGTTTTTTATTGGCAGTCAAAGTCTTAAACATTAATTTGTGGTCTTTAGTCGGCAAGTCTTTTTTTTTAGAAAGAGGTTTTTATTCAATTATCTAAAATCGCGGGTTACTCACGTGAATATACTGAGAAATGCTCTACAAGTTTCGAACCACAGAGGGGTTCTTCCTCATGAGCAGCGTGCGCGGTCGCGGCGATGACAGTAGGCTGCGCGACCCCTCTGTGGTTCGAAACTAGTAGAGTTTTTCTCAGTATATTCACATGAGTAACCCGCGAATTTAGATAATTGAATAAAAACCTCTTTCTAAAAAAAAAAAATAGTGTCTCAATAATGGGTTGTGTATTATCCTTACAGTGGTGATGACGAGGTGATACCTGAACCAGGTCCATTGCAGCGCTCCATAAGCGAAGTATGTGGCGATGGCACTCCGATGGACAAGAGTGACTCGGAAACCAGCCAAATAGGTAAGCGAAGTGAGAATGTTAATTTTATATTTCGGCATTACATCCTTTTTTCATTTACTTTCAAGAAATTTTGGTACAATTGTGTTGTGTTGTTTTTATTTTACTACAACTTTTACAAACTACGTTTGATCGTATTTTTTGTCGCAGATTTTCTACTTTAAGATGCAATGAAGAGCTAACAACTTGTTATATAAGCAAATCAAAGTTACTTGAATGCCTCATTGGCCGAGTGGTCGCAAGGGCGACAACTGAGCAAGGGGTCTCGGGAAAAGTATTACTGGTTTTTTTTAAAGAAAATTCTCAGTAGCACGGAATCTGGTATTGTGCCCGGTATATGGCAATAGACTGACACCCTATTACATGAGACTCATAACATAAATAGTGAAAAGTCGGTATTACATTGTACAGTGGCATTAAGTATCGTAGTGTGCACGTCTGCCTACCCCTTCGGGGATAAGAGACGTGATGTTTTGTTATGTCAAAGAATGTTGCAGATAAGCATCGTGATGTGTCGTGGCTTTAATATCGATATTCATTGTTCAGGCCCAACATACTTCACCGTTGAGAGCGTCCGCGCCTGTGGACTGGCGGGGCTGGCCAGCGGGGCCAGTACCCCGGGCGCGGGGGGTGCGGGGGGCGCGGGGGCGGCGGGGGGCGGCGCTCCCCCCCTGCCCCGCGATCACTTCCTGCAGCTGCTGGCAGTACTACACGACCTCACGCAGTCGCGGCCACTAGTCTACGAGGCCGTCGTGCTCGCTGGTACGTATATCTTCAATACTTGTATAACCATGGATGGCTATATAGGCTGTTCTGTAATTTTTAATTTAGAAGATCGAAGTGAACTCGGTCGCGGTCCGCCATGTCATTGGTTATAAGAATAATCTCGACCAATGACGGGCAAAAATGCGACCAAATTCACTTCGAAAGTTGGAATTGACAGTTGGGTACTTGCCTTAATCAAAAATAAATTATGTCGACTGTTCAATACAATAAAATGTAAAAAAAACACTTTCATTAATTCATTTTTTAACTAACTTAATTCTACTATTTTTCCAGCAAATTTTTAAGAAATAAATATGCTGTTTGACGTCAAAAAAACGTGACATCACAATACACAATCTCGTACAATATTCATAGAAAACTCTCGTTTTGACAGCTCGACAAAAGTATTGAATTTGATTAGCTGGCAAGTACCCAGTTAATAGCCTAGCAGCCCTTGAGAGTCACTAGAGTCCGCTAGACTATATCTCTAAAAGAGACGTTTGCCAAAATCTCAACCCTTAACTAGCTGGTTAGAAATCGCAGTTCAAAAGTCTAGATTTATCAGGATGCTGCTGCCTAGTCTATCTGGCATTCCCTGATAAACCTGAACCTTTTAAACTACTATGTCCGACTCGCCTTTGGGGGGGGTCATCATCCAATGACTTTTATGACTTTTCCTCACCTGGGTGAGGCGAGAGTGAGTATCAGACTCTTATGGATTAAAAATCAACGTTCCTACTCCTGTACTTCGAGCCGGAGCCCCGGCAACCCGTTAAGGCCTCCGCGGCTCCGCATCGACATCAGCCCTATTGGGCCCCATCTGTGATGTCCGACTCGCCTACGAAGCGTAGAGTCTATGGCAAACCCCTTTTGTATCTAAAAGAACCATAGTTCACCAATAAACTGTCATGGGCTGTTGAAATGATGAATAGTGAATGAATACACCATTAATGTTTAGTTTAAAATGTATTCTTATTATGTGTTCTAGGTACTCTCCTCCTACAACTGGGTGAGCTGAATCACCGTCCGCAACTGGACCGCGAGATGTCACAAGACAGCTTGTTCCTGGCTGCGGCCGCTAAGCAACCAGAAGTGCAGGTAATTAAAACATTGTTAGGTTGTCTATTTCGTACGCATTTATTTTACTTATTACGTAAAGCTGAAGAGACAAACAAACAAACAAAAATGTTTGTTTGTTTGAACGCACTAAGCTCAGGAACTACTGGCCCGATTTGAAAAATAATTTTTGTGTTGGATAGCCCATTTATCGAGGAAAGTTAAGATATAAAACATTACGCTTCGATCAGTAGGCGCCGAGCAGAGCCGGTGAAATCATGCGGGACTTGCGGGAGTAACTAGTATTGGATATTCTGGTCTTAAATTGTGACCCGCATATGCACCTCTACCTACCCCTTTGGGGATAAAAGGCGTGATGTTATATTATGTTGTGCCATGCATTTGTTAGGATGTTATATGGACGATCAATAAAATATTTTATTTAAAACTTCTTATTTCAGGAGCCTCAGCATAACTGGATTTTTAATAGTATCGTGCGATAATATGTATGAAATAACAATATATTTACAAAGAAGTAGTATTTCAATTACAAATTTAATTCTAGTTGGATCCCAACGGCAACACAACGGAACCAGAGCCAGAAATCAGAAAACCATCCCCGTCTCCTTCCAAAGAGACCGAACCAGAAGGAGTCTGGTCTATCACATTAGAACAGTTCCTAGCCACCATGCTATCTCAACCAGCTCTTGAGGAGTTCTTCAATGAGAAGGTGTCTATATTACCAGAGTTGGAACTGCTTAGGCAAAGAGATAGACTGCAGTCGATGTCATAGCTGATGGAAATAGCCGGGTTGCTTGGCATACGTCTTTAGTTCCAGGCACCCCTGCTTTAAAAGGTATGATCACATACATAAATATAAATACCATGATCATGATCATGGTATTTATATTTATGTATGTGTTAAATAATGCCTGCTGTTTTATAGTCATTTGAAATTGGGAAATACCTATGACGAGTCTTGAATTATAATATAATAAATATTTATTTAAGACATCAAAGATTCCCTGTGTTAGTAAAATATGAAACATCTTAACAAATATGTTCGTAAGCACATTATACAGACAAAAACAATATAGAAAACAAATACACACACAGATACATATAATATCTTAGTAATAAACAGGCATACTAAAGTACTCTCGGTGGTATTTGCAGTGAAATATACCAGTCGCAGCAACTCCTAACTATAAGACAATCATGTCTCTGCGCTATCAGCGCCTCGATAATTATACCTACCATACACACGCCAGCTTATCAAGTTACCTCAAACTGGTGAATATCTTAGATTTTGAACTTTGTTACAGAATTATAAAGTTGGAAATGGATTAGCAAAGCAAATAACAGTTTGTAGCAGCTTGATGTACTGGCTGTTCATAAAGTCAAAGCATTCATTTCCACTAAATCATAAATAGGTACTTTTTTCGACAACAAATAAAGAAATAAATAAAATAATAGTCTAGTTGTGCAGACCCATTTAGTATATTTGTAAAATATAAAGACACACATTCCTTGTAAAAACAAACCAGCAGGGTTTATCTATATTAGAATGTTTTTGGAAAATACAAATGTGATTTGTATATTTTTTAAATGAAGCAGGCATTATTTAACCTTGCATAGAGTTCAACGAAAAAAGTTCAGTCATATTGAAAAAACCGATATGAAAAATCAGTAAAATCGAAATTATTTTCAGTAATATTCGGTGGTACTTAAGAAAGAGTTACGATTTCGTCTAAATAGTAATTTTAAAAATAATAACTAATCAGTGCCTTTAGCCAAACGCCACTTTAGCGCTTGTCTACAACGAGAGTAGAAAACTAAATGTATGGGGATGACACTGACAAGTGTCATCCCCATACATCAAAATTTACGTCAATTCTATATAATTCGGTTTTCTATTCTACATGTAGACAAGCGGTAAATGGGATTTGGCTACAGCTGCAGTATATTTAATTGCATCATGTCATTTTGGTGCAAACATCACAAAGATGACCTTCCAAAAAGAAATTAGTGTTGCATTACATGTATGCCTTTGCTATGTACCACGGCTACATAATCTCGCTTGTTTCTATGTAAACATTGTATATATCGCTAGTTATAAGTGTAGATACCGCAAAAAAACTAACGAACGAAAAAAATAAAAATATAAATCGAAATATAAATAAAACTCTTTGTAAAAGTCTAGTTACTTCCAAAGACCAATCTAGATTATTATAGATGTTTGTATCCTTAAACTACGATCGATGTAAAAAGCCTTGTCGGCCATTTTAAAATGTAATTGCAATAAGAATTTGATTAATCGGTTTTAGACGTTGATTAAAGCATGACACAGGTAAACCCTGTGACTATTTATTAGAAGAACTAGATCCTGGAGTCTCGATAGTCATAACGACAACAAAACTCCTTTACGTCACGTAGTCGGCTAAAAAATCAGTCAATTCGATGTCAAACTTTATTTGATTATCAACCTTAGCCTTTTGTAATAAAGTTGAAAATCTTTTAATGACATTGACGACTTAGCAACCAACCTTAACAATTTCTATCCTGCAAGACCCGGTCGTAATGTCAAGAGAACATTTTAAACTATGTAGAACAATAGTATTGTTGATAAAATGCTTGTTTATTAAGCATTAAAATAGGTATTCGTGATGTTCAGTAAACATTCCATATTATAAATATTCTGATAATAATATTATCAGTTCACTGAGGAATTGGTTCAAAATATTATTTGTTTGTGTAAACATTGGTACTTACTTGTATTTGGTTCCTTTTCTTGATAGCAAAAATGTACAAATTATAATTTGTTGTTAACATCTATTTTTAATGTGAACACGTGTTATGCACGCTACTTCGTGTTTGTATGCTGTATGGACCTACGATTTAACTATACAGTTCGACTGTACAGTTAAAACGGATGGTGTGTAGCGTGTATTAAGCTTAAATATATTAAATTTGATTATGGTGTAGTAGACTACTTTTTACAAAAAAATCTTTTTGCTTTCGGAAAATCAACCAAAAATAATAGATAATAAAGTCTACGCGAATAATCAGTCGCTTATTTATTTCTTTTGTCTCCCATTCCTCGGTAGCTGTACCTATTTAGTATATTTTAATATAATACACATAGCCATATTATTTTTAAGTTAGTCTAACCTAATCTAGTAACTAAACCTATGTACCTAATCTATGCTATGTATTTACAGATTTCAATAAATATAAAAATCTAGATTTAGTACAAAATTAGCATTTCTTTATAGTATAATATAGCAACTACTAATATAATATTATGTAATCTTGTTTTCTTTCTCATTTATTATACAGGATGTTATAGAATTCGTGAGTGATGTTTTAACCTAAAGTTATTTGCTAATGATATTAACTTATTGAAGGCTACTGCTACGCTAATCGAACATGGTATTGATGCAAGTATGAATAACGTTTATTATGGAACCACTTCTTTCTAATGACGTGTGCATCTTGATAGTGACTGCCGTAAGTTATAACATCGAATACTAAACATTTATATCTTCCTTAACGGCTTTTATTAATCTCTCCTAAATTTTAACCTAAGATAGGTGACACTTAATGATTTTTTGGTTTTCGCCAACTTTTAAGTGACACCTGACAGTAAAAGGTTAATTCAGGTGCTCCCATTTAAGTAACTCTTAGTTAAGATATGGTATAGAAGTGATTTGTAAAAACATCTAGGTATAATTATCATAAGTAATCGTAGTTTAAATCATCACAAACGAATTCAACAACACTGTATGTAGCTTCGCTTCCAAATAAATTATTTTTAACCGCTTTTAAAGCAATATACTTTCAGACGTGTTATATTTACAATAAGGTTTAAAATTAAATGTATGGTGTACATAAACAGTGCCTATGTAGTAGACAGGTGTACTGTGCTTCAATTATTGGTGCTTAGCAGGTTAAAGTGCTTGAATATATCGGATTTTAAGGAAATTGTATACTTGTTCCCATCGCATAACCAAACTTGTTCAGAATACAAATGTAGTCTCTATACATATATTGGAGATAAGGTCTATAATGGAGTGGGTAAGAGAGTACTTCGGTGTCCTCTGGGCTAATTAGAAGTATGTGTTGGATATAACTACATTCATAGAGGTATTGTATATAGAACTGGAAAGCCAGTCTATCATATGCTTTAGTTAAAATAGGGGGGTAATCTCTCTCTATCCCTCTTTTCGGTGTGAAAAAGGACGCATAATAAAACGATTCGACGTTTTGATATGCTGTTCGTTAATGCCGTAATCCAATTTTATTTTATCTTTCTCACTGTAAGATGTTTTCGCTTATTCTATCTCATAAGGGTAAAATGGGGTAAATAAAAGTCGAGAGGTAAATAGATGCAGAGAGTGTGAGTATGAATAAATATTGAGGACATTTTATCAATATTTATTCACACCTCTTCTGTATGTATTCACTCCTATTCACCCCGTTTTACGGTACGGTAATAGTGACTGCACGGTTGGCGCGACGGATACGACGGATACTGCACGGTTGGCGCACGGATACGTACGCGATACGTACGTACGGATACGTGCGGATACGTACGGATACGTGTGCGGTGGCTGGGCAACCGGTTACCGCGCAACATGTAGCGGGTATTGATTCCAGCACGGAGCAACTCTTTGTGTGATCTACAAATTGTTGTTTCGGGTCTGGGTGTCCCGTGTATGTTAACTTGTATGTTTGTAAACGCACCCACGACACAGGAGAAAATCCTAATGTAAGCAATGTTGTATTAAAAAAATACCTCTATGTGTCAATTTCCTCGCTATATACTGAATTATAAATAATACCTAAAGTATAAAAAAACAATCATATTAAACTAGATTAACAGATTGCTTACAAAGTATAATGGCTTTATTAAAACAAACACTTTAACGAAAAGATACAATTAGATATATTTTTCTCAAGTAAATTTTGGCGCTGAGACGCTTGTAACAAATTTTTAAAATATGCTGTTCGTGTATAATGTAAGATACTTGATATTAAACTTGATGTCCGTTTTCACTAAACCCTAATCTAAGATAGGAGACACTTAGCGGCATTTTGGCTTAGACACCTAATGTATGGGATTAGTTTATCTAAATAACTCTTAGATAAGAGGTGGTTTTAGGGTTGTTAGTGGAAAAGGTCATTAAACCAGCGCAGGCCCCTATCATGGCATTTAAACATTAATCGAACGAATTAATAGTAAGTTTGACACTAGCATTCGAAAAATTACATCAAAAATATGTCAAGTACGTTTGCAATCGACAAGATTGGCTCCTTGGCGGTCGACCATCATTCATTAGGCGATATTTGCATGCACTCGGCGCGACCGACCACAGGGAAAAGTTTGCCTCAGGATTTTGTTTAAATAGTATACTAGCGAATAATTTGCCATTTGTACATTGACTTCGATTTGCTCGTTCGACTACCGTTTAAATACTTAGAGGCCTGATTATACATAGAAATATAGCTATACATTATATACTAAATAAGCAATATCGTCATAAACGTGTATATTAATCATATTTATTTTTGTAATCACGATATTTTATTCATAATAGTACTATTGTGAATGAATTAACGAATTTTTGGGTACAATTTATAGAAGCTTTTAGGTACAGTCGATTGCAGGAGGGGGCCGTCCTTGACACTTTGATTTTTGGATCCTCAATTTTTTTAATACTCTCCTTGTAAGACTGTACAGCAAAATGTTTGACAATACAATGTTGTAAACACAATGTTTAGCCCTCTGCTTCGCTTGGTCTGTCCAGGATTTGAGATTTTTCTAGAAAGCTGTGCTGTTTTATTACTTCATAACTCTCTGTTATAAGCTGAAGCACAAAATGCTATATTATAGTATGTATATTTTAATTTGTAAGTTCCCTATGTCCATGTAAGTAGCGATATATGATTTATAATTCTTCATTGAATACACTTGTTTGACGTTATAAATTGCTTTTATTTCAAAATACCAATTTCTATCGTAATTAAGGAATGTAATAAAATAAATGCATTGGTAGGGTTATTATTATGTTTTCGGCATACTCATGTAACTGTTTGACGAGGAACTCGACTAGTTTCAAGCCATGCTAGAGGCTCATATTCATGAGCAGCATTCCGCAACTTGCGACGCGGTGACCGTTGCCCTGCCACTGTAGCCGCATAGCATGGCTTGAAACTAGTCGAGTTTCTCGTCAAAGACTTACGTGAGCAAGCCGAAAACATAATAATTAATTTAGTATGTCACACGAAACTTTTAATATTAATATTGGAAGGTATATCACTATAAAAATAGAACTAACCATGAATTGCTTAACCTCTTTAATGCCGGTTTATGAGACACTATAGAAAAAACATAGTTTCTTGCGTGGATCTGCGCTCCAGCACATCACGGGTTAAATAAAAACACAGTGTTTCTTTTAATATACCCTAATTTTATTATTCTGTATAAAAATTAACCCATCCTCTAATTGCATTGTATAGTACATATTTTGACTTCCTTATTTTAAAAATTGTACAGACTTAGAGCTTGTACACAAAACTTCGATGCGATGCAAATTCGCAACGCAATAAATTACGATACGAATTGCTGCGATGTGATTTCGTGCGACAAGGGTCTCCCAGGGTGCCCTAAAGAATTGTGCACTTCTGTTATTGCTTAGGAGATACAGAAAAAAGAAACAAAGAAGATTTTGGGAAGATAAAAGTTCGATGCGCGATGCGAGTCAATTTGCAAGTCCTTGCGATGCGTAGAGGGAACTCGCACATTTTTACGATGCGATGTCGCAGCGCAGTTTTGTGTACGAACATAACAGATTCACTTTGTACTTATTTATTTCCATTATACATTCAGATATAATTATTAATGCCATAAGTCTTGAACAAAATTATCTAGAATAATCTCATAGAATGTAAATAATAATAATTGTATTTAAAATTATTATATTGGACTTGTGGCATTGATTCCAAGTACATATGATTACCATTTTGGTTTCTTTAAGTTTCAACTACCAAAAAGTCAATGAGAAACGTAGTTTATATACACAAATAAAGTCAATTTACTTTAACGTAAACTTTAAAGTCCAAGCTATTTTCGAGCGCACAGTCGCCTTATCGGGCAGTTGTATAGCGACCTTCCCGTTACTTATCTTCCACTGAAACAAATAAACAATTGATAAGAGAAAAACTCATTAAATTCTCATTACGGTAACTCCTTACTAAGTACATAATGCATTTTTGGATACCTCAAAATACGTATAATCAAAAATGATTCCCGGCTCGGGCGAAGTTAATTAGTTAATGGGCCTTTGTCTATCGAAAATTTCTTAGTAAATAGAATAGTGTGGTGGCTGGGTAACTGGCTGCCGCGACATGTTACGGATTCGATTCCCGCATGGAGCAATTCTATTCTTTGTGTGATCCACAGATTGTAGTCTGGGTGTCATGTGTATTTGAACTTGTATGATTTAAATTTTTTTTATATAGGCTATTAGCTAGTCCCACGCCTTTTCACCTCTCTGTTTGGCCTATATTGATAGTAACATGTTTTATAGCCTTCCTTGATAAATACATCCATTACAAAAACCATTTGTTATCTAAATTTGTATTGTATTAAGGCATTGGCTGCCAATAAAAAACTATTGAAGGCAAATCCTCCGCTAATGTCGGTCACCGGTGACTGCCATGGCGTTTAACGTGTTAATGTATATTTTACTATTGCCCAAGATGTTTGAGACAAATAAATAAATAAATAAAAAGAATTATTCAATTCGGTCGAGTAATTTCGGAGATTAGTAGCGCGTTCAAACAAACTAAGCTTTATATGATAAAGAAATAGCATAAAATAAACACTTACAGTCAAGTACACTCCTTTGTTGCCCAACAACTCCACTTGATACGTCCCTCTGTGCAAATAACTTGTAATATCGCCAAGATCTAGCCAATTGTCCTTAGGCCATTCAAGCGCGATAGCATAGATTGCAAGAATTTTATCATTAGCAGTAGGCGGATAAGTGGGGTGAGTAGCATTATAATTTTCTTTGGTACATGTGTACCATACTTTGCCATTCACCGTGTCGTTTTGGGAGAACCATGGTGAGCTGTCATATATGGCTTCTCCGTTGATGGCCAGCCACTTTCCAAGGAATAAAAGTCGTTCTTGAAATACTGGTATTATTGTCCCTTCCTTAGTAGGACCTACATTGATAAGAGCGTTACCTGTAAAGGTAATACATTTGTTGTATATTTTTCAAGTAGATATTTTCAATACAAGTTCAAGTTACCTTTCTATAGCTTTAGTACAAATGAGCCGGGTTGAGCAATCATATTAGTATCACATAGAAAACGGTTCTTGTCTTGCGTTATGTTTCGCCATGTGAGTCAAGTTACTAGAGGCCGAATCGCTTCTCTCATAAGGCTTTAATTTGCACTTGTTATTCTTCTGGTGTTACGCGTCTTTATGGGCGGTGCCGATTGCTTACCATCGGGTGATCCGTCTAAGTACTTGTTTGCTTTCTTATCCCCTAAGAAAGCATAAAGTTATTGTGATAAAGGTTACCTCCACAACTGACTGTTGATACCACTTGGAACAGAAGCTGTGAATCTGACATTATTTCACCGATTTTCATATTTCTTCTGTATCCCCATGATACTTTATCAACTGTAAAAGCGTTTTCCCATTTATGGTCGAGTAGTTTACCTAAAAAAACGAAATTTAGTTAAAGGTGTGTTTGACATATGTTTCTTTAACCAGACATTGTGAAACCAGGCCCTAAAATACTACAATAACTATGCAGTTTAATAAATGTTAGACAAAAATAATTGTAGGTTCATACCAAAATTTTGTATACAAAATTAGACACCTTATAAAAATAAAAAAAAATCTTTTATACAAAATCACTAACCAGGATTGAATCTATCAGCATGATTAAAGAAGTCTCCGTGATGTCCAGGGATATCTTTACCCCATCTATCATTTACTACAACTTCTTCTCTAACTGGACTATTGTTGTACAGCCAAGCCAAAAGGTCTGTGGACCTCCAGTAATCATCAGGAGCTTCCCAATCACCATCAGACCAAATCACTGATGGTTTATAATCATGGATAATTTGTTTTAAATCAGGCCACAATTTTGTGTCTACAAATGTGTGTGTCTCAAATGATGCATTTCTATCCTGCAGGTAGATTGGGTTGAACCATTCATACAAAGAATGATATACACCAAACTTTAGACCCCTCTTTCTTACAGCAGCCGATAGCTCGCCCACCAAGTCTCGTTTTGGCCCCACATCAACTGCATTCCAACTAAATGAACGCTTTGATGGGAACAAGGTGAAACCTTCATGATGTTTGCTAGTTAAGACAAGGTACCTGAAAATGACAAATACAAATGTTTTAGAATCCTTAATTTATGCAATTGAAAATTTTATGTTCATTCAAAAATTAATTTTACTTAGCTCCAGCTTCCGCAAATAGTTGTGCCCATGCTGCAGGGTCGAAAAATTCTGCCGTAAACATGGGAGCAAATTGCTGATACGTAAAATTTGGTGGATAATTTTTATCCATGAAGTCAACGTATTTTGTCACATCTAGAAAATAAATAAAGAATACATAAATTAATTTAATATCAACACTTATGTAGATAAATATCTGTTATTTTGGTTTAATAATAAATAGATCTACGTACTAGTTTTCCAGTTCATCCAAAACCATTCCGACCCGAAACTAGGTACGGCATACACCCCCCAATGGAGGAATATGCCTATCTTAGCTCTATCATACCACTCGGGTAGCGGCCGTTTATCCAAATCCCTCCAATTCGGTCGATATCCCTTTCCATCATTGAAACCCGTATCCAGAACATTAATTTCCGATTTGAATACACTAATTTCTCGTATCTTAGCATATGCTAAGCAGATAAGTATTGAAAATATTAGCAATCTCATAATTCTGTAAGAAACACAAAAATATTGTGATTTTCAGCCTAATAAAAATAACACAATACTAAAACAGTCGGTCGGTTTGACAATAAATAAATAAGATGTCAGTGACCTCAGACCTGACATGTCAAATTGAGTACGAGTCTCTTATCTATGGCTATGACCTATGACACAATTTTCTTCTGATTTTCGATGTCAATGGGAAGTACCTACTTTCTTCTTCTTATTTGTACGTTACATAAATATTTTAATTTGTAATATTATCTCACATCTACATCAAAACCAGTGATCAAAACAAAGTCATTAAGCAAGTCGTTATTATTTTAGAATTGAAGATAAGTAAATTGGTAATAAAGGATTTACTAGGCTAGGTAATGGTGCGTGAGTTGCGCAGACGCGTTGCGAACTTTAAATTATTGCAGACTGAAAAGTTGTTTGTTTCTTTGATCGCGCTGATTGCCAGAACTAGGCACGGGATCGAATTTGGTGTCGATATCGTAAGATACAGGAAACCAAATTCCAAGTTTGACACATTTTTAAAATGTTTCCAAAAAATATGTATATAGCCTACGATATATTAAGTTACGGTTAGGTACTTGTGTAACCATTTTGTATAATATCTGCCTTCCCTACTCCACCTAGAGAATGGGATCTAGGTACTAGGTACGTCGTTTAATTTTCTTATTTGGATAAGTACTTCCCAAGATCTTTTTCTTTAGTTTAAAAAATAAATCAATAAAACTTGAAAAAACATACCTTATGTAATCTGCAAACAACGGCCAAAATTTCAAGTTATTATTGTCTAGGTAACTAAAATTAAATGCGACTTCATTTAAACAGCTAAATATAAAAACATCTAAATAAAGCTATAAAGTTAAACTTGATAATATTTTCCTTTAGTTATCTCGACACTGGTTCACTATGTGGCGTTTAAATGAACACTGAGTATTAATAGTGTTCGTACACTACAATTTATAATAATAATAATGTGTTTGTAATCGAGGTTGGTCACTGTAAACAGTTTATCGTTCATTTGTGTGGCATTAAGTAAGTAACTAATGTTTTACAATGGATACATACTTTTTTAAAAGAGTAACGAATGGAGTTTCTTGCTCGTTCTTCTCCATTCGAATCTACGTTTTGGAATGAGCACCTAGCTTCACCTAATTTCACTGACGGAGTGACTGACAGACTATTATTTATTTTGTATTTGTTGACGTTTCAAAAGTACCAAACTATGGTTTAATTGAAATAAATGCTTTGACTTTGACTTTGGATAGCTATGCTGTTGTTTCGAGGTCGGGGACTGCCTGAACAGTTTCATCATGAAACTTTAAACTTTCAGATAAAAAGGTAAGTAGGTACTTACCCGATTATGGGAAGAAGAAGCGTTTTCGCAATGTAGCACCTACAGCCACTGCTATTTATTTTTTCCATATGTTTATTAAAACAATCTATAAATTAAATTTTTAAATACCTGCTTCTTAACAAAAAAAAAAAATAAAAGCATATTTAAAAATAGGTATAAAAAATTCATGCGTCGCGTCGTTGGTCGACTGGTCGCAAGTGCGACTGCTGGGACTTGAATCGATTCCCGGGTCGGGTATAAAACGCGAACCAAAGAAAAAATGGGATTTTTAAATATCCTCAGCAGTAGCACGGAGTCTTGATTATTGTCCGGTACCTATATAACAATACCCTCACCCTCTATTACATGGGACACATAACATAAATAGTGAAAAGTGGGTGTTACATTGTGCATTAAGTGCCGTAATGTGAACCTCTGCCTACCCCTTCGGGGATAAAAGGCGTGATGTTATGTATAAAAAATAGGAGCTGACTAGTAGCAGGAGCATGGTTCAAGCTACCGGTGGTTAGGGCTCCGTATGTGCCGTTTCTTAGAGAACTGCCTTCTGTATCAGGCCCTTGATCCATCTGCCTAAGGCCAGCCTCCTAAGTTGGATGTCGAGGCTTTTAGGGATTAACCCATTGGCCGACAACTCCGGCACCACGATAGCTGGATCCACATTCCACATGTCAACAACCTCATAAGCTAAAACTACATATTTTATTTGTTTTTCTATCTCAGCTTTCACGAGGTTCTCCGTTCTCGTTATGGGGAATGGTTCCATCGACTATCATCGTGCGTCGTACTTTTCGGTGTATCACCACTATGTCAGGTTTATTGACTACAATAGTCCTGTCAGTGATGATAAACCAGTCAAAATATTTTCATAAAATGTTACTCCACACTATGATTACCTCGCTTGTCGTGATACTCCTGTATGCAAAAATATGCAATCGGAGTGTGCGTTACCCAGGCCAGATGTTGTCGAAAATGGTCATTTGAATCTTATAGAGAGCTCTTATTGAGAGTGCTGGGACCAATTTAAGTATTTTTCTATTTAATGAAATAACTTTTAAGCTATTTATTATTTTGGTTCTTTTATTGCACAACAAATTTGAACTAATTAATAAGAAGCCATGTACCAAATATGATAAGAATTCTTTTCATTTCAAAGATCTAGCAAAATTAAAAACGTTACCCAAGCAAAATCTCGAATAACTTCGCAACCGATGAAAGAACAAATACAAAACAAGGCACAACATTTACTTCATCTAGACAACTAGTTTTATAGCTAGTAATTATTTAAAATTTCCCATTAGCAAGAAAAAGGTCTGGCTGGGGTAACGTTACCCCAGCAGGAAATGTTTTTGTGAAATAATTAAAAAACTATAAGCACAACAAAAAAAATGTGCGCAACAATTACAGAAGCCGGACAACTAATATCTATAAGAGTCAAATGACCATTTTCGACATCTGGCCTGGGTAACGCACACCAAATCAGAACATACATACATCAAACAAAGAGTTGTGCGCGGGAATCGAACCTGCGACATTTTACGCCAGTTACCCAGCTACTCCGCCAAAGTCATGTGTGTGCTTCGTAACATTTAGACAAAGAATATTCCAAGAGAGCAGGGCATTTTTCAACCAAGTTTCTATTACGTTCTTCAAGAAACAGATATCACTACATAGGTATAAAATAAAGTCGGTATCCGCCGTTCTGTCTGTCCTTAGGTATGCTTAGATCTTTGAAACTGCGCAACTGATTTTGATGCGGTTGTTTTTAATAGATAGAGTGATTCTTAAGGAAGGTTTATATGTATAATACATGCATAAAGCACCCGTGCGAAGCGGGGCGGGCGCTAGTAGTAAATAAAACAAAATATTTGAATTTTGCATAAAATTCTAATTCTATTTACATTTACGACTTACATACAAATATTTCGTTGAGATCGACCTTTCAATACTGATTTCAGTAATAAGTAAACAATAGAATAGTACCTAGGTCATGAAACTACATAAGAAATAATAGCAGTATTCAGGTTTGACTAGGTAGACTAGAATGGTCTAATTTTAGACATAATGGTGCGTCCAGACCTTGTGAATGCGCCGCTCCCGAGTCGTGAGCAAGTTGCAAACTGCACGCGCCATCGCAAAGTGTGGACGCACCACAAGTATTATTATTTTACAATCTAAGTGTAATATTTATGTAAATGTTAAATCTTACTATTATTTACAATATTAATACTATGTCAGATAAATGTATTTAGCTAATAAAAAGACAATTCAATTTCATATCTAATCACTGATATGCATAAAATCGAAGCAATTATAATTATGTTATGGGTTGTTAAATGCAAAAATTAATAAAATTGTACACAAGGCCACACATCACTCTATACAAAACCAGTTTATCCTGGTGTCGCGTCGCATCATCTTTACGCACATTTAACGTTCAGTTTATACTGGTTATGTAAAGCTTGATGTGTAGCTGTGTGTACATGAACAGACTACTACAAAACAGTCAACTACAAAACAGTCAACTTTAAAGTACAAACAAATGTTTGATAAAGTTATTTGTTTTGTAATAATACATCAAACAATAATATATTACTCCTTTGTTTGTGATTTATTAAAATCTAATTATTTCTAAGTAAACTTTTCATGGGATCCTTAAATATATACTTAATATAACTAACTTAATATTTAAAACTAGTACTAGTATAGTATTTGTTAACCCTAGAAAGATAATCTACGTCTTTGAGACGCATGACCGACACAAATATTGCTATATCTTATTTATTTCACATCGTAGCGCTTTGTCCTTCTTGGTTATCCCAGTGGCCGGGCAGACCTTACGCGAGACGGCTATATCGCCCTGATAAGTACAATAATTGCGTACAGGTACTGCGTACGTTCGTATGATTATCCTTTGTGTAACTTTTGAACCTCATTCCCTGTAGTAATAGTTCGTTTTATTTATCGTTTTTTTTTTATATTATAGGTGATTTTAGTAATATATTGCAATGACTGTATACAGGGCCCTTGATTATAAACAAATTGAAATAATATTGGAGAACAGTGAAGTTGAGATTGGTCAGTTGATTGAATAGTGAATTGGTTGACGAAGTTGCTGGGTCAACATCGGAGGAATTGCAGGTACCATCATCTCCGTCATGTGTACCAAACCAAGATTCAACTTCAAATTTTTGTAACGGTTTTTATTCCAACTCAACGTATATTGCGCGGGAGGAACAAACATTGGAATTAAGGGTCAAAATAGAGGAAGAACTACAAATATAAACATAGTACGAACTTCTAGAGGACCTACTCGCACGTGTAAAAATATTTATGAGCCTGCTTTGTGCTCTTAATTATTTATAACTGACGAGAATATAATGAAATAGTGCAATGGACCAACGCTGAACTTATGCCACCTTGGATGGAGAAAAGATCAGAAGCTCCTACTCTTAAAAGACATGGCCGTGTAAATATCCAAGTTGCTACCGAAAACTAATACTTTAGATGATTATGAAGAATTAGGGAACAAAAAGAAGAGATATTGTGCGTATTTTCCGTCAAAAATAAGAAGGATGTCGAAAATGATATGTTATAAATGCAATGAAACCATTTGTGGTGAACACAAAACTGATATATATATAAAGGCTGTATCTAAATGTGATCGAAACTTAAAACTTGTTGATTTTTTATATCAAGCTCTTAATTAGTTCTTATTCTATAATATCAATAAAAAAAACTGATTTTAAACTCAAGATTAGCACAATTACTCAACAAAGGAAGACTTGATATTTTTTAGTTATTTTGTAAGAGGTTTACAAAATTTCGTCATGGTTTTCAATTATATTCATTATCTTATTGTAATTATGTTTTTATTTGTCGTAGAAAACCCTAAACTAATGATTCAATAACTTTTTAAAAGGTGGTTTATAGAAACTTGTCCCATATGCACTTATAATTCCGAATACGTCTCAAAGACGTATGATTATCTTTCCCGTGGGTCAAAATAAGATTATCTTTCTAGGGTTAACAGTCTAAACACTGCATTGGTCACCGAAGACCAATTATTAGCATAGGTTATGCATTCAACGGTCCATGTCTGCAGTTCGACTTAATTATTTATATTGTATCCTTCATTTTTATCCACCTCCTCAACGGGAAGTGGATGACATTGCTATTGAGTATCAACTTTAAAGTTTGGGTAGTGACATGTTCCATTTATAATAATTTCACTGATTCCCGTGGTGGGTGGTGTGTGCGATGCTGAGAGAGGCTCAATATGTGCAGCAGTGGTCATAACTGGAGTGGAATATAACTTGCTACTGTGTATTGTAGTCTGATGAGGCTGCGTAGTATTTGTAAACACAGTACATATTGGTTGTTCAGTACGTGGTTCACCGATCATTCCCATTTTCACTTCAAATATAACATCCTGGATCTTTTTCTTCGCAACCAGTAGATTCTTCTCCCCTTTAAGAGACCTCAGCTCATTGGCAATATATTCTCCAAATACGGAGAATTCGTCTCTTGTCCTTGAAGGGTAGACTATATCAGGTCTAACTGCAGGTGTATGTGACTCTGTTCTTGAGATCTTGTGTGGCGGAGACAGGTTCGATAGCTTACACTCAGTGCTTGCATTGTCTGAATGTGGGGATAAAACACCTATTTCTGTGTTGTTGTCCTCCTGAAATGTTACAAAAATATATTATAGTACACTGGCATATTATCGGCTTTCGAACGGACGACGGTTTGTTCTTTCTTAATGTTCAAATAAATTTTCATTAAAAATGACTGACAAAGGTTCTTGAAAAAAAAATGAGACTGCTGTGAGTTCACCAGGAATTAATGATCATTAAACTATGTACTAGGATTAATTTGTATTTCACACAGTGATACTGACCGACAGTAGGATCTTGTACGGCTTCCTAGAGTCTTTCAAGAAGTGTAGATATTCGAAGGCGTACCAGTTGCTGACATATCTATCATTAGGTTCTTCAGCAAACGCTCGCGCTTCCCGCGCCGACTCCCGGTTGTATTGTGTACGAAGATGTTGTATTTTCTTCGTAATGTCTAACACAGAAATTCCCAACAACTCTGATATCAAACGCAACTCCTCTCGTCGCTTTTGTTTGTCCCTTCGCGTTTCACATAAAGATGGATTCCACAAGCTCGCGTTCACTTGTAACAACTCAATCAACTTTAATGTTTTATCTTTCGACCACTCCATCGCCCGATTTGTATATGTATGTCCGAACTATAACACAAATGCTAGACCGGGTTTGCGACCGATCGTTAGATAATTCGCTAAACTGTTCCTGATGGTCAGACGCGATCCGCGCTTTTCAAGTTTTCAACAAAACAAAACAAACGTCAATACTTATGTCAAAATATGCACAATCTGTAGCATGAAGGGAATGTTTGACATTAAGAGCATGGCTGTTGGTATACCTGTCTCTTTTACACTTCAGTTGTCACATCACCCTATCCTTATCTGACACCCGAGCGTACGGCGCGTCGCGTTCCGCGCGCGCCTCAAAGAGCCATCAGACCACCACAGATGGGGCCCAATAGGGCCGATGCCGATTCGGAGTCGCGGGGAACCTAACGGGTAACCGGGGCTCCGACTCGACGTGCAGGAGAAGGAACGGGGTGGTTTTTAGTCAGTAAGAGTCTGACACTCCCTCCCGCCTCACCCAGGCGGGAGCAGTCATTCAATGATTTTCCCCCCTTAAAAAAAAAAAATCCTTATCTGACAAAAACAGCATATGTTACAATATTTTTATTTTCACCTTGTTATAGGACCGGTATTGTTATTTATTTGTGCTTTCGTTGGGGAGATGAGGACATAATTTGCAGAGTAAAAGATATCATTACATACATTAAAAATATCTCTTATTGTTTTTTATTGTGCAGAATTGTTGAATTTTACTTATGGTAGTTTAGTAGTATTTCTATATTTTACATATCGATTGCCGCACAATTGGTTGCTGGTTCGATTCCCGGATAGCAGAGGCACGGATCTGAAATTGTGTCTGGTGCATTTCTATGTATATCAACTCGTTTTTTATTAGGTAACTTGCCATGCAAGATACTACGGATTTTAGTTCGATATTTGGACCAGACTACTCTGACTTGTTATTGAGATACCTTAATAATATGTTTGTATGATTGTGTGTAGGTAGGTGTTATAGTTATTTTCGAGAAATTCTCAGTCACAGCCTTTTTTTTTTTTTTTTTTTAAGGGGGGAAATCATCGAATGACTTCTCCCGCCTGGGTGAGGCGGGAGGGAGTGTCAGACTCTTACTGACTAAAAACCACCCCGTTCCTTCTCCTGCACGTCGAGCCGGAGCCCCGGTTACCCGTTAGGTTCTCCGCGACTCCGAATCGGCATCGGCCGTATTGGGCCCCATCTGTGGTGGTCTGATGGCTCTTTGAGGCGCGCGCGGAACGCGACGCGCCGTACGCACGGGTCTGTTTCTGGTCGGACGGGGAGCCACCCATGCTCGCCGTCCGCAGGCCCGCGCTTACGGTGGCCGGAGATCGTCTCGCGATCCCCGACGCCCGGTGTGTCCTTCGCGATGGCTGGGTTGCGAGGAGGCAGCGCTTCGCTGCCTCACGCGTCCCGCCTCCTCCTTAGCTAGCATGACTGCTTCGCAAAAGGAGGAGACGGCATCCCAGTCCCATCGCCGATCACTTCCCTGAGGACACGGCGGTGCTCAGCCCACGAAGGGCATTCTCCCACCGTGTGTTCCACCGTGTCCTCAGGGCGGTCCTCGCAGTGATGACACCCGGGCGTTTCCTCCCGCCCCATCAGACACAGGTACCTCCCGAAACTTCCATGTCCGGTGAGGACCTGCGTCAGGCGGTAGGTGAGGACGCCGTAGCGTCTCTCAAGCCATCAGTCACAGCCTAGTCTTCTGTTGAAAAGAAGGTTAGGTAATCTAGAAAATAAAAGATTACATCTAATTCATTCTCATTTATTTACAGGCTATTTTATGTGAAATACTATCACATTATAAAAACAAGTTTTCTAAAATTATATTTACAATATTTACAAATACCACTTCCACATACAAAATGCATTAATTAAAATATACATTAACTCAAATAGGAGACTACATCCATCTTTTCAGGACAATAATAATAATATTTAAATTATTAAAGGAACCAAAATAACAATAAAAGGAACTCCTCATACGGAATCGTGTGGTCTTAAATTATTAAAATAACTTAATAGCAAAGAACCATAAACAAATGTATGGAAATACATTATTTTTTTTAACTTAATAGCAAAGAACCATAAACAAATGTATGGAAATACATTATTTTTTTTTTTTCAAAGTTCGTTCTAATACTATGTATAACAAATGAAGGTAGAGTAAACCAAGTTATTTGGTACACAGACAAGAAAATAAAGAGTTAATAAGTATAAGTCCAGCAGCTATATTTAATTGTATGAATCCAAATCTTTTGTAACCATTCATCGGTTTTGCAGTCAAAAATGGTTACTGTCTTTACACTGAATCCATTTTTGTTTTGGGGCCTGCATGCCAAATAACTTGGTGACTGTACGTTATTTATTATTTACAAACATTTAGAAAAATATATTCTGTTTAATTGCAACACTGACTGCTTCATACCAAAGTTACCAGGCTTAAAATTAATAAATCAATGTTGCAAGTAATATTTATGGAGGCAGAAAAATTTCATTAAATTCAATAGTTACAGCTTTTAAGTATTTGTTAGAGAATCGTTAAAATATCTACGGATTTATTTGACGACATAAAATCATGAATGAGAAATTATTCAACATTAAGTTAAGTTCACATAAATAACAACAACAATAAAAAACAAAAAGGGAATATTTTACACAGAGAGGGATCAATTAATATAAATGTTTAGTATGGTGTTATGTCACATAGATACACCATACTTTTACATGCTGTTCTCACCGAGATTCAATTAAAATTATAAATACAAACAAACAGTATCTACCTATGTAGGAAGTTGTAGAGCTAAGTTTGCCAAAACTTAGTAATCAGGCAAACCTCTTAATGAATAATGGAAGGGATACAGAACTAGCGGTTTTAAATAATAGATTCAAGTTAACATCTAGATTCAAGGAGGTATACACCCAGTCATCAATAAATTCAACATTATTATAAAATATAGAAGTCTCTATTTTCAACAATTGACAACAATTTTGTCTATTTATTGTAAAATCTGGTGGTTCGTTATTTCATCTAAGTTGTTCTTTTTCAAAAGTCACAGGGACACCGCCAACGAGTGTTAACGTTATGCCTGTAGCTTTTTAGGAGACAAGTCCCGCTTCACAAGTTAGCACTACATTTAGTGTAGTTTACATTAGGCCTACCAGGACTGTGCACTTCACTTCACTCCATCACTTGACTTAACATCCGTAGTAACTAAATAAATACTAGCTACCTATAACTGTATCTACAAGTCCACAAGGTCCAGAATGCAACGTTTACGTGACATCGAGCGGTCGTTGTTCGCGAGACCTAAAGAATCCCTTTTCAGTGCGGCACTCGCGTATCGTGACTGTTTGTAGGTTGACGGTGACGTCGGTGATAAAAATCTGATCGGCAACAGGGGACCGCGCCATCCAGTAGGCGGCGCCACGTCGGGGTGCCACGGCCGCTGGCGGCGGCGCCGGCACCGCTACAGGTGCTTCCCCCCACGAGTCCTCCTCCTCCTCGGGCTGCGGCTCGGCTGGTGGAGGTGGTTGTGCACCTTTGGGTTCCGCCGGGGCAGTGGCTGTCGGTTGGGTTTCCGTGCGTCTTTCACGTTCCGGGGGAGTGTGGGCATCAGCTTCTTCTGGGGAATGTGGTGCTCGTCTGGGCCCTGTTCTAGGTGCAGCAGCTTCAGCAGCGGGTGAGGCGGGCGCAGCAGCTCCGCCAGGTGGCGCGGCGGGCGGGGGAGGCTGCACGGTGTGCGCGGTGTGCGCGGAGTGAGTGGTGTGCGTGCTGTGCGTGCTGTGCGTGCTGTGGGAAGTGCGGCTGCCGTTCAGCTTCGTAGAGTCGTGCCGCTTGGCGGCCGGCGGACTCATGGTGATGGTAACGCCGATCTTGCCAGACTCGCGCGACAGCACCTCGGCCTTGCGCTTGCCGGGCGGCGGGTGGCACTCCTCGGAGCCGCTGCGCGCGCGCTCGGCGGGCGAGTGCTCGCGCTCGCGCCGCCTGCCCTGGCGGCGATGCTCCTCGCCGCGCTCGAAGCTCTGTATAAGCCGTGGGTCCAGGATATTCTCCTCCGGCTCCCAAGTGTTGTGCTTCGGTTTCCACCCTTTCCATTTCACGTAATACTCGACTTTGTTCTGAAAACAGAGAACATTTCCGTTATAAAGTTGTTTGCATTTTGCAGAGCGCAGTGAGTGGCGGTGTGTGCCCGTTCGCCGGCGTGGCGCGACTGCCGGTGGCGTGCGACCGAGGGAGGGTTGCACATAGCCTTGCAGATTTTATTCGATGATAATATTATGGCAAAAACGGATATTGAGGTGCAACTTCGTTGGTTTGGGGCAGGAAAGAATTATTGAAGTTTGGTAAAATATTGTAGGCGAATATTTAGGTAAGTAGGTGAGACTTTGTTTTGACAGTGAAGCTGTACTGAAAGGGTTACGTTTAGAAGGAGGCGTGCGAAGTTGTGCGAGTATCGGTTGCAGTTCGCAGTACATTTGGGGCGCACCTGCCGCGCCGGCCAGCTGTCGCTAGCTGCGTGCCCGTTGCCCGCACATGCCCGGCCCTCACTTACACAGGTACATCAGTACATGCTACATGCCACACACTTGCTAATACCCTCCACCAGTCATCCAACATGCCTGCGGAATTTGTGGACAAGCGGTATTACCTGCAAGGACACAGTCAGCTATAGGCACTGACAGTATTCATCTAAGTTTATCATGCGACAGTAACTATTAGGTCTTCAATGTCTAACTGGAAGCAAAGTCTTGTGACTATAGGTATCTACCTAACCAGCAAAATCGTCCTGGATTTTACAAGACAAGATTTACATGTGAAATGAAATGGTTAAATCAAAAGTGAATTTGTCAATTGTTATGTATTTCGGTATTTTATTTAGTCGGCACCTCGTTTTTGAAGTGGGTGCACCTACCTAAGTACGACTATTGATCACAAACATCTAGATTACCTACATCATATTTTTTTAATAATTTTAGTAGATTAGAATTAAGTAGTATCTAATAATAACTTAAATCGAAACTAGGTTTATCAAACTCTCAATCAAAATCGAATGTGAGTTACGTCAAAAGTTTTGATAATCAACAAAAACATCTGTTGAGTCGTAACACGACGGCTAACAGTCCCCAATGTGAAACACCATATTTTATTACCAACCTTTCACCTTAGCCACTTAATTAGATTAAACATTAACAACTCAAAACATACCTAAGCCCTGTACAAATAGAGTCTTATATCCTTTGCGGCTTTCGTCGTTTAGGGCGTTTCGACATTAAAGCGGGGATTTCAGACCCTCGCGTCTTATTGGTTTTGCAGACGGAGGGTGAGTGGAAATTGTACAACGCGCGCTGACTTTGCAGCGGCGTTCTGTTTGAATTTAAAAATGTTGAATATTTTACTTTAGTTTTATATTTTTTGTGAATGTTTCAGATTGTGAGTAGATAAATGTGTCTAGGTAACAGAAGGTAAACCTCATAATTAATTTTCTAAGTATTTGACCGTAACATATTAGAAAACATTAACATTTGAAGTGTTATTTAAGCGTACTTCCTTGTTTGTGCAATCTTTGAGAAAAATTAGGTAGCTATCCGAATTTATCTTAAACCAGGTAGACAAAAAACTTGACTAAACTTCGAATCCACAAAAAGAAAAACTTGGCTCTATTGAAAAAAATAACCTTTAACATTACAATTCAAAGTACAAAGACAAACAAAAGCCTCCATTGTATTCAATAATCATTATAAATATGTAGGTAGGTAGCTCAGCACTCAATTTACACTTACAAACTACAAAGTCAGAAACCAAACAAAGACATAATCGTTAAAAAAATAAATAAAAAAGGATCCGTTGGGACGTGTGGGCAAGGTGAGGTCGTTTGGTTGGCGCGTGGTGATTGGCCGACGCGCGGGGCGGGCGGGGCGAAGGGAGAGGCACCTCACCCCCGCTTCGTCTCACTCCACCCCCGCGCGCCCGTGTCGACCTACAACTTTACCTATATCGGTAACATAGCCCTTATTTACTGCACCTAAGATTCATTTTCGCGTGTCTAAAGGTAAATGGTAGATGGTAAATTTGATGGTTGTAATCGCGCCATGGGCGGATCGTGTCTCGGAAGCAGAGACGCCAATTAGCGTTGATCGGAAGCCGTGTGGCAATTAACGCGAATAATTAACGATAATCCCCTATCAACTGCGGTGATGTGTTGATAGGATCACCGATGTTGATAACTGGTGTTGATTGACTTAATACGTTTGGCTTCCTACTGATACTTTCAATAGATATAAGTATCTATTTGAATATTTACCTAATTTCTTCTTTTTGCATAATTCCTCATTTTGAAGCACATACTTCGATATAGGAGAATTATCTAATCCATTTAGAAAAAAATGGGTTCTTTGGTAATCAAATCTACAGCAGATTTACCTAGACTGGCTTCTAGAATTGTTTTCTTTTTCTTGTTTTTGATGGGTCGACGTTTGACCACTATCTCGCCTGATGGTAAGCAATGTTGCGGTCTACGATGGAGCACGTCGTCTCATAAGCAACCTATTCACTCAGGCCTTGAAGACGCCCAGGTTATACCTTTCAGGAAATACAGACTCTGGCAAAGAATTCCACTTCTCAGCAGTACGCTAAAGGAAGACTGATGCGAAACGCTTCGTGTGTGTGGGTTCGGTTTTTCTAGAAAGGCTAGAAATACAGTAATTTTCTGGCTTTCCTAGTCTTCTACCCAAGTAACATTACAACACCTATCTATGGCGTAATCTACAGCCAAAATCTTTCATATCCTATTGTCATTTTGAGCTACCAATCGGCCATATTTTGTGATAGAAATCGTCAAATTTTCAGCAAACAAATGACAAGCCTTTTATATAAAACAATAATCTTTGTAATCGATTCAGGCGTCTTCGAAAAATCGAGTAAGAGATATAAAAAAATACAGTCAAATTGAGAACCTCCGCCTGTTTTTGAAGTCGGTTGAAAATCGTCATATCTTGGGCTAAACATCATCACAATTTGAAACCGACACAAATCGACAATTTTGAGTCAAAAATCGTTATTTTCTAAGCCAACTTTCATTATAACTTTAAAGGCAATTCAATTCACCATTACACAAATCGAATCTAAACTAATAAGGAATACCAGAAAACCAGTTAATAAATAATTAACCCATACGATCATCATTTAACCTTAACAAGTCTTTATGAAACGTTTAAATGATTTATGCCCCTGTTGCAATCACTGCTGTATTTGAATATGCGGGCACATAATTTTGAGTTCACGTCTAATTTATGCAGTTAACCGCTTTTTATTTATTACTCACAGGCTTTCAAAACCATGACAAATAGTGTACCAAAACTTTCCTTACGAATCCGACGATCAGGAGGCCTTAGTACGAGTTTATTTTACGTTTAAAGTAATCGTAACGAGTACGCGTTCGGCGCTCTGATTGGTTGGTTTATTAGCGCGGACCAATCAGAGTGCCGAATGCGTACTCGTTTCGAATATTTTAAACATACAACAAACTCGTACTAAGGCCTCTGTGAAAACCGTATGATAATCCGTTCGGTAGTTTTTAAATTCGTCGCATTCATCTGTCGCGCGTTTGGGTATACGGGTTTACAGATAGAGAAATGCGAAAGGGGACTCCTTAGGTAACCACGGTAACTGACGACTAACTGTAAGTTTCGTCTACATTAAATACTACGTTTATGCTATTAATAAAAGTCCTCGCGATCATTTATTAACAACTGAATTTCCGTGAGCCTATTGCCGTACCGGGCACAATTCCAGACTCCGTGCTACTACTGAGAATTTATAAAAAACCCAGTAGTACTTTGCCTGACCCGAGAATCGAACCCGAGACCCCTTGCCCGGCCAACGAGGCAGTCCGAAAGGCAGCCAAGTCCGTTGAAAAATAATCACAATGAAAATAGTAATGAAAAGCGTGTTAATAGGGTAGATGACTTATTTATATTTCAATGTCTGTCTGGTAGATTATTTCAAATCATTAGACACGTATTTTTTATTTTCTTACGGAAACGAATAGTTTCGAAGATATAATATTGATTTAAAATATCGCATGACGTCACTTTTGAGTACGATTTATACTCTAAAATGACGTAGCTACCTCCCACTCCTAAACTTTGATTCGTTTTATCTAAGTATTTCTTTCTTAGACTAGTAGAATACATGTGTGTCAGCCTGGAGTTGTCATGCTCACTCAAAAGTCTCATTGGCAGTGGCACGGGCAGTGGATCGCTCGATTCCCTATAACATGGTCGAGTTGGGCGGTGCTGGTGTACGTGTCATGTTCGTGAACGGGCGCTGTCAAATGGGACTGGTCAGCTCCAGACTGTATTAAATTTGTTGTCCTCAAGGTTATTTTCTTTTTCCGTCTCCTTGACCAAATATTGGTATTACATTGTTCTCACATTACTGAACTCAACGGAAGAATGTACCCAAAAATTGTATTGTGAACATGATTGAAAAAGAGTAACCTATGGAGTTTCTTGCTCGTTCTTCTCCATAGGAATCTACACTTTGGAACGAGCAAATAGCTTCACTAGAGGACTGACCTACAGACTGACATTTTTTCTTATTATTTAATATTTAAATATTTTGTTTTGACGTTCAAAAGTGCCTTACTGGTCTAATTGAAATAAATGATTTTGACTTTTGACTTTTTTGACTTTTGACTTATACGACAAAATAAAAAATACGTGTCTAATATTTTTTCATTACCTAACTGACGGACTAATTAGATTTTTAATTTTCATACCCTGTCATCATCCCAATTACTTACTTTGGGATTTTAAAAAGGCCTCGAGGGTGTGATTTCGAGAAAGCGGCACAAAGGGATTAAATGCGACATTACTTTTAAATTTGAACAGAATTTGGGGTCATTTTTTAAGTATTCAGTATTGCCACGTTGAAAGAAAAAATCAACGGAGAAGTTCTTTTGGAAAAAGTGACGTGATTAGCCACAGTGGATACAATTAGGGCTGTCTTGGGTTTTCTCTACAATACTAAGCGGTGTGTCCAAATAGTTTGCAGTTAAAACTAGGTATCTTATTGGGTTGATAGGTAAAGAGAGAAAACAATTTAAGGGAGTGGTAAGATCGGATTAATAGATACTTATATCGTATATCGACACAGTATATACCGATAATTCGTTACTTTAATGTCGATTGCACGTTTATTCTAAAAGATAAGATAGGGAATAAAAATAGCAGTTTGATTGTATTTGGTTTGTGATAAGATTAGTGCAAACATGTTGTTTTATTTAGGAACCAATGGTTGAGTGGTGGCGCCTAGCTATTTAAATATTTAGACACCCTTCTGCTAGATTATTAGGCCCAAAGCAGAGTATTTATAGAATAGGGTAGTTTCCTAAATATTATTTTAATGTTTGTCTGGTACCTACATTAACTGTCAAACACCGCGAGGACACCGGTGACCGCAACCCATTGTTCTTTAATTGTGTCTATAATGACGGTACTCAACGAGTTAATTTGAAACTTTAGACACGTATTTTTCTTTTCACACAAAATGAAATACTTTCGACGATACATTAATTTGAAATATCCCTGGAAACTACCCAATAATGGGGGAATTCAGTAATCGAATGAATACTGTAAGCTCTGCGTAATATTAATTTTTCAAGTATTTAAATGAAGTAGTAGGTAAAGTATCTTTTGTCTCAGTTCACCATCATCAGACATTTTATAAGCTTTTGATTGGTTAATCTATAGTCAAGTTAGCTGTTCGTTCCATAGGCGCTCCCCTTTCGTTCGCCGCATCAAATGGTTGTCTGTCGCTCGCATCTTTAACTTGTTGCTAAGTATATATTTTCTTTTCATTGTTACATTTATTTAAAAGAGATCTTTGAATCAAGTTGTCATCTTTTATCGAGAGATAAGATCCAAATCAACTGCAGAAGAGCCCTGCTTCTGCTACCACGGCCTCACAGAAAACCGACGTGAAACAACGCTTACCTACGTTGTGTTTCGTCGTGTGAGTGAGGTTACCGGAGGCCCAATTACTCCCCAATCTCTCCAATCCCTAAATCCCCAACAATCCTCAAATTCCTAATCCCCAAAAGACCGCTAAATACTTATAAAGCCTATGGTGTTCCGGGTATCCATAGGCAGCGCTTATCCCATAAAAAATCTACCATTTGAACATTATTGCAAATTTAAATCTAGAACTACGACTTAATTAAGTAAGTTAATATATAATTATGTGCGGCAAATCACTGAAGAACCTACATGAAGTAACCAAAAGACAAAAAAGAAAAGAATATCAATATGTTTCCCACAAGCTCGCTCCAATCTTCCCTCACATTATTACAGGGCCATAACAAGCAGATGTGACACTTTTATTTCTTTCTCTACTCCACGTTCTGTTAATAAAACCTTTCCTTCCTCCCCCTGCATTTTAATGTATCACAATAATCTACAACGATCGTGTCACAATGTCTTTTAATATTGTGCTTAGGAAGTTAGGAACGTAACATGGCATTACACATTTAGTTTTATTCACTTAAGGGTTTTTTTAAGGGGCGAAAATCTTACCTACAATGTCTTCTCCCGCCCTGGGTTAGGCGACAGGGAGTGTCAGACTTTTACTGACTAAAAACTACTCCGTTCCTACTCCTGCTCTTCGAGCCGAAGCCCCGGTAACCTTTTACGTACTTCGCGGCTCTGTATCGGACATTCGAGTTTTATTACCTGAAAGGGACACATTAAAATGAAATAGTGCGTCCAAATCAAGTGATGCTCGCGAGCTGCATATTCGTGAAAGGTCTTCATGCGCATATGTGCTACATTTTCGCCAAATATGTTAAAGTGTTTCCCATATTATAGGAGGCCAGTCTAACATCATACTCGGGGTAGAATTCTGGACTGCGTGTTACACGATTTTTGTTTCAAAACACCGAAAACATTCGGGAATCTATGTCAAGAGACCCCTGTCAGTTAAAATATCTTTCATACTGTGCTAAGAGGATGTGCCCATCGCGCAATTGTACATCATTGTTCATTGATCAGAATAGTTAATTCGCTTTTGTATTAAAATATTATCCCGTGTGTACGAGGACGCGCGTTTACCCGTGTGTACGAGAAGCGCGCAAGAGGTTAACAGAGGGGATACCGGAATAGGGAACTAAACACAATATTAGTATTGTTGGAACGCAGCCAAAACCGCATGTTTCCAAGTCTGTACTGAATATTGAAGAATATAAACTAGTGACACATTAACCAACGGGAATTTGTTCAACGAAGGCATCGATTTTTTAACAATCACTCGTTTGTTAACACTCATTAAACAAAGGTTGGGAATTCAATGCAAATTATCGACTTATTTACTTATTCATAGGAATGAAGGCAAATTATGGAATGATAGGAGTAGAATAATTGCTTTGAAGTAACATTAATACCTAGTGGAAGTTTCTTAGAAAGTTATAGTAGGTAGCTTTCATGAGGTATAATGAAAGGTCTTTGCACAACATCTCCTTTTCAAAACAAACATTTTTGATGCAGATGAACATCAAATCCTATACTAAGATTCACGAACGACCAATTGCAATAAACTGTCCATCTAAGCTGTGCTTACTCTAGATAGTATGTTGATATAATCCCCATTCAAAATGAGTAAAAAATGCTGGAATACTGAAACGTTACTCAATTTTAAGTCGTGCTTATATATCGTGCTGTCTCTGTCATTTTACAAAGAGTTTGTAGAGACAGAACTATGCTTAAGCGCGACTTAAAATTGAGTAACGTTTCAGTATTCGGGCATAATACCACTACAATCATATCTACCTTAACGACATTACATTTTAACCACTAATGAAAATAATTTCTCAAAGTTACTACCACGGTACAGTGTTAAGACAAACTTGATCAAAGTGCGAAACAAGCTCAATACTGCAGTGGACCGTTCATCAAGTTATCGCAAATTGCTTGAAGCTCCGATCCTTGGCAAAGGGCCGGGACTGCCGGGAGATTTAGATTAATGGTTCGAGCCCGTGCCGTGCCCCACCCGGGACCGATCAGCCGTTTAAACACGAATGCTCCCAAATTGCCCGAACGGTTGCGGTGCCGTGAAAGGGTTTGTTTTAGTAAATTTACTGTTATATTGAGCTGTTTCTAAACTTATAGTAGTAATACCTGATCATCATTGACAAACTTGTCCATTATTAGTCTAGTTATGGGGAAACTCAATGATAAATATGTCGGATATCCGAATTTTTTAATGTCTCGAAAAAAAAACTTGTCTAAGATACGGATCTTAGACAAGTTTTTTTTTAATCTATCGACAAATATACATATATAGTAGACGGCTACTATATATGTATATTTGTCGATAGATTAGGTCATTAGGAATAAAATCTGTCAACTTGAGATGAATTATCAACTCATTAGAGAGCTTAGTACGAGTGCGTTCGGCGCTCTGATTGGCCGGGTCCAATGAACAAACCAATCAGAACGTCGAACGCAGTCTCGTTGCGATTATTTTAAAAGTATAAACAAACTCGTACTGAGCCAGTAAGTAGAATTTTAAAAGAGGTAACATTTACATTTGATGAAAGTGCTGCTTAGCAAATTAACGGTAATCCATATCATAACAAAAAAGTAATTCCAATAGATTATTATCATCATCATGTCATGTAAGTGCCGACGTGTAATTTTATCTAAATACTCACTGAAATATCAATTACAGTGTGTTACAATGTTGCGAGCCACCAATTAATTGGCTATGTAAACTACTTGAATGTCAACGGAAATAATGTGACAACTTAATAAGCTACTGCAAACATGAAGCTACTAATTCTCTTTAGTTTTATCGAAATTATCATAATTTATGGCGGAAAGCATTTTTCCTAGCTCCATAGAAATAATCATTCTAAACTGATGCCATTATAAGTAATGATAATAAAATCATTTTTTATAAGAATACCCCACGTTTGCTAAATTCGGATGATGTCCAATTGCCTATTTTTAAATTAAACAATTTAGGTTTATAGCCTAAAGCAAAAAGGCTCGTGTTCGAATTGGTCTCCGTGTGATTTAAAAAACGAAAGAGACACGATGATCGATACGAAATTTCATACAACTGCCATTGGTAGGGCAATAGGGCTGTACAATGCCCATCACGATCAAAAACCACTGATATTTATTCATATTAACGATTAATCGATTGGAAGTTTCATTAATCGATTGCATCTATCTAAATTAACAAATTATTTCAATTTATTGCCATGTGTTTCTCTTGACTGCCTCGTTGGCCGAGTGGTCGCAAGTGCGACTGCCGGGCAAGGGGTCTCGGGTTCGATTCCCGGGTCGGGCAAAGTATTACTGGGTTTTTAAAAAATTCTCAGTAGTAGCACGGAGTCTGGAAATGTGCCCGGTATATGGCAATAGGCTCACCCCCTATTACATGGGACTCGTAACATAAATAGTGAAAAGTGGGTGTTACATTGTACAGTGGCATTAAGTCCCGTAATGTGCACCTCTGCCTACCCCTTCGGGGATAAAAAGGCGTTATGTTATTATTATTATTATGTTATGTTTCTCTCTAATGATATTGTTAAAGTGAAAATTAAATTAGTTGAACATCGAGTCTTTAGTGCTTCAGCAATACGTCTGCATAGCTGCATGCATCTGCTGTAACAAAACGGCATAATTGGATGAAACCAAAGTTACCAAAAAATATTCAATTTGGAATAGCTATTCTCTATCTATAATACCCTATTTCCATTATGGCTTATCACTATCGGGTAAATTATAAAGTCAATATGTAATTATCAGTAGCGAATTTGAGATCAATCGAATAATGGCGAAATTCGATACAAGTTTAATTGCTCCGGAATTCGAACAGTATTCACATTTTGCCGGAATAATTCATTTCAGATCCGTCTGCACTAATTAACAGTGAATTGTAATTCCATTAAGCTGCGGTTCATGTGTATTTTGGGATATTAATAATAGGGTAGATGCCTAATTTTTATTTGTCCGTCTGGTAGATTATTTTAAATCATTAGACACGTATTTTTTATTTTCTCACAGAAACGAATACTTTCGACGATATATTGATTTGAAATGTCGCGTGACGTCACTTCTATGTACATTTTATACGTAGAAATGACGTTTTAGCCCCCACTCCTAAACTTTGATTCGTTTTCTCTAAGTATTGTTTTATTGTACGACAAAATAAAAAAATACGTGTCTAATATTTTTTAATTACATAACTTACCGACTAATTAGATTTTTAATTTTCATACCCTGTCATCATCCCAATTGTTAATATGTGAAATACTTTTATTAGGGAGTTTGTTGAACTAATGACGAAATGGTGGATCGATGCAGTAATTATGATTTAAGGTTTACTCAGACGAGGAACTGTCTGACTGATTGTGCCTATAGAAAACCCCTAATATTAAATAACTAGGACTAAGAGGACTACAAGTACCCAGTGATGCAGATACGTCAAGCTGTTGGTAGATCTTTCGCAATCTTACAGCGAATTAACTAAAATCGCGGGTTACTCGCCGACGTCGCCGCGACCGCGCGCACTGCTCATGAGGAAGAACCCCTCTGAGATACGAAACTAGTTGTGCTTTTCTCAGGATATTCACGTGAGTAATCCGCGATTTTAGTTAATTTAGTATGTCTCACGATAGTTATTATAAAATCATCTTACAGCGACTTTTGTCTTTTTTATACTTGACGTGTCAACGTTTGGCCATTATCTCGCCTGATGGTAAACGATGATGATGTGTCGTCTTCGTCCTTTATGTGATCCACAAATATTTGAATCATGTCTGAAAGTGATGGGCATGTGAAAGGCGAGTGTTTGTGGACAAGCGTTTTGCTTCGGCACGAATGGCTCGACCAGAGTGATACCACGGCCTCGTGCCTGTGTTTCGTCGTGTGAGTGAGGTTACCGGAGGCCCAATTACCCCCCCCCCTCCCTAGTCTCCCGAATCCCCGAATCCTCCACAATACATAAATTCCCAATTCTCAAAAGGCCGGTAACGCACTTGTAACGCATTAGTGTTTCGGGGTGTCCATAGGCGGCGCCCATTGCTTTAATTACCATCAGGTGAACCGTCTGCTCGTTTACCGACTTATGCTTTAAAAAAAACACACCCATAATGCAGGAGAAAAATATCGATGATCGCTAATTTGTTTAAATTATATAACTAATACGTTTAATAAAGACAGAAAGGAACCAGTATTTAAATCAGGGACTACAACAGCAATTTTGTACACTAGACAGTTATTTGGATGCATGACTGTTAAGGGAGTTATTGCCTGGCAGAAAGCGTGACATGTCTACGCACAACTTGCCTTCGAGTGCTCATTAACACCCTCGCTACCGTACCTTCGTTAACAGAACTCAAGTTCTAAGAGTTTGGATTTAGTTTGAAGTCATTTCTAGTTTTGAATGCAATTTTATCTTAAGAGAGGTTGCGCAAATTTTTGCCTATATAAGTATTTTAGTCCCATTGTTGGTTTTGCTGCACCTAACGGTGGAACGATGGTCCGATATGAGGAGTAATTCTAGACCTTTCCGACTGCCTTGTTGGCCGAGTTGTCGCAAGTGTGACTGCCGGGCAAGAGGTCTTCGGTTCGATTCCCGGGTTGGGCAAAGTATTACAGGGTTTTTAAAATAAATTCTCAGTAGTAGCACGGAGTCTGGAATTGTGCCCGGTATACGGCAAAAGGCTCAACCCCCATTACATGGGACTCATAACATAAAAAGTGAAAAGTGGGTGTTACATTGTACTAGTACAGTGGCATAATGTGCACCTCTGCCTACCCCCAGGGATAAAAGGCGTGATTTTATATTTATATATAAAATCGTAGGTGCCTTAAAATACAGAAACACAGTACTTTTGTTTGTGTTCCCAAATCTCGTAACCAGTTCGAAGGATACACAGGAATAGTGTAGGTAGCATATTGACAGAAATAAATTTTAAGTCTCTGACGGCACTAATTATCCAATGCTTTCCACAATGTGCATTGTCGTAAAGCTGCACTCATTTCCTACATTAAAACAATATCAGAAACACTTGAAACAATTTTACAGCCAATACATCGCAAGGAATAACAGGCTTAATATTTAAGCTCCCGACGGTGTAGATTCGAGTATAATTCAATTGCTGCGTTTAATTTCGTAGAGCGGGGGAGTCTCGAAGCGTTAAAAGGGATGGAGGGATCCATTTGGAGGGTGAGGGAAGGTGGAAAAGTGACAGGATGAAACTCGGGTCGAGCCACGAGCCGCGGGCGATTGGCGCAATAACGATGTCGTGATTCATTTTTCACAGGCGTTCGAGACGATTTGTCGATTTCTATTTGATATTAGCTTTATTTTTGGGTACTTTTGTGATTAATGGAGTGATGTCGTTACTTTTAAAGTAGGTGCAGGAACTCAGGTTTTTGGTGATGGGGCCAATCGTAAAATTTCATTAAATGGAATATTGGAGGCTTGAAGATGTGAGTGTTCTTTGATTGATTCTAATTAAATACACTTTTCGATACATTTTAACCTATTCGATGTGTATTTACCTACTTAAATTACTAAAATAACTACTCCTACATAAAGTACCTACTAGATAAAACAGGCACTTTATTGAGCGAACAATTAGTTTAGATAGTTTGCCGTCGCGTCGGGCTCGCGTCGAGCATTACAAACGGGTTAAATTAGACGAGTTCACACCCCGGACAACGCTCGTGTTTATTCATGCCACGTACGGACCTCCGTGGAGCCGGACGTGACGTACCCATCAGCGTCCATTTGCCATGCATTCAAGATATTATGCGAACCTCTCTGTATGCATACCCCCACACCGCTAAACAAATTACTAGACACACATTGAATAGACGAATATATCGACATTTTATATAACGATAGTTTCGGACAGGTTGACTTCACGAAACCACAAACTCATCGAGACAATGCAACATAAACCACAATAAAAAATTTCCTCGGTCGCAGATGTAAAAAAAAATAATCAATGTCATAACAACTCCAAAGGATGAAGTTTTTTTTCTCTCTCGGTTCAGTTCAGCGCAATATCGCGCGTATTCTTTCGTAACATAAATACCAGGAGCACAGAAATGCTGAGGAGTGTTCGGTTGAAACCAGAGCTGTGTGTGCGAGGAGAAAATTGATATGTCAGACAAGGTAAGCAAGTCTGTTGGCCGGCCGGCGAAACGACGGCAAACACACTACACTAGACGTGCCGAGCGTCAGTCGGCAGCCGATTAAGCTGCCAGGCGGACGTATTGTGCTCACTCTTAATGTTTACTATGATCGGTTTGAATGGTTGAATGATATAGTATTTTTTCACACGAAAGTGTAAATTGAATAAATCCGGCTCATATGGCTGAAATTTTGCATTTACGTTTGATGAAATCGGTTGATAGATATGGGTGTTAACAAATTGTATGCTCTAATTTTATTCACAGTTACGATTTATTTGAGGTAAGGATATTGTGAAAGAAGGTGGCATGTGCAGTTTTATAGGTTATCAATATCATAAAAATATGCAATATCAAACGAGGAGTTTGAATAGGGCATGATATTAAAAATTCGAGTTTTGAAAAAGAAGACATCAAATGAGATATTTTTTTCTATTGGACATTACGTAGATAGTGCAGTATAGGCAGAAACAGTACCAGTAGTTTACAATTATATCGGTATAGTAAAACGGTAGTGCAGAGCGACTGCGCTTAGCGGTCGCACGGTCATCGACTCAGGGACAATTAAATCGACGTACTTGTGAACTACCGATTGTCATCGACGTCTTTTCGCTTACTGGTATGAATGAGAATTTTATGGGAAAAATTGCAGCCAGCGCAGCGGTCTAACAAATTCTTTTAGCATTATGCGAATTACTCTAACTAACGCCTATGTAGCGTTTCCGCAATACATGTAGGATTGTGGGTACGCGTATCGAGGGAATATTTGTACAAATTACCGGTTCTGGCAAGGTAAGCAGGTCCCTCGTTTGACACAAAGGGGCTTCCGACCCTCGCCACTTGTGGCCAAGTCGGAGAGCAAACACTTGTGACTAGTTTGAGAGGGGAAGCGGCGAGATTTGGCTAGTGGCCGCTCCAAGCGTTCAATTTAACATGTAGTGCTGAATTAGGCGAATTTGGGACTTCGAAGAACTATAAATGGTTTATGCAAAGGCATTTGACAAAGAGGATAACTGATGAAAGGATATAACGACAGGATCGTTAATTATAATCTGGTAATAAATATTTCAGTAATAACTCAATTAAGTGTGATCACACCCCACGGCAAAACCGAGATAAGGGCTCTGCGCCAGATAAGAGAAAAAAAAACACAATGATGACGAGCGGGTGGTTTAGCGATGGGGTGCCTTGGGGAGACAGCAAATATTTTGTGATACCCTGACCCTCGTCTACCCTTCATAACTGCGCCGTAACTGATTACATTCCATTGTTATTGAACGTATTAAACAATGTGCAAATATTGTTGTTATTCGAGACGTGTTGCAATTACACGACAACGACAAGTGACGTCCATTTCAGATATAAATTAGGGTGCAAAATAATTGTAGGCCTCGTGGCGTGCCGTTCGTTAATGAACGCGATTTCACTGTCGAACAATGGCTAGAAATGTGGCATCACGTGGGAACATCTCACCTGCGGCGGCGACCCGCTATATCCTTCTCTAATTACCATCCTTATCTGAATCAGATAAAGGTTTACAAAAAACCCCGTCCTTTCCTTTTCGTTTTACATTTACATAATAATGCGTGGGGCATAACGACCGGCGGCGAGCCAACAGGCGCATTATTATAATGACGTCGGCGGAGCGCCAAGCGCCAACTTGTCTCTGCGTTTTTATGTGGTTCCTCACTCCTGTAACGGTGTCCATATTCAGCTGAGTACCGGAATGGTGCGGAGCGGACGTTTTAAGAAGTTCAGATCGGTGTCGTTGATATTGAATGTCTTTCAAACAGGCGATTGGAATAAAATCGATTAGAGTTGTCTGTAAGATGACTCGGTAGAAGCCATTTCCATTTTGCAGCGTTGTTTTATCAGTGTGATGGGTCGTTGTGAATAGAGGCATTCAGTTGTGGTGTAACGAAACGCGGGCGTGCATGAGACAATGCAGACTCAGCTTTAATTGTGTGGGGTCCCCATATGACGCTTCCCCCCGCTGTACTTTAATATTCGGAGTGTACGTGCATGCGATTAAGTATGCTTTCTAAATATAGGGGACCCTTTATATAGTTTTTTTTTATATTCCGAGGGGTTGTTTTACCTACGTAGACAGTATATAAGCCCCAATTTATGTTTAGCGATGCATCATACAGATGTCCGTGGAGTATACGCGTCACTATAATTTTATTTTTTATGGGGTCCATTTTATTGTTTCTCTGGTCATAAAATTGTACTTGTCTTATGCTGTGGCCGTGGGTAAAAATAGTCATCAATAGTTAAGTTAAGGCTGTTCGTTCAGTCGTAAACTAAGAAAAGATCTGTACAATATCGAAGTTTTGCTCTCTCTTTAAAATATTTTCAGCTATTAATACCTTTGAAAACACGTTAGTAACACAATTTGTTCACCAAATTAATCTATCCATTCCGAACTTGCTAGCGCCAATCGGAAACTTTATGATCGAGAGAAGTTACAGGTAGTTAGGAAGACTTTCTAACGAGCCAGAACACGAACTTACGTAGGTACAATTTTAAGATACTCATAATTCATAAAGTTGAACATAAAGGTTTAAACTTTAATCAATGAATAAACGGGTTGTCTCCACAGATCGCCCTGTTCCCTTGTCAGTTTTTTATTTCATTCCAATACAGGGATGGATAAAATTACGGTGAAGCATTGTGAAGCGATTATTTATAGGAAATTTGGTCGCTTTGTGTTGCTTCCGAGTGCACACTCCGGACGAGTCTCAAATTATTATCCGCACCATGCCGTGACCCTGTAACGGCTTATTTTTTTTGCGTCTTCTTGTTTTTTATACGTTTTCGGAAAAGGCCGTTAATACCTTTAAATGACAAGGGAACTAATGGGTACCAAACTCAAATTATGTTTCCCGGACTTCCCGGGCATTTGATTATGTGTAGGTATCATTTATAAGATCTTCTGGCGCTGAATTAAACCTTCGTAATCACTTCAAAATATTTTCTTAATTTAAGAATATGGCATCTCAAAGATCCCAACAAATTTAGAAAAAATAATGCACCTTTTAAATTATTTTCAATAATTGCAAAATAGCGCCATCTAACAAATAGCCTTGGAACTATGTGGTACAACAGTTGGCTAACAGATTGCAGGGTAAGATCAGAAGTCATTGTGGCGCTAGTAACACATTCAAGTGTCTTCTGATATTTATTAAGTTTAAAGTCTGTATGATCAAAATTAAAAGAAAAAACAGAAGAAAGTATTTATTGAAAAGTAACCTAAGTTTAATTTGTATCGCCGCAATACACTACGGTACTTTTATCGGTCGGAATATTACTCGACGCTGATTGGCTGAACGAAACGGCGGGGAGCATGCGCACCTCGACGGCCGCTTGGTCGAAGCCGAATACTGGCGCGTTTGCTTCAAGATACCAGGGCTACAGAGCTCTGTAGGAGTTTCTATATTGCGGCTTGTTGGTTAACCGAATTTACGCTTTACGCTCGAATGGTAAAACACAGAATGGCTTGTTTCAAGAAGTTTCGTTTATATTAGAACACGCTGGCAGATAACAAGACGAGAGTGTTGTAAATGAAATTGAGCTCTATAACGTTCGATGTAGAGACAATTTTCATGTGAAATTCAATTTGTTTTGATATTAAGTAGTTTCCTAAAATTGCCACGGGCGCTAGTAAGCGGGCGTTGGAAACTTTTGGCGGCATGAGAGCTATCAAAATAATGGATTGGAGTGAAATTGTGGCCGTTCGTGTAATTGATTGTTTCTTTCAATAAGTTGCACGTGATATTTTAGCTACGTGTTGCGCATTTCGTGTGTTTATGAACTAAGAACTTATTATAAATGTTTTACAAATGGCGAAGAGAGCTAATTTAGGATCAAACGTGCTATTTTCGGAGATTCAGTGTAGACGTTAATAGAATTGAAGAGTTGGTTTGGTGAGAACTTTAGTCCTTGTGCGGGATTACTTGAAATTGATAGTGTCTTTGGTAAGCCTCGTTATTTGACTGTTCAGTATTAAGTGATAAATGCTGGGAAAGTAAATTGTCTTTAGTGGTAGTAGGTAACATACCATACCATGGATAGGGTTTTTGAAGTTTGTGGCTGTACCATAAGCAATTATTTAACTTATGAGCGAAGATTAGCCAGATTACCTACTCATTGGTCATTTAGTTTTAATCTTGTATTTGTCAGTAGTTTTAAATAATATTCAAATGAGCTATAGAAAGATGGTTCCTTTTTTTAGAATAACAGAGAAATATTGCATCGAATTTAGGGACCTTCAAATTGTTCTATTTCAATTCTTATTACTCCTGCAAATCTTTTTTCGACATCGCTTTCACTTAACACAAAAAATGGCTCAAAAGCAGAGAGTACCTATTTGTGCTAATTGCCCCGTGGTATTATTGTAGGTAGTACCTATAATGAGTAACTCTTTAGCCTGAACAAAACAGTTAGGTAGGCACTTCGGAATTTGCAGTATTAAACTTTTACATAGGCCAACAAAGTTTGTTGAAGAATTTATAATGAACCTAACACATATTCAATCAGGTTATACCTACGGCACGCTGCTTATGATTTTGGACTCCTGGTCTGACTCGAAACTAGTTGAGTAAACACGTCAGACATTGACCTGAAAAAGTCTTTAGGCAGATATGTGTAGGAAGGATTTTATTATACTTATTATAATACAATAATTTAAAATCAGTAGCATGGTTTTTTAAGAGGGAATGTCAATGAATTCTGAGTGGTGTCAGACTCTTACTGACTAAAAACCACACCGTTCTACTACAATAGTATGGTCTAGCTAGTGTAGAAGAATCGTTATTCCAATAAAATGGCCAGTTTTTCAAGATAAAACTGAAGGTTTCCCAGAAAAATAGTAACAAGAAATGCTTACGAAATTCAATTTTGTTTTCTAAAAGAATTCTGTCTTTAGATTATAACTTCAAATACATTTCAATAAGAGATTACCGCTCCGAGAGACAAGTTTTATAGAAATGTCGAATTTAATATTTTTCGAATGGATTTAGGTACAAAGATGGAGTCGGCGTTTCTTTGAGAAGAAAACCGAGACAAGCTCAAAGGTCATAGTCACTTTAAAGTCTAGACATTTTAGAAAATATTTACGGGACAGACATTGCAGAAATTTTGCTAAAACTAATAAAGGTTTTTGTCCCCCGTAAAATAATAGACGTCGATATTTTGTTTTTGTTTGTTTGTTTTAGAGTAATTAAAACTGTCTGAGGGTAAATAGAGTAGACAGACATAGGACTTAACCATTGATTTGCAGTGGCGTAGCGTGCCTTGAAGGGGGGCCCGTATAAAAATTTGTTTTAAACATTTCACAACAGTTTTTATTTTACATAAAATACTTATAATTTGTGTGAAAACCGAAAATCTTAATAACTATTATTTTTCTTAAGTTTCTGCTAACCTTTGGGCGCATGCTTAACGCGGGAAAAATCGTTTATTTTGACTTTTGCGATTACTGAAATAGAATAAAAATTGGGAAGTTTTTACAAATTTTTGCTTAGGCACGTTGGGGGCCCCTGTAGTCCGGGGGCCCCGGATAATTGATACGGCAGATACGGCGCTAGCTACGCCCCTGTTCATTTGCAATGTTTAAAAAAGTTAAGTCTTTCACTTTGGCTCTTTTAGGACTTACTCGTTAGTAGTTATCCTTTATTAGTCTAAGAGGGTTTCAGTCTCGTATGATATCAGTCAGTTGTCCTTTATTGCAATAGAAAATACTTGTAATTAAATCCTTTTATTTTATAACTAAAACATTTTATTAGCTGTAAGAGAGTTATAGTCATGAAGATACCTAGTTAGCTTGTGTCATGATTTTGCTTCCAATTTTTAGTTCTTTATTAAGAACCAATTGCCTACCTATGATTATAATAATGGTAACCCAAACTAAAATACATCTTCAAACATGTCCTAAAAACTAATGTCTTATTGTAGTGACCAGAATCAGATGCAACACCAGATGTACTTAGGCAAAGGACACCGAAGACATATTTTAGCATAAGGGCCCACAAATTGATGTACTGAAAGACCAAATAGTAACACCAAAAACACGATAAGTTACGTAGCACATTTATTTAAAAAAAGAAAAATAGTAACTGTAAAAATAATGGTCTTTTGGTACAAATAAGACCAAATAGTTAATTCTCAATACCCCTATGAAAAGGTTTGCCATTTTTCACGCGTCAAAGAAACCTTATCAAATAATCTACTACGGCTTTTATTGATCTCATTATTCATAACTAAATATGAATATATAGGTAAGTCAAACAGAATACCAGATCACGAAATATTGAGGTCAGAAAACAGAAAATTCTAGGAATCAAATCCTAAAGAAAGTTGAGAAGGCATAAACACGAAAGAACTACGGAACTCTTAAGGGTCTTCATTCAAAAAACATATCAAAAGGTCCACGTTTACTAACACAAAAGAGTAGGAAATAGCAATATTTACTAGAGAGACAAAACATTATTTTCCTTAAAGACTTCAAAGCTATCGATGTAAAGCCGAGACAAATTTAAAAAGAAAACTGCTCCCAGACAAGATACGTTTATGTTTGACATCGGGCGACAGGAGTGAGAAATGTCGGAACTATGTCCTGTATCAACAATGTTGTGTAACCGTGCTTACTCTCCAGTGCTACGGTTTCGTAATGGCAAACCTTTCCACATGATCGACTGCACTTACCTTATGAACACCTTCGACTCCAATAGTCTTACCTTCGATGACAACGCTGTTGTTTTACTCACAGACAATAGTGGGATTCATTTCAGTGAGTCGATTCTATAGATGTTTTAATACTATTTAGTGACTGAGTGATTGGACCAATTGTGTTCTCAATAGAAACCACGAGTTAATAGTAGATAAGAATGGCAAGTTCTATAATCAACACATTTCCTGCATCAAAAGCCCCGTTACACAATCGACAACTGACAATGAATCCCCATGTGACCCAACATGCAGTTACAAATAAAAAACCAAAACCAAAAAGCAGAATTTATTGTTATCAATATCAGGATCAGGTTAGTAACGGGGAACGGCTCCAAAAAGATAATGAAAAAAGGCATATTACAATATCGCAAGGTTACCCCTCACACGTCTCGTCCAAACTTGTTTACTGTCAAAAACTTAATGTAATCTCGAGAAGGGCACCGTTTATAAAGAAGTATTCAGTTTCTCACTGAGGCCCCCAATCTTCGTACAGAGAATTATGTAAGGGGACTCTTGATAATAATAAGAATAGAAAAACACCCGTGAAAAGGAACACAAAACCCTTGCGATAATTTCTGAACAGCTGCCGCCGTCACATCACAATACTGGGATTAATAAACAAAATGTAAACTACAATCATGCGCAGCGATGCATTTTATATAAAGCGTTATTAAAGCATGTTTTGAAATTCGGTGCAAGCAAAACAATCAAGCGTTCGCGTGTTGCGAAACAAGCAGTTTACAAATAAAGTCACCAATCGAACCGACGGTGATATGTGATCTCGCATGCATGTTTCGCAAGGTTAGAATCTGTTACGGCAATGTTTTGTAAAGAAATAAAGCTCACCTTTCTAATTCTCTTTCTTATGATACGCTCAGCGGCGTACACGCTGTCTCCCAGCTCCATCTTGTGCATCCCCAGTTTGGTAGATAATTGAAAAGCGGAATTCAAATCCAAAATCACTGCAATCCAAGTATTGCGATCCAAATCACTGCATCCGTTTGGTAGTGCACTGCAATCCGATCCACATTCTCTGTCACAACACACTTCTTCACACTGTCACTGTTCAAAGTTGCCGCGCGAACGATCCTTTTTGCGGCGCGCAGCGATACGTGCTCTCCTCACAACGTCACTGTCGAAACTGAAGTAGGGGGAGGATGCCCCTGCCCCGCGCGTCCCGCCCGCTCGTTGTACGCTTCTCGCCGACAGAGCGAGCCACGAGTCCGCCAACACCCGCTCGATATTCTGTAAACAAGTTTTATTTTCATCAGTTTTGTGTTTTCAGCGCTATAACTTATTATCAGCCGGCAAATTATTATTATAATGAGTCTCGTAATCTCAGATCTAGTATTTTTGTAATTTTAGGTGTTTAGGTATCTGAAATCCAAATCTATGTAATATATAAAAAAGTACATAAGATATTATATCTCAGTATATAAGCAGTAAACAATAGTCACCAAGTAGCATAGAATGAGAAAGTCTGGAATGAACCCTAAGTTAATATTTAATTGGAAATGCAAAGTAATATCGTGATTGAGCGCGGTGTCGTGTCGTTATTGTAGGTATATTGCGTCGGCAGAGCGAGCGTGGTGAATGCGTCTCGCTCGAGTCGGTGGCGGCGCGCGGCACGCGGTGGAGGCACAATAAGCCGGCGAGCGCGACGTTGCCGCTGTGCGCCAGCTGCGAGAGAAAGACCGAGCGCCTACCCTATTATTTACGCGCGACGTTGCCGCTCCGAACGGCCTACGTTGATTACGAGGACACCGCTTTTACGTTCGATCATCCGGTACAAAAACACTCGTTTATCTCACGATTCTTGACAGATATCGAAAAACTAATTACACAACCCTTATTATTACGTGTTAGGGCTTAACTGTGTATAAAATTATAATTAGTACCTGAATCAATCCTCAGATGGATGTCCTCGACTTGCACCAATACACTTTCCAAGTACAGCGCGACCGCCAGTTCAGAACACCGACAGCGGTTTGTTATTATTTTCGCTAGAAACGAGCGAAAGCGACCAGTCAACAGTGCGCGCGTGAAGTAACTAAGGCATTTTCGGTCGTATCGAATCGGGTTGGCATTCGTGAAAGGTCGGTATTTTGGGCCTCGCGGGGCGCGGGACGTGAGAAACAAGATGGAGTCGGATTGGTTGTTGATCTCGGGCGGCGGGCGCTGCGCGGGGCGAGCCAATGGGAGCGCGCGGCGCGGTGCCCCGCCCGCTGATGTTCGGGCTGCGAGTGTTGCTGTCCCTGTCGCACGGGTACTCGGTCGATCTGAGCGCGTTGTTTTTTACCGAGCGCGGCTCACATAGAAAAATAAACGGACATTTTGGAATGGATTACGTGCGTGGCGTCGCGAAGGGTCGCCGGATCCGGGCCCGAGAACATTTATTTATTTTGTCAGTATTGTTGTAGGGAGATATGGCGCGATAAATAGATACAGCTTGCGTCGACGCGCCGGTGTACGGCCGCTAGATAATGCGGTTTTATTTTTAAAACTGTCACGTTTGATGCATGGGCCGCGTGTTCGATAGACTGATTTTCTTAGAACAGATACCTACGGTAATATTCAGTTCCCTGATTAGATTTTTGATTTAGGAAGGGAATTTTTGACACAGCATGTTAACGGGAATAAGAAGATCAGTTCATATCAGATATGAGTCGATATCAATAGGAGTTATGAAGACATAGATAATTTTTACTGCCTCTGTTTTAGATAGATTTTGGCTAGGTAGGTAAGGTAAGTGTAGAAAATAAGACTCGTTTACCCTGAAAATATTTCCTAAAGGAAGATTTTAAATGGCAAATGGATGACGCGGACGGAAACCAGAGCTACTTATTTCACAATAGTTAGCAGTTGCCGATAAACAAACGGATGCATCATTAAAATTCTTGCACCCTGAGGGATGATGTCATGATCGTCATGAGTCAGTATCTATGAAGACACTAGTTAGGCTTCAAGCCAGAACATTGTTAGGTAAATTCGCTTTGTTCATACACATGATTGTTTGTCGATACAAGTAAAGAATGACGGGGACTTATCTACGCTTAAAATTGTATGCGCAAAGGAAAATACTGAAGGACTAGAAAAAAGGAATCTTCGGCGAAATTTTCACATTCTTCGCACCAGTAGCAAAGATTTCTAAAATTCTACGGCCTTACAGAAAATACGAGTGAAATTACATTTGCGTTGCAATTTTCCGTGTGAGTGGAGGAGGCTCAAATCTCCCAAAAAGCCCTTGACGGACTGGTAAAGCTAGTTGGTATGGGTATTCATGAGCGGCGCTGATAATAGGTACTTAGGACCTTGGATTTGCGGATCGCCTAGCTGGCTACCGGCTCAAACTAGTTTACACAGGTTAGCGCGATAGGTATGTGATATCGTTGACTATGGTTGCGTGGTTTTATTTGCACGTGTTATCAGTAATGTAACAACATAACATCACGCCTTTTATCCCCGAATGGGTAGACAGAGGTGTACATTAGGTATGCCACTGTAAGTACAATGTAACACCCACTTTTCATTATTTATGTTATGAGTCCCATGTAATAGGGAGCCTATTGCCATATACCGGGCACAATTCCAGACTCCGTGCTACTATTGAAATTTTTTTCAAAAACCCAGTAATACTTTGCCCGACCCGGGAATCGAACCCGAGACCCCTTCGTTGACTTGCGACCACTCGGCCAATGAGGCAATAGGTATATCAATTCATAATCGGACAGAAATCCGTACTCCACTTTACCTGAGGCGCCTACCACATGTGTATATAGAGGTACATAGGTAAAACCGTGGTCAAGCATAGGCTTGACCACGGTTTTACTTCCACATGCAAACTTGTACACTATAGGTACATTGTACGTGTAGTTGGTAAAACGGTAGCATGCACAAACCCCTAAAGATTGGCTTGATAGTTTTTAACCTTGCTTGAAATTTTAGCATTCGCAAGCTATCTGTACCAACTTGTCTGCACGTGTAAGTAGTTGGTGTTCAAGTAGACGAGTGCAGTAACTTTACACGTACGGTACGACCGTGCGGATAATGGCGATCAGCAAAAATGGCGGTTTTACGTATATAGAGGTACAATCGAGACCGCTACTGGATTCATTGAATCATATAAATCTCTATCACTTTGAACTTCGACTTTTGTATTTTCGTTTATTTTTTAATTAGCAAGCACTTGAAACATAATAGCAGTAAAAATAGGGAAACATTGTTTCCACGCCGACGATGTCGACCAAAATGTAGTTTCTTGCTCATTCTTCTCCATAGGATTCTACACCTTGGAATGAGCAAATAGCTTCACGTTTAACTTTTTGTTGACGTTAAAAAGTGCCTTTCTGGTCTAATTGAAATAAATGATTTCGACTATTGACTTCCAAATAAAACTGTGAAACTGAAGAATTGTATTGTGAAACTGATTGGAAAAGAGTAGCCTATGGAGTTTTTTGCTCGTTCTTCTTCATAGGAATCCACACCTTGGAATGAACAAATAGCTTCACTTTAAATTTTTTTGTTGACGTTCAAAAGTGCTGGTTTAATTGAAATAAATGATTTTGACTTTTGACTTTTTTCGAAATACGGCTTGCGCATACTTAACTGTGCCGAGTGGTAGACACGTCCGTGTTCAGTCTTTTCATGCAACCAGCATGCGCAAATAAAACTAGTCAAGCATGCAGTTGTGGTCATTAAATCATAAACCGTCTTTTTTTTAATGGAGGCGAGAGGGAGTGTCAGACTCTTACTGACTAAAAACCACCCCGTTCCTTCGGTTACCCGTTAGGTTCTCCGCGACTCCGAATCGGCATCAGCCTTGTTGGGCCCCATCCGTGGTGGTCTGATGGCTCTTTGAGGCGCGCGCGGAACACCGTGAATCATGTGCCGTCTACAGTCATGATTGCATAGTTCCATAGACTGGGCAAGCAAGACAGTAGGTACTCAGGCCATAAGCAAACTTTCCTACTACCATAATATCATCTTGCTTTAACTTCTTTTTCTCAGTAGCACTGTTGATAAAGCTGTGGTCGTGGTTAACATGACAATGTGGCCGCTCGCCTCACGATGTTCCAACATTTCGTCTAACTGATTGCATTTTTTTTCTTTTTTTTTATAGCATAGGTAAGCCAGTAAACGAGTTGACGGATCACCTGATGGTAAGCAATCGGCACCGCCCATGGACATCTGAAACACCAAGGCGTTACATACTGCACTAGTACTGTACTGTATTTGCATGAGGCAAAGGCATTTTCAAAGCAGTCGTTACTTGATCAGCCCATATCGCATCGGCGATCATCTGCGACCTTATGCGTTCCACTCCACCCAGGACAATGATGTCTCACGGAGTTTTCAAATGTGTCCGAATCGCAATTTTTATTTTTTTCCACTAGTAAGTATTAGACGTTGCTTAATTCCTAATTCCAGTAGGTAGTATGGAAACATTGATTCCAAATTGGGTCAATGAAACATTAAAAATGCGTCTTCAACACCTCCAAAAATATTTCCTTAGTTGTTTCGCTTCTGTTAAAAAAAAATTACTTCATTTCCTACCTTTCTTTTTCCGCCATAGCATACATTTTCACAAGAGCTGTCTCCGAGTGATAAAGATAGAGTTATAGGAGAGAACAAGACAAAAGTCGAACGTGTCTAGCGCACACCCTTTTTGACTAGGATTGCGTTTGTACGGAAGAAATCAAGGTTTGTCTACCTACATATTGAATAAAAAGACATTGACCCTTTTAACATTAGGTTTTTTTTTTAAGGGGGAAAATCATCGAATGACTGCTCCCGCCTGGGTGAGGCGGGAGGGAGTGTCAGACTCTTACTGACTAAAAACCACCCCGTTCCTTCTCCTGCACGTCGAGCCGGAGCCCCTTTGCGTTTGGTCGCCAACACCTTAAGTAACAAAGATGTGGTCGACGAGCCTTCTGGAACACAACATTGTGGTATAGGTAGAGTACTGCTGCATGGTCTCTACTTATCAAATGTCCTATAACTAGTAGACTCTTACTTATGTATGACACAGGCGGGAAGAATAGGAATGTTAACAAATATCCGTATTTTTTTTTGAGGGTAAATTCGTCTAATCACTTTTCCTGCCTTGGGTAAGGCGAGAAGGAATGTCATTATAGACTAAAAACCACATCGTTCCGACTTCTGGCCTTCGAGCTGGAGCCCCGGCATCCCGTTAAGTCCTCCGGGACTCCGTATCGCCATCTACCTTATTGAGCCACATCTGTGGTGGTCTGACCGCCCTTCGAGGCGTGCGCGGAATGCGACGCACCGTACTATGGGGTCTGGTTCTGGTCGGGCGTCGAGTTATCCGTGGTCGCCGTCTGTAGGCCCGTGCTTATGGTGGCATGTAGGTATAAGTACCTATTATACTTCACGTCATTAAAAGGTCCCTTTAATTTTACCTTGGATTTTTTCTCGAAAATTTTAAGGAAATAAGTATGCTATTTGACGCAGAAATATGATGACGTCATAAGTTGCGATCCAATACAATTAACGCATTCAATAAAACTTAAAAGCATTGAATTTGACTACCTGTCAACTACCGTACTGGCACTAGGCACTGGATCTTCAGCATCCCAAAAGTCACGGGTCAGTGGTTCGTAAGCAATCAGCGCTTCGGAGTCGCGGAGAACCTAATGGGTAACCGGGGCTCCGGCTCGACGTGCAGGAGAAGGAACGGGGTGGTTTTTAGTCAGTAAGAGTCTGACACTCCCTCCCGCCTCACCCAGGCGGGAGCAGTCATTCGATGATTTTCCCCCCTTAAAAAAAAGCAATCAGCGCCGCCATCATGCGTTGTGGTTGTTGCACAACAAGTGCGTTGGTGGTTTAAACGAGCGAACGACGCGAGGGTTGTTTCTCGCGGTTTTCTGTGGTCACGGTCCCGGTCCATTACCACGGCGTAATACTCTGGTTGGACCGGACCAGTATTCGTGCCTACGTATGGGTCTTCGACATTAATGATTCGACTTTTCGTTCAGAGAAATTTCGGGCACAGTCCTCTACCTCTATATATACTTAGATGCGAGCATTTTAGGGGACCATTGGTGATCAGTATCTAATAGTTCAAACATTCTATTGAGAGAGCTCATAGATATGGTATCGCATCGTACCCAGAACTATGTTTCTTCTATCATTTTGAAATTAATCAATATTTATCCCGTACAAGTACCTACATTTCTATTCGAATCGGCTAACAGCCCGCCTGACGCTATCACAGCTTTCTGCTATAAAATATGTTAATTTTTCCTTTAGTGAAGTTAGGTGGTCGAGCCATCGTGTTATTAATTTCCTATGGAGAAGAACGAGTAATAATTTTTATAGTCAGATACTTCTCTTCAGTTTTACAATTTGGGCGTTTAAAGGTCAAAAGGACCTTCACTTAAAACCCTTTTTATAAATGTAAGTAATTAAATATGTACGCCTAAAGAAGAAGATAAGTCAACGGCTGTGTAAGCGGAAGCCAGAAATTAATTTCAACGAATTTAACAACCTACCTCTATAATACAATCCGATAAGCAGTTTAAATCGTTGAACATTCAAATGTCCTCGTACAAAAACCTGCTTCATTTGAATCCTTGAACACATTTTAATACATATGCCTCAGAAACGTTAGTTAGGAGGGTATCAAATGTACGCGTGGGCAGGTTGAGATCGTTATCGAACGGTCCCGAAGTTGGCCGAGCGCCCACGAATTAATCGCTTAGAAAATTCGTAACAACTGCTTTTCGAAGCACGCAATAAAAATAAAATTGGAGTAATCTTACGCCGAGTATTGATGTTCCAATGTTTCGTGTGGAAGAAATGCATTAAGAATTTAACGACTTGTCGTTTTATTAAAATGGAGATTCAGAGTGCTTGGTTGGCTCTTAAAAACGGTTTAGTTGTTGTGATAAATACTTACAATTTATTTAAAAACATCATTATGCATTAGTCCACTGAGAGACCAAAGAAATAGCCATGTTTATTGTAGTAGAGGCTTTCCTCTCTTTGCAAAAAATGCAAAAGATGCGTGGTTGATGTATGTGGTTTCTTTTTTCTTGACAAATAGCAAGCACTTTAACCAATGGTATTACTTAAGTGAGCTTACCTATTATAAACGACAAAAACATGTATAATACTAATAGTAATAATGGTAATAAGATTATAGAGCTAAAACAATACCAGTCAAATCGCATAACAACTAAAGAAGATAAAAAAGATAAAAGCAACAAAACTTAAAAAGCAAAGATCAAAAAATATCTCATCAACCGTAATTATCTACCGAGACCAACTAATCATAACATAATGGCACGCCTTTACCGTCATAAATAAATTCATTATGGTCCTCCACCAAACAGGTTTCCACAAAAAATATGTGCTTTAACAAAAACCGGAGAAAAAAGAACAAAGGCTGCCATTGTAAATACCTAATAGTAGACGATTTCAATATGCGAGGCCGAGGAAAAGGTTCTCTTGACAATGAAACTGAAAATCCCAGACACCTTTCTATTGAAACGATCGACTAGCATAAAGCGCCATGTCGAAACGAGGCGTTTAGTATGCAGTAGGCACTTCAAGCGATACAGCGCTGTCGTATTTGAAATTGGAGCCGAGACACCCGGAGCGAAATAACTGGGGTATCCCATTGATCCCTGCATTATAGTTTGATACAAGGGAAATGCAAGCGTGTAGCGTGGAAATAGAGTTGGGTTTAAAATGTGGAGTGTTGTTTTGTAATAACCATGGCTTACATAAAGGGGATGTGAGATCTGACAAAATTGCGCGTTGTAATGACGTTCCAACAATAGGCATTCTGGGAACCGACAATGTTTTTGCCGCGTCTGTGCAAATTTGCGAAGTTTCGGCTTCGCATGTGGCTCACGGATCACAAAGGAATGACTTGTCTGATAATTATGGCAAGAAACGTGGAATTTTTGAAACAATGGACTTTGAATGTTGCTTCGATGGAATCGCTTGTGTTTATGTTGAAAGATGTTTTATTTTAATTGGCACTGCCTATCCACTTTCTCATCTCATTTCATATCATCAACATATCTGTTTATAATGCGAATATTATAGAGAAGTAGGTAATAGATGATTAAAAAAGTTTAGACTAGGCAGGATGGTAAGATTATACTTATATTATTGCTTTTTATTAATCCAATGCTAGACTGTTTCTCAAAATGTAAAGCAATAGGTGAAAATATGAGAGAGAGTTAATGTTCAACTGTTATTGGTAAGTAAGATCTGTTCAGAAAACGAATTGTTCAAATGCCTCAGCATAAAGTAAAAATCGTTCAATGCAAGTAGTACCTATTAGATGGTTTTAACCAATTATAGAAATAAGTATACGAAATTGAAATTGCCAATACTGAAGAATACAGAATATCGAATTCAGACAAAGAAAATTTCCTTTTCAAGATGAAAATACGAAACTTCAGAAAGACGAGAGGCTTTCGACAGGCTTACAAGGAATTTGGAATAAGTAGAAGGGTACTTTGCCTTCTTCACAAACTGTTATCCTGATAACAGTTTAGAAAGGATTGCAATTTCATTTAACTTTCCTTGACATTATGAGCGGACATAGAAAATAAGTAATTGTATTTTGAAATTGTTGCAAAATGCCAATATTATTGAGAAGTGATTGTGGGAAGTTTATTTTAATAGGATTATGATAAGACGGTATGACTGTAAGAAATGACGAAGGGAATAACTTTAATGCAGACATTGTTGGTCTACATGATGATGAAATTTGGAATTTAAGTGCTGTGGTTAAGGCAGAATAGAAATTAAAAAGAGATTTAATTACAACAAAAAAATTGTGTTTCTGAAATGGGAGAATATAGTCTGCAGCTAATACCGCGGATTGAAGACGATCAAGTAATGAGATGTAGTGGCAAGATGGTGTGTTCCGGCAATTCCATAATACTAGGTTATTTTTTATTGGGCTCAGCTAGCTGCAAACTCCCAAAACCGCTGCAAATTCTGTAAGCCAGGATCTACAGCAGATACAACTATGAAGCCAAAACACCGGTATAATGAATTCCTAGAGACATGAATGACTCTCATGGATCCTACAATTAAATAAATCAGCAGATATTATTAGAGGAGAAGAACAAGTTAGACTAGGTTACGTTTTTAACTCGTTGAGTACCGTCATTATAGACACAATTATGGAACAATTGGTTGCGGTCACCGGTGACCGCTTTGTGTTTGACAGTTTAAATAGCTGGTCAGTAGTCACACCTGAGACCTATTCATTCCAATCTTCTCGCTCATGACTTGAGACGTCCCGACAATAAAGTACTTAAGACGCAATTTCACTTTACCAGCAGAATTAGATCAATCAGCTCTTTACCTTTCTTTGTCTCCTCTCGATATAATTACTCCACACTCGATTTTATTACACGAGACATTTAATAAATAGACCACCATTTTACTAACTGACAGTTTGAACCTCATATATTAGAATGAAATCAATAAATGCCAGTTATTTATACAAGTTGGAAGTGTACCAATACCAAGGAGGAAAGAGGATTATCTATCTGATTATGATTTACGTGTATTTAGTACTGATAGTAATTATATGCGATTAATAAAGCTTGTTCAGTTTATTATTGGGTGTGTTTGACGTGTTTAGGATTTGCGTTATCAAATGGATTGATTATTGTGTTGCATAATATTAAATGTACGATTGTTTCTAGGCTGATTTTGTATATAGTATCGTCATAGTACTTACCGTTAGCTTCATTATTTGGAAAATGATTATTATAGAACAAGGCCTTTTCTTTCTTCGGTTGTCATCGATCCCTGTTATGGTATATTATAAATTGTACATAAGTTGTGTACATAAGTTACCCACTCGTTTCGTTTTTAGTTTCACGTCAGTGAATTTTAGCAGTATCTAATAGAAATGTGCATTTTAGAGAGTGTCTCTGTTTATCTATATGGAGAACCTCATGGGATTCGAACACTCTACTAGAAATCACTTATTTATCCAGAAGGTATTTCATCTAGCTCTCTAACAGTGTAAACTAAAATCTAAACATTTTATCAAACACTCTGTACCTATAAAACTCTAACCTTTGCTGTCCACATATCAGCATGAAGAGATAAATATTCAGGGCCGGATGAGCGGCGAATATCGCGTTTTTAATAAAATTACCCCCGGTCCGGGCCGTTCCGGGCTGGGGGTGGTAAGGAAATTGAAAACATCGTTCGCCGCATCCACCCCCGGTTTATCTACGGCACTCAGCAGGGATCGGATGGATTGCCACCGACGTTTGTGAGAGGGTTGTAATTTTTAGAGATATGGTTTTTTGAGTGCTCTGCGTTAGATATACGTTTATGATATTTTAATGTTAGGTGAGATACTCTGCCTTCTTTTTAGCTGTGGTTAGGTTAGTCTGTTTTTGGCTAGTCAGTTTAGAATAGGAATCCAATTTGGGCATTACAAAATAATTATACAACAATTGTACTCTTGTCTAGTTTTACACACGTTAATCGTCATCGTCACCAGTTAAAAATTGCGTTACCTTCCCAGTAGCATCTTTATTATCGTTATATTAATTATCTTAACAAACAAAGTACCTACAAGTAAGAATGGAACTTAGAGAGAAAGCAGAAATAGCGAAAATTCTACACTGTGTAGAGAAATGGGGACGGAGAGACACGCGCCCCCCTTGTGTTCCATGGATGCCATAATGACTCCCCTCGACGTCTTGTTGTTTGTACAAGTCAAGTCCCACATGGAAGACTGACTTCCACTGTCTTTAATTAGACTGAGTATTTGTTTTTATAATTGTTTCAATAAGTGTGATTTGTTTAATATAATATCATAATGCTGTCAAATGCCCTGATTGTTATTAGAAGAGGTTTAAGGAACTAAGGTGTACCTGTGTGTAAGATGTACTAATGATGATTGATACATACAAAACATAACATAACATCACGCCTTTTATCCCCGAAGGGGTAGGCAGAGGTGCAAATTATACCACTGTACAATGTAACACCCACATTTCACTATTTATGATATCAGTTCCATGTAATAGAGCGTGAGCCTATTGCCATATACCGGGCACAATTCCAGACTCCGTGCTACCAATGAGATTTTATTAGGCAAAATAACACTAGGTTTTTAAAACCTAGTGTTATTTTGCCCGATATCGAATAGTTGTACTCGTAAGCAGATAGCAATAAATGAAGGAAATTAATCAATAGATCATATTTTCATGTTCAGTGTTCATTGAATCTACCTCATTAATTACTTAATAGCAGAGATACGATGGCTAACGAATGCAAAACAGTTCTTATGAGGTTAAATATGCGACTGGTTTTACCAAAGTGGCTGTCGATCTAGTAATTTATATACTTTCCAAGCTTTTATACATATAACACTAGCTATAGCCCGCGTCTTCATCCGCGTAGAATATTAATTTTAGAACATAACATCTTTATGTTTCAATTTTCCAAAATATAAGTAGCCTATTTTATTCCTTAATACATCAGCTACCTGCCAATAAAAGTCTTGTAAAATCCGTCCAGCTATTACAGAGATTAGCCAGTACAAACAGTTGTTTTGCTATGTGTATAGTATATTCATGTCGCGGAGAACCTAACGGGTAACCGGGGCTCCGGCTCGACGTGCAGGAGAAGGAACGGGGTGGTTTTTAGTCAGTAAGAGTCTGACACTCCCTCCCGCCTCACCCAGGCGGGAGCAGTCATTCGATGATTTTACCACCTTAAAAAAAACGTATATTCATAAGCATGTAGTAAAAGGCGGTTATTTTATTAATATGCCAAACAGAACTCTAATTTTATTAATCTGTACTGTGCCTTTAGCCAAACGCCACTTTACAGAGAGAGTAGAAATCAAAATGTACGGGGATGACACCGACAAGTGTCAAAATTTACGTCAATTCAATTCCATATAATTTGGTTTATTATTCTACATGTAGACAAGCGCTAATTGGCATTTGGCCACAGCTGCAGAGATGTGTGTTGATTAGTTTCAAATGAAATTTCTCTTGATTTTCATCGATATTGTTTATTTTAACCAAGTGGCAACACTTGTCTAGTTTGAATCAGTGTGGTGATTGTACCTATACGTCTTATTCATCACGATTATTCATTTTCTTATTCACTTCATTATTTCTTGTTACACAACAGGTACTGATATCCTTACTAATATTATAAATCGGAAAGTGAGTTTGTTTGTTTGTTCCGCTTTCACGCCGTAACTACTAAACTGATTGCTTTGAATTTTTACAGACGTAAAGTTAGAAGTCCGGATTACATAATAGGGTTTTTATCCCGGAAAAATGTGATATTCCCGAGGGAAAACAAAAGTATTGATATAGATGGCGCTGTGTGTAATGGTATATGTCACATAGGCTACTTTTTATTTATTTATTTATTAATTATTTATGCACACACATTCAACACAGAGGACAACACATATATAAAAACAGAGTACATAGGCCCCACATATTCCAACTGGAATCTCTTCCTGTGGGCCTGTGGCAGGAAAAGATATAATAACACTGAGACACATAGTGTGTTACACAAACAATAAAAAAAAATAATAATAATAATAATAAAAATGGATAATAATAACGAAGAAACCGATAGAAATAACAATAATAAACAATAAAACCAACTAATACAAGGCTATTATATAAAAAGAAGTAAAAATAACCCTTATACCTACATATATACATATATATATATATATATAAATATAAACAAAAAGATCTATATTTCAGGAGGAAAGATAATGTTCTCTCACTTGTCTCTTAAAGATAGAGATTGACTTGGCATCCCGAATGTTCGGCGGGAGTGAGTTCCATAGTCTCACTGCATGAACGGAGAAGGAGTAGGAGTAGAAGTTAGTATTATGGGGCACAATTTTAAGATAGGATTTAAGATGAGAGCGAGTAAGGACTTCAGGAGGACGCACCAAGGAGAAACGGTCTCGGAGATAAGTAGGATAGGCTGGGTTGAACAGGATGTTATAGAGGAGACATAATATGCGAGTGTTCCTGCGAAGACGGATTGGGAGCCACTTGAGCCTGTTACGAAATTCAGAAATATGATCGAACTTCCTAAGACCAAAGACGAAACGGATACATACATTTTGTAAACGCTCAAGTTTATTTAATAGCTCCTCTGTGGCGTCCAAATAGCAAGCATCCGCATAGTCAATGAGAGGCAAGATCAGCGCCTGGACGAGGTGAATCTTAGTCGTCATCGGAAGCAGGGTCTGGAGGCGCCTCAGCGAGTGGATGGAGAAATGAACTTTCCGACTAACCTCGTTCACCTGAAAGGCCCACGACAGGTTTGAGTCGATATGCACCCCCAAGTTTTTCGCAGTATCAGTGAATGGAATGTGTGTGCCATTCAAACGTAACGGACCAAGGCCAGACACGTCGAGAGCGTTTCGATAATATCTGCTACCGATGATCATGGCCTGAGACTTGAGAGGGTTGATTTGCAGGCCAAAAGACCTAGCCCACTCGGCAACGCCATCCAAGTCACGATTCATGGCATCGATAGCAGAATGGGCCTCGGACAAGCCAAAGTGGCGATATAGTTGCAGATCGTCCGCATATAGATGGAAATTGGATGAAATGACCCTGGCAACGGTATTAATAAAGATGGAGAAAAGAACAGGAGAAAGGACGCCACCCTGGGGTACCCCAGCAGCAAGGTCACACCAATCAGAAAAAGTTTCTTCAAGGCGGACCCTCTGACGGCGACCCCGAAGATAAGACTCAAACCAGGCCAGAGAGGAAGAAGAGAAATTGTTGGCCTTCAGGACCCCTAGCAGGATGTCAAAGTCCACGGAGTTAAAGGCAGAACTGAAGTCCAACAACACAAGAACAGTGAGAGATTGGTTGTCCATAGCCCAGCGAATGTCATCGGTCACTTTGAGTAAAGCGGTGACCGTGCTGTGACCAGGGCGAAATCCCGATTGAAAGGGAGAGATGAGGCAGTTTGACGTCAGGAAGGAAGTCAACTGCTTATGAACAATATGTTCCATGACCTTGGAGAGAAAAGGCAGTATGGAAATAGGTCTGTAATGTGAAAGGGTAGAAGGGTTATTTGTTTTTTTATCCTTTTGTGACGCGAGCGAAGCCGCGGGTAAAAGCTAATCTGATATAATAGGTGTTTCAACTCGTTGAGTACCGTCATTATAGACACAATTAAAGAACAATAGGTTGCGGTCACCGGTGTCCTCGCGGTGTTTGACAGTTTAAAGTACCTCTATACGATGGTAATGGGGCCCGCTATTTACTTGTCAATAAAACCTTTGTCGACACTCATATCTTTACAAAAGCACTTTAAAGCCCACTGTAATCATACAAACGCTAGAAATTGTGAAACAGCCTCATTATTTCTCCAGCCTACGATATCTGTCAGAGAAATCATTGATATCTCGAGAGCAGAACGAAATAATGACTAACTGTGATCATCAGAGTCTGATGTAGCGCGTCGCTTTCACCGACCTGCGCGGGCGCGTACAATGCTCTAGCGCCATTGTACAAAAGTTATTACTGTAATAGCTCGGCGGCTGTGTGGTCTACGAAATAGGTTTTGTGGTTTATAGTGTTGAAGACACGTGTAATAAGCAGCTGAAGGTGTTTTTCGATTAATTAGATTTTTCTTTAAAGGATAGTTGCCAGAGTATGAAAATTAAAAATGTAATTAGTCCGCCAGTTATAGATAATAAAAAAATATTAGACACGTATTTTGCAATACTTAGATGAAATGGCGTTAAGTTTAGGTCGTTACGTCACAGCGTGCTTCAAAATGTAGCACTCTGTGACGTCATACGATATTTCAAATTAATAGGTATATCGCCGAAAGTATTTAATTATGTGAGATAAGAAAAAGTACTTGTTTGAAGTTTTTAATTAATCTACCAGACAGACATTAAAATATAATTTCGGAAACTACCTTATTGTATTTCTTTTACAGTTCGAGGTCATCATTTAATTTAATTTGGTATAATTTCCATGCAGCTTTTGGTTTCGTTTTGGTTTAACATAGAGCATTGCTATGTAGTCTTTGCAAAATACGTGTAGTTAGTATACCTACTAATGGCCGTCATCACCTACCACCTCAAAAGCATCTCTTAACTAAAAGTCATTTGATGTGACGTAGCGCCTAAACTATCCCCTTACTTGTACTGTTAGGGGTATACGCCTAGGAGTTCCTTAAAATCTGGGAGAGGTTGATGAAAACGGGCACGAGCAAGTAGGTACTGACTGATTGACTGACTGACTGACTGAGGTAGTTATGCCTGATGGTGAACGGTTGCCGTCGATTTAGGAAACTGTTTAATTGCACTGGCATGTATCAAAACTACATAATTTAAACATTTACATTATAAATACAACTTATATCCTCATCATTGTCATGAGGTAGGGTGCCCAAAAGGATGGCAGCATTGCCACGTTGGTTGGCAATTGGCAATGCTTAACCTTTGCCCAAGGTAGTAGCCAGCCCTTCGATCACCTGAAGTGTCAACCATCCTCTTTCCAATATCTATGTAAAGAAGATGATTTTTCTTTTTTTTAATATTTTTTCTAGATTAGTATCAAAATGGTGCAAAAATCGCGGGTTACTCACGTGAATATACTGAGAAAAGCTCTATTAGTTTCGAACCACAGAGGGGTTCTTCCTCATGAGCAGCGTGCGCGGTCACGGCGATGTCGCGCAGCCTATCGATCTACGAAACTAGTAGAGCTTTCTTCAGTATATTCACGTGAGTAACCCGCGATTTTTAATTTAGTATGTCTCACGATAGTTATTATAAAAACATAAGTAATTTTGTTATTCCTTTAATTAACTTTTTTCTTTCTTTTTCTTTAAAAAAAAAACATTGCCTCACATTAGGATTTTCTCCTGTGTCGTGGGTGCGTTTACAAACATACAAGTTCACATACACAATGACACCCAGACCCAGAACAACAACTTGTGGATCACACAAAGTGTTGTTCCGTGCGGGAATCGAACCCGCGACACTTTGCACGGCAGCCGGTTGCCCAGCCACCGCACCAACCGTGCTGTCAAAATGCAAGTAATTGGATGTAACAAATGTTAAAAGGGACATTTTAAAACCTATTTCAAGATTCCATAGAAGAAGATAAGAATCCCATTTCCTCGCTATCGCTTTTCGCGTATATTTTGCGCCGCCCGCGATATGTACAAGACAATGCGGTGTCGGCGACAGGGGGCTCCATCCATCATTGTTGTCCATTGAAACGTCATGGCGACGGTTCGGGCTGCAGTCAAATAAAGTAAATATATTGTTGTGTGTCTGCTTGATTGAATGGAAATGGATAGAAATGAGTATGATAGAAAATGTCTAAAATGGCGCTGATTACAAAGAAGCTGAAAAGTAAGGTAACCTCTTTTGGTAGGCAGGTAATGCGAAGAGATGAAAACCATTCATCAATATGAGTGATGAACTTTAATATGAAGAGGAAGAAGACAGGGGTAATTGTATTGGAATTCATTATTTTCTTGATCTTATATCTTATTACTTACTATTATATAAAGCTGAAGAATTGTTTGTTTAAATGCGCTAATCTGCTGAACTACTGGTCCGATTTGAATAAATCAAGGAAGGCTATAAAGCTATAATATCACGCTACGATCAATAGGAGCCGAGCAAAGAGGGCGAAATCGCTCGGAACTAGCTAGTCATGACTAAATAATGCCTGTATAAATTAGAAAAAAAGATTTTGTAGTCTACTACAATATTTTTTTAAATTATTCTCTCAGAGGCAATATACCTCTACTATCGCCTAGTGTCCTCAAAATTCACATTACATAATATCATGCCTTTTATACCCGAAGGGGTAAGCATAGGTGCACATTACGGTCATTACGGAACTTGATGCCACTGTAAGTACAATGTAACACCCACTTTTCACTACCTATTTATGTTATAAGTCCCATGTATAGGTGAGCCTATTGCCATATATCGGGCACAATTCTAGACTCCGTGCTACTACTGAGAATATTTGAAAACCCAGTAATACTTTGTACTCCCCGGGAAAATCTAACCCTTGCCCGGTAGTCGCACTTGCGACCACCCTGCCAACGTGGCAGTCTATATAATAATATACATTGCAGAATAAAAAGTGGTCATACACAAGAAAAAACACCACACACGTCCAGCAGAACAAAACGGCAACTTTTTCTTTCAAACAATAGTTTCTAACCGTTTATTAAACTATTAGTACCGAAGACAATTGCCATTGTTAGAGTAACAGCCAGTAATTTGCCAGTTACGGTGGCACAACGCCACTAACATATGCCAGACATGTGGCAAGTTTGAGGCTCTCTATTCTCTATGGCTCGCTGGACACGCCACGTTTTGTGGTTAAAACTTCTGTTAATTGTGTGATTAGTATGTTCTTTAAGGCATTTAGTTAATGTGAGGGTCGCACCTAAAAATTACTTGGAAAGTAAGTTAAGCCTGTATTATAACTTACGTTGCCTGCCTCATTGGCCTAAGTGGTCGCAAGGGCGACTGCCGGGCAAGGGGTCTCGGGTTCGATTCCCGGGTCGGGCAAAGTATTACTGGGTTTATAAAAACCTCAGTAGTAGCACGGAGTCTAGAAATGTGCCCGGAATATAGCAATAGGCTCACCCCCTATTACATGGGACTCATAACATAAATAGTGAAAAGTGGGTGTTACATTGTACAGTGACAGTAATTGCCGTAATGTGCACCACTTCCTACCCCTTCGGGGATAAAAGGCGTGATGTTGTGTTATAACTGTCGTGAGACATACTAAATATATTATGTTTTCGGCTTACTCACGTAATTAAAGCTTGTCGTTGTTGCTTGAAGCTTGTCGAGGACCTCGACCAGCTTCAAGCTATACTTAGGTACTGGAGGCTCACATGATCATGAGCAGCACTTCGCGACCCGACGCGGCGACTGTCGCGCTGCTACTTTCGAGTTCCTCGTCAAATGGTTGCGTGAGTTAGCCGAAACATAATGATATAGTAAGTTAAGTCTTTGCAATTTAACGCTAAGAAACTTAGTAGGGACTGATAAGTATCAGGAACGCTCTTTGCCCAATCTGTTAGGTAACTAAAATCAAGGATCTGGTAAGTTGGAGGTCGAGCCGATCCATTCGTGCCGAAGACTTTCCCAGACTTAGGTACCTTTGTTGATCGTATTAATGCTTTAAATGAGAAGGATTATCCACTAGCATTCCGTTTCCTTTAAACTAGTACCGCAAGCGAGGATGCAGACTTCAATGTAGATAAGTAATTAAAAAAGGAGATACCTACTTATTTGGAATACCGGTAGCATAAGTTATTTAGGCACCGTCGTAGTAAAAATTAGGTACTTCAATTCAACCTTAAAGTCTTAGGAAAACATTTATCAACCATCGAAAAGTAAATAAATACTCAAACAACCAACAAGATGTTTGTAAAGGCACGGCTGAGGCGAGGCAAGATATGCATCGCTAACGAGATGCGCACACGCATCAACTGCGCCACCTACGAGTAAGTGCGTAATTCGGGGAACTCACACTTGACATTTTTGGGAGTAGTGTTTGTTTGCTTGTACTGCTTTTGAACGTAACGGTATGGAGTTCGAAGTCCAGCTCAATTCCTGAAATAAAGATTTTGAGATTCAAAAAAGGACCGCGTACTTATCTATTTGCATTTTGTTTTTGATAGCGCTATTATTAAATAGACGCCGTGGATGGACCAATATAGAAGCAATGTTAAACCATCGAATTGAAGAATTCCTTATCACTTCTACTCTTTCTATTCTCCTTTCTGTACTACTCTTTATAGTGCAAATCAATGTTTAGTCTAATTTACGTATGTTTTTTATTAGCCTCCTTTTAGCCTTTTATATAATTTTGTCCTATTTTCTCCCCTTTAATGAAGAATAATAATATCCGTATCTTCTAGTATCTAAAAATTTCACTAAATTACCTTTCAAAGGTTCCTTGTATAAATTCTTTAATACAAAATCAAATGACAACATTAGATTGTCAGCAATTTGTATGCTCATCATTTCCTAAGCCTCTAAGGACATGTCACAGTAGACTGTAGACTAATGATTGACAATCTGTCCAATGATAATCTTAATTGGATGTTGGATGTCTAGCTGACGTTTCCTCGACTTGTCTCAGGCCTTAGTTAAGACTCAGTAGAGCTAGACAGTTAGTGATGGCTTATTATTATTGTCTAAATTTGCATTTTGTTTTAGAGGTAGAATACCGAAGATTTAGGTCAATTGGTTCAGAGTAGTTCAGAAAACCGGGTGAGCCGAAAGAATGTGGTGGTGATGTTATAAGCGCTGACAGGGCCAAGTACTAATCGTTTACAGAGACCAGGTAACAGTGATCTTCTGAACCTGAACCTGTTGAACTAGGTACCATCTCCAACCAGTCAGCCAATCGTGAAGGTGAAGCAGATGCTCTTTGTGAAGCGGAGGATTATCTATCGGGTGGACGGTACGGTATAAATGATATGTAACTATTAAATCTGTACAGTGTTACGAAGATGAGATCTTCTGTATGTATTATGTACATGAAAGTAGATGCTTCTAAAAATATTGCGTTGACGAAGGCCCTAACTGTCTTGTTCCAATTCTTTGTTTGAAGTCACTTTCCATAATAAATTATAATCTAACAAGCGTGCAGTGGCAGAGCCGACACAAATCCAAACACAAACGACATTTCATTCATCATAATACGCATTCACGTCGCCGAAGGAGGGATTAATTTTCTAAACGCATAAATAATAACTGGACAAGTTCCCACGTCATCTCGCTGTCGACGTCTTTATAAACCATTCACGCACTTGACCCTTTCAGCTTTATGCCATCCGACGGCGACGACGACGGGGACGAAATTATCAAAACGAATAAAACGTATACCCCTCACGCACACAAACACGATAACCTCATTCGAACGTATCAAACGTTTGAAAACATACTCACACATTTACAAAGCGATCGTATAAAACGCACACTAACGCATTTTACGATCCGAAAACACGAATTTCGTGCACGCACACATGTCTAGTTCGTGGGGCTTCGTATTTCAAACGCTCTATCGTTTCGGTGCCAGCGGCGGCCTTAGCTTGGAGTCGTTGCGCAGTGCGATTGCCGCGTATATTTTTAGCGCTGATGTGTTTTTGCTGAACGTTGTTTGTTACGCATTACCGTTCCTTCAATGTAAAAATGCGCGGCCCGGTATTCGCGCGCCTAATGAGTCGCACATACTTTAATTGCACCATGTACGGTAATGTCAGTTTTTGCGTGAATAGTCCACCTTTAGCGGATCTCATGTTAATTGAGGACATCTCATTTTATTTTAAATTATAATTAGGACATGTTTGGATGTGAAATTCATTAATAGTTTTGGCATTAAGTAGAGCTAATTAAGTATGTAGGCTATCATTAATAAAAATACAGATACAAAAAACAAAAAGTATCGCACAGAAATAAGGATCACCAATCTATTTTGTGGAATAGGAAACTTGGTTAGATAAGCTTAGACGTCTATTGTCTGACTTATTCAGGTAAAACTGACAAGGAGAAAGTCAAGAGATGGAAGTACTTGAAACTATTATACCAAACTTGGAACAGTAATCAGCAGATACTCAAGCACCGAGCGATGCGGCGTCAATAGATTGGATTCTCTAGGCAGCGTGCCGGGCCCATCCTTTGTATAAAATGAAGACTGCATTCTATTACACCCTAGAAATATATAATGTCTCTATTCTACAACATAAAGAAATATATTTTATAGCTAAGTACCTTTTAAAAAAAAGCTTAAAGGCTAGATATTCCATGTAATCGAAAGATGGAAAACTATTTGATACAATTAGGGCCTTTTAATGTGCCCTGTATTTTTACACCTACGTGTCAACTGAATTCGAATCTGTATAAATCTACTTTACGGGAGCTACTTTTGAGGAGGTTGGCAGAATCGTAACTATCAATATACTATGTATAATTATGTTACGTCAAGTAGTATATGTAATATAATTGTGTAAGTTTATTGTTATGACATATACATGTAAGTTTATATAGGGATTTATTTCATGTAAGTCTATACTATCCTTTTTTTATGTATTTCTGTCGATTCCTAAATATGCTTGCTTCTTGCATCGACCATTGTTTTTGTCTCTGCATCACCCAAAGGTCTGGCTGGAGGAGAATGCCCTAGGCATTAAGCCCACCTTGTACATTAGTGTGTGCATGAAGTCTTTTAAAATAAAAAAAAAAATATATAAATCTAATGCATCAAGTAGATAGTAAACGAATCATGAGCAAACTGTATGTTCCAGAGGAATTTATTGTTAATCAAGTGGTTTGGTGGCGGATCCCCGGGTTAGCTCAATTGACTGTGTTTTTCAATTCCGACATGATTGTTAACGCGAACCTTTGTGAACTTGTGGTTTCTGTTATCTATATGAAAATATTCTGTAGTGTATATTGTATTTTTTCGAACATTATGTTTGATAGGCACTTCATCATCATCGTCATGATCATATCAGCCACAGGACGTCCACTGCTGAACATAGGCCTCCTAATGAGCACTTACTCACGTGAAATTCCTTCTCGGTGATAATCTTGTCTTGGATCAGTTAACTTTCCGCTTAATTTTAATATTTAGGTTTTTGTTCATTTTGTTATGTGTGCTTATTTAGATAGCAATTCTATAAAACTTGGGAACGAAAAGTGTTAAGTACAAAATAATTAGCGCAGATGTGTTCTATCTGAATCCTTTGCGGTTCATGCAACTTTTTTAGCGGGATTGGCTGTGGCCCGGGGCCTACCTTGGTAGCCTGCAAAGGTTGGAGTTTAACTTAGTAATGGGGTTTTAGTCAAACTAACCATTTTCCGTCTTAGCCTAAACTTGCCTGCCTGCTAGCCTGCCTAACCTCATCTAAAATAATCGTAACTGATTCTGCTTACCGAGTCAGCGCAAGGAACTTTTTAAATTTTTATCAGGCACCGCATATTCTCTGACATTCCTATAACATTCATACATGGGTTATTAGCTTTACTCAGGTACCTAAGCATGAAATGGAGTAGGTAGTCGAAGTCTTAGGATTTCAAGTCACGTGCATTGTCACGACTGTCGTACACCTCGTCACGCGATGCGTCATCTAATGAGAATGATGCTGCGTCATCGATCGAAACAGATTTGGAATCAACACTTTTTTGTATAGTAGGTATCCGTATTTCTGTTAAGTAGATGATCGTTCATTTTTTCGTCTCCATAACGTCCGGGGTTTCCATTATTTAATTAGGAGATAAGGTTATCTACCAGACTGGTGTTCTCAGTGGGATTTCAAGATTAATTATATGTCAGTTATAAGTAGGTACATAATATTCCCTGCTCATCCCGCTGGCGTTGTAAGATCAGAGTAAGCGTATATTCCACAGAGATCGGGTAACAGTTGCTTTCTGATGAACCTAAATCTATAAGCGCAATATAAAATGTTTATTTTTCATTAAGATAACTCCTTCAATCCCACTTAGCTGATTGATCAATCAAGACATGATATCGTCGTCGTTCAAAATTGGAAATCCCAATGATGATACTTTTCAAATAACAGCAGAGAACTTTTTTATCTAGGTAAATCCTCTTTTCTCTAGAATAGGTAACAATTTGCGGATGAAAGGTACCTAAGAAGTATCTATTAAGTATAGTAGGTAGCTATTTACTTAATTCACTTTCGTAGAACCTACATCATACTGAATGGTAACAATACCTTGATTAATGAAGTTAGGGTTAAGTTTAGAGCCGAGTGAGATGATAGGCCAATCCAATAAACCTGTTGCGACGATCTCCCTTCTTATTTATTGCGGATCAAGATTTGAGAAACGAGGGCTTTTGCTAATGTTGATATGTACGTGTGTTTCGAAAAATTTAGGTCCTACTTATCGATAGTATCTTTCATGGGAAATTCATCCAGCTGAAGATATTGGAGGTCGTGGTGGCCCGGAGGTTTAAGAGGTCCGCTTCTTATGCATGAGGGTGCGGGTTCGAAACCTACCAACGGCAAGTACCAATGTGACTTTTTCCGAGTGATATGTACTTTCTAAGATTATCTAGACATCACTGACAAACGGTGAAGGAAAACATCGTGAGGAAACCTGGACTAAAATTTCTAATTAGGTATATACCTCTAAGTATTATAATAATTTCGTATTATAATCGCCCACCCGCATTGAGCAAGCGTGGTGATTAATGCTCACACCTTTTCCGTGTGAGAAGAGACTTTGCTGAGCAGTGGGTATTTATGGCTGTTGATGATGATGATGATGATGATGATGATGAAGCCATGGCTAAAAGCTAGTATAACCGCAAAGGTCGGAGATGCAACATCAGATGACTAAGATGTGTCTATGTTTTCTCGTCATATAAGTATTTTTTTCGATCATGGCGCTACTGGAGTTAAAAATATAGGTACCTAAAGTATCTAGGTACGTGCCTAGTTATGTGTAATTGTAATTATGGGCGCGTTCGTGCGCTTCCAACAAAAACTTGCCCGTTTCCCGGGAAGTGAACTTCCTTTACGCTTTTATCGCCATTCGCTGTTCCGGCCGACTCGTTCGTGATTGAGTAACTAAGTGACATATTTCCGTATCATTCGTCATCAATCGGTAATTTATTTATCATTAATTGAAGTATTTTTTAATTGATTTGAAGGTCGGAATCATGGCTGCTAATGTCAAGTTTTGCAATCAGAATTTTGAGATTAGTTAATGTTGTGGCTGGGTTTGAGAAATTGTCATTAGCTCTGGTAGGCACACCCCCTATTATGATAATGGGGCAAATGACGTATCTTGTGAATGGGTAGTAGGTGTAGGTAGACAACATTATCAACCTGTCTAGGATACAGTAGGTACAGTCCCAGACAAAATGAAATGAATTACTTAGGCTTAGAAATTGTTTCCGAACATGATGAGAATGATCTATTCAAAATGATTTAGGATTGCAATATCAACATAATTATTACTGATATGAAGTCCTGGAATACCGTTCATTCCATAGCCATTATTAATTTTATGTTTAAAAGACCAAATGACCAAAATATTAGAAAAAAATAAAATGCTTTCGGCAACCGAATTGGTTCGGAAAAGCAATTTAGTTACATCATCACAGTAATGTTTATCAGTCATCTATGAGACATCAACAGCCTGCTTGAACATAGGTCTTGGTATTCATAAGCTCCCTGCAATCTTTATCAGGAACTTTGTTCACCAAGTGGGTGGATGTCCTGCAGTGGGTACTATTTGCAGATATAAGTTTAGGTGACAACCAATACTATATGGTCGATTCTTGGCTTGTGTATCGTCTTATCGGCTTTCTGGTTCGACCTGATTTGCATGAAGAATTGGTCATCTTTCCTAAATAAGACCATTAACCTCTTGACTGCCGGTATATAAGACACAATAGAAAATGCATTAACACAAGACTGCCTCGTTGGCCGAGTGGTCGCAAGTGCGACTGCCGGGCAAGGGGTCTCGGGTTCGATTCCCGGGTCGGGCAAAGTATTACTGGGTTTTTAAAAATCTCAGTAGTAGCACGGAGTCTGGAAATGTACCCGGTATATGGCAATAGGCTCACCCCCTATTACATGGGACTCATAACATAAATAGTGAAAAGTAGGTGTTACATTGTATAGTGGCATTAAGTGCCGAAATGTGCACCTCTGCCTACCCCTTCGGGGATAAAAAGGCGTGATGTTATGATGTTAGAAAATGCATTGTGTCTCGCGTAGATCTACGTTCCGGCAAACGACGGGTTAATGCATTAGACGTCAGGTGGGTTTCTCATGCCTAAGTATTTAGAAACTTAGCGGTTAAGGCCTAATATTTGTGTCTTTGGAAATACTATCCTAGTTCTTGTTAAGACAGATGTGTAGTTATTGCATTAAAGTATCCTGTTTTCCGTTTTTTCATTGTTTTGATCTCTAGGATGAGTAATCTTTATGGAACTTTCTTATGATGCACACATACTGAATTATATCTGGTAAGTATTTAGGAATGGTACCTACACCACACTGTTGTTTTAAATACTTAAGTATATCTATAGATAGAATGCATGGATTTGACGAATTCTGCCTAGGTCTGCTCTATTCTTTTCTCGTAACTCATTTGTATTATTCGTTGTTGAGTTTGAGTTATTATATCAAAATGAGAGTCCTAAACTTCAGCAAGTTTCTGATGAAGCTGAAACTTTGCTATTAAGAATAATGAGAAAATTGTTGTATTCCTGGCCGGTGGTACAAAACTATAGTAATAAGTAGTTAGTTTAGTGAAATTTGCATAAAATTTTAATATTACAAATCAATAAATCTCTGAATAGCCTGTAATTTTTTGATGGCAAATTGGTGAGGCAATAACATGCAAAATTACCATATTGATACAAACGTCTTCACACAACAAAAGAAAGTATAGAAGCCACAACAAAGCGTTGTTGTGAAGAGTTTGAATGACAATTGGTAGAAGTATCGTGTATCTATGCGGGATCACGATGGCCCCATTCACAGCGAGTATCAACCGACGCTCGCCTCATCTGCATCCACCATTTGAATTTGTAATCAGATTTGCGGGACCCAGCTTCATCCATCATTCATTACCTCCTCGAGACGTTAACGACGAGTTTAAACGTCCCGACGATTCCCTTTAATCAATTAGATGAAGGTAAAATGACGAAATCGCCGGTCGAGACTCTCGCCGCGCCAGTAACCGCTCATTATTTCTTCTTACACGTTTTTTATTGCGGCAACATTATACGTGGGTGTGGTTGTAATTTCCTTTCACCGACGTAAGGGCACACACGCAATCTAAAAACTACTTCTACAATTTTGAACTCTGTGTCAGTGTTGTTAAGATTGATATTCGTGTGAGGCATCGCTTCCTGATGAGAAGATGCCTGATAAAATATTAAGGCGTCCGTCCCTTTCTGTCCTACAAGGTTGCTCTCTGTCGCTCGCGTTGTGGATATCTGTGGATGTTTTTACGCGCGCCGGGGGGCAAAATGTACGTTGTTTTGGCGGCAAAACGCTTCGGGGACTTCGTAACTCAATAACGCGAATACTCAGAAGGGAGATATCGCAACATGTTTTATTTACGGCTTTTGAATTGAACTGCGTTGGTTTTCCAAGTTGGTGATGTGATGAGTCAGCGTGTCGGTCCCGTGTGTGCGTGACAGCGTGACGTCGCAGCCACAGCATATTGCTTCGGAAAATAGGTTGTTTATGAGATTAGCTTCGTTGACACGCAATCGTTTTTACGATCGACGATATTGATCTACTTGATATACGGTTATAGCCGTTTATAACGTTGTCCTATATAGCGTGTAGTCCATTGTTTTTGCTGAAATCGGTCAATGTGAAGCGACCGTCGACTAAAACTAATTTCACATTAGGTTGATATTGTCCAAATCATTATATTGCAATCTATAACGAATACTTACCTACACCAAGAGACAGATTTCGTATCCATAACTGTAAGCATATTTATAACATGCCAAGGCGATGATGAAACAATGCAGACCATGCCAAGCTCAACAAGAAAGCAAAAAAAGTATTGTAAACAACCACTAATTTTGTACGTACAAAAATATGTTAAAAAGAAGAGTATTAAAATGTATCCAACAAATTAGTTGGAATGAATCAGCCCAAACATGAACACACGAGGAATTAAAACAAGCTCAATCAAAATGCGACAAGAAAATCTCAGCTAACTAAAATAAATGGCAGCTTTGATCCTGTCTCGTATTTTATTAAAATACGTACGAGCGTGCATTACCCCAATTTAAGCGTGCAATTAGTGTGCGCGATCCCTCGAGGGTGGAAACAGGGGAGGTGAACTCCCCTCATTGCTCCCGCGAGGGGGTTCTTGGGGTGGCAGGGGGCTAACAGCGGACAGCCTTTGTGATCCCCTTTGTTCCGTGCCATTTCCACCAGACGCCGCGGACAACGGAAATGGAATTGGAAAATGATTCGGCTTTTAGTTGATTGTATAGCACTTTACTCTTGGTGAAAGTTCGGGATTTGGGACCTCGTTAGGGATACAATGCCTTTTTTATCGCATTATTGTTAGAAACTACTTATTGTCATTTATCATTGTTATCTGCCAGCTCTTAATCTTGTTTGATAAATGATTTATAAATGTAGAAACTGCTACAGATCATAATACTGAAATAGTAAGTTAATATTGGATGAAATTCAACAAATGTATGTTTCTATTCTCTAAATCTTACAGCCCATCCATGTTCTCATTTGTTTCTTCAGTAGCAGAATCAATTATACCTACTAACTACATAATAGTTATTGAGGTTCAGCTTCTAAATTACTGCGTATAATAATATACATGGTTGTTAAATTAGTTACCTACTTGTTACAATAACATCTATACGTAACGTCGCGTAAGTCGGTGTATTTACAAACTATACTTAGTTTTACTCTTATGTGAGAATTCTATCTCTAGTAGGTACGCAAGTCTACCGTCTTAAATCAACTTTCAACGGACGGAACCTACTATTTTACCGTCAGATAGACAATTAAAACATGTGTAGGTAAGTCTAAATTTGAGACTTGCCCAAATGTATACGAGGTATTAAAGACTTTTTGTTAATAAAAAAACCTAAAATGGTTAGGATCTACAGTAGATACAACTTCGAAAACACCGGAATACTGAAGTTCGGCGTGTCCTAGGGACATGAATAACTGTCTTGGTTCCCGCAACGAAATAAATCATAAGATATTATAAGAAGAGAAGAAAACCAAATGATAGTTTAGATATTAAAGACTATATAGAGCGTAAGTACGATAACCATTTACCGCCACAGTCGTCGTAGTAAATAAAAAAAGTATAAAAAGGTAACACAAATATTTTCATATTCCCCGTTCCCTCACTTCATGATCCGTTCGAACAGCTATCCGACACGGCCGGAGAGAGGTCAGGTGCAGTTCACAGGATTAACGGCTTAACTTGCTTTCCGAAGCTCGCCTGTGAAATATCCCCTGAATTTTTAGACTTGAGCTTGTCATTTTTAAATTTGTCTTTTTTTTTGTCCGACATGCGACATGGAAAGTAAATATGAAAAAAAAAACACATAATCATATTATGAGACAAAAGGAAGAAGGCTTAAAAATTCTCCATTATAAAAGAAAAATAGACTTCTCCTCATTACCATCAATATCGTCAACAGCTTGTTTTGTTCTTTTTTTTTTAAGTGGGGAAAATCATCGAATGGCTGCTCCCACCTGGGTGAAGCGAGAGGGAGTGTCAGACTCTTACTGACTAAAACCCACCCCGTTCCTTCTCCTGCACGTCGAGCCTCCGCGACAGCTTGTTTTGGTCTACTGCTGGCTCCGTGAAATCTATTTCGTTTTCATTCCGAAATAAAATGGTTATATCTTGGTAATACTATAGTTTTACATAACATCATATAACACAACATCACGCCTTTTATCCCCGAAGGGGTAGGCAGAGGTGCATATTATGCCACTGTACAATGTAACACCCAGTTTTCACTATTTATGTGAGTCCCATGTAATATGGGGTGAGCCTATTGCCATGTTTTCTGCCATTCTTTTTTAAAAGATAGGATCAAAATAAAACATGATGGAAGATCTAAAGGCCGTTGCATTTGATAGTCATAGTGCGAAAACTGTTAAGCAAGCAATTGTTGCCTGAATCGCGTGAACAATCTTGATGTGCTTTGTTTCTATGTCTCACGGGAAAATTTTAGAACATAATATGGTTTTACAATAACTATCGTGAGACATATTAGAATTAACTAAAAATCGTGGGTTACTCACATGAATGTACTGAGAAAAGCTCTACTAGTTTCGAACCACAGAGGGGCTTCCTCATGAGCAGCGTGCGCGGTCGCAGCGATGTCGCGCAGCCTACAGCGAAATGTACATTCACGTGAGTAATTCGCGATTTTTGGGTAATCTTAAGATGTAATATTGAGATATAATCTTATGTTTTGATGTATAGGGTACCATTTGAATGGGTGAATGGGTCGTTGGTAGAGTTATGAGATTACACGTTTCCCTGGCTAGTAGGAGGACATAGATTCGATTAGCTGAGCTGGGAAATGTACCTAGTCGATTTTTCGAAAATCTGTAGAGTACGGAATCAGAGTTTTTGTCTAGATTTAGGTAGGTAATTTTATAAATACTTAAAAAAGGAGAAAGGATATCATGTATTTATTCGGCATTATATACGAATGCTGAAAAACATAATTATAGCTCTATAATAGGTACATAGCATAAGTGACGAAATACGGGTTGTATTGTAATCCATGTGGACCTATGTTTCACTGCTCACCCTTTTCAGGAGCATCAGACGTGATGCTATATTTTCCATTTATGGCATAAAAAATATGTCAATTAAGCTGTAAACTACACAACCCGCAAAAATACAACACAGGTTATGTTTATTAAGAAAATTTTAAAAAAATTGCACCTTGTGTTTAATTATAGTTATATCAATTTTAGGGTTGCACCTGTTCTTATCTAGGTACCTAATTAAGTGTTGAAATACGGTCCTGGATAAAAATTCGTTTCGCGCATAAATTTCGTCTTCATGCGCAAAAACATGCGCGTGCGCCGGTGGCTGGGAACTGATGGCTAATTTAGTGACATTAACGTACCGGTGAGACGAGTGGACGGACGTGTGTATCAATATCTGATGTTATTTATGTTTTAATAACTTGTCATGGATATTATTATGTTATAAGTTTTAAGGCATTTTTTTGCTACATCGTGATGAAGTTATTGCTTCTCGATTCTCATTTACGTGTCATATAATGTAGGTACATTATGTTTATACATAAATAATGTAAGATGTCGTCACGCTAAAAATTACGAGTTTTACACACGTAAATATACTGAGAAAAGCTACATCGTCGCGACCGCGCATGCTGCTCAAGAGGAAGAGTCGCTCTGTAACTCGAAAGTAGTAGAAACTAGTAGAAACTTGTAGTGATCAACATAACGTAACATAACATCACGCCTTTTATCCCCGAAGGGGTAGGCAGAGGTGTACACAGAAGTAACACCCACTTTTCACTATTTATGTTATGAGTCCCATGTAATAGGGGGTGAGCCTATTGCCATATACCGGGCACAATTCCAGACTCCGTGCTACTATTGATCAACTCGTATTTTTTAATTAAATTCAGCAGGACTCACAATAGTTATTATAAAAATGCTATTAATTCCTTGTAAAACGCTATCAATTCTTCTCCATAGGAATCTACAGTTTGGGATGAGCAAAAGCATAGATTTACTGGGGACCTGATTGATAGATATCGTTGAATATTTTATTTGACTTGCAAACAAATAATTTGACTTTGAATTTGACATACAAATTCAGCATTGGCACTTTAGATCTGACTGTACCTACTCAATACAATAGGTACTTACATAAACAAAAATGAACATGAACATACATACTTATTCATATATTTACCTACTTAGATACATTTACTTGACACAAGAACCTCTTCCACGAAGCCTTTAAACATCTCATTTCCATAACGGGCCTTCGAACCTCATGCTGATACCAGGAACACATCATTACGGAGGAGATCACCAGTAATAACGGTAGTAGTATCTGTCTCCCGAGAAACCATGCTTACTGTACCGACCGCACATTTAACTATACTTACTAGTATAACTTGAACTTGGTTTGTATCGGTTGGGAGTACGATGAGAGGTCAGCGTATGTTGGATGATATTTATGTACAACCGTGGTCTGTTTGACGGTGACACAATGTGGTTGTGTTGAAAATAAATTGTTTTGGCTTTTTTGTATGTCTTAGTATGGGCTTGAAATTGAACATTTTCATATCTAAGTCTTTTTTGTTCATAAAATCCTGAAGGAAATCTTGTATTAACTGCTATTATAATACCTCATCAACAGCCATTAAATGCCCACTGCTGAGCAAAGCCTCTTCTCACACGGAGAAGATTTGAGCATTAATCACCACGCTTGCTCAATGCGGGTTGGTGATTTCAAACTTATAATTAGAAATTATAAGTCCAGGTTTCCTACGATATTTTCCTTCACCGTTTGACAGTGGTGCCTTAAATAATCTTAGAAAGTACATATTACTCTGGTGTCTAAATAGTCTTAGAAAGTCTATATTGAATTTGACTAGTTGGCAAGTACCCAATTGACACTTTAATTATAAATCTGTTTAAAATAAAATGATATCGACTTTCGGCCATAGTCATAACTTTGACAGTAAAATCTGACGCCAATCAGATTTCTGTGAGACAGTGGTTTCACTCCGAATTAACCGGCCCATTAGTGTCTAGCATAATGGGAGAATGGCTTCCCACTATGCAAGATTCGATGGAATCGGGGATGATAGAGCCTTTGGCAAGTTGCACGATTCTAGTTTTGACCAGACTTCCTAACTAAATAATATTAAGCTATCCTTTTTTATTTTATCACGCTATTGCCATCTGTTTAATATGCACATTACATAACATCACGCCTTTTATCCCCGAAAGGGTAGACAGAGGTGTTACATTACGGCACTTAATGCCACTTTACAATGTAACACCCACTTTTCACTATTTATATTATGAGTCCCATGTAATACAGGGTGAGCCTATTGCCATATACTGGACACATTTCCAGACTCTGTGCTACTACAGAGATTTATATTAGATAAAACCCAGTAAACTTTGCCCGACCCCGCAACAGACCCGAGACCCCTTGCCCGGCAGTCGCACTTGCTACCACTCAGCCAATGAGTCATACTTAGTCTGTTTAATATGCTTAATGTGAATTGCAATTAATGATGCAGCTGTGTATTAACAAAAGTTTTGCTTTCACAAATTGTAAGAATCGTTGTAAAATGTTTATGTGTCCAGATTCTAAACAGCTAGAATTACCATCTTTAATTGAAGTGTGATTTGCATTACCTAGTTATTTACGTATAATAAAACATTTGTATTCACTACATTAGCATATAAATTATGTGCTGCGGTTTCTACAAGTCGTAGAAGTAGAGGTATATAATAGGCCTGTCTATGAGTTTCGTTGGCCGAGTAGTCGCAAGTGCGACTGCCGGGCAAGGGGTCTCGGGTTCGATTCCCGGGTCGGGCAAAGTATTACTGGGTTTTTTAAAATTCTCAGTAGTAGCACGGAGTCTGGAAATGTGCCCGGTATATGGCAATAGGCTCACCCCCTATTACATGGGACTCATAACAACTAGTGAAAAGTGGGTGTTACATTGTACTGTGGTAGAATGTGCACCTCTGCCTACCCCTTCGGGGATAAAAGGCGTGATGTTATGTTATGTTTTTTATGAGATTCGTGAATTCAGGTCAATTTGACTTCACGGTGTAGCGGGTTCAGAGCAACTGTTTGTGTGATCCATATACCTATTGTTGTTTCGCGTCTGGGTGTCATGTGTAGGTGACATTTTATGTTTGTAAACGTGGGGCAACGTCGTTTAAAAATATTTGTTTTGTTACTAGCAACCCGCCCCGGCTTCACACGGGTACATTATGCATGTATTACACATATAAACCTCCCTTAAGAATCACTCTATCTATTAAAAAATATCGTATCAATTGTCGCGGAGAACCTAACGGGTAACCGGGGCTCCGCTCGATGCAGAAGGAACGGGTGGTTTTAGTCAGTAGTCTGACACCCTTCCGCCCACCCAGGCGGGAGTCATTCGATTTTCCCCCTTAAAAGATCCGATACGTAGGGACAGACAGACGGCGGATAACGACTTTGTTTTATACTATGTAATGATAAATTTTTAAAGGTAGGTATTGTTTTGTGTTATAGTCTAAAATCTATTGAAGTAGATTTATAAACTAAATGTTAACTGCAGTAAATTATTCTAGAGTCAGACAAAGTCTTTGTGAAGGAATATTCGACACAACTAATGCGCAAGCTGATAGGCAAATTGATCTGATAGAAAATTGCTTATCTGTATCTAATTAGAACTGTTTTCATTTAAGGATATTAAGTACTTAAATATTTTTATAATTGGCATACCTCTAATATTAATTTGATCTCTAGATTCAAAAAGGTGTCCTCGATAAATATTGTTTTAAAGTTAACTGTGTTTCTTTTTTTTAATTGTGTTTTCTAATTTTGAAAGCATATCGTTGAATATATTTTCGATATTCAAATCAATAGCATTCAAATTAACGATTAAAAAAAACTATGTGCCTACCACAAACTTACATAACAACCACATAACCTTTTAAACGAGGCTAAAATCTAAACGAGGCTAAAATCTGACATTTATATTTAATCGAATCAAGAATTTAGGCACAATCGATTTAAATTGAATACATTAGCTGTGTGGCCACGTGATTAATGATTTTTGGGGCACAGACGTGTAGACAGGCAGAAAGAGTATGAACCAATAGTTTGACATTTGTGGCCGACTCAGGAACACTATGCTCTAATCTGCTCGGCAGTATAACGATGTACCTGCTATTGACTAACGTTTATGGGCCATAAAACTATTTTAATATGTCCATTAGTATGCTGGCGGCGCTCGTCAATTAGGAGACTGGCGAATGTTGCCACATTAACTTCGGGGTTGCCATGTAAGGAAACTTTTTTCGCCCAATTTTATAACAACATATGCTCCGTACTTATGATGGATTACATTTTCGCTTGTAATTCTCCATTCATATATGTTGTTAAGGAATTTTTAGTTCGTTAAAATTAAATTATTTGTTTCGTTATCGATAATAGTTTCGGTTTCCAAGTACTTGGTATAGTTATAAAGTTAATTAAATAAGTTAATTATGGATGCATTCTGGTGACGGCACTTTGTTTGCATGTAACATTTTAACTGACTGAACACCTGGTTTTTATATAAGTTTAGAGAAGTGTTTACCCGTTGCATTAACTTAAATTATCTTGAACCTTGAACCCGTGTTTACTTTAATATGAAAAGATTTTTTATAATGTACCTAACCTTCTCAATATCGACGACACAAACAATACAGTATCGCTTATCACATTCTTCCACCTCACACGACACCCTAATTCCCACATAAAAAACTCAAGGGTTGTAATTAATCCAATCGCCCGTAACTTTAATCTGGCAACCCAGCGCATGCTTGGAGTTGCTCGCCGAAAAAACTCGTGCGGAGTCCAGTCCGACCAGTTTCACGTTCGCAGAATTGACGCGAGAGCTAAAATAAAAAAAAAAACACAAATTGTCGGTGACCGGTGGCCCGAGCGAGTGTCCTCAAGGCTCACTACTTTTATATTTTAGTTTAAATATGTGGTAATTGACGACAAAATGTCAAATGTTTGACTACATTTTGGAGTCAACTAGATGCGGCATTATAATGGAGCCGACTCTTATCAGGTCATTAATATTAAGATAATAATACTAGCTTGTAATTCTATACTGTTTTGCGGCTAGATAATCATATCGAGCAATATCATAAATACGAGCACTTTTATATGAGAGTTCTTCTAAAGCTGTCCATTCGTCCCAGTCATCTTCGTTATTTACATCTGGTTCACGTCGATGACCTTTTTAATATGTAAATAATATATAAATAATATAATAAAATAGTTCTTTTTCTCTAATTTCCTTCAAACTACCTATGTGTACAGTGTATGGTCTTCTTAATCAGAAGGTATCAGTATTTTAAGAAGGCCAGAAGGCACTGACGGGACATCCGATCGCTCAAACTGTGTTGGACATAAATATATATAATTCCAAATTGTGTGATTTTCAATATTTACCTAGGTATATAAAATGTTGGAAAACTACATAACACTCCGTTGAGAGAGAATAATACTATTTAATAAATTATTGGAGAATAATGAGGCTTAATACTAAGAACACAGCGTGTACTTGAAATACCTGATGTATGAAGAATTGAAGATTGGACTACCTGATGAATGGCATACTTTTTTATTTGCTAAACTTTTTAAATCATAATTAATCAAGCATGTCGATGAAACGTAGAAGCTTCTTCTAAAATTATAGCAGTATAGTTTTTCAGGTATATACACTGCCGTTTCCGTGTGCACATTGCTCATATTATTGACACATAGCAGCTAGGTTGGTACGGTGGCTGGACAACCGGCTGCCGTGTAGCGTGCCGCTGGTTCGATTCCCGCACAGAACAAGACTTAGTGTGATCCACAAATTGTTGTTCCGGGTCTGGGTGTCATATGTATGTGAACTTGTATGTTTGTAAACGCACCCACGACATAGGAGAAACTCCTAGTGTGGGGCAACGTTTTTTTTAAAAAGAAAAAAAAAGAAGGTACTCAATGAAAAAGATACATAGCCTTGCAATAAATCATACTTAAGTCTTAGTATTACCATTACCTAAGGGTAAAAACAATGACCGTTTTATTGATAAGAATGTTCAATTTTCCAATATAAAAGTAGCATACATATGTTACTCCTTAGTACATCAGCTACCTGCCAACAAAAGTCTTGCAAAATCGGTCCAGCTATTCCAGAGATTAGCCAGTACAAACAGACGGACAGACAGGCAAAAAACCTAAAAATGTTATTTTGGTATATGTATCGTATGTATATTCATATGCATGTCGTAAAAGCGGTTATGTTAAGAAGGTTTTACAAACAGACACATTATTTTTATTTATCCATAGAGATATATAGATTTACAATACTTAACTATAATTTGAGTTATAAAATAAAGATCATTAGAAAAACTAAAGAGTTCTTATAGATTTAAAGTACCTAAGCATGTTATTAGTATTATTTGACTGGTTATTCTAATCCTGATAGTTTATATTTAGCTTTACTGTGTATGAGGAGGTCGTTATAAGAGCTTTATGTCATGTAGACAACCAACATTTGGCATATGAAAATTATTCTTAAGAACACCAACTCCAACAGAGGTAAACATTGGTCCAAACTTTCACCGCTACAGTTTATACGTTGCGCCGGCGCGGTGTAGGTTGGCGAAATCACACGTATTTCCGAACGCGAATCGATTATATCTTAAAGGGCTACCAATTATAAAGTCTTTCGACAAACTTGGTCTTTAACATTTCCACGTAAGGCGTGATGAGCACTGTCAAACACCATAACATTTTTTGAACACCGTCATATACTGTACCCAAAACTATGGTGATAAGGATAATTAACTTTCAACTCTATCGTTTTGTAATAGAGTAGGTTTTCTGTTGGAGATGTTTGTTAATGGTAGCTGGATTTGCGTTAGCAATGAAAACCATTCCATCGAGAAAGTTGGCTTCTTGAGAGTGTTTTGTAAACTAATTATGCGATATCACGTCTTATAATTATGTAATTTAGGTTCATTTATATTTGTGTTTGTATGCCATATTTGCATTTACTACGTAAGAAGTGAAAATATCAATAATTTTCACTCTTATTATGAGAGGAATTTATCGTCATTTATATAGGAAGGAGAAAGGCAATTATTTGTTAGTTAATTGAAGTGCGTACTTATAAAAGACCATTATAAGGTATTTTTAAGTATCGTAAGACATACTAAATTAATTACTAGATACTACTGTAATAGAGTTGGCTGCACGAAGTCGCCGTGTCCACGCACGCTGCTCGTGAGGAAGAGTCCCACTGTGGCATGAAACTAGTAGAGCTTTCCTCAATATTTATGTAAGTAAAGCGGTAGTTTTAATTAAGTTAGCAAATATTTATTTTGTATGAACTCCCGCATCAATATTTGCTATGTATTGTAAACTTAGTCAATTGTAGTTGATTAACTAAAAGTCGCGGGTTACTCATGTGAATATATAGAGAAAAGCTCTATTAGTTTCGAACCAACCACAGAGGGGTTCTTCCTCATGAGTGCGCGGTCGCGGCGATGTCGCGCCTACAGGCTAGCGTTGATGCTCGCATCGGTGTTGCTTTTTTTTTTTTTTTTATTGGAACCACAAACAAGTTTACAATACACCTTAATATTTATATCTTAACTAATACAATTTTACTTATTGCAAACTCAACATCAACCTAAATATAAATGATTTAGAAAATGATGAACCTGCACCTCAATATAATCACGTTTCAATCAGGTTTCATAGGAAGTATGTTACCGTGGTAAAAATAACTAGAGAAAAAAAAAATGCGTGTATGTATGCATGCATATGTTTGTTTGATTTGTGTGTGTGTCTGTGTGTGTAGGTTGCAGTTATAACACAACATAACGATGTACGATATTGTGGTTTATATATTTTCCTGTGATAATATTTTGATTATTTGCTTTCTGTATGCATGTTTACTATTGCTAAATATATCCAATATACTCAACTTATTATTATATGTCCCAAACATTCGATTCAGCGGAGACCGACTGCCGGCGTCTTTTATGAGTATATTCACGTGAGTAACCCGCGATTTTTAGTTAATTTAGTATGTCTCACGATAGTTATTATAAAAATAAATGTTGTTGGTTTAATATTAATGACACTTCAATTTGGAAAGCGGTAAATAATATTAACCTGCTATTAACAACCACACAAATAAGTAAATACTGATTAGTCTATTCATAAATAAAGTGAAACTGCTAACGAATCAAATATTTAAAGAAAACAAACACCTTTAAACAATTATTAGATAAGTTGATGGACTGATAATTATACTTAATAATGGCGGACTACAATAACTGCGTACTATCACGATATTGTACGAACTCGAACATAAATGTGTCTGTATCAATCATATCGAACCTGCACTTGATTCACGCGATGCCGTACTAAATGTCCTTTACACATGACACTTCAGCCTTGTTATTTTTATAAAAAAATATTATTGTCAAATGTGTTTGTAAGAACAAAACTTAAGAATGAATGAATCAATTGTAATTAATTACTTAAAAAAATGTAGATAAGTAATATGAAGTTTCGCTCTACATTTTAGTTGATGTAGATAATTTGCTGAGACTAAGAAATTTGCTTAGACTGACTCGTTGGCCGAGTGGTCGCAAGTGCGACTGCCGGGCAAGGGGTCTCGGGTTCGATTCCCGGGTCGGGCAAAGTATTACTTGGTTTTTTTTTTAATTCTCAGTAGTAGCACGGAGTCTGGAAATGTGCCCGGTATATGGCTCACCCCCTATTACATGGGACTCATAACATAAATATTGAAAAGTGGGTGTTACATCTGTGTGCACCTCTGCCTACCCCTTCGGGGATAAAAGGCGTGATGTTATGTTATGTTGTGTTAGATAATTTGGTAGACTAAAATATGAAAACTGTTAAAAACAACAAATCATGTACGATGACAGTAGACAGTAATAAATAAATTAATATCAGTCTGTAATCCTCTCTCTGTTCAGAAAAGCTTGTTCCTATTTACAGATGAAGGGAGAGTGACACTGATTCATAGACCTTGTGATTATTATTTTTTACCAAGTGCTAACAAGCACTTGGTAAATTCAGAACGTCACGACTCGTGTCACGGCATTTTAGCTGAGCACTGGCCTTTTTGCACAATTACTTATATTGTTTTTTTTTTATTTTTATGTATGTAGGGTGTAAGGGTGCAAATAAACTGTTTTTCTTTTTTCTTTCTGTCAATTTATTTTAAGTTTCTTTTTCAGTATATGTACTTTGAATTAGTTTAAATTATAATTCTATTTGTTTGAAAACATTTGGATTTTTGCTGGTTATTTCCTGTCTGTCTTTTTGCGCCATATTGTGTAGGTACCATTATAATAAACTTTCGGCTTAATAAACCTTCGTCGGACGTCGAACCGAACGAAAACCAAAGCCATGAAACGCTTTGATCTTCCGGTCCCTTTGTTCTAAACTATCCTTACTATGAAATTATAATTATGTTTGTTTGTTTGTCTTCCTTGCAATTAGAAAGCGTTTTAGGCGGCTAAAGAGTGTTATATCCTTAGATGTTTTCTTTCTTTTGAAAAACATATATCCTGACAACTTGTGTTACCTGCTTCCGAAGATTAGTTATTTTCTCAATTGTGATGCACAAACGGATAGCTTTAATTTTATAGACGAAGATAGATAATTAATTTAAATTTCCGTTCGTTAGTCTCGCTAGAACTCGAGAACGGCTGAACATATTTGGGTAATTTTAGCCTTGAAATGTTAGGCGATACGAAGTATACCGGGTCAGCTCGTAATATCTAATTCATTTACCTACTAGCGACCCGCCCCGGCTTCGCACGGGAGCAATACTTATGTAAAAATACCTACTACAAAATGTTCTTATACACCACGTTCACAGCTGTTGCAGCAGCTATGCGATCGTTGCAAGTCATGAAGTGCTTTAGGACGAAACGCGGCCATCAACGCCGCAACAAATACGTCTCTGCATTTTAAATTTGTAATATCTTCGGAAATATTCACTTAAATAACATGCTGTAAAAAGCATATTGATCTATGATAAATGCACAATTTATTTAAAGTACTTAATTGGATTTAAGCTGTATTGTTTAAAATCATTTCGTAAATAACCATTGATAGTAAAGGATAAAAAATGGTTATGGTGGGTTATCCCTAATAGATAGATATATACCATCGGGGACTTTTTTGTTGAACTTTTTAAGGTGGTCAATACTGTAGTACATTATTTTGGTCTATCTCGTCTCGTAAGGTACAGCCAGCGTTTGCAATATAAGCGCAAAAGAAACGTGCTGATTTACGACATCACATTAGAAACCTCTAAATTTATCAATGTTTCTCTACTATATTATGCATGAATTATACATAAACATTCCTTAAGAATCACTCTATCTATTAAAAAAACCGCATCAAAATACGTTGCGTAATTTCAAAGATTTAAGCATACAAAGGGACATAGCGACAGAGAAAGTGATTTTGTTTTATAATATGTAGTGATAATACCATGTTTTAATGCAAATAAATGGATTTAAAATATTTTTTTTACAATAATTACTCTGATCTATTGAAACACAGCGTCACAGTCACACGGCAACAGCAAGTCAAGTCTAATTACGGTAAGCTACCGCGAAAACCAATTAGAACGAAATGTGTGTCGCGCGTAAACTAGCGCGTCGGCTGCTAACTACGGCACAACGTCTTTGTTGTCTACCTTAATGACGTACCTAGTTGCAGTGTTGAATCACTGTTAAGTTTGTTTGGTACTATGGCGATTGAGATTTATATAGGGTTGCTATTTAAATTACTAAATACAACAGACTGGAGATTGGACAGGACGCTGCTTTATGTATTGTATAAAATTATACAAAATAAAATAAAGTGAATTAGTCAAATTCAATACTTTTTTAATTCGAACTGTCAAAAACGACAGTCTTTTATGAATTTTGTACGAGAATGTGTATTGTGACGTCACGTTTTCTGAGCGTCGAACAGCATAGGTACTTATTTTTTTTTAATTAGTTGGTGGAAACCCCTGGTGTTGCGGGTGTCCATGGGCGGCGCTGATCGCTTACCATCAGGTAATCCGTCTGCTCGTTCGCCTCCTATTCCATAAAAATAATAATATAGGTACAGTGTGATCCACATAAACATTGATTTCTCTTCCTATACATTAAACACCTATACGTAGCCCTACAATAATTCTTTACGTAAACACAAATCAAACCTATCATACCCAACATTAGCATCCTTTGCCTAATTTCTAGCTGCAGACAATCCTTGACTATTTATTCGTGAGCTGCATCACAAACAGGGCAGCCATTGTTGTGTTGCTATTGTAGAACGTTGTTAAGTCAGCGCACGGAACAGTTGTTGAGTGGCAAGCGTTGCAAAACGGGGACAGGGCTGTGCTGTGACAAAAAAGAGTGCAAAAAATTTGGCGGGTGAAAAAATAACGGCGTATTTTTATAATGTTGTCAGAGTAAAATATTGACTTAATCCATGGTTTGGTGGAGCATAGATCTAGGTGAGACGCAAATACACTAACCCTGCGGAATGTAGATCTAGGCAAGATAATGTGTTTTCTATTGTGTGTCAAATAGCAGCAGAATGAACCGACGCGATTAATGTAAATTATATAGGTTACTGCATACCTATTTGTTCAATAGCTGTGTTCGGCTAATCTTGACACACTCAAAAAAACAATACGAAAATTAATTTCTGTCAAACGAATTTTCGTATGGTTTGCGTTAATGTGTTCTATTTTTCTCTTTTCTGGAGACTCGATCCAGTAAAGTTTTATGGAGAAAAATTATGTGGCGGTTTTGCTAATAAAACTAAAATAACTAATTATTAATGCGAAAGTTTGGGAGCGATTTGTATGTATGTTTGTAGGTACTCAATTGTGTCAAAACAGCTGAAGATATCAGGTTGAAATTTGGAATGGGGATAGATTAGAAAGAAGAAAGAAAAAACGATTAAAACAAGTGACATGTACAGATGTGTGAATTTATTAGTAGATATTGATGGATACATGTCCAAGTCTGTGGTGAAATGGGACCAGTTCAGCATGTGCAAGACAGAGCCTTGTGCTGGTATTCTACTGGCCCCTTAAGTGACTCGCGGACGAACTAGCCACCAATTAGACATCAGCAATTTAATTTTTTTATTTAGGTTCCGCGGTAACCGCGGTCCGAGGTTAGTCATATAATATTATTAAGTAATTAGGCACACTTTTAATTAATATTTGAACTTTTTTACGTAACGTTTTATCGAGAATAGAACTTCTTGCTTGAGGCTTGCAATCGCACGATCAATGAGTTTCGGTTATTCCTCTCATGTAAAACTCTTCAATAGGTTAAGATGTAATATAAGTATTTCTCACAAGTCATTGCTTTAGCCATAAAACAGTTCATAAAATTAACTATCCGAGTGTCCATAACGTTTGCACCAGAGAATATTAACGGACCTTTAATGTCTTCAGGAAAAGGGGAACTGGTGACCTAAAAATAAAAATGTATGACTCAGTACTTATCATACATTTTGTATGTATTTATGAGCAATATAAAGTAAGGTTTCTCATTATAGATAACAGGAAATTCTTGTGAATAAACATTTTGAGGGGAAACCAGCACATAACTCATACATGCCTATTAGATTTTGGATAAATTTTTAGAAAATTTCCACCGATGGTATAGAATCTAAAAAGTGTCAAGTCCATAGTAACATATTCTCTGCTACACAACTAGTACTCTTGATACAGCGGCTGGGCAACTACCAGTTGCTGCCCTTGCTCGAGTCGCGGTTTTGATATAGGTACGGTTCATTCACAGCCTCACAAAATACCGACATGAAACAACGCTTGCATTGTGTTTCGTCGTGTGAGTGAGGTTAGCGGAGGCGCAATTCTCCTCCCCTTCCCCAATCTCCCCAATCCCTGAATCCCCGACATACCTCAAATTCCTAACCCCCAAAAGGCCGGTAACTCACTTGTAATGCCTCTCCAAGTGTCCACGGGCGATGCCGATTGCTTACCATCAGGTGATCCGTCAGCTCGTTTACCGGCTTATTCCATAAAAAAAATCATGTTGACAAAGCGTTTGTAATTATTTTCTTCCAGTTTTTCAAATGTAATGACTTAAATTACGATTTCTTTTTCGTGTTACACGTGACAGCCCTAATTCAGCTACCAAACGTAAGCAGTTACGAGTACGTCTAACTGCCAACTAATGGCAGCGCGGTAGGTACCTACTGGTAATTGCTTCCTTTCCTTCACCCACTCAGCAATTATAGTGAAAGCAATCCTATTGGAAAGCAAATAGGAGTGATTATCCTTAATTTTTAACACCTCTCTAGGCACTTATGTGTAAGTGGTAGACGTCCTACTGGGATACTCCGTCCTGGGATATCCTACTTTTCTTTTTTAACTTTATTTTTGAATCCTCTAAAGCTTTGAATGTCTCGTTGGCTGAGTGGTCGCAAGTGCGACTGACGGACAGGGGGTCTCCGGTTCAATTCCCGGGTCGGACAAAGTATTACTGGGTTATTAAAAATTCTCAGTACCTAGTAGCACGAAGTCTGGAAATGTGGCCGGTAGGCTCACCCCCTATTACACGGGACTCATAAGATAAATAGTGAAAAGTGGGTGTTACCTCTGTCTGCACCCCTGCCTACCCCTACGGGGATAAAATGCGTGATGTTGTGTGTAAAAATTTGGCCTGTTCAATCGTTAAGTCCTGAACTCTGTTCCTACCAGGGAAAATCGAGTTTTTCGGCATCAGTTAATAAAATAGATAATGGGGATAATTATAATTGAGCTAATTAGGCGTTCTATTACTAATTAAAGGAACGTCCATGAGGACAGGAGTAGAATGATACTGTGAATGATAAGTGATAGGTGCCCCACCTATCACTGTCAGCATCTATGAGTACGATAAGAGAGCATGGGTCGGCGGATTCTTCTTGTGTTCCTACCTATGCAAAAAACGTAGGCCAGCTAGATATCTTAACTAACCATTATTAATACCAAAGCGTGGCCACAGTTAATGATCAAAAAAAAAAACTAAGAAAAAATATAGAAAAAAGAAATAATGCATGTTGCTGTAAATCAATCTTGCTCTAATTGAACATAAGACACACAAACGATTAGTTTTCTTTAAAAAAAAAAGATAAATTGATGTTCAGTGAAAGTCGAAGCAGTATAACACGCGAGTAAATGTATAACTTTATCCGCGTCCGCCATAAATACATGCGTGTGAGTCGAAAAAAAATGTTTTGTAATAAAAAATATAATACTTAAGGCAAAGTGCCGTTTAGTTTGACATAACAACATAACATCGCAGAGGTGTAAGTACATATACCTCTGTACAATGTAACACCCACTTTTTACTGTTTATGTTATGAGTCCCATGTAATAGGGGGTGAGCCTATTGCCATATACCGGGCACAATTCCAGACTCCGTGCTACTACTGATAATTTATAAAAAAACCCAGTTTAATTTTACTGGTTATAATAATGGTGTAGATCATAGCCGTCTATTAGAAGACTTACATCACTAGATGATTTACATCACCATCAGTTTGAGGACGGAGGACGTCGAGTACCTACTGAACAATAATTTATGTGTTTTAGGTATAAATTATATAAGTCCATACCATACATATTATTCTGTACGGCTATCATCAACCGCCTTCTCGCGGTATAGGCACTTATTTAGGTAATTCACTGTTATTTATTTGACGATTTGATGAAAGGTGAAAGGACTGATTTTGCCATAGAAATTCTTGAATTGTAAAAATCTCTACGTAATTGAAATCGAAGGGACATAGGTAAGTGAAAAATCTGTAATAAGTGCAATGAGGAATAGAGGTAAAGCCGTAGTATTAAACAAACGTTCTTATTAAACAACTACAGGCAGACATGTAACAATTTATAATCTGTGTTCGTTGTATGTCCATTTTTTCACAGTAGTATTAGTTACACATTTTTTTTCAAATAAAAATTAATTAAAACAGGTTTAATTGACAAGTTAGGGACATATGAATGCGTATTGTCAGTTGATGGCATGCTATGTGCCTCCAACCGTGACGTCAGTTCTATGATACCATATTATGTCCGGTGAAAGGTCTACAGATCCCTATAACTGATAGTAGGAATAAAATTAGTTATCATTACTATAGAATAGAATGATATTGATCTAGTATTGTTTTTATCTAGGGGTGTTGACAAACAGGATCGTAATTTAAACGTACCGTTGTAAAATATGTTCTATGGATTTTATTGTCTGTATCTACGTTAAACTTTTATTTTGTTTTTTTAACCTTCTATTTACTATTCATTCTATACTGCACGGATCAAATTCAATCATCATCAATTCGCAATTATCAGACATAAAACGTCGACTGCTAAATATAGGCCTCCGTCGGTGACTTTCAGAGTGGCTTGGAAACGACCTACTAATAAATAACTCGCGCGCCTCAAAGAGTCATCAGACTACCACGGATCCCCAATAGGGCTGATACTGATACGGAGTCGCGCAGAACGTGAAAGATTACCGGGGCTCCGGCTCGAAGGGCAGAAGCAAGAACGAGGTGGTTTTTAGCCATTAAGAGTCTGACACTCCACGCAAGGTAGGAGAAGTCATTTGATTATTTTCCACTTTGAAAAAAAGGTAATGTTAACTTGACCAGCAGCTGTAGCCAAATGCCATTTAGCTTGTCTACAAAATTTTATGGAATTGACGTAAATTTTGACACTTGTCAGTGTCATCCCCATACATTTAGTTTTCTACTCTCTCGATAGACAAGCGCTAAAGTGGCGTTTGGCTAAAGGCACAGAGCAGCCACATTAAATTAATCAATGAGGTAATCAAAATTGAAGATTTCTTGGAAACCTATGCGTATAACTTTCTAAGTTTTCTCAAACAACATTATTTATATTGAAAAGTCCAGTTAATAGGTTAAGTACCATTACCGCGTGTGCTAAGTAAGGTGATTCAGAAGTATGTAGGTACTTAACCGGTAATGTATGCGTTGCCATCTAAGGCTGACTATGACATGCATATATTATTCATAGAAGCTTCACAAAGTGAGACAAAAGGTGTAATAAGTATGTGTTTAGAGGTGATTTAGAATAGTGTTATGGATGTCTTATACAAGTGGATAAGTACATAGAATACTCTTCCCGCGGATGTGGTTACAGCCGACTACAGGGCATATAGAGGTATTAATGGCTGATCTCAATCCAAAATCTGTAAATCTGAATATATTATTGATAAAAACTCGATACAACTAATGTCAAAATTTGATCTTTGATCCTGGGTTTCCACAAACATTTCAATACCATATTTGGACAAATCGGATAAAGATAAAGATAATTTATTTGCATAAACATGTGTCATTCATACAAAAGCATGCAAGATGTTAATCGGTTAAGCTGTTAAGCTGTTCTCGAGTATCAGCGAGACTAACGAATGGAAATAGGTACATTTTATTACCTACAGATTTCGTTCCATTATTGATTTCGGCCGTAATATAGTCTCTATTACATTTAACAGCGACCAGGGTGCTTACTCTTGAAACTAATCTCAATGTCAATGCAATTTCAATCCAATAAAATTTCAATAATTATCCAATGTCAAAACTACATATACAAACCCAATCGTAGGTGTTAAAGTAGCATTTAGAATACGGAATATAAAGCCGAACTCAATACGATTTAGTTCGTTAAATATCCATGCACGCAATACGAATGCAATGGGCGCTAGTGTTCATTTATTTATTCATTTATAATATGGACAACCAGTAGTTGCTACATTAGGTCTTATATCCAAGCACTTACATTGTAATAAATTTTAAATGCCCAACATTTTAAGGTGTCACAACATGCACAGTAGCCTAACGATGACACTTTTATCAGTATTTATGGTAATCGGAAAGTAAAATAAAAAACTGAAATAAAAAATCTAAGTACATATTAAAAATCTACGTATTATGGTCACTCAATATTCTCACTACAGCCTTTTTAAAATTAGGTAAGTAGCGTGTCAGCAAAAATATCCACTTCACCAGAAATTTCGCTATAGGACTTTGACAGTCGAGGCAACTCAAGAGTACGAACTTTTACAATAACAATGTCGATCGATCGGAATTGGATTCAAGAGTAAGCCACCTGGCAGTAGTTGCTCTCTTAAAAACCTGGAACTGTCAAATTGTGGGCTCCAATCCGCCTGCTGAACTTGGTGACTGGTGATCAACAAACCAGATTTTAAATGTTGGATCGCTATGAGTGATATGTACTTAATATGTACCGGAGTGATACCACGGCCTCACAGAAAACCGACGAGAAACTTTTGCGTTGTGTTTCGTCGAGTGAGGTTACGGACGCCTAATTATTATGTTTTAATGGCTAATTAATACTTATCTCTATAAAATTATCACTTCTGTGTATCCGAAGTCAACGCTCGATTACAAACACATATATTACAAAATTACCTCCCACATACAAATCAAAATATCGCAACCAGATAACCAATACACACCCAAAAAAGAAAAAATTACAACACCTATTGCACAAATCTAATAACTTTACGACATAACTGAACAATGGCTTCGTATTGAAACTCAAACAATAACTATATTGAACGGAAACTAGACAGACAAACACACAATAGCTACCGTTAGTTTGCTACCGTCAGTTTGCTACTGGTAGCTGACTCAGCGGTAATTGGGAACGGTATGACGCCTACTAAGGCTTCTGATGTTGAGTAATCTTCGAGTTTTAATGAGCGATTTCTCTGTTTTGTGCAATATAAGGTAGGATTACAAGTTCAATTGTTACATAGTTTTGTATTTGATTTTCGAGATGCGTAATGATGATTAAATGTCATAGCGTTTTCGATTCACAATGTTACAATTGAATAAAAGTTTAGTTCAGATTTAGGAAGTCTATATTTGGTGTACGGCAAACCTCATTATCATCAGCCCGTTTCCGCCACCATGAACAGCATTGAAGTCGATTCTTCAGCTCTGTACATCGAATCGTTGCCAGCAACCATACGGATGCCTAATTACTTATTTATTTCATGAATAAGTATCATTCAACATCGTTCATGCTAATTATTTCCTATACGGAAGAACCTCTAAGTCATATTAAAAATATCAAAAAACCTAATTAAGTTGGTAAGTACCTATTCACTTAAAGTATTAGAAATACTCTTTTAAAATTACATCACATTTATGTTCACGCTGTATCGGTATTAAAACGTAGTTATTTCATCAACGTTATCAGTCCTTTATGCAGATTAATGACGTCACTCCTATCAAGAATAATATAATTTTGAAACGATAAATAATATTTAATATCACTAAAAATAATTGATTTGTTTTTCGGGTTTGGTTCGATTTCTCCTGACAGCGACTGTCGGTTTCTCAGGCTTAGTCTCGTGGTCAATCTGTGTCGTTGACGTTTTTGATTTTTGAGACATGTTCCTAATTATTAGGGCTGGAGTTTGAGTAAATGCCTAGTATACAATGATCGCGCAATGACAATATGATCGCTCTCCAAATTGAACTACAGCATTAGGTTCTTAAAAAAGTATATTTTCTTCGTGGCCAGCAACACACTCGTAACACCTTTGGTATTATATAAGTAAAAAAGATACAGTGGTTTTTAGATGTTGTAGCTATCGTGTGTAAGAAAACAAAACGAATGTGTTATAATATTACTCCTTAGTCTACTTCTCATTACTTACTTTTTCATTTAATGAGTCCTTGAGCCCCATTGGTTGACCGAATCGAATTCATTCGCCATGCTATTTGCAGTTGATGACTTATACTTGGTTGATTAAATATTTCTTATATTACTATTTGTTCTGATTATAGTTTCGTCCCCAAGGAATTGAGCAAACCTCGTTTCATGTAGGTATGGCGGAATAAAAAAATTTTTGCATTTATATTTTTGTCGTTCTGGAAAAGTAAGGTTCACAATGATGTAGGAATTTCCAAACCACCCCGTAGTTTTGAAGCCTATTCAATGAAAACGAACAAACAATAAACCATATTTCTTGTAACATTAGTTTGAAAACACAGAGAGGTCGCCTCACGTCAGCCATTTTGTTTTGTAAATAGTGACGTCATATCTGTATGCGTCATTGTTTTGATAAAATAATTGAAAAACAAGTATTAATAGGTATTGTACTTTGTATATTTAATTAGCACTGTGACCGTGGCTTTATCGCATTATCGGGGTAAAAGGTCATGGTCTATTTGTATGTCAAATTTCATTAAAATGTGTTGAGTAATTTTCCATTATGAAGCAGGTAGGTACCTATTCAGTAATCCAATAAACGTTCTTCTTCAGATAAATATTATAATTAAGTTAAGCACTATCTTTAGATCGCAGTACAATACTTTTGTCAACATCACAATTCTTGTCGCAAATGGAGATTCTCACACCAGCGCGTTCTATGAACAACCCGACGCCCGAAGACCGCAATAAGAGGTTCAGCAAACGTGAACATTATGACAAACCCTCTTATGTAGGTATAGGTTATTCATAGTCAAGTAGTGTACTGTCATCGGCTGTTGGTATTGAAGCCGCGATGCTGGTGTCGCGTTGGTACCTTACCTAAGTACATACATAACACAGAAAAATTGTTGGGCACGAATATCCTTACTATTATAAATGGGAAAGTGAGTTTGTTTGTTTGTTTGGTTCCGCTTTCACGCCGTAACTTCTAAACTGATTGCTTTGAATTTTTGCAGGCGTAAAGGTAAAAGTTCGGAATAAATAATAGAGTACTTTTTATCCCGGAAAATTTTGATATTCCCGAGGGAAAACAAAAGAATTGGTATAGATGGCGCTGTGTGTAATGGTATATGTCACATAGGCTACTTTTATCCTTTTGTGGCGCGAGCGAAGCCGCGGGTAAAAGCTAGTTACCTATAATATAATACTTTAAAACATCCCTATGCTAAAGAGCCGGGAGCACACATGCATCAAGGCTGAATATCTGCGTCGGCAGCTGCAGCGGAAGGCGATAACAAGTGATAGCGTTATCAGCACGATAGCGGCGCTTTGTCGCTCGCTCCACACACCTGGGCCCAGTTCATTGTTCGCGATTGAAGAATTAAGGGCTCTTATGTGATGTTGTTATTGATTTTTGCACTAGAAATTTTGACAGATAAAACTAAATCTGCCCAAATTATTTCAATCTTACGGGAGATCTTAAAAAGTTACATCGAAAAGCTTACCTAATTCCTACCACACGGGAGTCTATACCTAAATATTCTATGTAAATCTTATTTAATTTTAATGTTATGATCATGTCAGACGGAAAAACGACACGTATAGGTACTATTTATACTATCCTTTTTAAAAGGCCGGCAACGCACCTGTGACTCCTCTGGTGTGTCCGTGGGCGGCGCTGATCGCTTACCATCAGGTGATCCGTCTGCTCGTTTGCCTTCTATTCCATAAAAAACAAAATTATATATGGTAGATATTCCACCCACCCGCAAAGATGACATAAAAAAATCAAGGCCTGTAGCCAAACGCCACTTTAGCGCTTGTCTACAGAGAGAGTAGAAAACTAAATATATGGGGATGACACTGACAAGTGTCAAAATTTACGTCAATTTCATATAATTTGGATTTTACTTGTAGACAAGCGCTAAATGGCATTTGGCTACAGCTGCAAGATAGACTATAAAAATACAATCATTGGAAAATGTCAACCCTCGTCATATTAGGCAAGCAACATCGACTGACGCACCTCGACAATATGACGTCACATTGCGGTTTTCTTTACAAAGAAATCTGCTGATGGCACTTTACAAATTTCCTATTAACGGTATCTATGTTAAACAATGACTAATTTGTTAATGTACTGACTTATTGCGTTTCTAATGCTTGCATTTTGTTCTTAGTAAAATGTCTTTCAGAGATTTCAGACAAAAAGCTAAGTACAGTGGCTTCTTAACCTATTCATTAAAAGAAAGTTGGCTCGATGACATCAATCCGAACCGAGAAAACCACGTATTGAAGTGCGATTTTTCAGCCGCAGCTTAGCTCACGTGGTCAAAGGAAAAAAGTATCCTACATCATACTCCAGCTATTTCACTATCTTTAGATACAAAAATCAATCTACTGAATAACAATCTTAGCTGGGATGTGAAAGAAAGACAAGCAAACAATCGCAAGGAAAAGGTAAGAATTAAATAGACACACTTGTTGGTGATAGTCATTAGCCTGAAGGTTTTGAAAAACATTTAAGATTACAATTTAATACCTAAGTGTATCATCATAGTGATTACAATAAATAAATTTGGAAGCAAATAAAATCGTTAAAGATGCGACCCGCTAAATCAGAAAAGGGTGCTGAGAAAGGAGTTTGATTTTATTTGACAATTAAATGATTTAAACTAATCTACTTAATACTAATTAACTAAGGAGCTGGACAAGCTTAAATCCCAGAATCATTAGGATTGTATTCAGTTAATACTTAGCTAGAACTTCTGTAGTGAAATTTCTAACATTTATTTATTCGAGGCCCGATTCGGGATGACCACTTCGTAAAAACTAATTGAAAGGAAGATTAGACACGTAGGTAATTTCATCAATCCCGCTAACGCCTACCTAAAATCAATTCTGGAAGAAAAGAAAGGAGCCGTAGACATAGCTATCTAATATAAAATAAAAAATCCTGTTACCTAAAACGGCTGGCTAGTCGTAAAAATTAAACAAAAATGCACTTAAATAAAATTGGAATAGTTCCTAAAACTCGGTGCATGTGTTATAACGTTAGTGTGAGTGTCGCGTGTTACCGAGTTGGAGTCATTGACTGCCGCAGTCCAGATTAGAAACGTGCCGCTTTCTACCGGAGGCGGCCATAAGCTGGACTGCGAGGTTGCCGCTTCGCTGCGTTACCAGATATTTGGTATAAAGATGTGATGTTAATATTTAATTCGGTTTTTGGTAATATATTATTAGAATGTATTCTAAAATGTTTGTAGTATGGATTGTGAAGTGTTGTAAATATGGAAGAAATATATAAATGGTGCGATAATGTCGATTTAAGAAAGAACAGCAGTGATTGGTTTTTAGACGAGTTGTTATGAAATAGGTTTCATCGGTAGGTTTAGCAAATTATTAGAGAAGTGTAATTTACTGTAGAAATAAATTCGCATTAGGTAAAATAATTCGTTAGTCATTACGTTGGTACATCGAAAGACGGATTGGTTTCTGGAATTTGTACGGATTTTGAATAACCCTTCAAGGATTTAATGTCACGCACATCATGATTCATGTAATTTTCTTTTTGAAAATAGAATGGTATTGATTACTTATGTTTGAAATGATGTCAGAATCGTGATGGATTTTTATAATTACCTACAATCTAACATCACGGTAAAAATAGACACTTAAGGATAGAAAACGAAATAAAATTATAATAAAATGTTAGTAATATTAGTCACGAAATTGTGCAGTTAGATAAATTACACAAGTACTTTGTTCTAACACAAAATTAGGGTCTGTTGGTGGTCTGTTGTGGTTGCATATTCCTTTAGTAGAACAGCTATGGGGTGCCAGTGAGATGGTTGAAGTAGCTATAGCTGAGAGTCTAGCCACGTTCCGATATTCAAGTGTTGATGGACGAATCCTTTTTTAAAATCAATAAAATTATTACAATTGAAATGTAGGACAGATTACAAACCATGGGGTCATTATGGCTAATTTCGCGGTGAAAAGCCGACGACATAATTCATCATCAGCTAGAACAGTCCTGCTGAACTTCGAGCTTCCTCTAAATACGTAAGTGTGTTACAATCTTCACGCAGATGGGTTTGAATTGAAAATCCCAGTATAAAATGTTCGGATGTTTCAGAAAGCGCTGTTGTTCAGTCTTTTTCAATTAGAATTCTTACGACAACTTTTTTTAAGGAGGGAAAATCATTGAATGACTGCTCCCAATCGGGTAAGGCGAGAAGGAGTGTCAGACACCCCGTTCCTACTCCGGGACTTGGGGCCCCGGTAACCTGTTAAGTCTTCTCCTTTGGTGGGTAACGGGAAGTGTAGGAATGGCAACAAATGTATTCTGCTCAACCGTCGCCACAAGGCTTTTTGCCCACTTAACAATAGGTATTCGATATATCTAACATAATCAGATTATTCTTATCATTTACGCACATTACTTCGATTAGATTATTTATATGTATTTTACGTGCTTATCCAATGCACTATCTCTGTGGTGTTAAGTAGTTTCAGCCTAGCACTTAGCTGTTTTACATTGTTACCTACTTAGATAAAAACTTTGTCTTTCCATGTTAAGAGTTTGACGTCAATATTTGACGTTATATGATTAGAAGTTGATTGTTGTGCAGGTTTTTGGATTTCCAGTCTTATCGGGTTATCGAATCTTGCTCTTGAATTTTATTTATATTTTGTCTGTTTGTCCTATTTTCAGTATTGTTTCTACTTAAAATCTACATATAGGTAACCTGCAACAGTACCGCATTTGAGTTTACTATGCTTATTCTCGATCGATTCCTTTTTAATCCAAATGACTTCAGAAATCTATTGAATGTTTCTCTTTAACCTATCAAGCTTTGCGTTTAACAAGAACATAAGTAATTTTACTGAAGGTAAACATAGGTTGACCGATAAATGCATAGGTTCCTATATAAAGCGGCATTCCTCATAATTTATTATTTGTCAACTTATAGTGAGCTATCCGTAGATTTTAGGTGCTATTTGCAAGACAATCGTCGTGCCCTGCCTTATGAGTTTTTCGAACACAGATGATCAATCAAAATTTATAGGTAAATCATTTATCTACCGAACTATTTCGTCGAGTATTGTTTAGCGGATAGACACGGGCTATCAGACTGCTATTTGCTTACACACGAATTTCGTTCTACAAATCTTCATCCACGGCTTGCATTGCAAATTTTACGTAGTTGCCATGATAACAAAATTGTAATACTTATCAATACAATTTTAATCTAGTAATGGCCAAACTCTAACTTGAGATAAAGCAATAAGTTCGTCGAAATCCATGGATTTTACCATGGCGACATGACCGATATTTCTGGACTTCATTTCCTTCTCTGTTGTAATGATTAAATTAAATTGTTTTTATGTTCTTTTAGAACCGATACCTATAAAGTACCTACCATTATTTGCTTGCACAGATTCTTTTTCTTCTTAGTTGAATAGCTCATGGTAGAGTTAACCTGATTGGTCCAAATCTGTTGTTGTTGTTATCCGTCTCACAATGTTCCGTTTCATTAAGAGATTTCTAAAATGGTTTTTACTTAATCAGACTATCACATTGTCAATCGTCCGTGTAACATAGATTATAAGTTGAAAAAGTTATAAGTTGACACCTACAGACATAATTTACTTACGTTGTGTCGCTAGGCTCTTGAGTAAGTTATTTTCTTGCAATCGGATTTTCGGATTTGAAACTAATACAACTTGTCTAGTATGTGATAGGTTAACTAAAAGTTGTTATTTCGTAGATATCATGGTTGTAACTTTTACTTTTCATTGTAGATATGTCAGGGTGTGATTAATGGAAAAACGGACGATGAAACGGGAATCATTGAAGAAATTGATGCGTTTCGAGGACCCTTGATGATCGGAAAAAGGCAGAGAAAACAGATTTTGATTGATTAAGAAGAATTAGCTATCTCACATCAGCCGATATAGAAATAAATACGTGGTAAGTACTATGGTAAATTTTCTAATGTTTCACTGAGCAGGGCTTGAAGGTTTACCCAAGGATAAATGCTTAGGTAGATCGAAGTCGGCTATTCGTTGTAGCCAATTTGTTTGATTATTATTATGAAATTATAAGTTACTTGACTAGAAAGTTACTTGAAATTAGTTAGATTTTACGATTTATATTACCGTAACAATGTTCTACGATCGCGATCTGGATTTGTAAGTGTATTTTATACTCTTGTTCCTGTGTATTTCGGTGCAAATATTGACCTCACTTTCTCGTATAAATTAAGACCTCGTTTCATATAAACTTCGAAGAACTAATTAATATAATTGCTACCTGACAGAGTTTCAATCTAGATAACGTCAAGTTTCACTAAATCACACTCCCACGCACTTGTGAGAACACAGCGAGATATAATTGGTAGGCAGTTAATGTTCATGAAGCCTATAATATTTGCCTTTGTGAACCTTCACTGATAAATTAATTACTAGTTGCGAAACCATTATCCAACTTAAGTCCGCCGTGCCGCGTATTGAGCGAACCAAGCAACCTATACATAGCCACCTGGACGGTCACATAGACAAATACCTTACTTACACACTGTCTTATAACTCCACAACCGCCTAATACGAACCCTAATACCTACAAAATAAAGTATACAATAAAGAGTGCATGGCAAATAGAACCCTATCGCCCTAAGCGTCCGTCAGTATTCTGTTAGTATACAATAAATATTCGGCGCCAGTTGTGCCCGAACACACATATACATAGAGGCGCAAACGTTGTAGCGTGCCAAGAGCGGCAACGTCGCAACGCTTGCCGACGGATTCCAAGCTTGTTTCAATTTATTCTTGTATAGTTTGATAAAGTTCCAGATTAGAACTGAGACAGAAATGTTGAAAAATCTAAACCTTATTTCTAATGGAATAGAGTTCAATTTCACAGTGATTTTACTGAAGGACTTTATCACATTGAGTTGTTTGTCGACGCTGTCCGAGGGTAGCGGGACGCGTGGCGTTCTCGACGCATTGTGTTCGTTTTTTACGAGACGCGATAGAATCGATGTCAGTTGGCAGATTTTTTATTTTACCGTTTTTTGGCCTTGTTTGCTTTGAATAGAGACATAGACAATGAACGTAGTTCAAAACAACATTTGCTTTGGCATTGAGTGGTTGGGGATAATATAGTTTTATCCTCAAAATGTTTTGATCAAAACATCCTATTTAACAAGATAGAAAATGAAGAATAGCATAACATTAGAATTTGCACACAATACTTGTATTAATGAGAAAGCAAGAGAAAACCCAACCAATGAATACCATTTAGGACGAAATTTATAAAACACATCAGGTTTTTTCAACAAATTGTTCTAGAAAATATCTCATAATACAATTACACCATGTGTTCCTTATAATATGACACCAGCTGAATCTAAATCTATTAACAGATTTCCTGTATCACATCTGGTTATTGAGATATCGCCGATTTTATATCACGACGTCGACGTAAGATCTTGAATGATGAGCGTTATTTGAGCCTAAAACTACAAAATATCGAATAATTTTATTACCAAAATTAAATTCAGAATTGGAATAAGTATACATGTATATTCGAAAACGAAGCGATATTTATTATAACTATGGTGTTTAGTTCCCAAATTTATGGTAGATTAAAGTAGTTTTATAGAAGTTATTGCAAACGCTTGGTAGAACAGGCGCTAAAAATAGGTAAAATCCTTCTAGAACATTCTTCTTATAACTTAAATTATTTATTGCCATTATAACCTTTATTATAAGATAAATAACTTGTCACATTCAATTTGTAGCTAAAATAGACTTTGAACGACTTTTTCGCGATAATTCAACCGATTAATTAAAGTTTCCTTCGTCTGTTTCAGATGATTTAATTAAAATTTGGATATTGTTTCATGTCTTATTGCCAATTTATTATTATTTATCAGAACAATATATCCGAAACTATAAAGTGACAGAATTAAATTGAAGTTATGCCAAGAAATAATGATTTTAGAAGGAATTTAAGGCAACGCTGTCTTCTTGTAGCATTTGATTGTATGTTGCTTGTGTCTCTAAATATCGAAAATTTCTATTCTTACAATATTCGTATTACTTGGAAAATCATCAGTTACAATTTTTGGTTTTATACGAAACTTGTGTATTAATTGATCTAGTTCTTATGCTGCTATTTTACATTGAACGAATTACTTACTTACTTACCTACCGTACTTCGAAACTGTTTGAATAGAATCTTGTATTGTCGGAAATACTATACCTAATGAATACATACCTTTATTTATGAAAGTATCGATAGGTATTGTTACCTGAGAAAGAGAGAAAAATTGTTTATTTGCACTGTCTGAAAATACAAAAACACGAAAAATATTGTAAAAATAAAACAGTGGAAACGGCGCAAAAAGGCCAGACCTCAGCTTAAATGCCGTGACCCGAGCGCAATAGCTCGAGTCGTGGCGCTGATTTTCAGCACTAGCCTGTATCCTATTCGAGCCTTTTATTGGTTATATAATTAACTGATAAAGCTAAAGCAAAACCTACCTATGTAGCTGTTTTGGAAGAAAAGGTTACACGGTTGGACGGAATTGGAAGTAAAACGATGAAATAATTTCTCGAGAATTTAAACTTACCTAGGTTGCACTGATTAGATGGTGATATATTAGCACTATGTGGCATTGATTAAGTATTAGCAGAATACTTTACTTTATCACCTTCTCTACACTTGTAGTTGTCATAAAAGCCAACTAAAGGACTAGGCACACAAAGATACGATAGAGATTAGAGTATTAGTAACAGAGCTCTCTGTTAATCTTGACCTGTTAAACACCAATCTCCTATTAGCTTGCAACTCCTGAAAATTATAGCAAATATTTCTAACGTAGATGAAGACCATAGACCATTAGCAGACTATCACTGGCTCTTGGTGTGATGTGACATGGAATTGGGAGTATCAAAAATCATGGAACCTCGCAACGGTGTGGATAAAAGCTAGTAAAAAGTAAAATTAAACCCAAAAACCAATTGGGATGATGACAGGGTATGAAAATTAAAAATCTAATTAGGCCTATGTACTCTGTTTTTATATATGTATTGCCCTCTGTGTTGAATGTGTGTACATAAATAAATAAATAAATAAATAAAATAGTCCGTCAGTTAGGTAATGAAAAAATATTAGACACGTATTTAGGAGTGGGGGCTAAAACGTGAGTTTTACGTATAAAATGTACATAGAAGTGACGTCACGCGACATTTCAAATCAATATATCGTCGAAAGTATTCGTTTCTGTAATAAAATACAAAATACGTGTCTAATGATTTGAAATAATCTACCAGACGGATATTAAAGTAAAAATTAGGCATATGGCATCTACCCTATTGTAGGTATATTTCTGGAATATTTTCGAAGTTTCATGAGTAATCTCTTACAATCGAAGACATACCTACATACCTCTATAGAGATACAGGTCTATGTATTGACAATGTTCAATGAATGGGCTATAGAATTTCAACACATTGTGTCGCCCATACATTCAGTATTATTTCCTTTTTGTTCGATTCCGCCGATTGAAGTCGCAACGAAGAATGGATTATGTTTGCATTATAATGTACTGTTGATTTTAAAAGGCTATTTTTATTTATTAAGTGCCATGCTTCGGCACGAATGGGCCGGCTCGACCGGAGTGATACCACGGCCTCACAGAAAACCGACGTGAAGCAACGCTTGCGTTGTGTTTCGCCGTGTGAGTGAGGTTACCGGAGGCCCAATTAACTTCCCCTTCCCCCAATCTCCCAATCCCTGAATCCCCAACGATCCTCAAACTCCTAATCCCCAAAAAGCCGGTGACGCACTTGTAACGCCTCTGATGTTCCGTGTGTCCATGGGCGACGCCGATTGCTTACCATCAGGTGATCCGACTGCTCGTTTACCGGCTCGTGCCATAAAAAAAAGTTGAATAAGCATTGACATCTAGAGATGGGCTGCATTATCTAAAGTCATCATCACTATCATCAGTAAATTATTTTAGGGGAGAAAATCATGCAATGGTTTCCCCTGGCTTGAGTGAGGCGAGAGCTAAAAACCACACCGTTCCTACTCCTGCACTTCGAGCCGGAGCCCTGGCAACCTGTTAAGTCCTCCGCAGCTCTGCAATCAGTAAATTACCTATAATAAACTTATATCAAACAAATATATATACAAAAAACATACATACATGGTTATGTATGTTCACGTGTCTCCCATGGGGGTAGGCAGAGAGTATGGAACGCCAATTGTCACGATTCTTACATACCTCTTTTGCTTCATCAACAGTCATTAGTCTTTTCATGCATGCTTTTAATTTTGGCTCTTCTTTAATATTTTTTATTTTTTATTCTTTTTTAAAACAAGACGTTGCCCCTCTCTAGGGTTTTCTCCTGTTTCGTGGGTGCGTTTACAAACATACAAGTTCACATACACAACACACGCAGACCCGGAACAAGAATCAGTGGATCACACAAAGATTATAATAAACTTCTATGTGAATTAATATTAGGCTGATGATGATGATGGTGACAAAGGGGTACCTAAAGGTAATTTTATTAGACAATCAATGTTGTATTTTAACTGATCACGGTTCTAGTCTCCAATAAACTGGTAAACAAAGATCTACCCTTATTCCTCTACGTCAAATGACAACGCCCTACATGCATCCGAAGGTTCCATCCAAGCGAGTCTGGTACTAGAGGTAGTACTACATACTTTTTCGAAAAATATTAAGCGATAATGTTGACTAGAAATAAAAGATTCTGTAGAGAACCAAGGTCGATTCCAGTTTGACAAGCATCCACTGGTTCGAAACCTGTTTGTAATAAACATCTAAATAGGTTTTGTACAGAATATGGAATTTTTAATGAAGCTCATAATGCACGCTCGTAAAGATATGATTGCCACCATTTATGGGACACTTATAATCGATGGTCATTGGTTACATATATTAATAAATATTCAATTAAATAACTTTTTGGTTAGGTATTCCGTTGATAGTGTTTAGGTACCAATACCATGCTCGAAGTTTCGATTGATATTTAAAAAAAAAACAAAAGAATATTGCGGTTTGGATTTGTTGTATTCAAATCACATCAACATAAGTGCCCACTGCTGACCAAAGGCCTCATTTCACACGGACAACGTTTGAGCATTAATCACCACGCTTGCTCAATGCGGATTTGCAATTTCATAGTTATAGTTAGTTATACGCCCAGGTTTCCTCACGATGTTTTCCTTTGCCGTTTGTCAGTGTCTAAATAATATTAAAAAATACATATAACTCGGAAGACACATTGGTACCTACTTACTGTTGGTAGGTTTCGAACCGGCACCCTCATGCATGAGAAGTGGGCGTCTTAAATATCCGGACCACCACGAGATGTTTTGAAATATGTATTAGGTATTATTTGTTTTTAGTTAAACATCATTTTTTTGAGGACACGAAGGGCTTGTAGAAGATCGAGCTCAATGGCGTGTTATTAATTATGCGTGTTAATAATAAGCTAATGGTGAACAAGCACCACTCCATCTGAACCGATATAAAAATTCCTTGACCGTTAAGGTACGTTTCCACTGAAGTGGAGCTGTGCGGAGTTCAACAGAGCAGAGCCATGTGAATGTGAAGGTAACCCTGCACCGGTCAACTCTCCACTAAGCTGAACCCCGCACAGCTCCGCTACACCCTGTACAGGTCTACTAAGCTAGACACCGCTGGGGCACAGCTTAGGTATCTCCGTGCATCATCAGCATCATACATTTTAATGTAAATCTTATCAACTCCGCTAACACTGTTTCCACTGCATCGGAGTGGAGATGAGATGAGTTGTGTTTAAAAATGAACCAAGAATGGTGCTTTTTGCAGATGATACATCATTAATTTTTAAAATAGATCGACGTACAAATAATCTTGATGACGTAAACAGCTCCATTCTTCAAGTGCATAATTGGTTTACCATTAATAATCTAGCACTTAATGAAAAAAAAACAAAATGAATTAAATTCAGTTTACCAAACGTGCGTAGATAGTAACGATTATGATATTGTTTTGAACGGTCAAAAGTTAGAATTTGTAGACGAGACAGTATTTTTAGGCATTACGTTAGACAATAGGCTACAATGGGGTCCGCATATAAAGGCGCTTTCGGGGAGATTGAGCTCAGCTGCTTTTGCAGTTAGACAGATTAGACAGCTCACGGACGTAGATACAGCTAGGCTTGTCTATTTTAGTTATTTCCACAGCATTATGTCGTACGGCATTTTGTTGTGGGGTCGAGCTGCAGAAATAGAATCAATATTTATTCTGCAAAAGCGGGCTATCCGAGCAATATACCTCTATAACTTACGCCGTTGCGAATCTCTGAGAGAATTGTTTAAAACGATAAATATTTTAACGGTGCCCTGTCAATATATATATGAAAATATAATGTATGTAAGGAAATTTAGGCAAATTGTTTGAAAAAAGAAGCGATAGACACAATTTTAATACTAGAGGCAAAAATAAGTTAGCTATACCGCAATTCAGACTGTCCAAAGTACAGAAATCCTTTATGGGGTTAGGTATTAAATGCTATAATAAAATACCAAATAGCATACTAGATCTCAATGAAAGTAAATTTAAAACATATATTAAATTATGTAATCAAGCTTACTACACACTGACAGATTATCTTGAAGATAAGAATGCTTGGCAGCATGTTGGTTCGGCTCCACTGGACAATAGTCAAATGTAGTCAGTAGTTAAATTCCAATAGTAGGTAATATAATACATAATTTAATACTTTAATTCTAATGTAGACAGTCTAATTTCCTTATGGCATCGAGCATTTCTTTCTTTATTGAAACAAAGAGTTTCCTTTTTCTTGTATAGAAGCACTATTTCTATGGATTGTCAGTATGCATATGTGAGCACCATGTTAGACTTAAGAATTTTATTTTTTTTATTTTAGTAAGTTGTTAGTATAATGCGTCAAGCGTGTCTTTACATTGTTCTTACATATGCGTACAGTATTGAAATATGTATCAGAGACATTGTAGAACATACTTTTTTTAAAAGAGTAACGAATGGAAGTTCTTGCTCGTTCTTCTCCATTCGAATCTACGTTTTGGAATGAACACCTAGCTTCACCTAATTTCGCTGACGGACTGACTGACAGACTATTATTTATTTTGTATTTGTTGACGTTTCAAAAGTACCAAACTATGGTTTAATTGAAATAAATGCTTTGACTTTGACTTTGACTTTTGAACAAATTGGTAAATTTTTGAAGGCTCTACTCAGCTATACGCAGCTCAGGTTCTGTAGACGCAGTCTTAGACATTTTACTTTTTAGGCAGTAAATAGGTTCTTAATGCTCAATAAACGAGTACTCTACACACACCACTGTCGTGATGGCTCGGAGGTTTAAACGTTCGCTCCTCATGCATGAGAGTGCGGATTTGAAACGTATCAACGGCAAGTGCCAATATGATTTTTTCCGAGTTGTAGGTACTTTGTAAGATTGTTTAGATACCACTGACAAACGGTGAAAAAAAAACATCGTGAGGAAACCTGGGCTTACCTAGGTATATACTTTAAGTACCTATAATTATAACTGGGAAAGTTATTAACAAGTTAGTGGTACTTACATTGAATATTTTCTTTCTCTTTTCCTCTTGGTTTTGTGGAATAGTCGTAGGTACTAAGAACTTCATAACACTGTTAGTAGTTAGTTTATATTTACTTAGCCACTGAGTATATATTTAACTGGTCTTATTAATTAGTTACTTACTATTTAAATTTGAACATTGTTACTAGTATTTTATATTAGCAGCTGCCCGCGACGTCGGCCGTGTAGAATATGGTTGCTGTTTTATCCTATGGAAGCATTTATTCGGGATAAAATGTATCTTATCACCTAAGTCAGACATACCCTGCCTGTATACCATCAAAATCCGTTCAGCAGTTACAGTGTGATTGAAGGACAAATATACGAACAAAGAAACTTTTACATTTATAATATTAGTGTGCTTGAGCTCTGTATGTTTCTATCATGACATTGTTTTGCTAACCAAAGTTGATACCTATCAGCAATTGGAATCATAGACACTATTCTTACGACTGGAAATCGCCTGATTGAGAATAAAATTCAGTATTAAGATCAGAGCACATCTAATAGGAATAATGAGGATGTACGGTAGCATATATTGAACAAGCTGCAACTAAAACAAAGGCGCTCTACTCGCGGGCAATCGCCTATATCCATTGCGCATCAACGGCAGGAACTAATTTTAATAGACCTTTTGAAAAGAGAACAAGTTAACCTTTGACACAGGTATACAAAAACATACATACCACCTTTTTCAAACTTTAAAAACATATCCATGTTTTCTTCTCAACATAGTCTATTGTCACACGTCAAACACCACACACGCTCATTCGAAGAAAATAGATAAATACATAATTCAACGCGTTCGTAATAAAATACCCACATAATGGGTCCCCATCCATCGACCACCATAAAGATACACATAGCAACACACATATATACATAACTAACTAAATATTGATGAAAACCAAAGAAATATTGTTTAGGAACGACATAGAAAACGTAGTTTATGGTCAGAAGTCAATCGTGGCCCGTACAGTCATAAACTGCTCACAATGGATCGTAAAAATGCTTTATTACCAGCGTTTTGCTGCAGATTTTGTACTACGGGTTTCAAAAATTTCAAGTCGCCTGTAAATTTGTGATGAAGTTTCGAGTGTAAGTTAACATCACGTTGATATTCTTCGAGTATGTTGAGGTAAACCTTTTTGGTCAGCTATTTTTTGGTCTCCGCCCAGGCTATGAACCAATTCCTGTAGCTATATCGAAAATTATTATTTCGACATAATCTAGATTGTATTAGCAAAGAGCCATCAGACCACCACAGATGGAGCCCAATAGGACTAATGGTAAGGGTTACGGGGCTCCGGCTCGAAGTGCAGGAGTAGGAACGGGGTGGTTTTTAGTCAGTACTTTGACTTTCTCTCTTGCCGCACCCGGGCGAAAGAAGTCATTGGATGATTTTATCCCCTCAAAAAAAAGCCATCATGAATGACAGAGAACAGAGTAAAGTGCCCTAAGAAAAAAAGGATCCTCCGACCAAGCGAGCTGTTCGTGCCTAGTGAGTACCGACTTCTGAGTCTATGTTTTCTATCCTTCAGTAACACTGAATGAGATGACCAATCAAAAGAGATCAAAAGGGATGCTTTATCAGTGATACGTACTATCACGAATAGGTACTGAAAATTGTTAATGAATTTGTTCAATGTTCAGGGTAGAAAAACTACCCAATCTCGGACGTGCACGCGGGAATTCGGCACCTCCACGATGTTCAGCAATATTTAACAAGAACCTCAGCTACGTATAATGTATAGCTAAGGAAATTAAATCACCACTACACATACTTATAAGAAATTGTGCACGGCTGATAGTGTTCGTGATACCTAATTCCTGTCCAATTATCTCTTTAGCTTTTATTTAGCTACCCGAGCGTACGGCGTGTGGCGTTTCACGCGGGCCTTAAGGACAGAACGATGGAGCCCAGTAGGGCTGATGTCTGATGCGGAGGACTTAAAGGGTTGCCCGGTCGCCGGTTTGAAGAGCAGGAGTAGTTCTCAGTCAGTAAGAGTCAGACACTCCCTCTCGCCTCACCCAGGCGGGAGAAGTCATTGGACGATTTTCTCCATTCAAAAAGCATATATACGGTCGAATTAAGAACCTCCTCCTTTGTTTAAGTCGGTTATTGTATATAATTGTATCAGCAATACTAGAGCAATAAAATGCCAACGTTTTCTATAAATATCTTTAATGGATTCTATTTTAGTAGGCAGATATATTATATAGAGGTTGGTAACTATGTATTAAAACTTCATAAAATGAATGATAAAACTATATATGTTGCAAAAAATGCAATCATGAAGTTGCAGTAAGCTTAACTAACGAGGTTATTAGTGCACAAACGAGTGTAATAAAACTTTTTAATTATGCTGTTGATGCATAATTCGTAATACAGGTTTGTAATATTATCATCATGAAACGTGTTGGCACCAAGGAATCTACTGACTAGGACTAAATTATGAAACAAGAAAAATAATCGCGTGTATTAATGAGTGTTATTAAGAAAATCAAAAATTAGTGTATTTACCATTTTTCTTGTTTCTGGGCCCTCCTAACAAAACTATTCGAGTACGCACTGAGTTTTAACATTAGCAAATGTCAGTACCGATACATACACTGTATCTAATCCGTCATCTGCTGTTCACAACGCGCCGGGCCTGTGCAGATGAGTGACTGCGAGATCCTGCGTTTATGGGAGTGGGTTTCACAGAAAGTGCTATTGCTTGGTCTTTAAGAAATGTGTAGACCCGTAGTCAGCTTCAGTCAGCAGCAGACACCCGATGAAAGAGTAGTTAGACGTGGTGGCAAATTTGGCTAATGTATACTCTGATGGTAAAGTACGGTTTAAAAATGTTATCAACAAAATATTCCAGATCATTCAACTCCCCAACTTACTTAATTAGCACTTTATTTTATTGTAGTTGTAAGTCTTCACCGTGCACCCTTAAAATGGGGTGTCCCATTACATCGTGGGCGAGCCTAACAAAAACACCATTAGCATTGCAGGGTGTGACTTCTATCCGGAAATGTCGAAGTTTTTCAATGTTGCCATGGCGTATCGGAGCGAAGGTTGCTAGTAGAAAAAAAAAACTGTGAGTTTTTGTAAATGGAATTTGTTATTGTAATCTGTGGAGGTTATCGATGCTTGGAAGTGTTTGGAATGAACTACGTGCTTGCTTATCGGATTAAAAAAAAATTTTTTTTTATAGTTAAACGTAGACACGATGAAGTCGGTAAAAGACATATTTACTATACAAAAGCTACTGAGATTATGTTATTTAACTGACCGATTCAAACACGAATCAAGATTGACTAAATAGGTTTTAAAAGCGTAAAATGAATTATTATTATACCGTATTGGTAAGAAAAATACATTAACGCACGAACCAATGGTACGGCCATGGACGCCACTACATTGCAAATAACAATGAAGACTTAAAATAATAGGAAATGTGGGCCTGATCGTAAAAATATACTTTTTTACTATTTAAATTAACGTTGACAGCGTTAAGATTGGATTTCCTTTGTCATCATTGGCTGAGTTAGGGTTGGCGTGCATATATTTTTTTTGTTACTCGTGTTTGTTATGAATTAAGTTGTAATATTTACTGTTTTTTTAGTTTTTTCGAGTGTACTTACAATTATTGATGAACATCAGAACAAAAACTATATTCTGCTTCTTCTTCTAGACTTCTTCTAGGCTGTATGTCTTGATAAAATACTCCATTGAAGTCTAATACTTCAAATCCAAATAGCTCCAGTCATCTTCTCGATCTTGAACTAAAGTCTTCATGGTCTCTTTTATTCACTCAGACTATCACGAGCTAACGATAGTAATGATGAAGTAGCCAAGTATACGCTTCAAAAAGCCATCAGACTACGACAGATGGGGCCCAATAGGGCTGATGCCAATATGGAGCCACGGAGGACTTACGGGTTGCCGGGGTTCCGCCTCGAAGTGCCGTAGGAACGGGGTGGTTTTTAGTCTGTAAGAGTCTGACACTCCCTGTCGCCTCACCCAGGCGGAAGAAGCCATTAGATGATTTTCCTCCCTCAAAAAAAAAGTACAGCGTATTAGATTTTCAAGCTGAAAATTTTCATTATTAAACTGTCAAACACCAAGCGGTCACCGGTGACCGCAACCTATTGTTCTATAATTGTGTCTACAAAACCTATTGTTCTATAATTGTGTAAGTAATTCGTTTTTCGATTTATGATCTTGTTGTCACGACCCTTAATTCGAAAATTCAAAATGGACGGCACAGCGCGTTGACATCGGAAGACATCAAAATTATGTACAAACAAACATTCATTAATCAATACATAGTCGAGTGAATCATTAACTGTACCTAAGTCATGATGAGAAGTATAATAAATATCCTCATATATCGTCGAAAGGTATCAAGTAGGTAGTTTATCAAGGCGGCAGAAACGAGACAAGGCCGATAGCCTTTGACCAGAGATATATGCAAACGCAAACGCCCGTCTTGTCATCGTGTGATGTCGGGGACTACGTGGAATTCTATAAAAATAGATATCACTGTGTTATATTTAGATATAATAGATTTAAGTCTAAGACTAGATTTTGACTGCAGTTTCAGTCGTGTTAATTGAATGAAAATTATGTCATGATAATCTACTTTGGTTGAATGTTTCATCGCAATGTGTTTAGCAGTTATCGCGTGATTAAGTGACAAACTTTCCGATATTGTAAAATGTTAAATATTATATAGGAGATATTTCTAGGTATAGTCTAAAGTCTATAAGATATAAGTAATTGTGTATGACGTATATGCATATACCTACGTGAATGTGCTAGGTTTGATCCTAGTTATCTTAAAAAGAGGTAATAAAAACTGGTGACGCATGATGACGCGCGTGGAAAAGAACAGTACTGTAATATTATATTTATTTTATTTACGTAGGTATATCTTTTATTTATTTTTGTGAAAATTTGTCTTTTTGGCTTCCACATTCCGAGGTGTATCGCGTAAAAGCAATGCGATTTCATGAGGTTTTTTGAAATAATATGTGCGAAATAAAAATTAAGAGATAAAATATCGTCAAAATTGATCGAAATGGAAGCGAGACATGACGTCACGCTGGTGCGTTTTTCATGGAATCGTGTTAATTTTACGAACGCTCCGTGCTGACTGTGGCTTCGGGAAAACATGGCCATCATAATCGTTACCAAATATGAATTATATCTATTAGATTTCATATTATTTGGTCAATTGACGAAAATTTCTATAAATATTTTTCCTTCTGTCCCCTCACTAACTCGCCTAAGGAAGTGGAAAGTATCATTTTTTTCTTCTCCTCTTATATTATCTTCGGATCTATTTCGTTGCGAAAACCAAGACAGTTATTCGTGTCCCTGAGACGCGCCGGACTTCAGTGGTCCGGGGTTTTCATGGTTGTATCTACAGTCGATCCTGGCTTACAAGTTTCAGGAGGTTGTGGCGCAATAGTCATAAAAACTTATTTTTTTCTATCTTAATTAAATCATCCACAGATATTTAAGCAGATGTTGACGTCAAATAAATAAACCCTTAATTAAGGTAATTGTACAGTAAATAAGAGATCACTTAGTAAATTCTTTTGCCATAAAAGTGTAGGTAAGTCAAGGAGCTTGGTGTTGATATGCGGTAATTATCATTAACCTACAGTTGCGATAACAATGTCATTAACAAAGATAACGGAGCACGATTAATAAATTGCCCGCGACAACGGCATGATAAAAATTGTTTTTAGTTTTTTACTTAGGTACTCACTATGAGAGTAGTTTTGCAAAATATTTCGCGGACTTTTTTTTATATAACATAACATCACATTTTTTATCCCCGAAGTGGTAGGCAGAGGTGCACATTTGGGCACTTAATGCCACTGTACTTACAATGTAACATTAACTTTTCACTATTGATGTTATGAGTCCCATGTAATAGGGGGTGAGCGTATTGCCATACCTCTATATTGGGCACGATTCTACTCCTTGGACTCCTTGCTACTGCTGAGATTTGTTGAAAAGCCCTGTAATACTTTGCCTGACCCGGGAATCGATCCCGAAACTCCTTGCCCGGCAGTCGCACTTGCGAATACTCGGCCAACGAGGCAGTCAGAAATGTGGTCTTGTTTTATTTTCGAGTGATATAACTATAGGCGATGGTAAGGACTAATTGAAAAGCCCACTAATTTCTGCCAGAAGTCATTATTTTACGCGGACGAAGTTACGGGTATCAAACAGCTTCTTTCATCAGCCAATTTTCATATCGAATGTAAATATTTTCGGTTCTGCAATTTGCTGTTTCAAATTCTCAATGATGGTATAGGCAAATTAATTGCGTTTTGTGCCGCATTGATTAAATAATAAATAAAATAAAAATAAATAAATAGCCTGTTTTCATTTCTCTTAAAGTACTCTTCGTGTAAACAAAATTTGTTTCTTAATATTTTTTATTGTGTTATGTAAATTGTTGTAGTTAGTCAACGAGAACCCTTTTGCAGGTAAAGGCCTCCTCCAAGTTTTGCCAATCATCTCTTGACTTCGCAGTTTCTATCCAGATTGATCCAACTATTTGTTTAATTTCGTCCTCCCATCTTTTGCGAGGTCTACTTCTTTTTCTTTCGACTGCCGGACCTTTCCACGTTGTGATGCTTCTAGTCCATCTTTGGTCTTAGAGGCGTGCTACGTGTCCAGCCCATTTCCATTTCAATGATTGATCTTCTTTCAAACCGTCTGTTGCTTTGGTGGTATTTCTAATATCTGTTTTATTTTTTTTGATATTTAACATACTTCTCTCCGTAAGTGGCCGCATTGATTATGCATTTAATATCTTTGTTCGTTATTATAATTGCCCTACTAATACCGAAGGATTTGAATATGTCCTAAAACTGTAATTAGCCACAGAGAAATGGAAAGAATCGTCCAGTAATTAAATTAATTGGTAAACTGACGATGGTCTCCAAACGACCTGTCAGGCCAGGGATTATGACAAAACATCCCTCAGGGGGGAGGACGAATTTTGGGTGCTTATGATGATCGTGATGAAGTTTACTAGTAAATACTTTGATTTACTTATGTCGTAAGTATTTAGGTACTTACCAAGTGTTAGATCATTTTAGTAATTTTCATTTATATTTTCATTAACTGCAGCATGTTACTACGTATAAGTATTTTTATCCTATATTAAAAATATTGTTAAACAAGGATATGGAAAAAACAATTAACTAGAAAACTAAAAAGTAACAGTCATATTTTTTTGGTTTACGGTACTTAATAATATATCGTAAATGATCATTACCTATATTACTTTAGCTAAATTATTTTACTATCCACAGTACAGTAATTACCATTCCATAACAGAAAAATGAACGTCATAAAAATACAAACAGTTCAAAAATACAAACAGTACCTACGTGTCATGTTTTTCTAGATAACACACGACTACATCAACAATAACTTATGCGATTATACATGTTTCACACACATCGTGAGGGCAAACATGTCTGCCATCCGCCATGTAAATGCCATATTCAAATTATCCTCCATTGCAAAATTAAATAAAGACAGAAACAAAAAAAAGCTGTTCATTGCATGCTTCACAGTGCCCCCACCCGCCTCGGGGTGTGCAAAATGAATAGACATGCATACAAGGGCGCAACACCCTCCGCAATCAATTGAACCCTCTTCTATTACTATTCACCCTCTCACTCTAACACACACCACTTCATATCTTCCATCTCCATCTATTCCACGATTAGATTGCGAAAAAATTCGAACGATGCCTCGGGCTGCGTCACGAGTTTTGAAAAGAGAATTCTTGTGGTTGAATGCAAAGTTAATTTTACGGTTTTTAATATTTATTTTAACCTTTATTCAAAAGGAATTAGGTTGATATTCAATTATTTTTAGTTTTGTTAATGCTAGTAGTAAGTTGGTAGAATACTAAATTGATGTAGGCTTCGATGTTGATGATGACAGACAGATTAAATCGTTGTTGACGCTTTGGGCGGGAAATGGAAATTAGGGGGGAAAAGTTATTACTTGGCGTCTGTCAACGTGCCATAAACAAGTTTCAGTCGTTATATTTTTTCTAGAAAATGTCGCTTAGGTATCTACCTATCTTCCTAACTAATACGGGGAATAAGGAAACTGGAAGATTTTTAATTAGTTACGAAGTTGATTTCATAAAAAATGTTGTAGGTTTATTTGTTTATAGAATTTAATTATTAGGTACAATTAATAGCAACTGAGTGCAAATAAAAAATTAAAAAAGCAATAATTGACCCTCGAGGAACTCCTACTTTTTAGAGCTAGTTATTTACATACATTGATTATTAATTCTTAAGTATAAATTAATTAAATTCTATTTTTGTCGAATTATATCTACCTCTATAGTAGTATTTTTCCTACACATTCAATAAATATTGCTATTGTACTATCAATATTAAAATTGCATTTAATCTCGTACGGATTCCCACCTAATCGGAAGCTTTAGAAGGATCACAAAATTAAAGATAAACGAAATGTGTTCGGTATTATGAGGATTACTGGATACATTTTAAAAGTATGTCAATGTTAAATATCATGTTATATGAATATGAAGAAATATGAAATACCATAGTACCCACTTACTGGTAATTTAAGAATTGTGTTCAACGGAGAATCTCCAAAAATCTACTAGTGTCAGTCAGTAAAAACAATGGTAACATTATCAAATTTTGGTAATTCTGTTCTGGTAAACCCTGTTATTTATGAGGAGACTCAGAATCTAGAAGTTGACTGTCATGTCATGAGCCGTTGATGTTTATCAACTTCTAGAAAACATAGGCTTTAATTAAAAAGCGAATTGAGGAGTTCTTTGCCAGAGTCTGTGTTTCCTAAAGGGCTCCTTGATGTCTTCTAGGCCTAAGTGAATAGGTTGCTTGTGTGCCGACGTGCTTCATCGTAGACCGCATCATCGCTTACCATTAGGCGAGATAGTGGTCAAATTTTGACCCATCAAATATATGTACCTCTATATAAAAGAAAAGTAAAACGTATTAGTAATTATAATTATTCGGCTTTGAAGGAGATCGATAGCGTTGATGTTTTGGTATCAGCACGGCAGCAGATGCTCGAGTTGAAATTGAATTTGTAAAACTTTTCATAAGTACAGTACCTAATCAATCTGGCCTATAATTTGTTGTCGCGAGAAAAGTGGAGGAAAATATATTTACTTACCACTAATTTTATCTCAGCAAAATTATTTAGTATTCACACAATGTGGTTAACACTTAATGCCAAATGTATACATACAACGTTTCACGTTATGTTATTGAAGTCATGTGGTATGTGTTTCCGAACGAACTTAGACGACCATAGATAATAAATTTCTTGAGTGTCCAAAAAGAAATTATGCAAGTTTCGGCGGCAAATCTATTTGTCTGAAATTGAAGAAGATCGTCTAGGTACCGGATGAGTTTTAGTTCCAGGGCCTTCACTTAGACACCCACTATCAAGTATCATTGGTGCAGCGGCCTGGAGGCAACGAATTTGGGAAATTATACGGAAAAAAGGCAATTTGGAATATAGTGAAGACCGCATCAGTTTTACAGGTAATACAGACCTTTCCCCAGAAAATGCCCAACTATGAACTAGAAACACTGTTTCAGTATTGTTTTGTATCAAGAGTGTTCAAATGTATGGATTTTGTTTTTTTTTTATTTTTTTTTTGTTTGATAACAAAATCCATTTACTGCGATCCACACGTTTTAGCCTGTCCAGAATAAGGCTTAGTGTCATATAAATACTATAATTTATAAACGTTCTATTTCTAAAATTAACCAGGATAAGCTGACAAGTCACATAAAATGACATTGACGCGAAGGAATATTTTGACGCTTATTTACATCAACGTTTTCTTGTGCCATACATCCCATACTACATAATTATATAAAGAATTTAGTGCTAAATACTTTACGTAATTTATTATTTTGTTCCAATTGTTAAAATGGCCTACAATTAAGATTATACGACAGTATAAAACTATAGCAAATGTTTAATGCATGTCTCTAGGCACGTATCAAGTAACACCTGTGCTAATTGATATACATTTGCATAGTAGGTACTCCTTTTTGACTTCAATGCCAACTATTTACGTCACCTGCCAACGTTAGCAATAATTTAATTTATAGATATTTTTCTCATATTAATAAACTGGTAAAAAGTACAAGTATGCGGCATTATGTAGAACGAACGAACGTTATTTATTATTCTATGGAAGTGCGTCATTTTAATGTATAAAGAAAAAATAAACAAGTTTCCCTTCAAAGAACAATGGAAAGCATGCGATTGTGTCTCCTCTAGCGGATATTTAGAATGACTGTGGTCCGCCGAGCACCGCGCCACCTCGACCGACACGCAAACGATCCCAGTTACCAGGCTCTCAGAATATTAAGAGAGCTACACACATCTACTATCGCCGTCTCGCTCTCGCTATCGACGACCTCAACCTGATGGAACGAGGCAAATGGCCTTCTCAATATCTGCCGCAAGCAAAACAGAATCGTCTGCAGTTGAGATAAGACCCGTTCTACGCTGTTGTTCCCTGCATCGTTCGGCTTTAATGATCCCCATCGAAACCTCCATTGTGCTACGAAAATGGAAACGATTTCTGAAACACGTGAAGAATTTCTGTTATATTTCGTTGGCTTATGGTACCCTAATAACTTCGATGCTTACGGATCATTTTGGCGTGGTTGACATTCCTTTTTTGTATTGGAGTTGAGAATGCTTTGAAACAACCCGAGATCGGCGCGGCCGTGTCGTGTTTGTCTGATAAAAAATAAAGTGGAGGAAATTATTTAGCGGAATGTTCGGCCTGGCAATGGCGGCGCTGCGTCAGTTTTTATCAACATGTTGTCGGCCGTTCTCTACCGTCAGCATACCCCTTGTTCGTGGTCGTCTCGTCGTATTTTGTGGGCCTTTTCAACGATGCGTTTTATTTAGCCTCTGCATCTTCTTCATTCAGAATAAATAATGAATGACGTAATATGGACTTTCGAACTGTTTCGATTCACACATTGGTCTGGTTGTCGTACAATTGTTTTTGTAATTTGATGACATATATCAAAAGTATAATTTCATTATCTTAATTAATGGCTTTGTGATTAAATGATTTTTTTTTTCATTTTAATATAGGTGCTACGTTACCAATATGTTTTTTTTTAGCAAAGTAAATAAAATGTGATAATTCTTTTATCTATCAAAAGCAAATATTATTTTCAAACAAACAAGACATGTACCTATGTTGTTCTTGGAATAAAATATTATAATATCTACATATTAAAGTACAGCTAGACATAATTACATACGGAAGCAGTATCACAATGACAAGCCACTACGCTGCCAGTCCGATCATTGATGCGGTAGAGAAGATGGCGCGTGCCGCGACATAGCGGGCGATTGTACTAGGGCAGCATAAATGTCCGGAGGTAAACACTCCGCGTTCGCTTCGTGTCGTGCATTGAGTACTATTTAAAATGTTCTTTATGACTCAACTAGCGTTGGACTCTGCGCACTTGAGATAAGGAGTAATTTAGTTTGATGCATTTGACGCGCATGTAGGTAAGTCAAGGGGAATGTATCGGATCACCGCCTGTGCAGTATGCTAGCCGGGTGAGCAGCGCGCACTGCGCAACTCCCCAGACACACGACGTCACACGCACGCTTGTCGCACATCGCACACACAAGGCAAGTTGTTGACGAGTGAGGTATTATGCAAACAATACCTATCGGATTGTCGCACCGGCTTCACATCGCTAATAAAAAGCAAATATACGCTATGTTCATGTGGAACTTGTTAAAAATCCACTTTGCATTCGCTGTTTGAATAAGTACCGGTTCATCTGTTTGAAAAGCACAGAGGTTGTCGTCATGCAGATAATCTTAGAATAGATTAAAAAATAGATTATTGCATTGCAAAAGGTCTAAAGTCTATTTTAGTATGCTCTAAGAGTTACTTAGTTGTATGGTATTTGTACAAGTATCAAACGAATAGGATAGTGTTACATACATACCTAACTAAGTGTCATGCATTATTATAATACATCGAACAATTTATAAATGTAATAAATGATTAACGTATGAACGTTTCCACATAATTTCAAAACAAACTGAATAACAAACAGCAAAAGCCGTTCGCGTGGGTGTTGTGTTACACTCGGAAAATGAATAGTCAGAGAGTATAGTCCATTTAACCACAATACGGGTTCTGTTATGCACACATTTACAGTTGAAATGCTATGTACTAATATCCATTTAACGACGACCTCTACGTTCGTGATTAACGTCCGCGTTTATCATTCAATTGTAATGTAAATGTGGGGGCAGGGCAGGTCAATGTAGCTGGGGGCCTCGCTAAGAGGGAGTTCTTCGTTATTTCTGCGCTCCTAGTAAGCTGCGTACAGTGCGGCAGGTTGCGACCGTGGCGGCAACGGCTATGGACGTCGAGCGGGGCCATGCGGCGCCAGCCCGCGCCGTGGGAGGGTCCCCTGACAACAGGGCCCCTCGGCCGTCGTCCCTAGTCGCCGAGCAAACATCACTAAGTACCTACACATACCTACTGCCCACGGCCACTGAACGTTTACTTCTGTTAATAACGTTGCTAACAAAACACGATGGATAAGACGCGGCAGAGTGGCCGAGCCGCAATTGTTGGAGTTCATTAGTTTGTTCTACTTGACTGCTTGATAACATCAAGGATTTTAACCGGGTTGTATTTATTGATTCAATTAGTTCTGTTGTTACTAAGAATAAATGAAATTGTTTTATTTTGTCACAGTTTACGAATTCTATTATAATAGATTCATGGTAGATTGTATTTCCAATTTTTCTCAATTTGATTTCAAATCGATTCGTCGAGCTTGAAGATTAACGGTTGTTTTGTATAATTTTGCATCAGCATGTTTGAAGTAAATTATAATTGCCTTCATGTTTCATTCGTTATCCATCGACCGAACATTTTAATAGTTGCTTTTAAATCGTTACGTGTAGGAAGTTTCTAGAGACATTTCGCAAAGTAACATTTCTTTAGGAACAAAAATAAAATAATAATAAGACGTTTTTATGTAGAGTTCATATTAAAGTGGAGGACATATGAGGATTAATATTTCCATACACAAGAAACACTTCAGAAAATAATAATAATAAATAACATTCTTAAAACTATGAAATATCAAACAATTTCAAACAATATTTGGTTACATTACAAAGTCTAAAACAGGTTTCAATGCCTTTGATAATGAAGCTGTCGGATTTATAATTTGCATTTTTATCGTCATTTTATATTTGTATGGAATTTAACATAAAATTGTATGAAGGACGAATAACTTGTTTGTGTTGTTATTGATAAAAATAAATCGGTTTCTTTGGATTCATATTTATTCAAAATGCATTTCATTCAATGGCTTCAAAATACTTATTAGATTAGTATAGAATCATCGATATAAAGAATTTAACACACCCCTCGCCGGTTTATCTAATGCTTCAGTAAGATTTTGTCAATAACTTTGACGATCCGTCTACCTACTTGCAAAAAAATGTATCATTTCTACATTTTCGGTTAAAATAGTAAACTAGAGACTATTTCATCCATCAATTTTAAAAGTCATGCACGTTACTACATTCAATTGGTTTCCGAAATAAGGCATGACGAAGTGTGACGAAATTCAAACATTTAAGTAATCGTTGCAAATATGTATATATTTGGCCAAACATCCTATTTTAATTAACACTAGCTATTATCAGCGACTTCGTCCGCGTAGAATATAATTCCTTTCTTATCCCATGGGAGCATTTTATCAGGTTAGACGTATCCTATCACGTAAGTCAGTCCATACCCTGCCTGTATACCAAAATTCATCAAAATCCGTTCAGTAGTTTCAGCGTGATTTTTGGACAAATATCCCAACATTTACATTCAAAGAAACTTTTACATATACCAATTTACATCATAACAATTTAAATGACAGATCCTGGTGAAGACAGCAGACCAGAAGACATAATATTGTCACTTACGTATACGCTTTCCGGAGGAGTAGATTAAGGGGAACTTGGGACTTCACTTTAGATAGAGATTATGCAGCAGCACACTGATAAACCTGGACTATGGTATCACCTACCAAGCGAGGAAATTAGAGGGAACAAGATCACGAGGCAGATCACCTATGCGCTGGACTGAACAAGTCAAATCGACAACGGGAAACCCAGTGTCAGATTACGCCAGACAATCCACAAACAGGGTGAGATGGCAGGAGATCGTGAGGAAAGCAGTATCGGCCTCCAACACAAATACGGCTGTCTTAACGTGACTCTGCCAAGAGCGAAACGACAGAGAAGAAGACTCCCTGCTGACTTCTGGGCATGTTCCGCAGTGACAGTGTTGCTGATGAATTCTTTGTCTAACTGATGATGTTGAGCCGCGGAGAACCTAACGGGTTACCGGGGTTCCGGCTCGAAGTGCAGGAGTAGGAACGGGGTGGTTTTTAGTCAGTAACCGTCTTATTACAAAAGTTCGACTTAGTACTGGTTTAAACCCGGACTATAAGATCTAGGTTTGTTACGGTATTAAAGCTAGTACCAGGACTAAAATTTGTTCCAATTATAAAACTAAGACTATTCGGGGATCAGCTAGTACCAAAGAAAGTCCATAGTCCCACAGATAAAAAACATAAATAGCATTCTTTCATTCGTTCACTCAGGATCCACTTGAAGCAACGTTCCGTTCGTCTAAATATTGTTATTACAATAACGCCTGAAATGCTTAAATAATTATGTATCAACACAAAATTATATCATAAATTGTGTTTTGTTTGTGTTACAATATAGTGAACAAGCACAACTTGTATTTTGACGAGCTTTTTATAACCAAGTTGTCATATTTTTTAACACCTCTAGCGTGAAATGGAGCGACTTATAAGAAGGCGGCAGACCACGAATCACGAAACAAATATTGAGTCTTTTTTATTATAATATAAATATTATTGTTTATTGTGACTGACTGGAAATGGAACAACAACTGTACTTATATCGAAAGTCTTCGTCACTCAAGTCAAAGGGATATTTACACGATGGCGATGTCTGTACCATCGCCGAGACGTCTCTAACATGTCCAAATCTTCCAAATCTTTTAAATCCACAACATCAATCGGTTCAATATCCATTTTACAATTATAATAATATAGAAGATACACGTAAATATTTCTGATAGCTAACCTCAAATAACTTTAGTAGGGGAGACCGGGTACAAAAGTAACGACGGGTCGAAAGTAACAAATGCTCTGTAAGTATATCTAACAGTCAAACACCGCGTCGATGTCGTAAGTTCACAGCGGGGCGGTACCCCCCTCACTTGCGTTTAGTCGCCTCGCGCGCCTCGCGCTGTTAGGTTGTGTGAGAAGACGCTTTGTGATTTCGCAAACGAAACGTAAGTATTTTGTCCTTTTCTTATTTTGTGTTTTCGTGGACTTTTAAAGATGATACCAATCTGAATATTTCAACGTTAATTCTTGATTAGATTGATTACACAGTATTTTAATTCATTTTTGTCTAGCACGTTTCATTTTAAGGTTATCTTTTATAATTTAACAGAAATGTGGTCGGGTACAAAAGTAACATAGCCCTATGGGTATACAAGTAACATGTTACTTTTGTCCCCGTACTTATTTGTTACCTTTTTTTTTGCTTATCATTTTTATGTGTGTATTTACTTTAACAGGATGCCGCGACAACGCATAAGAACTACCACACGAGGAACCACTTTCACGGAAGTATACCGAAAAGCGGCTGAAGAGCATTCAAGAGATGGTACAAAAATTAGAGCCTTGGCAAAAAAATATAATGTTTGTCATGTAACATTATACAGATATATAAAAAAAATTGAAGCAGGAAATACTGGCGCCGTAGTGGGTTATCGTTGCGTCAATAGAGTTTTCAATAATGACGAGGAAAAATGTCTACAGGACTATTTGATCGAGTGCTCTGGAGTGTATTTCGGGTTATCTCCGCCTGAAGTTCGTAAACTGGCATACGAGTTGGCGGTAAAAAATGGTAAAACATTTCCTGAAAAGTGGCATGATACTCAAATGGCGGGTAAAGAATGGTTGACTGGTTTTCTGAAACGCCACCCTAGCCTTTCTTTGAGAAGACCTCAAGCAACAAGCTTGTCGCGAGCCTCGAGCTTCAACGAACATAATGTAAGTAAAGTTTTTGATAATCTTGCTGAAGTAATGGACAGGTATAAGTTTGAGCCTAAGGATATCTGGAATATGGATGAGACAGGGGTGACCACTGTACAAAGACCTAACAAGATTTTAGCTCAAAAAGGAATTAAACAAGTAGGCGCAATAACGTCAGCAGAACGTGGGAGATTAGTAACTGTTGCTGTTGCGATTAATGCTCAAGGTGGACACATACCTCCCTTTTTTGTTTTCCCATTAAAGCGATACCAAGAGCACATGATACGAGAAGGACCTGTTGGTTGTGCCGGAGCTGGCAATTCTAGTGGATGGATGCAGGAAGCAGAATTTTTACTATTTTTAGAACACTTTAAAAGACAAGTCAAGCCAACAGTTGATCAAAAATGCTTGTTATTGCTCGACAATCATGCATCGCATATATCTATCCAAGCTCTAGATTTTTGTAAAAAACATGGAATAGTATTGCTGTCATTTCCACCCCACTGCACCCATAAGCTTCAGCCTCTAGATAGAGCAGTATTTGGCCCATTCAAAAAAATGATAAACGCCGCAACAGACAACTGGATGCGGAATCATCCTGGTCAAACAATGACTATCCATTATATTCCTGGAATCGTCAGAGAAGCATTTCCTGCTTCAGTCACTGATCGAAATGCAATAGCCGGATTTACCTGTACCGGTATAAGTCCATATAATAGAAATATATTTACAGCTGTTGATTATGCACCATCGTCTGTTACTGATCGGCCTTTACAAATAAACAGTGACAATCCATCTAATGACGTGTTGACTAGTTTTGATGCAACGACAACCACCCAAGTTGATCCAGATACTGTCGAGCATACAGGTAACAATGATTCTTCAAATATATTATCATCTAATCAAGGATCCCATTCGCCTACACCAGGACCTAGCGGGTTACAGAAAGCAAATTCTTCTCAGCCATTTGATTTGACACCCAAAGATCTGAGACCATTACCACAAGCAGGCCCGAGGACTGTATCATGCAGAGGACGTAAAAAACGTAAGACAGCAATATTGACGGACACGCCCGAAAAAAACGCAATTGAGGAAGAATACCTAGAAAGAAACAAAGCTAAGAGAGTGGTTTTACCACCTGATACTGGAAATGACAAGAAAAAGTTGATATCTACGAAAGGGAAGGGAAAAGGAAAAAAGACAAAAAAAGCAGCTGAAGAGAAGGAAAACAAATCAGACGACGAAGATTGCTTTTGTCTCGTTTGTTTAGAAACCTTTGGCAATAGCCGGCCAAGTGAACAGTGGGTTCAATGCCTCTCGTGCAAAATGTGGTCACATGCCGAATGTGTTCATGATGATGCTAATTATATATGTCACAACTGTGAGTCTGAATAAAATAAGGCTGATTAATAAAAAATATTACTTTAAGTTTAAAAAATACTGATCTCATTACTAGAGAAGAAATAATAATTTGTTTTGTTGTCTTAAAATATTTTTTTTTAAGTTTTTGAGCATTTTAAATGCAACTTATTTTAATACAAAGTCCTAAAATAAATAATATGTTGATTTAATATGTCATATTGTTTTATTTACAAACCCTTTTGGCCTGTTACTTTTGACCCACAATGTGTTACTTTCGTCCTGCCTATGTGGTCGGAAGTAACAAGTTCTAATTTTTTTTCGAGTCTCTGTGATTCATATCTAATGAACAATAAAAAGTGAAATTGAGATACCAATATAAAGACCATAAATGGAATGTTTAAATGGTTATATTCATTTCTATAAAATAATCACATCTAACCAGAAATCAAAGTAAAAGTAAAAAATGTTACTTTTGTACCCGGTCTCCCCTACCGAACTTAAACTAGGGGTCTCGGCGGTTTAACTTTAGTACCATAGATAGTTCCGGAACTAGTGATAAACTTTGTTTTATAATAACGTTTTATTTAGTCATGGTTTAAACCTAGTATTAATCCTGGTACTAAAAATAGATCGGGTTTTGTAATAAGACGGTAAGAGTCTGACACTACCTCCCGCTTCACCCAGGCGGGAGAAGTCTTTAGAAGATTTTACCCCCTTAAAAATAATGTTTTTTGTTTATTTTATTTTTTAATTCAATTTTTAGTTTTACTTGATTTTAAGTTGTATATATTTATTCATAGTTATGTTACTCAGTTTTACTATTTGTAAATAAAAGTCTAATAAATAAATCTTTATAATGAGATTAGACAGAGCTTTACGATTGGTAATTGCGGGTTGAATCATAGAAATATTTTGCGATCAAATCACCATAACACATAAAAATGGCTAAATATAACAAGTTTTCCATTCATTATTTATTTATTTTATTATTATTGTGTTATAACTAAGTTATGTGGAGAGTAAATCGTAAAATACTATCTCAATAAGTACTTAAACAGCTCAGACAACCATGGTTTCCTGCGGTTAAGCCATTCGGGTATCTTCGAGTATCGGCCGGAAACCGCCGAATAATTCCTTCTCTTTTTATTATCGTGTGTTAGACAAAGAAAGATAAACAAATTCGACAGCTGCGTTGCGTATAATCTGCAGTTGTGACGGACGAAGTTTTTTATATTTTTTTTCGACATGTATCCGAGGAAAATAAAACAAAATGTCAGTTTAATGAGAAAATTATTCACAAGAGATAAAAAGTCGCGGTTCGAAAGACAAGTTTTAATAGTAAATTGTTTAATTTTGCTATTATTAGGCATGAGCCAAATTACAGAAAAGTTTTGTTTGTTTTTTATGAAGATATTGTTCTATATGAAACCATGGTTAGTTACTTGCCGAAAGATTATGAATGCCATTATTTTTAGCCGTCACCTATTACCTACGTCTGTCTGTGAAACGATGACAATATTAGACAAACATGACACGTCTACGAATGTAAATATTTAGTATTGTAGTATTTTATGCGTGGCGGCTACGCATCATTTACGATGCGTTCTCTGTAGGCGACTACGCACTGTCTTCGTAGTAGTTATTGCGTAGCGGCTACGCATTATCTACGAGTCTACGCGTTTTCTGTAAGCGACTACGCACTTTCTTTGTAGTAGATTTTACGTAGCAGCTATGTATCGTCTACAAGTCTACGCGTTCTAATGCGTAGCGACTACGCAGCGTCTACGAGTCGACAAGTTCTCTGTTGGCGACTACGCACATCACAGTTATTTATGCGTAGCGACTGCGTATCTTCTACGAGTCTATGCATCAAAATAACATTGTGCTTGATATTTGTGAAGGGAAAGGCAGAGATGTACTGACGATATATAGGTATTTTGTAATTTGCCATTCATGTCATTAATTCTTTTATTATAGGTATTATGTTTATGCTCATGTTCAAGTCGTGGTGGCCCAGAGGTTTAAGACGCCCGTTTCTCATGCATGAGGGTGCCGGGATTGAAACCTACCAAGCAACGGCGAGTAGCACTGTGACTTATTCCGAATTATATGTATTTTCTAAGATTACTTAGACATCACTGACAATCGGCGAAGGAAAACATCGTGAGAAACATGGGCTTATAATTTCTAATTACAAGTTTGAAATCGCCAACCCGCATTGATCAAGCGTAGAGATTAATGCTCAAATCTTCTCCGTGTGAGAAGAGGCTTTGCTCAGCAGTGGCCACTTATAGGCTGTTGATGACGTTCATGATATTGTCAAGTACTTAACGAACAAACGTAGAAGGATATCTCGCGAGTACATTCTGGGGTAAAAGTACTCTTTGTTACTTTCAAAAAAGCAAGCTTCACGGTGAAAGAATTTCAATTTGTTGCAATAGTTTCGGCACTTATTTCAGAAAAGACTTAAACATACATACATTACACACTCTCAGAATGAACAGCACAATAAAATCACTGTTAAAAAATTTACGGCTAGAAATATAATATTTTTAAAACAAATGGCTTATCCTTGAGCTAAAACTATTATTTACTGCAGCGTATCACGCGACTACTTAGTAAAAACTGTTCTATGCCTAAGACCTAGTTTTTCTGTTCCGTAACTTATCTGAAAAATTGTCTAGATATTGTTTAAAAAGACTAGAATAAACCCATTTCAGTGAATTATTTGATTGATGTGTGATACTACGGCCGAGCAGAAAACCAACGTGAACCAACACTTGCGTTGTGTTTCGTCGTGTGAATGAGGTTAACGGAGGGCCAATTACCCCCTTCAAATTTCTCCAATCCCCGAATATAATAATCCACAAAAGGCCGGTAACGCACTTATAACAACGTGTTTTAGGTGTCAATGGGTGGCGCTGATTGCTTACCATCAGGTGATCTACCCGCTCGTTTACCGGCTTACTCCATAAAAGTGTAGGTACGCCGACGGGTTGTTGACGATGCGATGATGGATCTATGCCTATCCATTCAGTCAGTCAGGTCAGCACTACTGCTTACCCAAGTGGATGCCCATAGATCCGATTAAGCATTATTATGATGTCTTTTCTAACTATAGCGATATTCATCCAAAATCGATCGATCGGTTTAGATTTGTCACAGAAACTTGTATCTTTTGGCAAAGGAGATTTTTTGATCTTTTTCCTGCCAACGAAAAAAAAAAAAAATGGTGCGTTAGATGCAGTCATTTGGAGCAATAGTTTATATGACATAAAAGTTGTAGGATCCAAGATGAAGAAGTTGCCTTTACCAATTCAAAGATTCATACATTTATTGCTTTCTTAAGGTGCTAGGAAGCGCAAAATAATGATCGATCGATTGCTAGAATAAATAATCGGCGGCAATTGTGATGATAATGTGAAAAGTTTTCGCAGTTGTCTTTGTTTTGGATCATCGGGTATTTCAGTCATAACTAATCATAAGTCATAACATCACGCCTTTTATCCCCGAAGGGGTAGCCAGAGGTGCACATTATGCCACTGTACAATGTAACACCCACTATTCACTATTTTTGTTACGAGTCCCATGTAATAGGGGGTGAGTCTATTGCCATATATCTACCGGGCACAATTCCAGACTCCGAGCTTACTACTGAGATTTTTTTAAAACCCAGTAATACTTTGCCCGACCCAGGAATCGAACCCGAGACCTCTTGCCCGGCAGTCGGACTTGCGACCACTCGGCCAACGAGGCAGCAGGCCAACGAGGTATTTCAGCTGTTGTATTTATATCTCCATAAATGGTATTTTCCATTGTAAGTATATACGATGGGTAGGTATTGATCTCTACCCCTCTTTCACTGTCGGAGACCCAAACACAAAATCGTGATCACATAATAACTACTTCCATTTAACAAAATGCATCGTTAAAAGTGGAAGACCTAAGTGCTAATGAGGTCTCATTGCATGCAAAATGGTCATTTTGAATTTTTGCACACCCCGAGTAAATATTGCGGTTTCTTTGATTTTTATGCCTTGCTTATAAACATCATGTTCTTAGTGCTTATTGACTTATCGTAACTTCATATTATTGTTATTTCCAGAATGAGTAAATAGTTTTGCAACTAATAGGCACCTATATCCCAGTTAAGTACAGGGTTTTAAAAATATCGAAATCAATTCATACACATTTTCTCGCAATTTGCGAAAATTTCGACATAGGATAGCGAAATCTGAAAAAAATATACGGCTTTGTTACGTAGAAACGCAGAAAGATATACGTATACGACTGACATTTTCTATTGTCTTGTCATACCATGTATTTTCGACAAAATGGACAGAAAATGTCAATGCAGAATAAAGAAAATCTTTCCTAATATCAACAACACGATACGTCCAAACGTTGTTATTTGTCTCTCCATCTCAAAGATTTTAATTGTAAACTCGATATAGAATGCCAACACTCTATTTTAATACCGCCTTTCAAAGAAAACACTTTCCAAAAAATTATCTATTTACAGTTTTGTGTTGTAAAATAATCTAAATAACTTACATTAACCAATTTTTTTCATACAACAAACAGAGACATTGTTATTAATGTAAAAAGAGAATAATTAAACATTTTCTCCAAAATTATTGGACACTCCAAGTTTAGACCGCCCTTCGTTCAAGAGTACAAAGACCCAGCTACAAGGGGACAGGGTAGGCAGGACGGCAACATCGCACGACCGCTATATCGATCCCACAAAATCCCCCTCATCGGCTTAAGCGCTATCCATTTCTTCTTCGGCTAAACGCCGTGTAATACACAGCGCTGCAGCAGCTTTAGAAATGTTTAGAAACTGTTTCACACATTCGTCTTTTGAATATCAAATAGTATAATTGTAGCGATGAAAGCGCTTTACATTTTTTTTGGTAGACTAAACGCTTGTATTTAACGCATCGCTTAAATCGCTGTTAGAACATAGAATCTGTTAACACACTTTTGTTATTGGAATTTCAAGCAGCGTTGTGCTGTAGGAATTTTCCATTGTTAGACGATGTGATTTAAGCTAGCGATGGAGCGATGGAAGATTGGTTTTTTTTCTTTGTTTGTGTGTATGTGGAGGGTGACAGGGGGTACATTACAGAGGGTGCTCTTTGGTGGATTAAAGATGTCTGATGATTATTATTAGATACCTAAGTAAGTTTCTAAAATGTCCTACGCGGTTTCTCTCTATATGGGAGCGAGGTCCCAAGTTTGTTGATCGTCCATATTTGGAGTGCAATTGTTACGACAAGTATAGAACTCTAATCATGACTAAGGTACGACACTACCTCTAAATATGGTGGTTGGACATTAATCCTGATGCTACTGCTTATGCATCGTGGTTTATAGCTATAGTTTGTTTTAACTTTTAAGTTATACGATTTTCCGAACGTTTTTCCTTTGCCCGCCCTCCTGAGGCTCTTTCCCGATCTCATCTTAAATCTAATCTTTCTGTTTTTTACACCTATTCCTTCACTGTTCATGCAGTGCGACTTTGGAATTCCCTACCACCTAATATCCGTGACTCTAAATCCATCCCAATCTTTAAAAGACTCGTAAGGGAGCACTACCTTTCCTTATCTTGTTCAAATTAGTGTCATATATATATATGTATAATATGTTTATTTGTAATATACTCTAATATGTGTATTATTTGATGTGTATCTATCATATGCATGTATAGGTTTATGTATTTTATTGTGATCTATTTATTTAATACATTTTATGTCATGTTACGCAGTGTCTCTGTTTTTACCGTTTTTCCTGTCGAAGGACTGCAGGAAGAGATTCCTTCGGGAATATGTAGTACCTATGTACCTCCAATTTATTTATATATGTGTTCTCCTGTGTACTGTCTGTGTGTTGTGCATAAATAGATAAATAGATAAATATACTTAACTAAGTATCTAGATATAAAAACACGAAATATTATGAAATAAATATACTTATAACTTTCACTTTTTCCACGGCTTTTGATAGACACAGCAGCGTTCTTGTTAAACAGGAACAAGCTGTAATACGATCACCAACCCGCTTGAAACACGTAAAGATTACGAAAAAATATCTATAGAAAATACCTATCAGAAATACAATAACCTAATCCGAAACCATTTTCGCCAAACTGAACCAAGAGCCTTTACGCTCGCATGATCAAAGTAAACAAAATGAATTTTCATCAAAGTGGACTAGCATCGGTATTTCTAAAGAAATAGGTTACGGAAAATATAAAAATACTTCAGCTTTATCAAAGGCTTTCCGGATCTATTAACTTCATATTAACCTGCGAAAAGGTAGTTCAGTAGGTAGGTACTTACCTATAGATCTGCTAGAAATTTATCTATATTTTTTTTTATGTAAAGGTACCGTAAGATATACCTACATGCTTTCAATACGTTCTATTGCGCATTTAAGTGTGCGAGAGCCATCCTTCGGCACGAATGGGCCGGCTCGACCGGAGTACTACGGCCTCACAGAAAACCAACGTGAAACAACGCAAGCATTGTATTTCGTCAAGTGACTGAGGTTACCGGAGGCCCAATTGCCTTCCTCCATCTTACCAATCCCTGAATCCCCAACAATCCTAATTCCTAATCTCTTAATGGCTGGTAACGCACTTATAACGTCTCTGGTGTTCCAGGTGTCAAAAATATTTAAAAATCGAACGTCTGTCAAATCGCAAGCATACTTGAAATTGCCGGAGGTTGTACGCCGGGGTCGTGCGGTCCATGGCCCTCTACGGCGCCCCTATTTGGGCGCCGAACTTGTTGCGGCGTCCTGCTCGGACGCTGCTCATGTCACAGAGGGTCATGGCGATCCGAATGATCCGCGGATACCGCACGATCTCTGGGGAGTCGGCGAACCTCCTTGCCGGATTACCGCCGTGGGATCTGGAGGCGAAGGTGCTCGCGCGCGTGCATAACATGCGCGCGGAGGCACGTCGCCGGGGCGAAACTCCGCTGCCGCGCCAAATAAGTGCGTGGCGGGATGAGCTCCGGCGCGATCTCATGGCGGAATGGCAGCAACGACTGTCGCAACCGGGGGCTGGGCTCGCTGCCATTGCAGCGGTAAGTCCACTCTTTGAGGAGTGGCTTGAGAGACGCTACGGCGTCCTCACCTACCGCCTGACGCAGGTCCTCACCGGACATGGAAGTTTCGGGAGGTACCTGTGTCTGATGGGGCGGGAGGAAACGCCCGGGTGTCATCACTGCGAGGACCGCCCTGAGGACACGGTGGAACACACAGTGGGAGAATGCCCTGCGTGGGCTGAGCACCGCCGTGCCCTCAGGGAAGTGATCGGCGATGGCGACCTCTCGCGTCCGGGCCTAGTGCAGGCCATGATGCGGAGCGAGAGGGATTGGGAGGCCGTCTCCTCCTTTTGCGAAGCAGTCATGCTGGCTAAGGAGGAGGCGGGACGCGTGAGGCAGCGAAGCGCTGCCTCCTCGCAACCCAGCCATCGCGAAAGACACACCGGGCGTCGGGGATCGCGAGACGATCTCCGGCCACCGTAAGCGCGGGCCTGCGGACGGCGAGCATGGGTGGCTCCCCGTCCGACCAGAAACAGACCCGAGCGTACGGCGCGTCGCGTTCCGCGCGCGCCTCAAAGAGCCATCAGACCACCACAGATGGGGCCCAATAGGGCCGATGCCGATTCGGAGTCGCGGAGAACCTAACGGGTAACCGGGGCTCCGGCTCGACGTGCAGGAGAAGGAACGGGGTGGTTTTTAGTCAGTAAGAGTCTGACACTCCCTTCCGCCTCACCCAGGCGGGAGCAGTCATTCGATGATTTTCCCCCCTTAAAAAAAAAAAAAAAAAAAAAAGCATACTTGAAATGAGCATGCTAATTTTAAGCAACATTCCGACACACATGCTTCTAAGTGACAAGTGCTCATTTAAAGCATGCTTCCGTGATTAAAATTTTATGAAGTTATTTATACAGTAGATGCAAGAAGCAGGCAAACCGGTCTATCAATTTAAAATTTAACTTAACTTTGTTACTTACTTTCGTAAGAGAAAATTAAACATTTTGTAGACAAGTTCACAAATACGTAAATTTATGATGCAAAAAGAAATAATATCGACGCCAGACTTCAAAAGATTCAATTTTGTTGATAGAGTAATCTCATTTTAAGCAGTGATTGATTCTCGGAATAACTATATTTTGTTAAAGGTTTGCATCGACGAAGAATGTTAAATGTTGAACTTTTAAAATATTTTTATTTGATTTCTATCTTTCTACGTTGTTTCTACCAATAGGTGCACTGATAGGTCAATCAGATGAATAAGATAACAGCAGCTTTCCAGCCGTGACTTCGCCCGCGTGGTTAAAGGAAATAAATTAGCCTATGCCATTCTCCAGTCTTCTACCTTTCGACTTAATATACAACGTAACAAACCATTATCATGGTAATTATACCATGATAATGGTTTGTTATGTTGTGAAAATACACACAAAGGTTTTCACATTTAACATTAAACGTCATGGGGGTCACCGGTGACCGACGATTTGGCTTCAACAGTTTTAGTCAACTATCAGCAGTCAAAACCTTAGAATATAATAATTTGAAGAATGTACTACCGGTTTTTTTTCTTCTCCTCTTATAATATCTTCTGATTCACTTCGTTGCGGGAACCAAGGCAGTTATTCATGTCCCTGGGACGCGCCGGACTTCAGTGTTCCGGTGTTTTCATGGTTGTATCTTCTGTAGATCCTGGCTTACAGGAGTTGCAGCGGTTTTGGAAGGCTGTGGCGGGCTTGTCCCAAAAAAAGGTCTTTTTGCGTGGATCCCTTAAGTGTATGCCAGTGTTTCAGTTACAATAACCAAACTATACTTGTAACTAAATTGTAAGGACAAATACGGTTGAATGAATCTTTTGCCGACGAACGGCATTCCACTGTTTACAGTAAAGATGCTATTCAAAGCAATGACATTATTAGACTTGACTTATATTAACTCTTATATTCGTGGTGTTTTACTCTTATATTCGTGGCGTTGTAGGGGTCTGGAGGATTAAAACGCTCGCTTCTGATGCATAAGATTGCGGGTTCGAAACCTACCAACGCCTACTAATGTTACTTTTTCCGAGTTATACATATGTATTTTCTAAGATTATCTACACACCACTGACAAACGGTGAAGGAAAACATCGCGAGGAAAACCTTGGCTTATAATTTCTAATTATAAGTTTGAAATCGCCAACCCGCAATGAGCAAGCGTGGTGATTAATGCTCAAACCTTGTCCTTGAGAAGAGGCCTTTGTTCAGCAGTGGGGACTTATAGGCTGTTGATGATGATGATGATGATGATGACTTACAATATTATTGACGGAAAGTCTAAAAATGGTATCATAAATTACGAATACCGTATATTACATTATTATTATTATACTCGAGGGCATTATAAATGCATGGGTAATACTTTATCATTTGCACAGAACTTGAAACATTTTCTACTGCGTGCAATATACCCAGAATAGGGTAGATGCCTAATTTTTGTTTTAATGTCCGTCTAGTGCATTATTTAAAAACAGTAGACACGTATTTTTTATTTTCTTACAGAAACGAATACTTTCGACGATATATTCATTTGAAATGTCGCGTGACGTCACTTCTATGTACATTTTATACGTAGAAATGACGTTTTAGCCCCCATTCCTAAACTTTGATTCGTTTTATGTAAGTATTATTTTATTATACGACTCGTGTCTAATATTTTTTCATTACCTAGCTTACGGACTAATTAGATTTTTAATTTTCATACCCTGTCATCATCCCAACTCTAAAAAGCACTTCGATACTGATTAAATTACTTATCAATTTATATCTGTGCTTTATCAATGTTGCATACTTGAATATTCACGAATTGTAGTCATGATTATACATTACTAGCAAATTTTTGTACCGTGGATATCAGCTGTCAACTAAACGACCAATCAGAATTAGCCACGGTTGCGCTGACGCGGAGTCTTGGAATATCATACTAGCTATGCATATTATGGCAGATAATTTTATGATAGGAAAATTATTAAGAGGAATAGATGGAGATGGAGTGAGAGTCACTTTCTCTCCATTAAAAGGAAACAGTTTAAAGAGGAATGGATCACTCTGTGTCTGTATTAACTATAAGGGCTAAGAATGGACAATTTAAACTTCCTTGTGCGTACTGCTAAGGAGTGGAATTCTTTGCCAGAGTCCTCAAAAGGCCGGTAACGCACTTACTTGTAACGCCTCTGATATATGTCCATGGGCGTCGCGGATTGCTTACCATCAGGTGATTCGTCTCTTCGTTTATCGGCTTATCCCAAAAAAGTATATGGAACCCCCTCAGATAAAGGCCTCTTCCAAGTTTTCAATTTACCTCATTTTTACTTATTGATAGATCGGATGATTCAACTAGTCATATTATGTCTTCAAATGTGATATTAGCTACTGAGAGTCAGACTGCAATGACTTTTAATTCAGTGAGTAAGTATGAGGATTATAGAAAACTAAGGTTTTTAACTTCAACTGTAAAACAAAGATTTATTATTAAACCAGTGTTTAAGGCTTTAAAGAATAAACACTTATTCATCTGAGATTAGTTAGTTAATCTGAGACAGACGATTACTGCAAGAAGTAAATACAAGTAGACTGATTAGAAAAACTCCTTGACTTTGTTTTATAAAAACCATAACTTAATCTCTTCAAGTATCCAAGAAGCATCTGTGTACATAATTACATTAAACACCACACCATACCAATAACATTAAAAGATTTAAACTACCTAGTAATAAAATACTTCAGAATCTAATTACAAACCAAACACAACGTTCGAATAATCGGTATAATACCTACAATTCACTGCATATCGTATCGATACATTGCCCTTATCTCCTCACTTAAAATACAGCCTCCTTAGGTACAGGCAAGCAGTGCCGTTGCCGTAAATTACTGCGTTTATTGCCCGGGCACACTCTATACCCGCAAGCCGTAACACGTGAAATGCATGACCAATCAAAATACCAATGTCGGGTCACCCACACAGTTACACCGTAAACAACACTCGTAGCAACACGGTTAGTGAGCGCGTGTGAGTGTGAAATGCATTAATTTGTGCATGTGTGCTCGCCGCGCTCACGCACACATTGACGCTGCTCAGTGAGATGGAACACTCGTTCGAGGGATAACGGAGGGCTCACATTTATCAAGATGAGCATAGTATGGATACGACATTAAATTATATTTAATCAATTTTGAATATGACGTTTTTTGACGCACGAAATGTTTTGATACTTTTAATGGTTTGTGAAATATTCCGATACGATATCAACTCAAAACTGAGTCACTATCGAGTTATTTCGCATTTACTACTGCGTAACGCAACGTGATAGCGGCTGTGGTTGTAACAGCTTGCGTAATGCGTTGAATTATTAAATTACACCGAGTCGAATACGTAGGTATTATATAAAACGAGTAGACCGAGGAAGTACTGTGAGCTAGGTCAGCATTCTAGGTTATTTATTATCATAAAACGCAACACTGATAGTGAATCATAATAATTGATTTATTTGTAATGTTAATTTCGTGTCGTAAGTCCTTTGTTGTTAGTTTAAATGACATTTGTATGAAGTGATTGTAGTTAATGTTGTTGACAATGTGTTATATGAGGTGCATTAAGTAGGTAATTTATTTGCTAGGTGCTGTTTGCTCGTGTATATTATGATGAAATATTAAATATTTTTATGTTTGAACTTTATTAGTTTATTTTACAGTGAATGAAGCTACCTCTATAATGGAGTTGACATGAGATGAAAAATTAGGCAACTTAAAATATTTGTCAATGTTATTTAGGTATTTGGAAATAATTTTGAACCTGACGTTTCATATTCATCATTACACGACATATTTTAATCTACTAATTCGTATTTTATATTTTAATACCTTCGCATTCACCAAATCACACCTGGTACGAAAAATCTTTTTACATTTCATCATATTTAATTGTAAACCAAAATTAAAATAAAACCACAGTCACATCCACATTATGAAAGCCAGGCGTCTCAGCGAGCCCCCGCCCACATAAAAAATGACATCTAAATAAATCCATTAGAAGCGGCTCTTCCTGCCAGCTCCCTTTGTTGATGGCGCCCTGTTATGACAGAGGCGACTTATGATTTGTGATCAACACGCTGTATTAACTTTAGTCATATAAATATTATGTTCCCATAAGTACAGAATGGATTTTATATGTAAAACAGATGGTTTGATTGAAGTGACGTTTTGTTTGTTCGTTTGTCTGTCTTGAGCCTTGAGGTTATTTTTGTGAAGATGTTGTAGGTGCCTTGTTGTATTGTCAAGGAAGTGTTGTACTACTTACTTTTCTTTAAATAAAGTTCTGATTAAGCCTATGGCTGCCGATATAAAACCGTTGAATGCAAATCTTCCGTTAACGTAAGTCACCGGTGACCTACGTGGCGTTTAACGTGTGTGTTACGAACACTTAGAATGTAACTTCCACTTCTGTCACCGCTGTCTGATGCTAGTGGAGGTTTTACTTTCACCATTTTAAACTTGGGTGTTTAGTTGTCAATAAAAAAATACAAAATGTCCACAACAATTTGTAGATGACAGATTGGTGAAACTAATGTAGATCTTAGCGTTATTTTAAGCCCTGTTTTTCTCAATGAAAGTTACAAAGAATCTAATAAAAGTGTTCAGAACGTAATCAGTTGATCGGTACGTGTATCAAGTACTAGCTTCAACCATCAACGTCACCTTGCGTTCCCGGGATAAAAGTTGTCTATGTTTCATTTCAGACTAAACTATCTTCTCTGTGCCAAATTGCGTTTAGATCTGTTCAGTAATTTTTGCAATAAAGAGTAACCTATAAACGAGCTGTTGGACGTTGTTTTAAAGCTTATGGACACTTAAAATAGTCTCCCTATCTCTCTACACTCCTATTTCCATTACTATTTCTTAAGAAACCAGTTTCTCCTCCGTTCATTAAGTATCATCATCAATAGCCGGAAGACGTCCACTGCTGGCCAAAGGCCTTCCCCTTAGTCCTAAAGACACTCCTCGCGGAACGACAGCTTATTTGCATCTACTGACTCTCCGCAACTCTGGCGATGTCTTCCCGTCCGGGTCTCCATTTAATCACTTTTCTAGCCCATCTGTCATCAGTTTTTCGGGCGATGTGGCCTGCCCATTGCTACTCCTATATTATAGCAGCTAAAAACATCTTCATTCTTTGTATTTCCCTACTGACTAAGATCGACAATTATTCGGTTTTCCCAAATACATAGTTCTCGATCGGCACTGCGTATCATGACTCTCAGACTTCAAAATGTTATTATGTCTAGAACATCATATTTCTCCAGCAGAAATTGTCAACGTTCCCTGGAAAAGATCGCTTTTTACGATTAGACCGCGCGTTGAAAGTACAATAGCAAACACGTAATTATAATAATTTGATACAAATACTTTATTTTGTGGAACTTTAAAAGTGTTAAAATAAATCTCCTGATCGATTTCGATCAAGGCGGCACGTCTAACTAGACTAGCCCTATCTGGCTGGCACTAGCACCAAGACTTGACCACTACGCAGAAGATATTATAGTGCGCAAATGTGTGCAAACACAAGTGTACGGTCTGGTCCCTCACTCTCTGAATCCAATGGGACGGCAGAATGACACGACTGGAGATAGATCAGGCAGGATCAGAGAGGGATCAGGACCATCGGATTTAAGTGCTTTGCGAGGCACAAGAAATGGTGTAAGTATTATAAGGTGTAAATAAATAGAGTATAGATAGGGTTTATAAATGTATGAATAGTATATCTATCTATGGTCTCTCCAATTTGAATGACGATGATGACGATGTTCTTCCCATGCAATCGTAATTTCAATTTCTTCATGATACTTCATTGTTATACGCCACAGAATACGACCGACAACCGTTTTCGTCCATCGCACATCGGTTACCTTAAATCTTACTTCTTACTTAATATTATAAATTGGAAAGTTTGTGGGTTAGTGTGTATGTACTTAATCAAGGGAACAGTATGAAATTTGGAACAGGGATAAACTATGGTCACGGGAATGCGGGCGAAGAAGCGGACCGAAGCTAGTACTTTATAAACTGATTTTAAATTTGGAGCAGTGTCATCCTTCAAACATATTAAAACAATTTTAGCAAATATAGAAGGACCACAATCCTATTACATATTGCTACGGAGAATAGTTCGTCATTCCGAGCACTTGTAATCCGATTAAGGTGTTAAAAGGATTTATATTGTCAGCTCAGTACTTAAGTCTTCTTATTCATTGAACATTTTGGTCCAATTCAATTGTTTGAAAAGTTGAATCAATATGCGTTGATTTATCGTCAATCCCACCCGATTCCCAGATCAAAGAAGGTGTAATTTAGTTTCTGATTTTCGGAATTTTCAGTAAATTTCAACTTGATTTCGGCTCGGCCTGTATTTTACGGGACACATAACTGGTGAAAAACGCCTTGTAGGTATTATTTACAGGGGTCTTATAATAACTATAAACAAGCTGATCATTATGAGAGCGTCTGCTTATCCCTTAGAGGAACAAAAATAACGATATTGTTAAGTTCTGTAGTTGATTGAGAGATTGAATCATCAGTTTCTGTCTCAATTTTATGAATCACGCCATTAATGTGTCGTATATTTGATTTATAGTGTTTAACTTGTTAAATCACTGGCCATTGTTTTATTTGAGTTGATGGAAGGGTTGATGCTTGGACTGTTTGGTGCTGTACTTTATCATTGTGGTTTGAAATGAGGTGGTCCTTTGATATAATAGTTATTTTTGACGGTAGAGCCGTTATCATAGAAAAAGATAATGTTGTGACGATGTTATGATGAAGAACCTGAATTACTTATACTTTATAGTGTTGTTTTTTTATGGAATAAACTGATAAACGAGCGGACGGATCACCTGATGGTAAAAAATCGGCACCGCCCATGGACACCCGAAACGCCGGAGGTGTTACAAGTGCGTTATCTAACGTCCTTTTGGAGATTAGGAATTTGAGTAGCTGGGCTTTCGATAACCTCAGTCATTCACGTCTGTTTTCTGTGAGGCCGTGGTATCTCTTCGTCGAGCGACCCATTCGTGCCGAAGCATGGTTCTCCCACACTTAGTATGATGCGTAAGCTATTATTACTAATCAATAAACACAATGTACTACATTTATAATAGAACTGTTTAAATATCGAACTATTTACTATAATATAATAAACTAAAAAACATGTTACAAATTACCTTAATAAGACACCACCCAAAGCATCATTTACATAATTTATTACACATTAAGTTAACTCGAAATGAGTATAAAAAAGCAGAACACAACAAAGGGCATGTACGGACGAAACCTCAGCAAATAGCTATGTTCGCGCAATTCTTGCCAATGCAGCACGCACACCACCACACAATGAAGACCTACCCCACCCCTCGTAAACGAACCATTCTAAAATGATGCAAGGGTGATAGATGAAGAGCGGGGAGGTCTAGATAGCCTGGTCGCTGTAGTAGGCAGTAATCTAAGCGCATTATAGCGCTCGGCGTCGCGTGACGCGAAGTACATTGACCGCACCGCTCACTGTAAAGCAATTGCTCCATTAACAGGGCTAGCACTGTCACTCTTGTTTATATCTTTCTATCTGAGACGGATAATAGAAATAAATCATTTTGTATGACTTTTTATTATGAGAAAAACATTTACTACGAAAGGACCAAAATCGTACCAAAGGACCAAGTTTGAAATATCAAGAGTTTTTAGAATTTAAAGTGTTTATTTAAATTTTAGGTTATTGAATACAGTTTTGCTTTTCACATACGTGGTAGCCCTGGCTATTAGTTGTACGAAATCTGTGAAGTGATTTGTAGTTAGTGCGCGAATACGAGGCCAATGACCGTTGGATGCAAACCACGATAACGGTTCGCGGCGTGCAGTCCGCCGTGTTTTGATGGCCCAATTGCCATTAGACTAATGAGACGAGAGAGCGTGACACACATTGTAAGTTTGTGAGTGGAGAATTAAAGAACGATAAACAATGTACAGTTGTAGTGGCGTTAAAAAATGTACCAATTACATTTTTCGTGGGAGTTTTTCGAGATATTGTTATGGTTTTGATGTGGGACATTTGAAATTATAAAGTTAAAAGATAAATGGTGAGCGGAAAAGAGTTTGGAAATAGGAAAAACTAAAACTATAAGTATCACACTAGAAGTAAAAGAGAAATAGAAACAAATGTTCTTTACCAAATATCTAAAATAGTAGTAGTAATCTTTGAATTTGCACTATCATATAATAACTGATAAAACATGTACGTAAAAAAATAAGAAGATAGTTCGGAAATATCAAAAAAATTGCCCGAAAAAATTAAATTTCATACCAAATGACAAATGGAATTTGCGACTAAACATACGCTCTTTTCATTATTTTTCGGTCCTTCATGTCTATGGTTATATTTTCGGTCCTTTGATAGACATCACAAAGAAAAAATAACCAGCTGTGGTCCTTCGACTCAAAATATAAAAGATATGCAAATCGGCCATATTTGCTACCATTCCTTCGTGTCACGCAGCTGTACACTTATGTAATCAGGTCACTAAACACCTATCAGACTGAATGAATCACTGCTATTATCGCTTTGATAATCCAATCGCACTTAAGCTAATGAACAATGATTTTAGTGCAAATGTAACTGAATTGTGTTATGCCTGAAGCGTAACCGTGGCTAGTTTAAATTGAATAAATAGATATTACTGACTGCCTCGTTGGCCGAGTGGCTCGAGTCCCGAGTCGGGAAAAGTATTACTGGGCTTAAAAAAAATTCTCAGTAGTAGCACGGAGTCTGGAATTGTGCCCGGTATATGGTAATAGACTCACCCTCTATTACATGGGACTCATAACATAAATAGTGAAAAGTGGGTGTTACATTGTACAGTGGCATAATGTGCTTCCTTGCCTTCCCCTACGGGGATAAAACTTGATAAAAAGCGTGATGTTAGGTATGTTATGTTTTGTAAATAGATATCTATTAGATGTTCGTTTTTTCTTCGGGTCTGTTCTTGGTTAGTGTACTTTTATATATTATTATACTTGTAATCCGGAAACAGCCGCTGATCAACGCAGTTACAAAACCGCCAAATGTTTGTCGTGGAAATTTGATAAACGTAATTAACGTCACATAGAACTTTCTCTGAAAAAAATAAACAATGGTATGAAAGCGGAGATACATAAATAATCGCGTTGCCAATCAAACAAAACTACACGTAGGCACACATTATTCTTCATCGACAGCGATAGTGTGATGCAATTTCGAAATATTCACCTATAATTATGCAATCAATTGATCATGATTAATTTATTCAAGTTGTTATTGTAGAGAATTAATGTTTTAGGTACTCCGATTTCCTAGAAACCAATTTGTCATAAAAAAAATATTACTTCATGTTTGTTTTCATGAGGTGTCGTTGCTTGACAACCGCAGTTGTAAATATTACACCAACAAGGCAATCAAAATCCTAAAAAGTCAGTTGTGTTATGGCCGTTTTCATCAACCACCCTTGAACTATCTCATAACTAAGAGTAACTTAGCGTGAAGAAGCACATAAACTAACCTCTTACCTATAGGTATGTGTCACTTATAGTCTGTGTTTAATGTCACTTATTTTAGCATAACTGCTTCGCAATAGGAGGAGACGGCATCCCAGTCCCCCTCGCTCCGCATCATGCGCTAGGCTCGGACACCGGTTGCCATCGCCGATCACTTCCCTGAGGGCACGGCGGTGCTCAGCCCACGCAGGGCATTCCGCTACCGCGTGTTCCACCGTGTCCTCAGGGTAGTCCTCGCAGTGATGACACCCGGGCGTTTCCTCCAGCCCCATCAGACATTGGTACCTCGCGAAACTTACATGTCCGGTGAGGACCTGTGTCAGGCGGTAGGTGAGAACGCCGTAGCGTCTCTCAGGCCACTCCTCAAAGAGGGGACTTACCGCTGCAATGGCAGCGATCCCACTTATCTTAACTTAGAGGTTCCTTAACCTTTGGTGTGTCTAAACGTGGATGGATCCACGCGAGATACAAAATATTTTCTATTGTATCTCATATCGGTGCATGAAAGCGTTGAAACTATAGAAAAATGAGCATTATTGTGTCAAATGAGTGAAACCATTTTTAAATCCCTATTACCTACGCAATATTTTGTTTCTCCATTTTAATCCATGCAGTTTTAATGAACGAACGGGAATCAGGACCAGCATTTCTCATTAGTTAATTACAATGCAATCCGTAGTTTGTGAATAATAAAGCACTGAGCTATTACAACTGAGCCGCCATTGTTCATCCATTTAGTGGTAATTAGGGTATCAGTAGCGTAATTAGTTTCATGCTGTCCAGTGTCCAGACGTTGATTGTATTATTTTAGTTTGCTGTAAAATTGTTAGAAGATACTAATAATAAATAATGATTAACGAAAAGTGTTGTTGAATTTTGTCCACTTGTAAAATGTCTGACAAAAGGTACGGCTGCTGCGTACAGTTGTCCCAGTAGACGTACGATCGACGTAGGTACTATTTATTATCTCCGCGATGGAAAAAAATACTTTATGTATAAGTTTGTTTGTGCATCTTAGTGCCGATTTTTCAATGAACAGATAACCTTTAACTGTAGAATAAAATTGGCAATTAGTTTATTGCTCCGATTTTATCAGGCGCTGTAAAAATTGTCCATAAGTGGGTGCCTCGACATCTGGCGAATGCTCTGCGAATGCAAAGCACGCGCGCAGCTCGTGGGTGGCTTACGAGCGGCTCGCGAACGGCGCATTCGCGGAGCATTCGCCAGATGTGGACGCACCCTTAGATAAAATAATGGTTAGCAAAATGATCGAGATACTGTATTAATTCCTATCAAATTTGTAAACTATCTTCATCATTTTTTACTACATTGCACTATAAAAATTCCACACAATTTCAAATTATTTCGAAATTCATTTTACCTTCTAAATCTCCAATCCCGCAACACTTCTAGCCACATAGCTCCTGTGTTACAACACATAATATAATAACTAGATAGGAATTGAACCCACGACCTTTACCCAAGTCAACAGTAGCGTTAGTTTATCACCGTTTGCTATAACTGCAGTAATATTTTAACAACCATATTGACTTGCGACACCAGGGATGATAAACATTTTCGTATCAAAATGCCATTTCTAAAGATTTTTTATGGCATAAGCCGGTAAACGACCGTACTGGTCACCTGATGGTAAGCTATCGGCGTCGCCCATGGATACCTGGAACACCAGAGGCGTTACAAGAGCGTACTGGCCTTTACGGATTAGGAATTTGAGGATTGTTGAGAGGGGATAATGATGATATGAAATACTTTTGATCCTTTCTTTATATTACCATTGCCTACGAAAGCAACAAGTAACAAGTAAGCTGTAATTGTTTTTTTAAGGGGGAAAAAATCATCCAATGACTCCTCCAGTTCTCCTGCCCGGGTGATGTGAGAGGGAGTGCCAAGACTCTTACTGACTAAAAACCACCTCGTTCTAATCCTGCACTTCGAAGCCCCGGCGACCCGTTAAGTCCTCCGCGGCTCCGTATCGGCATCAGCCCTACTGGGCCCCATCTGTGGTGGTCTCGTGTGTCTTAAAGGCGCGCGCAGAATGCGACGCGATGTAGGTTTGGGTCTCTGGTCGAGAGGCGAGTTACCCGAGCGCGGAGAGAGCCCACTGCTGGACTGGTCTTCTTTGATAAAGAGAGATTGACCATAATCTCTTCCTTCTAGCTCCTTGCAGTTTAAAAGGAACAGGTTTATCAAAAAGCATTACTGCAAGGTTTTTGTTAATTGTGTAGTCCTTTAATTTAATTTTACGCACACAAGTAAAGTTTTGGTGACACATTGTATTCTACTCAGCTGTTATACGGCAAATGACAAGTAACGTTGCGTGTTTAAATTTTTTTGTATTTCTCACATTTTTTCTGGTTCTGTATATATTATGTGTGTGTTCTAGTAATGTAGTGTATAATAAAGATTATTTTACCTATCTATCTGTCCATTAGCCCGAAATATTGCGTTGCGTGCCATCGATGGCACGCATGCCAATAGTTTACAATCCCTGGAATTATACAATAAATTCTTGCAATGGCGTAAACGCAGTTCTTATATATACGCTAACCGTGGTTCGTAGATCATGCCATTTGTTTATTTATGGATATTTAAGTCTTTAATATATGGTAACTAAAGGTAGTTAGTCTTTCGAGTTTATATGTAATAAATAAATGGATTACATAATCACACGAGTATCGATTACTGCTTTCAACGTTTATGTGTTTTGGCTCACTGAGTTTTTTTCAAACATGTTTCTTAAAGACGTTGTTTGTTAGATTTGAATTACAAACCGATCACCGAATCACTTGTAGTTAGTTATTTAATGTAAGCTTTGACAAATAAAATGTTCTTGATATTCAGGTAAGACAGATGCAGACATGATCTTTTGATGAACCTGTAACTATGATCAAAAGGTAACCCAATCAAGTACGAAAGAATTTGCAGACGTGGTTTTGGAAATTAATTGTTATATTTAAAAGATCTTTTTATTTGGACCGTCACTATTTCTAGCAGGATGGCCCTAATTATCTTGCTTCTTATATTATTATACAGATTTGATTTGATTTGAAAGTAATTGGTAGTATTTAACCTACGTAGTTGGGTGTTTCTCCGAAAAACTTAAACTTTTATTAAACAAATCATTATTCTTGCGTTGTTAAACATCGCGGTAACTTATTCACATCTGCATTTCTTTTGGATTGACTGAGCAGTAACACCAGAATTATTACCTTAGAGTTCAGGATAATACCGCCGTAAATTTTTGCGATTGTTTTTTTGTAAAATCATCCAGTTACATACCTCCATATTTTGTACGGGTATGTTGACATACTCGTAATAACAAAAACTCATGAGTACTTTGAATATTATAAAAAAATATTCAACTCTGCATCCCATCTACCATCGTTAAAACGCTGCATCAGAAAACTTCGTAATCAACGCACTAAAAATATCCTTTATCGCCCATCCCGGAGACGATATAGACACTATTCTTAGTTATAATCACGTTGCAAGGTAATAAAATTATATAATTTATGAACTCCCATAATATACAAAGACGGCTAGTTAGTCTATTAATGTACCTATATTCCTAGACTAATTAATAATGCTGAGTAAAGGCTGTCATATACTTAGCTGTAATATATATTAATATATCGAGCTATACATTATACTATAGCTAGGTACCACAGCTATTATTATACATAAAAATAATATATATATTTTCGGTCCGCGCTTGTATCGATTTAAATACATTCGTCATTCATATATCAAAACATATTTTATGGATGTACCTATTTTGATGACGTCACAGAAGTACGCTAGTAAGCTATGTGTGCCACGCAAAAAATTTTATTGAAAATGTGTGATAAGGTATACATACTATAATATAAAGTATGACTAGGTCTGTGACGGGCTTAATACGTGAGACTAAGTCTATGTTATCGAGTATTTGATGTTCATTTTATAGCCTATGACGGCTATAATTCAATGTGAATTTATGACTAAATTGTTGTCTAACTTATTAATTAATTTATTATAGGTTTTAATCACGAAGATCTTAGGTACTTACATATTAAATCAGTGTTTCTCTTTGTAAACTGTTTATTAGACGCTAGTGCTAATAATAAGTTGAGAAATAATAATGTCTAATACTATTAAAATACTCAAAAGATTTATAAATTGCTTTTTTTATTGCATAAGTCGGTAAACGAGCAGACGGATCACCTGATGGTAAGCAATCGGCGTCGCCCATGGACACCTCAACACCTGGAACACCAGAAACATTACAAGTGCGTTAAAAGGCCGCTTTTGGGGATTAGGAGTTTGAGGATCGTGGGGAATTCGGGGATTGGGAATCCCCAATCCCCGAATATTCTATTATATACACACGCATTAATATAAATATGTATTGTCAATATTAGAATATTAGAATATTGACAATACAGACTGACTGCAAATCTAACAGTGTTTGTATAAACAGCTAATATAATAAATGGGCAATATAAGTCTGTACTGAGTTGAAGCGATTGATTTGCCTAGATCTTATATATTTTTTTTATAAATTAGGGGCAAACCAGCCTCTGATGGTAAGCAAACAGTGTCTACCATGGACACTCGGCAAGTCGGCAACACCATCAGTCCTTAATGCATTAACGACCTTTAATCTGAAAGAGACATTTTCAGTCCAGTTAATATTCGTTCAATAAAGAAGATGAGCAGGGAGGTTGGATGCAGGTCGTTTTCAACCGGCCTATCTGGAAGTTATTGGGGGAGTACTTTGTTCAGCAGGGGATGGCCTATGGCTGATAATTATGATGATGAAGGTGATCAATAAAAAACAGAAACTATAGATAAACAAAAATTGTAAACCAGTAGTAATACCTATACATTATAATATACACACTTGTCACTTAGCGCGTCATTTAAGGAGACAAATTCAAATGCCACTTAATTTTAAGGAGCTCTAAAGAATAATTCTCTTACTAAAAATTCTTTGCAAAACCACAGAGGTATCACAATATTCAAGTACAAATTTAAATTGAACATTTGCGGATGTTAGATAGGTACTTAAGTACTTTTTAAAAGAAGAAGTGAGTACTTCTTCGACTCCCATCACATTAATAATTTATTCGGGTAGTGGTATAGACAGAATGAGCACAAAAGCCATAAAATGTATTCAAAATGTAATCTCAAAAGGCATGGCAAATTGTTTTAATAAACTTATGAGTGACGGGGTTTTTCCAGACAGTTTAAAAATTGCGAAGGTGACACCTATTTATAAATCGGGGACAAAAACAGATCCCGGAAACTATCGTCCGATCTCTGTGTTACCAGCGATCTCAAAAATTTTTGAAAAAATCCTACATAAACGCCTATTAAATTACCTCAACTCTTTTGATTTTTTAACAGAACGTCAGTATGTATTTAGAGCTAAGAATAATACTACCGCTGCTACTATTGACCTAATTACAAAAGTCAGGGATAATATAGATAAGAAAAATGTTGCTTTGGGTCTGTTCATCGATCTAAAAAAAGCCTTTGATACCGTAAGTCACAAATTGCTATTAGAAAAATTAGAAAACATTGGTATCAAAGGAAATGCACTTCAAATTTTCAAATCTTACCTAACAAACAGGCTACAAATAGTAAAGATAGATAACATTGAAAGTAAAGCTTTACCTATCACATATGGCGTCCCATAAGGATCGATTTTGGGACCACTATTGTTTCTTATATATATATCAATAATATTACAGAACTAGGACTCCACGGTCATTTAACTTTATACGCAGACGACACATGTTTGTTTTATTTTAGGGCTAATATTCATGACACTATTTTGCGAGCTCAAAAAGATTTAAACGGTTTGCATGAATGGTTTAAATACAACTTGCTAACTATAAACATCTCAAAGACAAGCTACATTATCTTCAAAGCCAAAAATAAAATAATCCCATTGCATGATCCACTGACTGTAGACAACATTCCATTAGAGCAAAAGCTCATGAAAAATATCTTGGCCTTAGAATCAAAAATTCTTTAACATGGAATAAACAAATTGATTATATTACAAATAAAATTTCCTCACTATCTGGATCACTCCGCAATATAAATCAATGCATACCCAAGAAACTGCGATTTAATATTTACAATGCACTTGTTAAACCGCACTTGCTATATTTAATAGAAATCTGGGGTAGCGCGAGTAAAACAAAGATACAGGAACTACAAAGAGTGCAAAACAAAATCTTTAAAAAAAAAACATTAAAATATTACTTTGTTATCCGTACCTAACTCCTACATGCAAAATATTTGATGAAACACAGCTCATGAATATCAAACAGCTTTATATGTATAATACTTGTATTTTGATAAGAAAAATTATAAGTGGAACTATTCATACAAATGTAAAATTTACCAAAAAATCACAAATCAGTAACCGCAGCCTTCGTAGACCTAGCTTACTTGTCCTACCAAGACCACGTACAAATTACGCCAAAAAAGACATTACATACGAAGGAGCAAAATCTTATAACAGTTTACCGTCCCACATAAAAAATGTAAGCTCTTTCAGCGGTTTTAAATCTCAACTAAGTAAATATATAATTGAAACAAGTCACTAGCCTACTGGTTGAGAATTATTACTATACCTATTTATTGTTAATTTTGTTCTTCATATTAAGCATGTATAATTAATTTTATTGTAACGTATTTTGGTTGATTGTATCGGTGACCTTATTTAGTTTATTACTTTATGTTAGCTTATATTCTCATGTAAGTGGCTTCCTTTGTCTTTTTGAGAATAAACGATTTAAACCTATTATATTCAATGCTACTATCATCATATTTAATGTTATTATCATATTTAATGTTTAATTGCATTGTTAATTTTTCTTATTATTACCATTTATCTTTAACTTCAATAGAGTTGGTCTTGTTGTAAAATTGTCTACCTACCATTTACTATTTTATATTGTTACTCTGTTGTGTTGTGTTTCTGTTTTGTGTACCTAATAAATAAATGAATAAATTCAGTACCCACAAGCCACATAATTAAATTAATTTACTTCTAAAAGACAACTTATAACAATCATTTAACTCGTTTAGAAATTTATATTCAATGATTGAGATCTCGGCTGCGTGTGTGTAAACATGCACCATGATTGATGATCACGATATAGCTAGGAAGAAATACTGCACCATCATTATTTGTTACTTTATTTAGTGCGGGGTGTGAATAATGTCGGTTAATGTGACGATGGAGTGTTTAATATTCACGTTTTTTTTTTCAAATCTAATTTTGTGTGTGTTTTCCTTCTTAGATTGCGCCGGTAAAAATAGTTATAATTCAAAGCCTAGCCTAGCTTCACTGACGGACAGACTGACAGACTATTATAAATTTCATATTTGTTGATGTTTCAAAAGTACAAAATTATGGTTTAATTTTTTTTTTAGACTATTGTTGTATTATAAATAAATTGAAATAAATGCTTTTGAGTTTGAGTTTTTTGAAAGTTTACGGAATTTGATAGAGTACCTATCTAATTAGTTGGCTATATTCTGCCTCCCACCGTAAAACTGTCGAATGATCTGTTATCGGTGGTATTTCTGAACCGATACGACCTTCAAACCTTGAAGAAAAGAGCGTATTCCTTTTTTAAAAAGCCGGCAATGCACCTATGTCTTCTCTTGTGTTGTAGGTGTCCATGGACGACACTAATTGTTTACCATCAGATGATACGTCTGCTCGTTTGTCTCATATTAAGAAAAGTATTATACTTTAAATCTACTCCTTATTTCACAAAATAAATAAGTAATGTGACGGTCAGTACCTATGTCATGTTCTTTAGATCTTTTCCTATTAACTCGTCGAGTACTATACCGTCGAGTAATTGGGTACTTGCCATACTGTCTAAAACTGTACGAGATTGTATTATTGTGATGTCACGTTTGTATAGCGCCAAATAGCATATTTCTTTTTAAAAAAATGCTGGAAAAATACTAAAATTAAATTAGTCATAAAATCAATTAATGAAAGTGCAAGAATTTTTTTATATTTTATTGTATTGAACAGTCGAAATAATTTATTTTTAATGAAGGCAAGTACCCAATTAATGTAACTAAGATTGTTCAGATTCGGATGAATCTACGATAAAGTAGCCGAGTAACTAACCGGTCTTCTCTGAGCAATGTCTATGATGTAGAGCAACATAGTTATTTTTAGATATAGGTCACCATCATCATCATCAGCCTGTATTCGTCCACTGCTGGACATCCTCTCCAATGGCACGCCACTGAGCTCGGTCTTCAGCTCTTCTCATCCAACCACTGCCAACCTTGCGGATGTCGTCACTCCACCTAGCTGAAGGGCGCCCTACACTGCATTTGCCTAGACGCGGTCTCCACTCTTGAACGCGTTTACCCCTTTTAATAGGTATTTTTCACAAAAATAATTACTAGGCTTTTTGAAATTATGGACTCATAAAATCACCACTGAAAGATTTGTGTAACATTCATTGTGGGTACAGGCGAGTTAAATCTCCACAGGATACGATGTTATATCTTTTAGATAAAAATAATACTTCATCAAAGTTGAAAAACGTATACTAACACGAAAAACGTGTACTAAGTCACAATTCCGGCTTCACATAGCAACCCTTTTACAGGCTATGTACTTATGTTTTTTAAATCAATAAAAAAGTATGTTGGTTGAAACTTGATATTATGATAACTTAAATCAATTATGTTGCCGCGGAGGACTTAACGGGTTATCGGGGCTCCGGCTCGAAGTGCAGGAGTAGGAACGGAGTGGTTTTTAGTCAGTAAGAGTCTGTCTGACACTCCCTCTCGCCTCATCCAGGTGGGAGAAGATATTCGAATTTCCCCCTTCTTAAAAAAGTCAATAATGTTGTCATACATGTAACCATTGTAATGATTCCATCATTATAATTAGAGAATAGAAATGAGTGAGAAAGTCTGTTCTTAAACCTTTATACAGTAGATACTAATTTTGTTTTATCTTAATAAGTAAGAACCTATTGGCTATGTGCAAAGTGAGTAGTGGCGGACAGATAACGACCGCAGCGCACAACACGGCAGAAATTGGAAACAAATGCGGATGATGCAAACCCGGTTTTTATTATTATATTTATTTTACAGTAAAACTATTGAATGAAATGCACTTAAATAATGTCAACAATACTATTTTAATCTTTGGTTTTATTCATATTTGCAAAGAAAATTATAATGTTTTTAATTGTTATTATTTGACAGCTTCCGCAAATGTTGTAAACGCTACGTGTCGCCACCGTCGCGCACATAGCCAATACTTATAGTAGGGTATATTAGGGTTCATAATTGTTTAACATTGCTAATATACAGGATGCCCTAACACTACTTACTAGTATAATTATTCCATTAGTCGGGCGCTAACAGTAATTATGCAAATGTGAACACCATCACTATCACGTTTTTATGTATGGACTTATTACTTGTTGTGGTAATTGTCTTTATTTGATTAGTAGATATAAATATACATTGTTTTGCTTGAGGTGTGGAGTGTGGCATCGCACTAGGTAGAGGCAATCATATAAGCAGGTAGTTCGATTTAATGTCCGAATTCAGTTTAGTTTTCGTATTAATACTTCGTTGCCAGTGGTCGCAAATGCGAATGTCGGGCATGGGGTCTCGGGTTCGATTCCCGGGTAGGGCAAAGTCTTATATATCAAAGGCAAGGACTCATAACATAAATAGTCAAAAGTGGGTGTTACATAGTACAGTGGCATATGTGCACCTCTGCCTACCCCTTTCGGGGATAAAAGGCGTGATGTTATGTTATGTTATTAACGCTATTTTCAATCTATCAAAATTAGAAGCTATAAAGCCTGAAAGCTTTCAATCATCTTAATGGTCCGGATAATTCAGAATTGGTTACATTTGAGAAATGCGCAGGGTTTGCCAAATGTTACTATTTCTCTGTTAAATTTGTATAATGTAGCTGTTGATTCACCATAAAATAAATAAATTTGCATTATCTCCGTTACAGGACAAACACTAATAATGGTAATAAGCATAGGCTTCCAAAGTGTACCTGAAAAAACAATTGCAATAACACAACACACCTAATTGTATGTCAACAAAATCTTAAAATTAAGTGCTTTCTATTTACATTGTAACTCGTTTGGTTCTACCTCGCTACTTAATTATCATCTTCATGTCTAAACAATAACCTCCCATCTTTAAAGGAGTTTGACGTAAACAGACTAATTTACAAGTCTTTATTTGGAAAATTATACGCAGAACAACTCGCGTTCAGACCAGACCTTGAAACTAGAGAAAATGCACGAGAGGTCACAGCAAACTGGTTGATCAAAGTGTACACTTGACACAAACATATTAAACTAGTTAAACAAAGAAAAATCAACCTTAATGTGAAAGTAAGAAGACGTGTGGGGCTGCAGAAAAAAGTTGGCAGAACTGTATCCCAGACGCTAAGAGCGAACCGTGTCACCGTCCTCAAATGTTGCCGCTTTGTAACGAGCGAGAGAGCGTTATATGACATCTGTATAAGAAAGAGAGAGACGCAAAAATCGGGGACAAACGGAGTAAATTGCTTCATGATTGGATAATTATTTTATTGATATAGTTAAATGGCATTGTCGATGGACCTTAGGGTATGAATGGAGGGAAGTCCGTTTGTAATTTACGAGCACAAAAACTATAATGCCTTATAATTATTGGGTTAGCTGTAAATATGAGGAATTGTGGTAATTATGTGAATCTGTTTAGATTGTACCATTGCATGGTCGTGAAGGGAGATAGAAGTGAGAATTAAAGTTTTAATTACTAGTGAAAGTGTTTGGAGTTACTTTTTCTGTATGTAGCGTACTGCGTAATGTTATTGTGATGTTATTACACTTTTAAACACGCAAAGATGTGAGCAAACGTAATTATTAGGAGAAATACACAGCTTTTGTTAGTTATTTTGTGAATCACATCTTATAAAAGACCTGGACCAGCACGTAAACTAGAATTAGCACCATAATTTTAGGCTTTTATACATTGCAATCAAAAGAAGATTTGGTTTAGTTTTATGGAATCGGAGGCAAGCGAGCAGATGGGTCACCTGATGATGATCAGCGCCGCCCATGGACTACCGCAACACCAGTGGGGTCACAGGTGCTTGACGTGATATTTAAATTAAATACGTAAGTAAGTGACAAATAAATTTACTTGTTTCACAAGTGAATTTATTTCTGCAAATAGGCTACAAGGGCTGCCTTTTACTGCCTGCACTTTTACACGTCAATTTTATCAAGCGAACGATGAGGTCGACATTTCCTAACTGACTACTCTGAGAAGAAATGCCGAAACAAACTCAGAGGTCTGTCTCTTTTAAGCATAACCATAATTGCTTATCTTGCAATACCAAGTTCTCCAGTTCACGATGATTAAAGGAATCAGCCAACTGCAGAGGCTTAAGGATAAGACAATGCTTTCAGATAAGACAAAAGAATAGCTATATATAATTTTGTAGGTACATACCTTGAAATCGTATCGGTATTTATTATGTTTATTTTATAGGTAACCCGGGAAACGAGCAGACGGATCACCTGATGGTAAGCAATCGGCGCCGACCATGAACATCCGAGACACCAGAGGCGTTACAAGTACGTTACCGGCTTTTTGGGGATAACAAATTTTAGGATTGAGGTGGATTCAGGGATTCGGGAGATTGAAGAGTGGGGGGGGGGGAAATAGGTATGGCGACTATTTTTTAATTTTTTGTCCGTCTTTTAGATATTTTAAAAATCTTCGATACGTATTTTTTCTTTTTTCTCGTATCCAAAAAAACATGTAGATATTTTGAGTTAAAATGACGCGTGACGTCACACTTAGGTACGATTTCCCCTAACTTTAATGCGGAATAACTACGTATTCTTCTGTTAATTTGATAAAACAAAAAATACGTGTCTGATATTTTCGTGCGATCTTAATGACGGACTTTACTTTTGTCAAACACCAAGCGGTCACCGGTGACCACAACCTATTGTTCTATAATTGTGTCTGCAAAACCGGTACTCGACGAGTTAATGCGGAATAACTACGTATTCTTCTGTTAATTTGATAAAACAAAAAATACATGTCTGATATTTTCGTGCGATCTTAATGACGGACTTTACTTTTTTGATTTTTTTACCCTGTCGACACGCCTATTGGACATCCAGTAACCTCACTACATGCATTGTTTCACGTTGGTTTTCTGTGAGGCCGTGGTATCACTTCGGTCGAGCCGGCCCATTCGTGCCGATGCATGGTTCTCCCACACTTAGTTCGAAAGCAATAAAATCTCAATTCGGCAGTTGAGTCAAGAAAGAAAGAAAGAAAGAAAAGCCAATTTATTTTTGCGCAAAACACACATAACATATTTAAAAAATAAAAAAGAAAATAAAAAAAAGGTAAAAAATTAAAATGAAGTGAGATCTTGTCCATGGTCCACAGACTTATTATTTTACTGAAATGATAGAATATTTAATATCTAATGTTATCTGTGGACCATAGACAAGGAAACACCCTACTTACTTCATATAATAATTTCTAGTTGCATGCATTTATTAAAATTGTTAGTCAGTCTTATTGAGTACCCGAGAGATGGACCCGCTGTCTTGACTAGTTAGCCTTGCTAACCAGTCAAACAACAGCAAGGTTATCAAAAGGAGCTATTTAGAAGATGCTACCATTTTTTACTTAGCTGCTTTAGAAGCGAATGCAGCTGGAGGCGAAGTCTAGCAACACTCGTCGAACCCAAAAAGTCCTCTTCGACATACAGACTTGTTTCTTTGACTACTGGTGCAGAGAAAAGGGCCTACTTAGAGCACACCTAGAATTTTCCACATGGACGATTTAAAAAGCAAGTGCAACTGGTGGAAAAGCTATAGATATAAGCAACTAGTGGCAACAGCTTCATTTAGATTAACGTGGATTCTGCGAGGCGGGAATAGAATAGAAACATCCTTTATTGAACACTATATAAAAAAGACAAAAAGGACAAAAATTTTGACATATGTAGTATTATGGGCGGTCTTATCACTATTAAGTGATCTCTTACAGACAACAGGATGGATAAGCGAGCTAAGGATAAAATTGCAAATTACAAAAGAATTACAGATAAATTGTTTAAACTGGCTACCTCCCAGGACTCCCAGGTTGGGCAAAGAACTAAAGGATTTTTTTTTTATTTCAGTAGTAGCATGGAGTCTGGAATTGTGGCCGATATATGGTAATAGGCTCACTTCCTATTACATGGGACTAATGTGCACCTCTGCTTACCCCTTTGGGGATAGAAGGCGTGATGTTATATATTGCTTAAATTTTCTAATTTCCTTCCTACCTATAGGTACTATGTGCATACATTTTTTACCCCTTTTCCTAATGGGAGTACCCTTCAGACTGGATTTTACAGTAAAACACGATACCTATCACATTTTCCGTCATTTCCTTTTTATTTTCCTCCGTCATATTATAAATCTCCAAACGTCTTTTTAAAAAAGATCTCCAACGTCTCCGCCATATTTCGACACTCCTTTTAATTGCTTGTGGTTTTCTTTGGGATTGTTATTTTGGGATCGTTAAGACTATCCCCCAGGATAAACATTCTGTCATCGCAAACAAAACTCCCGGTTATCGCATTACTGCAGTTGCGTGCACGTGTTTAGTGTCCCTTTTTTATACAATTAATGGGGAGCCTCTCAGAATTGTTTTGGCTTTTTATCAGTTTCCTCAAATTTTCTAATGTTATCATAGTTGATCTAAGTGATCAAATATTTCCCGAGCGTACGGTGCGTCACGTTCTGCGCGCGGCTCATAGAGCCATCAGCTCACCACAGATGGGGCCCAATAGGGCTGATGCCAATACGCAACCGCGGAGGGCTTAACGAGTTGTCTGGTTCAAAGTGCAGGAGTAAGAACGGGGTGGTTTTTAGTCAGTAAGAGTCTGACACTCCCTCTCGCCTCACCTGGGCGGGAGACGTCATTGGATGACTTTCCCCCTTCAAAAAAAAAGTGACCAAATATTTGGCATTATAGTGTTCATTAAAGAACGTAGCTTCCAATTAATCGAGCTAGTCATTGACACAGGGAGAAGCCTGTTTTTAGCTATAGATCTGTCTTTTGACTCATAAGACGATGATAATGGCTCACCATTATCTCACTCATATCTCTTTGCGAATTACTGGCATTCAACCGAATCTGAATGTCTAACTAAATATGTCATAGTGGACCGAAGGTTTGCCTTCAATTCTCATGCACGGTATGATAGGCGTCCGTCTTGCTGGTTGAATCCAAAACCTGCCAATGGCAAGTACCAATGTGATTTTTTCCGATTTACATATACCTACTTTCTAAGGGTATTTAGATACCACTGATAAACGGTGAAGTAAAACATCGTAAGGAAACCTGGGCTTATAATTTCTAATTGTAAGTTTGAAATCGCCAACCCGCATTAAGCAAACGCAGTGATTAATGCTCAAACCTTCTCTTTGCGAGAAGAGGCATTTGGTCAGCAGTGGCCACTTATAATGATGAACCGAATCTGTCTCAAACATTCAGAGCCGACTGCCGACCCCATCCTAATTAGAAGTAAGACGAGTGAATTAATAAAAAGCTTATGTAGCTTAAGACATTTATGAACGTATTCAAAGAAATTTCTTTCCCTTGAGTCCTTTTTTACCACATTGGAAGATATTCTGATAATATTTCTACTATATATTTATATGTAACCGTTCCTTTTTCTGTTCAGCTTCCTTTAGCAGCAATACCTGGAAACACACAATAAACCATTTTATCAAAATATCCTAGAAATACATTAAATATAGCAACCAACTAGTTAACAATAACACATTAGTTTACCTAAACCCCGTCATGCGAATGGTTCGTGCTTGTAATTGGTTTGGCCGAATCTTATCAGCTATGTAGTATTCTTATCACTATGTTTATTTTAACTCTGACGTATAACCACCAGCTATCATGACCTCCCCTTCCTCCCTCTTCAATGAAACAAAGTACTACCATACAGCATTTCTACAAGATGCAAAAGGGTCTAATTATGATGGTCGGTGTAATATTATTAGCAAATGTTTGTACAAGTGAGGAAGAAATATTTTCATTTAGTCACGGCCGTTTCCTGAATGTTTTCAAACGTGGAATGTATTGCGTTTGCGCGAATTAATAACACTGTTCATGCTACCTACAAACAATGGGACTGGTTTATAAATACATACAGACAGAATGATGATAATAATGAATGAATAATCTCGCATGCAGTCTGCCTGGTTGATGAGTGAGTCCTTGTTTTCAAGGTATAATATTTTTTACTACTACAGTAAACTAAGTTGAATGACATAGACATTGCTATACTTACAATTTGGTTTTCATATTCGATGGGCTGACGTTGGTAACCGATGATGGTAACCGATGATACGGTCTACGATGGAGCACGTCATCCCATAAGCAACCTATTCACTCGAACCTAGAAGACACAGACTCTGGCAAAGAATTCTACTCTTTAGCAGTACGCACAAGGATGCTTGATGCGAAGCACTTCGTGCGTGTGGATACCTACCTATCTACCATGAATCGGTAACGCTTCTTGATTCTTCCGATTGTCTTGTAGTATGATGAATTAACGGACAATGACAGTCTTCTTCTGGACTTTGAATCTACTCTAGACGTAAAAGGGTTTGTCATAATCACAGGTGGATTTGCAGATCGCTAAAAGGTTCAAGTCTATCAGAACGCCTTGCTGTGCCGTCTCTGTCGAATTTGTAGTCTCTACGTCGGCCCTTACGATATCTTTTTTCATGGAATAAGCTGGTAAACGAGCAGATGAACCATCTGATGGTAAGCAATCAGCACCGCCCATGTACACCTGAAACACCAGAGGCGTTACAAGTTTGCTACCGGCCTTTTTATTAGAAATTTGAGGAACATTGGGAATTCGCGGATTGGGAAGACTGGGGAGGGGGGTAATTGAGCCTCCAGTAACCTCATTCATACGACCATACGACGAAACACAATGCAAGTATTGTTTCACGTCACTGTGCTGTGAGGCCGTGGTATCACTCCGGTCGAGCCGGCCCATTCGTGCCGCAGCATGGCTCTCCTACACCCTATAATATAGGCAAGAGATGGCAAGATATCACCACCCTGGTGGTAAATGTTTTACTCTGCCACCCAGTTTCACCTGTGGATATTATCTACATAGGTATATACCGAGAATTTATTCAATTTCAACAATGCTGCTTATATCGCAAAGTGAGTAAAGAATTCTTTAACAATTAAATAAGTATGTAAAGAATGCAGTCATACTGCTAATTATTCTATTTATGTGTAACCTATGTATGCAAAGGCATTGCCTATGTAATCATAATTATTTAATTAGTAGTACATATATATGTGATACATATTTATTTTACTACTATTTCACATATTTATGTGATAAATATTTATTTTACTACCTCTTTACTCGTTGGCCGAGTGGTCGCAATTGCGACTCCGGGCAAGGGGTTTCGGGTTTGATTTCCGGGTCAGGCAAAGTATTACTGGGTTTTAAAGAAATCCTCAGTGGTAGCACAGGGTCTGGAATCGTGGCCGGAATATTGCAATAGGCTCACCCCCTATTACATGGGACTCATAGCATGAATAGTGAAAAGTGGGTGTTACATTGTACAGTGGCATTAAGTGCCGTAATGTGCACCTCTGCCTACCTCTTCGGGATAAGAGCAGTGATATTATGTTTACTGATTTTGCGTTATAGTTGGTCATTCTGGTTATTTTTCTGACTGTTTCAACAACTAGTGATGGTCTACTGCTGAACTATGAGTTACGAGCCTAATCTATATAAGAGTATATCGTAATCTCCAAACCGGGTTGGATATCGTAAAATTTCAGATTTGTCAGAGAACACTGCTGCCTGGTCTCCGTCAAATGTGTAAGTAATCCCTTTGTGAACTGTTACGTAAGATTATTTAGACACCACTGACAAACGGTGAAGTAGAATATCGGGAGGAAATTTTGGCTCCTAATTATAAGTTTGGAATCGCCAACCTGCATTGAGCAAGCATGGTGATTAATTAAAACCTTCGCGGTGTGAGAAGAGGTCTTTGGTTAGCAGTGGGCACTTATAGACTGTTGATGTGTACTAGAAGAGAAGAGGTGGTGATAAATACATTCTACTGTGTCGTCATCACACAATAGTCCTGAGCTTAACCAGTCGTGAATTCCAACAGTATACATACGTATAGCCTCTACACAAAACCTTGCTTCAAACTTAATTGAACATGAAAATATGATCGTCAAAACATCAAACGCTGTAAGCCTAACAGTACATTTGAAATGTCTAAAAATCTTATATTTATCGACAAACGGCCAATTTCATGGACCATTAGCGTTACGCGCAGTCATTTTACAGTTCTCGCTCAACCAACGTCTACCACCCTATAACTTTTGACACAAGGTTCAATTTGTAATGGCGAACGTATCAATTTATCTTGGAGAATGGTCGCGCTGAAGTCGCCAATTCGATATGGTTTGAGATTGAACTCTTGATGCTGACTGACTACAGTTCGTGCTTCGATATTTGTGGTAATTTACTTATTTTTATGATAGTTTATTGTAAGGTGAAATACTGCAAGAACTTGATATTATCCTGTGTATAATAGCTGAGTCGTGCGGCTACTTAATTCTAGCCTTGCTTCTATACGGCTTCGGGCGATTAAAAGTGATCGATTTTCAAGACGGTAGCCGTTTTGTGAATATTGTAAAGTATTGTCTGTGTATTTATTAAAGAAGGTCTAAAAAATACAAGTTATAGTGAATTACCAAATGCAAAATACTGTCAGCTCACCAGGTAATCTTTCATGCACATGTCTTCTGGTAATGTATTTACGAATACACAGAATTATAGAGGTACAGATGAGGCCTCAAAGCTCATTATGCTAGCTGCCTGTACAGAGGAACCGGTGTCCTCATAGGTGCTGATGGTGACCACTGTTTTATGTGGAATCCTATACTCCCTATATTATAGCCGTTTTCCTCAAAACCAACTCCTTTTTAACGATTTTCTATCAAAAGCCCAACCGCAAATCAGTTGTTATCATGTCAAGTTGTATAACATCAAAGTAAAACCGCACTTCAATTCAACCCCTCAAACAAAAGGCAATTTACGGCAAAAACTCTCAACGAAAACTAGAATCAAAATCCACCCCCGAAATCTTTCACCACCTTTTTATCACCAGTTAAACAAAACATAACCCAATAAACGGCGGGTTATTCTCGTAAACAAGTTAAATCAGCGATAGAGCACTTTACCTGTCGCTAAGTGGCTCCAAATCAGATTACTGCCCACCCCCTCTAGGGTGTGCTATTGTTACATCGCCGCGGCGACTTCGCTAAGCCGAAACGAATTCGCGCTGTGATTTTTCGACGATTTCGTAATATCATGTATTTCTTAGTTAGGTACGCTGTTTTAGTTAGTTCTTTAACTTGTTTGTTGATTGTGGTTTCTGGGCTGTTCATTTTTTGGTTTTTAACTTTTTAGATTGTAAATTCTTTAAAACTTTACGGTTTTGCAATTACTTACTTACATTTATCCTCTTTTCTCTTTTCGTTGCTGATAATTTCAGTTGACATTGCATTGTAATTAAATCAGTGGCAGTTAATTTTTAATCACAGTTACCAGGTATTCTCTCAATTAATTTAAGTAGAATAACATTCATGGATCAACAACACTAACTTTTGTAAGTGCCCAGTTAAGCGATTGGAACAGTACAAGCTCAAATAATTAAATACGCTTTAAACGTAAGGTGTATTTAAAAATAAAGATAGCAACGTACAGGAATAGTATGAAGCTTTTCTTTATACTATGGTACAGCCGATTGGTAACCTCTACCTTTTTGGGAAGTCGGCTAAAAAAGGATGATAATAACAAAGCAAAATAATCTTCTATTTAGGTATTTATTTTATTATGACTTTCGTGAGACATACTAAATAAATTATTATGTTTTCGGCTTACACACGTAATTATTCAGTAGCAGCACGACAGTCGCCGCGTCGCAGGTCGCAAAATGCTGCTAATGCATATGAGCCCCTAGCATGGCTTGAAACTAGTCGAGTTCCTCATCAAATAATTACATGAGTAAAAAGACATAATAATTTATTTAAGTATTTTTTTTCAACTATTACTTAATAACCTGTTTATTAAAATATAATATAATGTAGCAGTAACATCTACAGGGTCATCACCAATCTCAATCTACTTCTATGAATCATATTAAAAATGAATATTTCCAACCCTAGATCGGGTACAATTGGCACGTGCGGTCATAACGACCCTCTCTACTTAACCCCATCTACCTTACTTTAGTCAACCCCGTCCCCCTCCCCCTCAAGGGAGGGAGAGTGGCACTGCATATAATGATGCTAATTATTGCAGAATTGCCCTTTTGACTGCTTCGCTGGTCAAGTGAGTAAGTAAGTGTTGGATAACCGATAAACTCGTGAGCTCTGGTTTGAATCCTAGGTGGAATAAAGCTCAAATTAAAACCAATCGTGTTTCTTTGATAAAAAATATAAAGGATCTTTGGTAGGTACTGTATCTGTGTGTGCAGTAGGCAAAGACTCGACTTGTATTTAGTTGGTCGTGAAAATGATTAATTAACTAGATATTATATCCTCTTCTTCTTTCTACCTACTAAATTACTACTCCCTATTATAATTGAAAATGAAAAATGGTTGCATTATTAAACTATAACATAACATAAGATCACGCCTTTTATCCCCGAAACGGTAGGCAGAGGTGCACATTATGCCACTGTACAAATGTAACACCCACTTTTCACTATTTATGTTATGTGTCCCATTTAATAGAGGGTGAGTCTATTGCCATATACCTACTGGGCACAATTCCAGACACCGTGCTGCTACTGAGATTTTTTTAAAAACCCAGTAATACTTTGCCTGATCAGGGAATCGAACCCGAGACCCGTTGCCCGTCGCAGTTGCGACCACTCGGCCAACGAAGCAGTCTTAAATTAACATAATTAAACGATCAATAAGTTATTTAAGTAATCTCACTATTCTATCCTTTTTATATCCAAAATAAACACGTTACAGCAATACACCAACATCAGATTCCCGAAATCAATCGCTCCACCGATTTCGACATAAATCCCCGACAAAATAAACGTGGAATACTCCTGAGAACGACACCTACCAGCGCCACCTGTTGTCACAAAAGTAAACAAACGTCGACACGCAGACAGGTTGAGTAACAGCACTTCAATGTACACCAATCATTCAAACATCTTCACTAGATTCAAAACCTTATTCTTAAAGCTATAAAGTTGATTGTCGGTTCCACAAGTTGGAGTAGTCTGGCTTGCTGGCATCTGTACTTTAATGTAAGTGGATGGTATCTTTATGAATTATATAAATGGAGATTTGCGGATTCCTCTTCTTCAATTCTTAAAAAATAGTTATAAAAAATAGTTTAGCGGTACAAGTTTCTGAAGTTAATCCTCTTAGCAATGATTTTCCCTTAAAAAACAAAAGCCTAGTAGCGGATAAAAAACTGTGTTATCTTTCATGAACTTGCTTCAATGCAACTAAAGTAAGGATTAGTATATGTTATAATATTCCGTACAAAAAATAAAACACGCAATGATTTGACAATAGTATGGCACGTGAGCCATTCATGTAAAAATATTGATCGACACAAAAAGAACCGATCATTATCAATTAGACTCTTACGAAACATTTTTAAATAGACGTTAGCCTACAAGTTACCTTTTAATGTAAAAAAAAAACACCGCATCCTAAAATCATCTCAGAATCAATTTTACAATAAATTAAAGCCGTGAAAATAATTCGTATTTCGTAAGTAATACAGCAGGGTTTAATTAGGGTGTCCTCTAATTGGCATGTCGGTCTGCCAATTACAGGAGACGAGAGATCCTGGCGTAGAATTATCTCGCTGTTACACCACAATACTGAATGTATGTACCATAGTAATTCCGATCCCGGGATTAGGCCGGGATTTTTGCAATGAGTGTTCGGACTTATGAACATTTTTAATTAGATAGGAATAGGATTAACCAAGAAACTTTGTTGTTCATTCGATTTATGAATTACTCTAAATCAGACTGTTTGTTTAGTACATGAATAGAATATCAGTGGCGTGCACAGGTTTTCGAGACAGGGTAGGCAACTAAATATCGTATGATTAAACCCCTCCCCCCCCGCCGGTCATACAATCATACTCACACAAGACAGGTACATGTACATACATAATACATTTTGAAAAATGCGTTCAAGAATATTGTGGTGTATTCTTTCGCCAAATTACATACACTGACATCTCGCGTATTTTTTGTGAAGTACTTCATCAGCTATTGATTAAGTCAACAAAACTTACAAATAATGAAGGATCTATTATTTATTTTAATAATGAAGCATAAATTTGATGAACCAAATTTCATTATGGAATTGTTAAGTTTAATCAATCTGTTCAAAATCATAATATATTACGAATTTAAGAGCGTAGGTACCTACATTATGTCAACAAACAAAACAATAACAAGCGCGGCCGGCTGTGGCCGACCTGAGTCTATGCGGTACATTTGTTATTATTAGAGGTACATTACATAATTATTAATAAGAATTAATATGTGAATCAGTACAACCCGAAGTCTAAGTTGATATTTTTAAGAATTATCAAACAATAAACAAGAAATCAAATAACAGATCTATTATAGTAAGTACATATGTATTTACATTACCTACCTTTTACTTGGGTCAATTCTCGTAACTCGAGTACACCTCTGCCTATGGTCATTACCTGAATCTAGTCCTATAAAGGACATTTTATTGCGAAATCTTACTGTTTTTACTTTCAACAAACACATAAAATTACCTATTATTCACACAAACTTCACAATCGAATAATATAGGTACTTGTACTAGAAACTGATAAACAAATACACTATTTGAAAAACCTACACATATATTTAACTACTACTACACATTTATGCAACTTTATGTTTATAACTATTTCCTAATAATTTAAACGAAAACATAAACAAAGCGATCGCACATCACATGAAAACAATATGGCCGAAAACATTGGAAATGAATTGAAGTCATTACCAATAGTCAATTGAGTGTTTATTATAAAAAAAATGTAGCTTAAAAATTAAGATAATGCAGCGTTTAATTTCAAAAAAACAAAGGTTAATTTAGTAATTCAAATGAAATTGCATCATCGTCTTAAACCAATATTTCATACTAAACAACATTCATTCATGTAATTTGAAACGTTGTAAATGGCGCCATCTTGAAGTTTCAATAACTTCCTTTTAACTTTTATAAAAATAAAGACAACTCCTCGTTTAAAATTTCTATAAACCGACAAAGCGGAAAAAATTTAAGCTTTAATTAAAACACTTAAACATATTTGTTAAATACGCAATTATAAAAATACATTCGCATTATATCGAACGAGTTCAGAAGTTTCAACAAAAAAATCAATAGATGGCGCTGGTGTACTTCATTCATCAGTACTTTACGATATACAGATTTTATCAATTTAAATCCTTTTATGATTTAATTGTTTTTAAAAATACAATAACTTGTTGCTGTTTTATTGTTTTAGAATTCTTAATAAAATACGATCGTTTTCCAAGTGATAAACGAACGGTCCTCTAATTTTTTAGTTGCAAACATTTTGTCAAGCAAAAGGAATCGTGTAATATAATTATGAATGGTTATTCTGTACCGTGACCATGGTCGTGAACTTCACGCATGCGCGGTGCATACTTTTGGTACATTACTTTCGTGACGTCACAACTAGCAGCCAAGATTTAAGGAATAGCAGCGCATGCGTGGTGCGTGCGGGGCGCATTCATTGCTTTACAAAGGCGCGTTTATGTTAGCCGTTTTTTTTACAAACTTTTATTATATTATTGAATTTTAATAAACGCGTTTGTACATTTTATGTATGTTATATATTCACGATATTTATAGGTAGGCAAAGCCTTTTCGTCTATATGGTATGCACGCCACTGTAGAATATACATACCAAAGTAGGAGTTCTAATTCATCAGACCACCACAGATGGGGCCCTGTAGGGCTGATGCTCGATACGGAGCCGCGGAAGACTTAACAGGTTGCCGGGGCTCCGGCTCGAAGAGCAGGAATAGGAACGGGGTGGTTTTTGGTCAGTAAGAGTCCGACACTTCTTCTCGCCTCACCCAAGGCGGTAAAAGTCATTGGATGATTTTACCGCCTTAACAAACATCATGTTGTTACCACTCTGACCGTAAAATGACATATACAATAACATAATTAAGAATAAAATAAAGGAATATATGTATTCCTTTATGTATGCATAACATCACGCCTTTTATAGGCAGAGGTGCACACGGCACTTAATATGCCACTGTTTAATGTAAGTAAAATAAAAGAAAATAATCCTTAAGTTCATTGTGGCTTATGTTACAATTGTAGGAAATTTTCAAAAGCCAATAAAATTATGATATGATGTATTGGATAAGTCAGGTCTAAGTAGGATCAGGTCTATAGAAGGATTAGATAGGTACCCATTGCTTAATTAGTATTCAACTTGAGGCCCGATCGTTTCTTTCGATATCTTTAACTAGTTTATGCGTGTATGAATTTAGAACAACAGTCACAGGTACTTACAGTTGAATTCCTATTAAACTGTCAAACACCAAGCGGTCACCGGTGACCGCAACCTATTGTTCTATAATTGTGTCTACAAAACCGGTACTCGACGAGTTAAATCTCACATCACATTAAGAGTCTGTAAGTGGCCACTGCTGACCAAATACCTCTTTTCACACGGAGAAGGTTTGAGCATTAATCACAACGCTTGCTCAATGCAGGTTAGCGATTTCAAACTTAAATTTATTAATTATGAGTCTGGATTTCCTCACGATGTTTTCCTTCACCGTTTGTCAGTGGTGTCCAGAAAATGTAAATGAACAAAATAATGAAAGCTGAGTTCTAGAAAATTTTATTAACACCTAAGTACTTAGGGCCTTATCATACTAGCGGATTGCGAGCGTCTTCAAAGCGAAGCGGGCGAAGAGTACTTTTTCTTCCGGAAAAATGTGATATTCCCGAGGGAAAACAAGAGTATTGGTATAGATGGCGCTGTGTGTATTGGTATATGGCTTTTTATCCTTTTGTGACGCGAGGGAAGCCGCGGGTAAAAGCTAGTATTTTATAAAGGTTTGTTTATTTATTTTTCGTTTGCGTAAGTTTCAATTTGTTCCATAATATATACTTATGTATTAAATGTAAATGTTTTGGGTCATGCGTTCTTAGTTACGAAATAAAGAGATATTCATAAATAACTGAAATATATCTTCAGGATATTTTTTCATTAATTTATCCAGTTGTCAACTAAACTTTTTAAATCAGATTAATCGAAATAAATTGGCATCCCGGGTGGCTTGCGGTAATTGTTGGACACGGCGCCTGATGCACAGCGGTCCCGCGAGATTACGGGGACGCCAATCCCGAGAACTTTTTCATTCGTCCCTCTCTAAAATTCTCTTCGGCTATCATTTTATTTTAGGGGTTTGCTAAGTAGGTAAGTACTTCCATTTGTCATTTATGCTTTTTGTTTGGTCGTGTAAACTATCACGATTTTAAAAAAATAACCTGTTAGAGTTTTTTGGTAAGTAGTGCGCTACAGATAATTATGTGGTTACGATCTTTTATAATAAGATTTCTTTATGGAATAAGCCGGTAAGCGAGTAGACGGATCACCTGATGGTAAGCAACCGGCGCAGCGCATTGAATGTATTTTTGAAAGGGGGGAAAATCATCGAATGTCTGCTCCCGCCTAGGTGAGGTGGGAGGGAGTGTCAGACTCTTACTGACTAAAAACCACCCCGTTCCTTCTCCTGCACGTCGAGCCGAGCCCCGGTTACCCGTTAGGTTCTCTGCGACGCATATGATTATCGCATGTACCTACCTACTTAAAAAGAAGTAATGTTGCGTTGTTATGTGGGATTATTTAGTAAATAGATAAACGAAGTTCAAGAATCTACCAAGAAGATAGTATTAATAACTTCAGTTATCTATCAAGGAACAATAAGAATACCAACACGAATAGACATAAACACCTACCTACAGTAAATTCATCACAGTATTTCCTCAAATTGACCATCCATTTACCCAATCGTGCACCCTAATGTCCTCTCACCTCACTCACCCTTTGTCATCCACTCGGTTATTTCCAATTCGAACAGTCCGTTTTGGCAATTATTGAAGACCACAATGATTTGTAGCTACCCCTCCGGGATCTAGTCTGTGGCAAACGGGGTAAGTTTTATTATGGGTTTAGAAGTATCTCGTTGATGAATGTTGATAGTTTTGACTATTTTTCTTGCTTGATAGACTTTTTACGTGATGTTGGTGATTTTTTCGTATTTCCTTTCCTTTAGCTTGATCGAAGAAAAATGTGTTTGTTGGGGTGCGTCCACATCTGGCGAAAGCTCGGCAAATATTAATATTATATATAAAATTATTAAACGAACCTTGTATGAGTTGAGCACCACCCCGTTGCCGTGACTGCGGCGCATTTGTCAGATGTGGATGCATCCTAACAATCACATCGGAATGGTAATTAGACAACAAGCTCTGTTTCTTGTATCGACTAGTAGGTCTGCGTAAATCTGAGAAGGATCGGGTACAGTACGTTTTAAAAAATTTTGGCTTTAGACGGCACAAAGTCAAAGGCGTCAAAGGCGTGTTTCCGCGTGCACACACATGATACCTACGTAGAAACATACCACCTTTTACAAAGCTACAAACATGACCTAGTGCTCAGCAATACCACTAGCGACATTTCAAATACTTCTAAGGACTCACAAGTATCCTATCGATCATATTTAACAATACACTTAAATCATATCATAAACCGCTATAATACAAAATGATTATTTAAAACTTACTTTTAGATTACCCTAAAAACAGGGCTCCACTGAAACAGGCCTCTAATGCCAAAGTTTCCCAATTTACGTGTAACTTTGGGAAACTCAACTAAATTCCGAAACATCGGATGGAGGCGGAGTGAACTAACAAACAAAATCGAAACATGATGACAGGTTTCCGCACTCAGATGTGCCAAAACTTTGCCGAGTTGATGAGGAAAGTGAAGCACATTTTGTTATTTTTAGAGGGACAAAGGGAAGGGGGATATTATAGAGGTAACGAGTAGGATATTTAGATTGTATTTTTGGGTTTGTCATTTGGCGAGTAGAGTGTATTTATAATTTTGGAAACTCATTAATTGGTTGTTGGTAGGTATATTTAAATAATTATTAAGTAACCTTCAAACCGGTACATCTCTGAATTGAAAAGAAATTAATGTATGTTGGTGGACTTTCAAGAGCTATATTATTAATCTGGAAGAAACAAAATAAAAGGTAAGAAAACTAAATTAACACGTCCAAACATATTTCATTTTGCCATTATCGACAGTTTGTTAATTAACCACACACAATTTGTCTATCAACCACAAAACTCGGCACCGAAACCGACCAATCACATCGATTTTAAAACATTGGACACGAATTTTTCTTTTCTTACAAAATTAAATACTTTCGACGATATATTGATTTCAAATATCGAGTGACGTCACGATTTACTACATTTTATAGACCTCCCACTCCTAAACTTAATCAAAGTATTTTTTTATGGCATAAGCCGGTAAACGAGCAGATGGATCACCTGTTGGTAAGCAACGGCGTCGCCCATGGACACCTGGAACACCAGAGGCGTTACAAGTGCGTTACCGGCCTTTTGGGGATTAGGATTGTTGGGGATTCAGGAATTGGGGAAATTGGGCCTCCGGTAACCTCACTCACACGACGAGACACAACGCAGGCGTTGCTTCACGTCGGTTTCCTGCGAGGCCGTGGTATCACTCCGGTCGAGCCGGCCCATTCGTGCCGAAGCATGGCTGTGTGGAAAACACTTAAGTATTGCTTTCTTATACGACAAAATTAAATAAACGTGTGTCCATTTTTTCAGTATCTAACTGACGGACTAATTACATTTTTAATTTTCATACCCTGATTACTACCCTAACACACTATTACCCATTAGTCCTCCAACTTGCCGATAGTTTACAGTCAAGTTATTAAACTCCTTAATAAATTAAATTGAAAAAACGTTAACAGGTTACATTTTAACATAACTAGTATCGATACGTATCTAATGATGCTTCGTGGTGGTCCGTACTGGCTTGTGGCCTGTGACGTCACAGCAGCGTGGTTCACGATGTATTGGTGTCAATTTGTTTGAAGATAGCGGTGCTCGTGTGTTGTTGATGAACGACGTTTTTTAATCTATGCTGCTTATGAACTTGTGAGTAAAAAGGGGTAGCATTGATATTGAAGTTTTTTGGACTGCCTCATTGGTGGAGCGGTCGCAAGTGCGACTGCCGGGAAACGGGGTCTCGAGTTCCTGGGTCGGGCAAAGTATTACTAGGTTTTTTAAAAAATCTCAGTAGTAGCACGGAGTCTAGAATTGTGCCCGGTATATGGCAATAGGCTCACCCCCTATTACATGGGACTCATACCATAAACAGTGAAAAGTGGGTGTTACATCGTACTTACAATGGTATAATGTGCACCTCTGCCTACCCCTTCGGTGATAAAAGGCGTGATGTTATGATATGTAATTTATCTTCCAAATAAACTAAATTCTACACAATTACGCAGATTGAACTGTAATCAAAGGTATTCAAAAAAATCAATCACTAATAAAACCGTTGACCTCAAAAGGTCCTCTAATTCCACCGACCACATCATTATCAATGCAGAAGCGTCAATTACATCAAAAGCCGGACCATACAGCATTGAATTAAACGCCCATAAAACTATGGTGCCCATAGAATATATACCAATTAGTTTAATATGATAATATGTCGTAAACTTTTTAGTCGTAAATGTATGTAAATGTATGTAAATCAGGCACTTTGTATTTTATTTGTTGTGAGGTTTTATAGTTTGATTTTTATTGTCTTTATAACACCTATGCCTATGGTCACTTTATAAGATGACGTCATGGCAGTAACTTAATTTGTGTACTAGTTTCTTACTGTTTCGAAGTGGTACAGACAGGCATCAATCATAATAGGGTAGATGAATTTAAATATTTTAACGTCCGTCTGGTAGATTATTTAAAAACATTAGACACGTATTTTTTATTTAGTTACGGAAACGAATAGTTTCGAAGATATATTGATTTGAAACGTCGCGTGACGTCACTTCTATGTACATTCCATACTTAGAAATGACGTTTTAGCCCCTGCTCCTAAACTTTGATTCGTTATATCGAAGTACCATTTTATTATACAACAAAATAACGCGTCAAATATTTTTTGAAAACCTAACTGACGGACTAATTACTGGCATTTTTAATTTTCATACCCTGTCATCATCCCTATTCTAGACTCCATAAGCCTTATGACAGAAATTATCATAATCGAGAAATACAAAACTCAGGCAAGTACTTACCTGTTTACAGGTTTTGAATGTCATATGTTGTAGTACCATGGATTGAGATGATATTGTTATTTCACACTAAAAAGTAGCATCAACTGACAAAAAAATAGTTAAGTTTTTTTTGATTTGATTGGATTTAAGACCAATTTCAGGTTTGAGCTGCATACACACTTTTTGAGCCGTGTTGACGATTTTTTTTATTCTGTTATTTTTTCTCTTTTTTTCATTTGAAATCTATTCATGCTTCTTCCATCTTTTTATATTTTTTCCAACAACAGTAAAATAGTTTAATAATAAAAACCGATGCGCGCAAATGTTTGATAAATTAATTATAATTTGCCACATAAAATCAAAATAAAATTAATTAGAACCACGAAATGGGATGGGAGTTAGCCACGGTGCGCGGTGGTCGGTCCCTGTGGGAAATTGGTGCAACATGGCTTAAAAAAATGTTAACTATTCTATGGTTCTGCATAAATATTTCGATATTAAAATTCCTATGGACCCAGGGGTCACTGGAGGGTTCCTTATTTTATAACTTGTTGTGGGATATTTGTTTTGAATGTAATTTTTATTTGGATAGGATTATTTATTGAAATGCTTGTTCATTTTTAGTTTGTGATGTAATTACTTAGGTAGGTACTTGACGTGAATAATTAGAGAGATGAGCAAATTGAAATGAAAGAAAAGACCAAAGCTACATAGTATTATAACGAACGTAATTATTGTGTTATGGTTTACGAAGACTGGACATATTATTATCAAATTATTCACTTAATGTGTATGAGTTAGTTTCTTAAGTTCCTGTTAATTAACTCAGCAAGCACGGGGTGGGCATGGGCTAATCGAATTATGCACTGTGTTTTACACTAGGTTTTAATCTAAGATATCTACTATTTAAAGTAACCAATCAAGTTTTTGACAATTTAACGAAGTACTCTGCGATACTTTAATGATGGCAGCCTCAATCTAAAACGATCCTCTACTATTTTGGCTAAACATAATAAGGTAGTATCTAGTAAACAAGAACTAATATTCTCACATCAATATTCGAACACAGAATAAAACATGCTCGCACTTGTTCATGTTTATAATTTTAATGAGTTCCCCTGGACTGTATCGTCTGTATCTCTAAAACTTAAATAAATTGCCGCTCTTGTGTGGAGTACAAAGCGCCGGCCCGCTTGTACAAAGCGCCTATCGACAGGAATGCTGAGCGGATCGTACAGCGTTGTGGTTCAGTGTCAATTTTTTTTTTAGTTGATAGGAACATTTTGAAGTGGTGGTTAAGACAATTATATGATATTAGTAAGTACTAATATACCTAAGTAGGTATTGGTGTTTTGGAGTATAAAGCTTAAATTTTGCCCAATAACTTTGATAAGTTAGTTTTGAATACATCATGTTTCTCTAACTTTAAACTATGGTAAAACTGCTTTCATTTATTTTAGAAACATTAAGGTATATGTATTATAAATCGTTGGACAAGATTGAAATGATTACACTCTGATTCAAATAAAGAAATAATGAAAGCGAAAAAAAACCTCTCCAAACGAAATTAAAAATATTGTTCTGAACAGCAACGATTCACTACTCCATTAACTCCACGCGGCGTTCACAACTGGTTGTCGTGGGTGTCTAGGGGTATCGATTGATGTCGAAAGAAGATGGCAATATCAAATACAACCACGCAAGAAAGAGACAAAAATTAACCTTCCGAGAACAAGATAGCATCAAGAGTTACGCCAGGAAGACAGAGACGTCTCAGGCGCACTCAATAAAAGGTCTTTTTATCATTTTTTATGCTGGTAACTTTTTTTATAGGCACTTTTTTATTTTTTTACGATTGTTAAGTGGTTATTTATTCATAACACCTTTGTCGGTTTTTTGTGACGCTCATTAACTCGAATTAGTTTGAACAGGCGAACGGTGTTCCCCGTAATGACTTGGTAATTACGACTTTTAATATTTCACCCGTTAAAATTTAATTTTCGACGTCAATTATTTTTCTCTTGATGTGAAATATGGTATTGAATGTATGAATGATGATAATGATTATGGTGTTTGTATCATAAGTACTGATGGTTATTTTTTAGAGTTCATAACTACGGAGGTGGTAGTCCCATGTTGCAAGAAGCGGTTAAGCAGTATTTTTATTATTGTTTGCTGTCGACAACTCTGTGTTATAACTTTCTGCAGCAGTGCCTGCCTGCTATAGGTAGGTATAGAGGTATATGTAGAGGTATATAGCGAGTATATTTTACCACCAGGCGAGATAGTGGTCAAACGTCGGCCCATCAAATATATAAAAAAATATATCAAATATAAAGACTGCCTCATTGGCCGAGTGGTCGCAAGTACGACTGCCGGGCAAGGGGTCTCGGGTTCGATTCCCGGGTCGGGCAAAGTATTACTGGGTTTTTAAAAATCTCAGTAGTAGCATGGAGTCTGGAAATGTGCCCGGTATATGGCAATAGACTCACCCCCATAAATAGTGAAGAGTGGGTGTAACATTGTACAGTGGCATTAAGTGCCGTAATGTGCACCACCGCCTACCCCTTCGGGGTTAAAGGTGTGATGTTATGTTGTGCCTAGGTTTGTGGTGACAGTATAGTATAGAAGGAAACTTTTGTCACCATCCCTATTCTTACTGTGCGAGTTAGAATCAACCAAGGACCAAAACATTTGATCGACACCCGCAGCAGCACACTCTGGGTAACAAGAACCATTATAGTTGCAATCTCCAATCCTCCAAGCGTGCATATGGTGGCAAAACCTCTGTGTAAAAGGCTCACGTTCCAGCTGTAGACTGTAACACGTTTTTTCTATAGATTTCATATCTAAATTGTACCCACCTTTATTAGCCAAATCTACAAGCAGATAGACAAGACTGGCCATCACATTAAAATAAAGAATCAACTGTATCATTTAAGTGTGGGAAAGTCATGCTTCGGTACTACTGGGCCAGCTCGACCGGAGTGATACATGACCGACGTGAATCAACGCTTGTGTTGTGTTTCGTCGTGTGAGTTAGAGAGACTTCCTTCCTCAATCTCCCCCCTTCTCGGAATCCCCAACAATCCTCAAATTCCTAATCCCTAAAAGGCTAGTAACGCACTTCTAGTGTCCTGGGTGTCCATGCGCGACGTCAATTGCTTACCACCAGGTGAACCGTCTACTCATTTCCTGGCTTATTTATACCATAAAAAACCAATCTCAAAATAAACTTACGGAGGAGTTTACAAATAGTTATTGCAAGTATATAGCTATGTAACATAGATATAATATATTTCTGTGATATATCGTTAAATGTATCAAAGGATAGTGCGATCAATATCTCAACTTGAATACTCAATGCAGGAATTGTTTGGTCTGATACCTACTGCGTCTTTTCGCCATCGACCCTCACGACGACATATGCATCCTCATCATATAAATGGTTAGCGGGCCACAACTGTGCGCTTCTCACGTAGCATTCTGGCTAGCACAGAAAAACTGTGGAATGATCTGTCGTCGGAGGTATTTCCGAACCGATACGAACTTTAAACCTTTTTATAAGGCTGACAACACACGTGTGACTCCTTTGGTGTTGCGAGTATCTATGAGCGTCGCTTATCTTATGAGTCCCATGTAATAGGGGGTGAGCCTATTGCCATATACTGGGCACAATGCCAAATTCCGTGGTACTACTGAGATTTTTTTAAGAACCCAGTAATACTTTACCCAACCTGGGAATCGAACCCGAGACCTCTTGCCCGGCAGTCCAACTTGCGACCACTAGGCCAACGAGGCAGTCAGAGCAACTAAAGGTTAATTCATATTTTCCATCATAACCAGGTGGTTTGGTTAACTCTTTACTATTTTTGGGACAAATCTTACAACAACAAATAACCTTGAGTTGTTTCGCTGTGCGACGATACGGGAGGCCGAACCCTCCCCCCATTCACAATCTCCAAATCCCTGATGGGCAAGTGCAGTCTATGGCTACTCGCTTCACCCACAACACAAAACAGTTACAAGGACGTTGTTGGATTTTTAAAAATAAGTACGCTTTATTCTTGAAGGTCATGTCGGTTCAGAAATACAACAGCCGACTTCATTTTTAAGGGGGGAAAATCATTGAATGACTTCTCCCGCCTGGGTGAGGCGGGAGGGAGTTTCAGACTCTTACTGACTAAAAACCACCCCGTTTCTACTACTGCACGTCGAGCCGGAGTCCCGGTTACCTTTTATGTTCTCCGCGGAAACAACAGGCGACTGCCATTTCCACATGGTAGTGTGGGGTTGCGATGAACGCAATTCTTCTTATTGATTAAATAAATAAAACATGAAATATCTTCCATCGATTCTGTTGTAATTGTCTGTAATTGTTTTTTTAATATTTAATTAAAGCTGCAATTTGCACTAGTTACACCTTTACGACTGTTGGCACTGACAACCGCATATCAAGATACCCTGCACCATTCTCTTCAATGGACTAACAACCTTATTCCTTTGTGATAAAGTCTACCTAACTTACTGCATAGTATACATTACTCATATCGCCACCTGCAGTCGTGTGAATACTGTAGTAATTGGATACGGAATTAATGGAATAAAATAACAGCTGTCATTTAAAGGTATCTTGGATATCTTGGTCAGCTATGATATCTTTTTCGTATAATTGATCATCGAGCGGTATAAGGACCTGCTTAAGATGATCATTCTATCGTCATCAGTCGAGATACATGCAGTGCTAAACAAAAGACTCCCGCCTTCCTATCTCCCTTCTTCCTTAGAGGAGTCTGGCAGATGATTGATGATTCTGCTTATCCCTCGAAGTGTTCTAAAAGCGTTATCAACTATCATCATCCATGGAGTCTATTTCCCATGAATGATCTTATCGTATCAGCATTAACGTATAGCTACTTTTTCGATACCCGGACTTTCCAGTTTAAAGCAGATTCGCTCAGTTCACTTTTTCTTTTTATGGTGAAACCGTTTCCGCGCATGTTATTAGCACTCTTCATTGAAAATATGTACGTCCTACAACAATTTTGTAATCCACGCTTTGTAATTTAATTCATCTCCTTTTACGTGGGGCTCTTATAATAGGTGAAATGGATATCTAATCCGCACTTAGGGTAACTGCCCACATTGCGTCATTTGACGAATACATGCATTCTTCACAAACAATAGGCGGCCAACAGAATATGAAACGTGCTTACATCACATTAAGAAATAATGAAAATTGTTTACGAATCGGCGAGGCATCGTTTTTTATAAAAAAACGTATTTTTTTCTTTAAAAAAAAACGTTGCCTCCCTCTAGGATTCTCTACTGTGTCGTGGGTGCGTTGACAAACATACAAGTACAATCACATACACAATATGACACCGCAAAGAGTTGTTCCGTGCGAGAATCGAACCTGCGACACGTTTGGCGGCAGCCACCGTGCAATTAAATCGTTAAAACCTATCGTTTTTACGAACAGGCTTTACGCTAGCCCGCCAAGCACAAACTTACCTTATCTAATGTTTTAATATTATAACCACTGCTATCCCTATACAAGAAGACACATGTTTTACCATTACTCTATTATGAATAAACAAAGCCATTGTAGTCATAACTTAGAATACCTAAGTCTCAGGTCATTCAATGCTTCCTACACCTTGTGTTGCATACTAATAGTTTTCCTCGTACATTTGTGTTGTAGGTAGGAATAAATTTAATTGTTTTCCATGAACAGATATTTCCTAGTATGTGGAAAATAATAGAAAGTATATAGAGTCGAAAGGCTGGCTACTACCTTGGTCAACGGATAAGTATTGCCATTTCTTTTTTCATCGCGATGGAAATCTTCATGGTCCTCTCAGGTTGTGGGGACGACGGGAGGTGTGCCGGATTCTTACTGGCTAAAACCACTGCGGTGTTCCTCCTTTGCCTGTGGCCGTGACCCGGGACGCGCTTGCGGAATCACCGCACCCGGTAGGCAAATATTGCCATCCTACGTGGCAATGCTGCTGGTCTTTTGGGCACCATTCCTCACGACTGCGATGAGGATAATTTTTTCGACGCCGTAAGTTACATATTTTTTTTGTTTTCTTTCCTTTTCTTTGTAGTTTCTGTGTTTCCATATATACGACGTATATTATACGTCTTTTTAGTATTATGTTAGTTATAGATATTATTGGTATTGTGCAGTAATTTTGATTATAATTTAATAATAAAAAGTTCACTATTGTTATTCATTTACATGCATTTAATTAGATTCATACTATTTAATAATGTTATTAATAATGTAATTAAATAGTATGTTGTTGACTGCCTCTTTGGCCGAGTGGTCGCAAATGCGACTGCCGGCCAAGAGGTCTCGCGTTCGATTCCCGGGTCGGACAAAGTATTTCTCGGTTTTTTAAGAAAACTCAGTAGTAGCACGGACTTTGGAATTGTGCCCGGTATATGGCAATCGGCTCGCCCCTATTACATGGGACTCATAAAATAATTAGTGCAAAGTGGGTGTTACATTGTACAGTGGCATTAATTGCCATAACGTGCACCTCTGCCTACACCTTCGGGGTTAATAGGCGTTATGTTATGTATGTCATTTTTAAACGTTGTTCGACACTATACGTTTCTTCTATAGATGTCACATAGGTCCGATGATACACACTTTTTTTCACATTATTTTACATACGCATCGCAACCAAACCTGGGTCAATAATGTATGGATCACACAAAGAGTATTATGTAAAGGCAAACATACAGCCAATAACTAAAAACTACGCTGTCAATGTTAATTTATTAAGTACCTAAGTATTAAAAAGTTCTGTCCTCATGTGCCGACAATGTCGTCGTGGCCCGGATAAACACTTAAAACGCCCGCTTCTCATACATGAGAGTGCGGTTTTGAAACCTACCAACGGCCAAATGAGACTTTTTCCGGCTTATACGTACTTTCTAAGGCTGTTTATACACCACAGACAAACGATGAAGGAAAAAACCTGGGTTCATAAATTCTAATTATAAGTTTCAAAGTCAAACCCATTGAGCTAGCGTGGAGATTAATGCTCAAACCTACTCCGTGTGAGAAGAGACTTTGCTCAACAGTGGACACTTATAGACTAATAATGTGATTAATAAGTGCTAGTGCAGACGAAATAGAACATTTTCACCATTTGAACACAGCATCAGTTACTGGGTAAATTAAAAACGTGTCATAAAGTGGACACGTGTAAACAATAAAGACCGTAACTGAAACCAATCGTGCGCAGCGATGCAACGGTTTCGGAACGATAAGACCTCTTGATTTCACACTGTTCAACATTTTCGTAACAAATTGGTAATTTTCATTGATATTATTGGAATAAATGAATCTATAGATTGGAAATCAGTGAAGAAAAATTTACACACAACACAAAAAATATCGCCATCGACACGTTAATGACATTCGGAACTCTAATTGGCTTGCTCCAATTAACTAACCAATTAGAAAGCTAAACGTGGTAACGTTAGAAAACTTGCACTAGGCCCTCTGGAGACAGATGACATCAAATGTCTCGGGTCTGGGTGTCATTGTGTATGTGACCTTGTATGTTTGTAAATGCACCCACGACACACACAAATCCTAATGTGGGGCAATGTTTTTTTTTTAATTTTCTTCCATTAAATTCAATAAAAAACAATATCAGTGTTGCAAATCATTCACGGAATTTAGTTGCGGTTGCGATGACAAATTAGGCAATTAATAAATAGTAATTGTAATTTAGCCAGCCAACATTGTGGCGATGTCGTAAAAAATCGATTAGGCAAATCAATGCGATATGTGGATAATGTTGAGACTGCCGCGACGGTCGAGCAGTCGCAAGCGCGATTTATGAGCTAAGGGAACTCAGCTTCGACGCCCCAGATGAGTAAAGTATTAGCATATATAACATAACATAACATCACGCCTTTTATCCCCGAAGGGGTTGGCGGAGGAGCACATTACGGCACTTAATGCCACTGAACAATGTAACACCCACTTTTCACTATTTATGTTATGAGTCCCATGTAATAGGGGGTGATCCTATTGCCATATACCGGGCACATTTTCAGACTTCGTGCTACTACTGAGGTTTTTACAAACCCAGTAATACTTTGCCCGACCCGGGAATCGAACCCAAGACCCCTTGCCCGGCAGTCGCACTTGCGACCACTCGGTCAATGAGGCAGGTAAAGTATTAGGTACTTATAATTAAGTTCTTTTTTCAAAAAAAAATCTGGTAAAAGACCTATAATTTGATATTAAAGTCACTTCATATTTCCTGGTATGCGCGCGCCTCAAAGAGCCCTCAGACTACCACAAATAAGATAACTTAACGGGTTGCCGGGGCTCCGGCTCGAAGAGCAGAAGTAGGAACTGGGTGGTTTTTAGTCAGTAAGAGTTTGATACTCCCTCTCGCCTCACCCAAGGCGGGAGATAACACGGGATGAATCTTAAAACATCGGTCTTGGTTTTCATACCGATCGACAAATTATTACTGGAGTATGGAATAGGGCAGTTCATCGGTTACCTACGTAATAAAAAATATATATGTCTAAATATTTTTTATTTTCACATATAAAATTACAACACTTAGATAAAATTGAGTTCAGTTTAGGAATGGAGGTTACTACGTCACATGATATTTCCAATTAAAATTAATACATCATCGAAGGTATTTCATTAGACAAGAAAAAAAATGTGTATCTCTGTTTAAAATTAATCTATCAATAGGCCAATAGGCTCACCCGCCATTATATGGCATTTATAATATGACTGGTGAAAAGCGTTACACTAAACATTTTATTCTAAATATTTTATGTCTCTCTCTATACCTTCAAAGAAAACAGCATGAAGTAGTGTCATGTTCATATTAAGAATGTGGAAGTCATTCACGTTGGTCACGGTTGCCTTACGTGTCCAAGTAAATTTTCACTTCGCGCCGTGACCAAAATGTTCTCACCACGGTTATTATATTTTATGACTTTCTTCTATAAATGATACACGTACTTTTTACACGATACACGCGATAATAGACGTTTAGGTTTTTGCTTAGTATGTGGTCTTAGGGAAAAGTTTGACTTTAAAAAGAATCTAGCTGTTAAGTACCACTACTTCTACGTTGATATAATACATGAAAGAAAAAAAAACACAGTTTATTTGCACCGTAAACGAAAAAAATACAAATAAAACAAAAAAAGTCGTCACTACGGCACAAAGTGGCCAGAGGCCTTAGTATGAGTTTGATTTACGTTTAAAGTATTCGAAACGAGTACGCGTTCGGCACTCTTATTGGCCGGCGCCAATGAAGCAACCAATCACAGCGCCGAACGCGTACTCGTTACGATTACTTTAAAGGTAAGACAAACTCGTAATAAGGCCTCAGTACTCACTTACTTACTCAGCTAAAATGCATTGGCCATATTTTCCTAAGATGAAATTTCATGAATATGCTATTTATTCCAGATTTAAATATATTTCCTTCTTTGTATCAATATATAAATTGTTTCAAAAACCTATTCCTCTTCTTATTTATTCATAATAAGATTGAAATAACGTGTGTTCATTGTTCATAATAACAAAAAATTAAATCGACAATAACACATAGGCGCCACCTAGTGGTCACAACAATAACAAAACTGAGACTCTAGTAGTCTTAGTGCAATGTTAATTTGAATTACATTTTGAGGTCACAAGATGAAAAACACAAACTTTTTAATTTATAAGAGGTAAGTATTGCCTCAGGATACGGGGCCTTTGAGCTTCATATCCTTTGAGTTCATTGTTGTACGAATAAAAAGACAAAGGAGCCCTTTCCTTTGAGTTCTTACAATAATCCTCTACTTTATATTCAAATGGACTGGAGATGTTTCTGTATATGCAAAAAGTTACATTAATTAAAATCTGCTAGAAGGCAATAGGGATGATGACAGGGTATGAAAATTAAAAATCTAATTAGTCCGTCAGTTAGGTAACTAAAAAATATTAGACACGTATTTTTTTATTTTGCTGTATAATACAATGATACTTAGATAAAACGAATCAAAGTTTAGGAGTGGGGGCTAAAACGTCATTTCTACGTATAAAATGTAGGTACATAGAAGTGACGTCACGCGACATTTCAAATCAATATATCTTCAAAATAAAAAATATATGTGTAATGTTTTAAAATAATCTACCAGACGGACATTAAAATAAAAATTAGTCATCTACAGTCAACTGATAAACAGGGTAGCAAAAGATTTTTCGAGTAAAAACGAATGGGATGATTAATAATGATATTTGTGAATTAAATATGTGAAAACCTTAGGGAAATTTCGAAAATCCAATAAATTATCAATAAATAAAATTCTTGCCCGGCCTCAAAAATAAAACCCACGATGCCATGTTCGGCAGTTATACTCACGCCAACTTGATCAAAGAAGCAGTCGAAATAATAAATTAATTTCTTTGAATTTCCAATTCATAGTAGAATCTAATTTCGTAAAACTTGAACAACTTTATAAGCAACGTTGGTAAATTGTGTATTTCGATACACTTGATTTATCTTCTAAAAGGGCTAATTATTTTAATGGTCGCCCGTCTTGAAATTGAAATATAATGTCAGTCGTGATATCTCAACTTCCGAACCCTACGACTGGTTCTCGAAGTGATATCACTTTCTTTCGTACAAAAAAAAATATTTATACTTTATTGCACACACAGAAAAAAAATTGCAAACATTGCAATAGTAATTTGAGTGCATTGGGCGGTCTTATCACACGCGGCGATTTCTTCCAGACAACCTTTGGATGGAATTTTTGAAAAGAATCTGGGAAATATGTGAGTTATTGAAATATTTATTCCTATAATTAAGAGTTCTTTATGGGTTGGTTATATAATATTTATAAAATATTTTTCGCATTTATATAGGGGTTTTTTTCTTAAGGGGGAAAATCATCGAATGACTTCTCCCGCCTGGGAGGAAGTTTCAGACTCTTACTGACTAAAAAGCACCCCTTTCCTACTCCTGCACTTCGAGCCGGGACCTGATAAGTTATCCGCGGCTCCGTATCCGGCATCAGCCCTATTGGGCCCCATCCGTGGTAGTCTGATGGCTCTTTGAGGTGCGCGACGCGCCGTACTCTCGGGATTTTAGAGGGTGGTAGTTGATGTTTAAACGTAAAACTTAGATTATACTCCTCATCATAAACTACAACGAGGAGTATCCAAATCACCACCATGTATGTTCTATGATTTTGCGTAGTTTTCAAGTTATAATTTTCTTAATTATTATTTTTGCGCTGCTACTGCTGCGCGACAGTAGCCGCGTCCGAGGGTCACGGAATAATGCTCATGAATATAAACCTCTAGCATGGCTTGAAACTAGTCGAGTTCCTCGTCGAACAGTAACGTGAGTAAGCCCAAAAAATAATAATTCATTTTTTTTTTTTTTTTTAAAAACGTTGCCCCACTTTAGGATTTTCTCCTGTGTCGTGGGTGCACTATTTCTTATTTCATTAGTACTATAACTCGCGAGAGTTAATATAATTTCCTTAATATTTTATTTATTTCGTAATTTTTACCTAACATCAGTTTTCGATTTTTTTGTCATTCTGTGGAACACTTCTGGTTCAGTTGTTTTGTGATAACTAACTAGCATAGTCTAACCTAGTATCCTAAGAGTTATAACTTAGGCTTAAGTTTATTTAGGCGTTGTAGAATTTGCTTAGAATGTGTTCGAAAGTCCGAAATTTCGATTTGAACATAAGTTTTCGGTCAAAACTATGACCTGTGTACGAAAATACGCTCACCCTAACCCTTATTTACTTTTATATTACACGATTAAAGCAAGAATTGTGTCAAAAAGTCGTACATACACTAGACAAAAAATTACGTGCATGCTGTTAAAGACGAAATTCCGATAATGAATTACATTGATTCGTTTTTTTTATTATGGATAACAAATGACAAAATAAAACAAGTAATGTATTACTAATTATTATTTTTAATGTCAGTTCGTGACTTTACATTAACTTGATTGAATCATATTATATGAAGACTTATTTGCATTTTAATTAAATTTGCCTCATCATGATGCATTTAAGCAAACACTAATTGCTACTTAATTATTTTATTAACACTTCATAAACGGGCATTTCAGACATTTTTTATAGATTACTAGCGACTCGCCTCGGCTCGTACGGGGTATTATAGATATAAGCGACTCGCCCCGGCTCGTACGGGGTATTATAGATATAAGCGACTCGCACCGGCTCGTACGGGGTATTATAGATATAAACCTTCCTTAAGAATCACTCTATCTATCAAAAAACCGCATCAAAATCCGTTGCGTAGTTTTAAAGATCTAAGCATACATAGGGACAGACAGACGGCGGATAACGACTTTGTTTTATACTATGTAGTGATAATGATGTAGTATCGATCTATTTAAATCTTATTTGTTAAAATATTAACAGAAATTTCTTTTATTGTTGACTGTTCATGCCGCCGGCGAATACTCGCAAGAGCAGTACTATCGGGACTATACGCATTCGCTTCTAGCGGGTCGCCAACTAGTTTCCAATTAGCTAGCTCAACTCTTTACTCGTTAATCGTTGCCGGTGAGACAACCAGCCATCACCACTTGGCAAATATACATAAGGTTGTGTAGGAGGCGATCATCACGTCATTATCTACCCACACATCTACAAAACACACGTCAAAGTGAATCAATTTCATTATACATAGTTTACTCCCACGGATATTGTGGTTGTGTATACCTCTAGTCACGTCACGTTGACGTCACTGCCACCCCCACGCCGCGGGTGGGACGGCAAAATGTTAATTGAAAAGTTCCGACATAATTGATTAACCTTTTCTATTAATAATTCGCTGACATTTCACTTGCGGGTATTTTTTTATTTGTTTGAATGTATTTTATTTGTTGGTGATTTTTTTTTCTTTTTTTTCAGCTGGCAACTTCGTAGCTCAATAGAAGGACAAGATCAGGAACTTGTACTTGTAGTCTAATTAAGGAATAATACAAATAAGATAATATTTATCATAAATTCGCCTATCAATAATCATTTAAGAAGTAATTTCTTCGAAAATCTTGCCTTCGATTGTGACTAAGCTGATTGAGATAATAGTTTTAAATATATACGTTAGTCGTTCGTAACTGCTAAAAACAAAAACAGACACACAAAAACAAAACGTCATATTTCATACCCATTAATTACAAACATAAGAGTTCCGTAGTAGCGGCATTCGAAGTGAAACCGCACCGCTTTCTACTAGCGCGCGGTGCGCACGATTCGCTCGGCGCATTTCTATTAATCATGACGTCAACGTCACGACAGACGGTGCGCGCACGCCACCACAAGTCACGTGTGTCCGTAATAGCAATTTTAAAGGCATTACTTCACACGTTTCGCTGAAATAAGCGAAGGGAAAGTTTGTGGGAACTCATCTTTAGACCAATGACAGGGACAAGAAAATATTATAAGAAAAATCATGTTTCTCACCTACAAAGGAGGCGAAACAAACTAACACAACTAAATGTTTATGCACTTTTACCAATAACTCTTTATATTGTTCACGGCACGAATTGATCGGATTTACAGAGTGATACTACGGCCTCACAGAATGTCGGCCGGCGTGAAACAACGCTTGTGCTTGAGGTTTGCCTTATAAATGAGTTTACCGGAGTCGCAACCCATGCTCTTCTAACCAGACTTTGGTAACGTGTCAGTGTTTGTAACTCCTTTGTTTTGTTGGTTGGATGTTAGATAATCCGGTAAATGTTAGATGATCAGGTAATCCTTAAGCTTGTTTCATTGGCCAAACCCACATTCGCTATAAATTGATTGATCAGTGGACATCTTGTTTCATATTATCCAAACTATGATTGTCATAGATGTTTTTTTTTATCCTACATATAATTAATACGGGGCTTTAAACCCCATCGTACCTTATACTACCTACAAACAATCATAGATGTTCGTATCATGTAACTGGGACTGATAAACGAACTTTCCAACGTACGAGGTTTAAAAACACCACCGAAATTACCAGAATCCGAGCTACTAATGGTAATTTGAGTTTCAAAATCCATTAACACTCTTTGTTCTACCCGGAAATAATACCAAACGACACACACGGCACGGCAGCACTGCAGCTGGTCTCTCACACAAGGCGCCAACCATGAAGTTTTCTTGATTAATGAACACTATCCATTTAGCGACTTTAAAAAAATCCCCTACACAAGAATTGTCGTGGGTGCGTTTACAAATATACAAATTCAAATACACCTAACACCCAGATCCTAAACACCAATTTGTGGATCACACAGAGTTGTTTCATTCTGTTGTCCAGTTACTGCATCATTGAACACTCCAATTACTGAGTTTGCTCTTTAATTATAAAAAACATCACATCAAGTATTATATGTATTTATGTGGTTTTACTGGCCTGTAGCCAAGTTCTTGCAAAACTAAGAAAAAGTAAATAGGGAGATTTTCTACAGCATTTTTTAAATTTACCTATTTTTGCACAGCGCTGACCTAAACAATTTCTAATGCCGATTAATTTGATAACAAAAATATTGCTTGAAGAATTCGAAAGTTATCGAGTCGGTGATATCTGATACTTCTTGTTTATGTATTTTTTATGCATTAATTATATAACATGGGTTTGGTTTCTACAGTTTATTGCGGAATGGAGATACTTAAAAAATGCTGATGGAATTAATGGTAGCAATTTGTTGGGCGCTCACTCTGTGTCTGTAGAATTAATATCAAATAACTTTTTCCACAGTTGAACTAGTGGCAATGGAGATAAATAGAAAATCTAATTTCAAAGACTGACATGACGTGTGTGACGGCAACGGAGGATTTATTTAGCACTACCACTATTCTTATTCTGGGTGGTATGTACAGTTAACACGTGACTAATTTCAGGTCAGACACCGGGCACTCTCTGAATATACCTATATACCTGACTATAAAGAACCTTTTTCCTATACCAACTGCGATTTCCAGCGACCTGCCAAGTGAAGATAATGCTAATGGTCTTATTTAGAAGAGATTCGCCACGTCCAGCAGTCTAGGCTCTGACGCTGCGTACAACATAGCAAGTTCCCGGGGCTCCGGTTTAAGTAAGAGTCTGACACTCCCTGTCACCTTTGTCATTAAGTGTGGGAGAACCATGCTTCGGTACGAATGGGCGGCTCGACCGGAGTGATACCACGACCTCTCAGAAAACCGAAGTGAAACAACGCTTGCGTTGTCTTTCGTCGTGTGTGTGAGATTACTGGAGGCACAATTACCCCCCTCCCCAATCTCCTCAATCCTCGAATCCTCTACAATCCTTAAATTCCCAATTCCTATAAGGCCGATAACGTACATGTAACGCCTCTGGTGTTTCAGGTGTCTATTGGCGACGCTGATTGCTTACCATCAGGTGATCCGTCTGCTCGTTTACCGGCTCCTTGGATTGAATGATACTCCGGCCATTGGATAATACTCCAACCTCAAAAAAAGCAGTTACATCTATTAATGATTTTATTCATTCTTTCTGATGTCAATGTAAGTAATAAAAAGTCACGGGTCAGGAGATAAGATATTATTATATTCCCGAGCATCGAATGTGAGACCACACGAACCGCAACATGATTGATCGTCCGTGTTAGTACGAGAGTACACGATGCGATCGAACTGTCGCGTCGCAAGTTGCGACTAGTCGCGATAAATCATTGCGTTTGTCGGTGCAAATCACGAAGTCAATTGTACTATTATTAATGTGTCACATTAATTAAACAAATATGTTTATCCAATATTCAGGTTCAGTTATTTGTTTGTCTTTCTTACACGTGATAGCAGAGCGATTTTACGGTATTTATTATTTTATGCGACAGTGTGGCAAACGAGCAAATTGCCAACTAAATGGTAAGCAATCGAAGCTGCCCCAAGAACGTTAAAAAAGGCGGGCACAGTCTCTTGGAACAACGACTGTGGCACCTGGCTACTATACACTTACACGGAGAACATACACATTGACACGAAGGACATCTGTCATATTCTTAAGTCTTGTAACGTGGTAACTCATTAAGTACATACGCACTCATAAACAAACCCACTGAGATTTTGGTGCTTCCATAATTCCGAAGCGACATTATGTTCGCCATTTTTTCAACGTCCTTGTGTTGCTCATGGCAACGCAACACCAAAAGATTTACAAGTGTGTTGTCAGCCAGGATTGATTGGGCCTCCGGTAACCTTAGTCATAGGTACGGTAAACACAACGCAATGCGTTATTTTACGTCAGTTTTCTGTGTGGCCGTGGTATCATTTTCGTCGAACCGATCCTTTGTGCAAAACTGGTGTAAAGTTGATATATTTTTATGGAATAGGATGTAAAAGCGCCACCCATGGATCACAATGGTAAGCGATCATCGCCGCTCGTGGACACCGGCAACACCGCCTTTTAAAAAGGAATAAGGCTGTTTAAAAACAAATAGGTACGCCCTTTTCTTGAAGTTTTAATATACCGCCAACTGCAGATCATTCCACAGTTTAGGTGTTACAAGTGTGTATAATACAAGCGACCTTTGAGCGACCTCATTACAATTTAAATGACAGCAATTATTAGCTAACGCGTGTTTATTTACTACTTATCACTGCATAATGCATTAATTTTAATTTATATTCCATAATTTACTAATCATTAAGTCGTAAAAAACACAGTGGCAGTCCACTGCTAGATTAAGGACATCTTCTATATAGCCTAGTTGGCCAATAACTCCTCGCTTGGCAGAGAATCCGCCTCTTGAGTGGATCGCACTTTCAGATTTATTTCAGAGCAATGTTATTTGGGCCCTTTCAAATAGTGTTAACTCTAAACCCGCAGGTGATTTAAGTAAGAACCCTACACTGCCTAAAGTTTCTCAAAATCAAAGTCAAAGCATTCATTTCAGTTAATCCTTAATTAGGCACTTTTGAAACGTCAAAATTGAATTGTCTGTCTGTCTATCAGTGAAGCCAAGTGCTCATTCCATACATATATACATATAACTTCATGTCTGTCTCCCATGGGGGTAGGCAGAGACTAAGGAACGCCAATTACTACGATTCTTACATACCTCTTTCGCTTCATTAACATTCATTCATTGCTCATTCCAAAGTGTAGTTTTGAATGGAGAAGAATGAGCAAGAAACTCCATACTCCAAAACTATCACTAGGCTAAACGCCTTCCCATGTCGTAAAACAGGTACGGCAATAACCATTATAAAACTAACAATTCTATTCCCAGCTTCATCGTTCAATAAAGCATAATCTACTAAGACGTTATCTACAAATTTATTATCTACGTATTACATGAAAGGGCTCGGACCATTGGACCACACATTCACAAATGATTGATCGTGTGTGTTATGACGCGCGTTACCGCGTTCTTTAGACGCGGCAGCGCGCGGTAATTCAGTGGTGTTTACCAATATGCGAGCGGTCACATTACCAATGCAAATGACGCACTATTGAGCCGGCGACGGGAGGGTTAGCATGTTCGATATTTGAAATTTGAAATCGTTTATTATACTTTATTTTTAAAACTGGCTTTGTTTTTTTTATATATTTGATGGTTTGTTCGTTTTTGTTATAAAGTGATGAAGTGAATTTAATAATATTTTCAACTAGCTGTGCCCGCGACTTCGTTCGCGTGGAATAGTGACTATGAGCAGCGTTTTTTTTTAAATATATACTTATTTTTATTTTAGATTTGGATCATAATCACAGTCATTTTGGGTAGCTAAAAAACCTTCTTTACTGTAATGCTTCTCTATATACAATATTAGACGTATGGCCATCGGGGGTGAAAGCATACAGGCTGCTGGGATTGCTAACACGGGACAGAGCCACATACAATTGACCGTGCGAAAAACAGCTGTTACTTAGATCTACACCCACAACTTTTAGAGTCTGACCTTGAGCTTTATTAATTGTCATGGCGAAACATAGGCTCACTGGAAACTGAATTCGTTTAAAACTAAACGGAAAATTGTTTGGAATGAGAGGAATCCGAGGAATAAAAACACTATCACCTTTTCCGCACCCTGTTAAATATATATATATTTATATATAATAGATATAGATAGATGTATGTATAAGCATAGAATAGTGTTCGACGTGATTCTTTAATTTGACATAACTTTTTTATTTATGAACCGATTGACATGAAACAAACACTAAAGCATAACTGAAGCATACAACAATATATTCGTGAAAACCGCATGCAACTCGGATCAGCTGTTTCTGAGATTAGCGTGAACAGACAAACAGACAAAAAAAGTTAGTTACATTTTTGGGTTCGAAATCGACATAGCAATAGCCCCTGCTATTTTTTTTTATTTTCAATGTACAGGCAGCACTCCTCTACAATTTTATTATATGTATAGATATAGATATAGAAGAAGATAGATAGATATAGATAGATATAGAAGAAGATATAGATAGATAGAAGATATAGATGTATAGAATAGATGTATGTATAAGCATAGAATAGTGTTCGACGTGATTCTTTAATTTGACATAACTTTTTTATTTATGAACCGATTGACATGAAACCAACACTAAAGCATAACTGAAGCATACAGCAATACATTCGTGAAAACCGCATGCAACTCGGATCAGCCGTTTCTGAGATTAGCGTGAACAGACAAACAGACAAAAAAAAAGTTAGTTACATTTTTGGGTTCGACATCGACATAACAATAGCCCCTGCTATTTTTTTTATTTTATTTTCAATGTACAGACAGCACTTTTCTACAATTTTATTATATGTAATATATAGAAGAAGATATAGATAGATAGAAGATATAGATGTATAGAATAGATGTATGTATAAGCATAGAATAGTGTTCGACGTGATTCTTTTTTTTGACATAACTTTTTTATTTATGAACCGATTGACATGAAACAAACACTAAAGCATAACTGAAGCATACAGCAATACATTCGTGAAAACCGCATGCAACTCGGATCAGCCGTTTCTGAGATTAGCGTGAACAGACAAACAGACAAACAGACAAAAAAAAAGTTAGTTACATTTTTGGGTTCGACATCGACATATCAATAGCCCCTGCTATTTTTTTTATTTTTATTTTCAATGTACAGACAGCACTTTTCTACAATTTTATTATATGTATAGATAGATAGATAATGTCTGTTAGTACAAACATTCTTTGGTTAATCACGTCATTAATATAATTTTAGCTCGGAAAAAAATGTGAGGATTGCGGGGTATTCGGAGATTGGGGCACTGAAGAGGGGGAGGGTGGTTAATTGGGCCTCTGGTAACCTTACTCACACGATGAAATACAACACAAGCGCTGTTTCACGTCGGTTTTCTGCTCGGCTGTGGTATTACTCCGGTCAAGCCGGCCCATTCGTGCCGAAGCATGACACACCTAATGAATACCTTAGTCAAAGGCATTAAAACACAGAATACTAACTAAAGTATGAGATATTTTTTCCGATGTTTGTAACAATTTTCTATATAGTTTTGCTTCTTTTCTTTCTTGTAAATAAATCTCAAATTAATTTATTGCCAGGAAGCGCTGCAAACCATTTACTTTACATAAACTGTGTTTCATTTATAATTCTCAGACTTACCTCGTTGCAACAACACTGTTGCAATATTTCTCTCATTTACCCAATTAATAAAAAGGTGAAAATTTAGTGAATGTAACGTATTTTTAAAGAAAATAAAATAAACAATTTTATTTGCTAACCATACATAAAATTTTCGACAGCATGTTTTGCTTTTGCGTGCCGAGATGTTGTTTGTGTGCACGGTACAATGTACATACATACATGAACACGAGTGTACGTAAATACAACACACATGAGACGAGACCAGTATAAAATGAGCTATGAACTTCTATGTGAATGTTTGAGAACTGTTTGGGGTAAGGTTTAGAATTGAATGTGTGGGGGATCTTGTAGGTTGGTTGTTACAAATATATGCGTTTGTTATAGTGTGCGTGTGTCGTGATCGTGGTGTTAGCACTCGGCTCACTTTCGTGCGACCTCGTGTTTCGACACCGGCGGCCGAACAGCTAGTTATTGTTCCCCCGAAGGTTTGCGGCATCGCGGCTGCGTGCGCGCAGACTACTGATGAGCTCTCAACATTCTATTTTTAACTTCGACGAGTTTGAGATGTATGAACGTTGAGAAATAAGGATAATAGTAGTTTCATTTTAAATGTACCCTATTGGTGCCCTCTAATATTTTACCTACCAGTCGTGTATGAGATCATAAACATGATTTACTTGGCCCATTAGTTAGTCAATGATGCGCGCGCGCTTACTTAGTGGGTGAATGATAAATATGAGGTCAGTTTATCTAGTCGAGTTAATGAATTAACCATTAGTTTGAATAGTATTAAATTAATTGGTTGTGGTGATGTAGGAAATGTTTAGATTTGCGTTTGGTTCCGTTATGTCTATCGATCTACCTTCATCTAGGTAGGTAGGTAGGTAGATACTTATACATCTATATCTACAGCTTGAGATTAGAATAACTTTTGTACCTGGACATAGACAGCTTATTTACTATAGGTTCTGTTTATCTTTAGATTTTTTGTGCAGTTTTCGATAATAATATTAATGAAACGGAAGACGCCCCTTTAATATACACTTCCAAAAGACTTCGTTGGCAAGACTGGAAGAGAACAATAGAAGAAAGAATTTGGAATCTTGAAAAACTTAATATTAGAGTAAAGAAACTAGGTTTTTGATCAACATGTACAACATAACATCACACCTTTTACCCCCGAAGGGATAGGCAGAGGTGCACATTACGGCACTAAATGCCACTATACAATGTAACACCCACTTTTCACTATGAGTCCCATGTAATAGGGGGTGAGCCTATTGCCATATACCGGGCACAGTTCTAGACTCCGTGCTACTACTGAGTTTTTTTTTAATACCCAGTAATACTTCGCCCGACCCGGGAATCAAACCCGAGACCCCTTGCCCCGCAGTCGCTCTTGCAACAACTCGGCCAACGAGGCAGGCTTAAGCAGTCGCGGAGAACCTGACGGGTAACCGGGGCTCCGGCTCGACGTGCAGGAGAAGGAACGGGGTGGTTTTTAGTCAGTAAGAGTCTGACACTGAGGCGGGAGCAGTCGTTCGATGATTTTCCCCCCTTAAAAAAAAGCATGTGTCAAATATTCTATTAGTAGAATCTTAATGAATTTCAGTCTTCACCGCGTACAGCTCTTACAATGATTGATGTGTGGACTCCACCGTGTGATTACTGGTGCGAAATGATCACAAACTTCGGAAGACACTTATCCAAGCCCTCCGATTTTCACAAAATTTTGGTAGCAAATGAGATCTTTTCAAATTACTTTTTGAGGGGAGATTTTGTATCAAATAAATTTATGACGGATGGGAGTGGAAAACCAAAGGGAATGATGGATTGACTGTAAAGTGAATTGTTATGACAGAAAACGAAATAAGACCATATCTAAGAATAAGACAATACTAAATCCTAGTATCCGAGTGGTCTAGGGTTCGATTTCCGGGTCGTGCAAAGTATTACTGTGTTTTTAAAAATCTCAGTAGTAGCACGGAGTCTGGAAATGTGCCCGGTATATGGCAATAGGCTCATCCCCTATTACATGGGACTCTTAACATAAATAGTGAAAAGTGGGTGTTACATTGTACAGTGGCATTAAGTGCCCGTAATGTGCACCTCTGCCTACTCCTTCGGGGATAAAAGGCGTGATGATATGTTATGGTATGTTAGTATAAGTTTATTTGCAAACGTTTGCATATATGGCCAAGCCGTCTGGTTCAATGAATAGATAACACTCTAGGGACCATTTCGGAGGATATTGCGGACGACAAAAATAATATTATTGTATTGTGAAAATAAAAATGTCTGTTCTCTTTGTCTGTGTATAGATAAAATAAGATTAAGGGTTGTTTCACAATATGTAATCAACTTTCTGTTAGTGCAAGTGACGGTTGATTCGACGAATCTTATCTTATACTCTTATACTATTATATAAAGCGGATGCGTTTGTTTTTTGTTTGTTTGTTTGAACGCGCTAATCTCCGTGACTACGAGTCTGATTTGAATAATTCTTTTTGTGTTGGATAGCGCATTTATCGAGGATGGCTAATGGCTATAGGCTATAAAACATCACGCTACGACCAATAGGAGCTGAGCAGAGCATGTGAAACCGCGCGGAATTAGCTAGTTTTCCATATACGACATGACTAATGGTAGTTAATCTAACACCAAAATTCGTTAAACCAAATTTTGAAACATGTATTTCATTATTAGATAGGTATGCTCCACTAATTTAATATTCCTACTGACATATAGGGTAATGAAAAAATATTGGGAATCAAAAAATTGCCGCATCGAAGTGTTATTGGGATTTTATTCGTGTTTCGATGTTCTGAGTGATAGCACGGAGCGGCAAGGAATCGAATTCAGTGTATAACAACATGAACATATCCATTTCATGGCACTCAAAACATAACTTTGCTTTAATTTCTTAACACAAGTATAAATAATATAACTTAGTCTTTGTCTCCGGGCGTCGTGGATCGTGGGCCTGCGGACGGCGGCGGCGGGCGGCGAGCACGGGTGGCTCGCCGCCCGCCCAGAACCAGAGCACGCGCCTCAAAGAGCCATCAGACCACCACGGGTGGTGCCCAATAGGGCTGATGCCGATTCGAACTCGCGGAGAACCTAACGAGTTACCGGGGCTCCGGCTCGAAGTGCAGGAGTAGGAACGGGGTGGTTTTTAGTCAATAAAAGTCTGACACTCCCTCCCGCTTCACCTAGGCAGGACAAGTCATTCAATGATTTTCCCCCGTTAAAAAAAAAAGTCATAAAATGTTGCCCCAAGCTAGGATTTTCTCCTATATCTTAAATATTTACAAACATACAATTTCACATTCACATAACTGACAAAAGTGGGTGTTTAACTCGTCGAGTACCGGTTTTGTAGACACAATTATAGAACAATAGGTTGCGGTCACCGGTGACCGCTTGGTGTTTGACAGTTTAATTTAATACTTCCTCTGCCTATTCGAGGAAAAAAGATGTACCTCTATAACGTTTATACTGCGTTGAGCTTCAAAAACAAATAAGTGTATAATGAATGAGGTGCTCGGATTGAAGCAACTGTTGCACTGGTTAATGTGAATGGAGAGTTTATTAAAAATAGATTATATCTGGCAACCGTCCAAAGCACGGGATAGATGAAAGGAATGTCTTAACTCCTATTTTTCATTCATTGAACAGATTTGGCAGTAATTGCAAGAAGCTAAACATTGAGCTCAGCTTTTTGCTGTATAAGAAACCTCAGAGAAAGCAGTGGATGGAAGACGCTAATGAATAAAACTTGTTTTCTTTTCGAATTCTCTATCATAAATGTTTCATAACATAACTTCACGTCTTTTATCCCCGAAGGCGTAGACAGAGGTGCACATTACGGCACTTAGTGCCACTGTACAATGTAACACCCACTTTTCACTATTTATGTTATGAGTCCCATGTAATAGTGAGCCTATTGCCATATACCAAGCACAGTTCCAGACTCAGACAGTAGTAGCAACTACTGAGATTTTTGATAAAACCCAGTAATACTTTGCCCGACCCGGGAATCGAACCCGAAACCCCTTGCCCCGGCTGCTGCACTTGCGACCACTTGGCCACACGGCACATAAATGTTTCACGATAAGCTAATATCGATTTTATTATCTACGCATAAGTTATTTGTCGTGGATTAAATATTGTTATTATTATTATTATTGTAGTAGGAAAGAGTTACCACAGGCAAACAAAACGATCTGAACTTTCGATTGCGGTTCGCCCCGGATTACTTGATAACTTCTTTTTTGTAGGTATGTAAGTATAACAATAATAAAATCTTTGGTTGATATTTGCAGATAGTACATTAAAACTTTGTTTATTCAATGCCTTTTAACTTTAAAGGGTTAGCACCTACGTAGGTATATTTTTTTGTGGGACAAGCCCGCCACAACCTCCCAAAAACGCTGCAACTCCTGTAAGCTTGTATCTACAGTAGATACAACCATAAAAACACCGGAACACTGAAGTCCGTCGCACCTACGTATAAGTATGTTATTCTCAAGCTCCCATATTTAACCCCCACTGCACAAAAACCGCAACCCGTCAGTTTTTCTCCAACCTTTCTTTCTTTTCCCCTCGTTCTTTGACATTTCCCACTACCTCAGTAATACTTTATTTGTTTTTTACACGCAGCTTTCTTTCAATTTCACGGCTTCCAACCCCGATTTTTCTTTGTAATGCATAAATAATGTTGGCACCTCATGTCTTCTCTGTGGTCTCGCTTTATAAGGGGATTTTCCTTTAGAAGAAAAATGCTTTGAATCAGATCCTTGTGATTTGTTTATTGTTTTTTATTTATTTACTGGTTTCGGTGTTTGATTTGTCTATCTTCTGTTTGTTTGGTAATCTTGTAAGGAATGGATTTGGATTCCTTTTTTAAGTTCAGATTTTGTTCGTGGATTAGCATTTCTTTTTTGTTTGTGATCTTGTTTTGTTTTCTATAGTTCTTTATATGCACCCTACTGTTGTGTTCTTTTGTTGTTATATCAAACAGAGATTGAACGCTTCTCCCTATGACTACTTTGTTCCTTGCGTATTTTATATTTAGATATGTGAAATTATTTTGTGAATTCGGCATTAATTCTGAAATTAACAATGGTACGTACATACAATAACATTATGCCTTTATCCCTGAAGGGGTAGGCAGTGGTGTACATTAAGCCACTGTACACACTTTTCACTATTTATGTTATGAGTCCCATGTAATAGGGGGGGGGGGGTGAGCCTATTGCCATATACATACATACATAACTTCACGCATGTCTCCCATGGGGGTAGACAGAGACTAGGGAACGCCAATTACTACGACTCCTACATACCTCTTTCGCTTCATCAACAGTCATCAATCTTTTCATATTGCAATATACCGGGCACAATACCATATTCCGTGCTACTACTGAGAGTTTTTTTTTAAAACCCAGTAATACTTTGGCCGTATGTAAATAATGGTAAGTACCTAATTCGAAAAAGAAAAAATTGGATGAATTTGCATTTAGAGACAGCTGCTCTTTGTTTAACATAAAATTGACTTTTTCACCATTGAGATTAGAAAGCAAGATATCTTCTAATACGAACAATAAGTGATCAATCATTATAATGAGACAGGAAACAAATGGAACCACTCAAGCACTAATTGCAAAGAAATTATAATCCTTATTTGATACTTGAAATACACCTGTAAATGAAAACGATGCGAACCCGAACATGTTCGTCGCCGCAGTCGATTTATTATCAAACATGCAGCCGAAACAAGAATATTCTTCCATAACAAAACACAAACACAATACCAACTGTACACCTCAAACCACAAGGTTGCTAATCCAACGAAGAAACGATAAACGATAAGACAAACTGGCATCGGACATCGAATGATTACTAGTCTCGCGTGTTTGAATTCGAACGTCGTATTCGTTTCGAAAGTTAATTAAAATGTAACTGTAGCGCGTGGCAATAAGGTCAGTTTTTGAAAAGTTTGCCTGCATGTAGGTTGTTTCAGAAGCGTGCTTCGCCGAAGCAATGGAAGAGGGCGTGCGATAAATAACCGCCTTTGTGCCGTCACCGGTCGACTAAATAACTGCTATTAAAATCTGCTGCGAGATTGCTCGTGTTTTTTGCGACTTCAGGCCAAGGATCGACAGGTATGCGGTTCGAACTTGGCATTTAAGGGACGGAATTCTGTTAAGGGCGCTCATAAATAACGAAATTATCTGTGTAATGCTATATTTTGATTGTCGATCCTCTGATTTTTTTAATAGTTCTGATTTTTTACTGTGAAGTCTTCGCACTTAGTGTCCTACAGCCAGTATACTACCTAAGTACCAAAGTATCAGATATTTATGAAGTAAATTAAACGACCAAATAAGATTTCTAAGAATAGCTACCTCATAAGCAAATTCTTAAAGAAAAACAAAAAAATATTACAAACAAGGATCTGCGATTTCCGTCAGATTTTTCCTCATCTAAACGTTACAATGATATAACTAGCGCCATCTATGTTGAAAATGTTTCGTACTTTAATATCGACGTGATTTTTCTAAATTAGACTTTATACTAAGGGAGCTAAAGCCTAAAATCTAATGTAAGATGCACAAATGGTGGACAGTTTGAATAATAAATATTTTGTTTTAGTATTTTTGTCTTAGGAATTTTGGTATGGTGGTTTAAAAATTGGTTTGATAAAGTTACATTTAGTAATAAATATGCCCAAATTTTCTTGATCCTTCTTCATCATGGAACTTCTACCCATCTGTCAACGGATTTTTAATTTTGTAAATTCCCTGTAACATGAACTTAAAGTCAGACAAGAAGTGAGTAGTCTACTTCCAAGTTACTTATAGAAATTGAAATTTGGATACTAATATCTATCGCAGAAAATATAATTATAATTACAAGTTAAGTTAAAATTGCACTATAATCATAAGGCAAATACTGAGCACCCGAAGAAGCTGTCTTGCATCCCAAATGATACCTTCTAATAAGTCAGCAGAAATACCTAAACGAGTTGCAAAATAATTTTTATTTCAATCAAGAGAAGAGGTAGGCCCTCTATAAATAATCACTAAATAATTCAGAACCAGAACATTGCACGCAAATTGCTAATGAAGCCTTTTTCCAAGTTTCTGCGTAGTGGACAGATAAAGTGGCATGCCCAAGTGATAACGTATCATATCAGGTTAGGTTACTGATAAGCCGAGACGCTCTATTGACCACTCTAAGTGGATGACTGCGTGATGTCAGGATATGTTTAATAAACACGTCATTGACCTCATTGGTTGAGTGTTTTCAAGTATCTTGCGATTCATGGTGAAAAAAAGGTTTTCCTTAAACACGACGAATTAGCAGCTGATGAGAATTTAAAATGGTCAGGAGCTGTATTAACGGCGAAAGTATTACTGGGTTTTTTTAAAAATTCTGAGTAGTAGCACGGAGTCTGGAACTGTGCCCGGTATATAGCATACATGGGACTTATAACATAAGTAAGTAGTGAAAAGTGGGTGTTACATTGTACTGTGGTAAAAGGGCACCTCTGCATACCGCTTCGAGGATAAAAGACGTGATATTATTATGTTATGTTTTTTTAGGCCGGTGCAGCCTGTACAGCACTAGGCCTGCTGTTGACTTAAAGTGGTGGGCGTCTGTCCATCCCTTCGAAACATAACTGGAGCGATGTTATATTAGTAACAGTTTAACGAGACAAGGGTTGGATAAAAATACATATTAATCAATCTCATTGCGTCATGGTCATGAATGTAGTCATTACTGATAATGGGGTACTTGCCAAATAGTCAAATTCAATACTTACTTTTTTCGAACTGTCAAAAACGACAGTTTTCTATGAATTTTGAACGAGATTGTACCTCTGTATTGTGACGTCACGTTTTTTTAGCGTCAAACAGTATAATTATTTCTTAAACATAATATGCTGGAAAAATACTAAAAATAACATAACATAACATCACGCCTTTTTATCCCCGAAGGGGTAGGCAGAGGTGCACATTACGGCACTTAATGCCACTGTACAATGTAACACCCACTTTTCACTATTTATGTTACGAGTCCCATGTAATAGGGGGTGAGCCTATTGCCATATACCGGGCACATTTCCAGACTCCGTGCTACTACTGAGAATGTTTTAAAAACCCAGTAATACTTTGCCCGACCCGGGAATCGAACCCGAGACCCCTTGCCCGGCAGTCGCACTTGCGACCACTCGGCCAACGAGGCAGTCATACTAAAAATAAGTTGGTCATAAAATCAATGAATGAAAGTGTGATTATTTTTTAATGTTTTATTATATTGAACAGTCGAAATAATTAATTTTTGATTAAAGAATGTACCCAATTTCAAAATCGAAACAACAAGATGTACCCTATTGGAATGTACTTATCAATGAGATAGTACTATACTACATTTCCCCTAAAACCTTCCCAAAATAAATAGATGAAGGAGTTCTTCTGTCAGCCGAAAGGACCCTTATAAATCTGATGATATATCCTTTAACGACTATTCGCTACCATCAATAAAGGTGCCAGGGCCGAACTGATCATGTAATCATGGTAACGGTTGAAAACTACTAGGGAAACTAATAAAACCTATCTTCTACGTCATTAGTGTTTTCTTAAAAGCGTGGTCTCGCAGCGGTTTTTTCCCGTGTGTCATGGGTGCATTTTGTGAATCGTGTTTCCCGAACCGAATTTATTTCTCGGGCCATAAGTAATAGTTCGGCAGTCCACTTCCCCATGCAGAAAGACTCCATTTTGATTTTTCTGTGAACAAAAAGAACGTTTTTAACTTTTTCACTCCTTTCCAATATTGAGCATTGAGAATCCTTTCTTTGTAGTTGGTTAAAGATAGAATATTAGTATTTTTGCTTATGGGCCTAGGCCTAGGACTCAGGACTCAGGGGCCCACGAGTTTTAAATTTAACCTCCCGGGCCCTTAAACAATCTCAATCCGGCCCTGTAAAAGAAAGCTAACCCTATCCAATATCAGTGCTCATCAATTGAAGCGTGAACATTATCCCGTTGGTGGGTAGGCAGACTGACAGGTGGTAAATCACTAGGAACGACATTTTTCCGCCGCCCGTTACCAGCTCGCCCTCTGTCGGGAACTGTCTCGAGAGATACGGCGGTAAGGTCTGCAAAAAAAAAAAAGGAACAGTTTTATTTTATTTATTTTGTGTACCGATTGTTTTAATGTCTGATTATTTGTAACTTTGGTAACTACTTAGTTAGAAGTTACGGGGTTTTATTTCGGTGTAGGGTAAAATAGTTTTGGTTTGTTTTTGCAAATTTTCAGTTATAAGATAGATAATACTGCGAATGATAATGTGCTCGATATTATATATAGGCTATGGTATGGTATGGCTAGCTAAGCTACGCCTACATAATACAAGCTCTTTGTTCAACGTGACAGCGTAAAATCAAAATCAATAATTAATTATCGTAAATTAAACGAATATACGGATATAATAACATAATTGCCCTCCATTAAGCGCCATAGATATGAAAGGAGATAGCATTGTTTAATTTAATTCCATGTGTTTTTTCTATAGAACTAATAAAATTATGTTTTGTGCCGTGCGTCACTGCATGGGTGCCCACTGAAAATCAGTGCTGGGTAACCTGTATGCCTGGCTTACACTGAGTGGGTGACCCTTTTAGCATAGGCATGTTGTCAGCGTCTCTTTTCTAATTCTTCTGTTTCAATTTTTCAACTCTTATATTTTTATTACTTCCACTGTCACACCTTGATTGTCTTTTTTTTTTATTTCATTTATGCTGCATCGTGCCTGATGCTAAATAAATGTTTTTTCTTTCTTTCTTTCTTTCTTTCTAAATAATATTTCAGTATTTTAATATATTAACTGCTGACCGATGAATGAGACTTTAGTTTCCTCTGGTGTTTCGGGTGTTCATGGCTAGTGCAGACTACTTACCATCAGGTAATCCATCAACTCGGTTGACGCAAAAAAAAACTCTATTTAAAAATAGCACCACAATTTTTTGTTAACCGTCCTCAGTGAAGGCGTGGCATCCTCATTATTTAGATATTAATCCGGCGCTCTCCCTCGTTATCCTCCATGCACACTAGAGCAAAAGAGGGTGCAGTGTTGCCAGATTCAGCGAAATATCCACGTTGGCAACACATCGTCTCCTTTTAATTAATATACGACACTTGTGGGACTTTGAATTGTACTTTTAAAACTTTGCATTTGTTGGAGTTTGAAACTTTGGCTTTTTGCCTGTTTATATTTAGACGCAGAAGTTTTGCTCTGCTTTAAAAAATAGGGAGTAGTTAAGTTTAGTTTTAAATGGAATTCGTATTAATAGAATTATTGAATTTAAAAGATTTTTCTTTTAGATTTTGCATTCGGTAGGTACCTATAGAGGTATATTAATTAATGTAGCTAGTGTTTGTAAATCCTTTAAGAATTGCATTATTCACAAAACATAACATCACGCTTTTTAACCTCGACGGGGTTGGCAGATGTGCACATTACAGCACTTAATGCCATTGTTCAACCCACTTTTCACTATTTATGTTATGAGTCCCATGTAATAGGAGGTGAGCCTGTTGTCATATACCGGGCACAATTCAAGGCTCAGTGCTATTAATGAGATTTATTTTTAAAAACACTAGAATACTTTGCCCGACCTGGGAATCGAACCCGAGAACCCTTGCCGAGTCACACTTGCGACCACTCGGCCAACGAGGCAGGCACAAAAAAGTACGGAAAATATGACCGACTTATAATTTGTATAAAATGTATCTCAACAAACCACCTTATTGAAGTCCAAATACCCAAATTCCTTATGCTACTCGTTTCATAATTGAGTGGTATTATCATCATGACAACACTGGCTTGGCCAGTATAAAATCTTCTAAGATCAATTTGCACAACAACAAAATGAACAAAAAAGAAAACCTGCAAACAATAATGGAATAGAACGAACAAGTTTCTATTTTTACATTCATGGAAAACAAACTCGGTGACCCACAGTGACCTTTTTTGTTTTCGGGAAGAAACCTTTAAAAGAGGGTATTCCCCGGAGAATACAATAGGGGATAACAGAACGCAAACCGCACAACACTAGTGATCAGTCTGAACGATGATTGAGGACTACTACGAGGTTCCAAATAAGAAACTGGACACAGAATGAGACTGCCTCGTTGGCCGAGTGGGTCTCGGATTCGGATCCCGGCTCAGGCAAAATATTACTGGGTTTTTAAAAAAAATCTCAGTAGTAAAATGGACTCTGGAATTGTGCCCGGTATATGGTAATTGACTTACTCCCTATTACATGGGACTCATAACAGAAATAGTGAAAAGTGGGAGTTACATTGTACAGTGGCATAATGTACACCTCCGCCTTCGGGGATAAAAGGCCTGATGTTATGTGTGTATAGACCATAAAATCATTGCATTTAATAGCATTATTCCAAAATGTAGATTCGTACACAACAAATACATAGATAGGTACGCGACATTCATCTAGCGAAACTAGTGATAGGTATGTGCGGGTGAATGCAAAAAAGTTTCCGTACAGGTTAGTCTTATTTTTATTTCGATTCGGGCATAATGGATACTGGGAGCTGAAAATGGATCAAAAGTAGGCCACGTTACCACAACCAGCGCGTATATTTTTCCTTTTTTCATTGCATTTTTACCACTTTAAAGCTTACCTTTGTAGTTCACGGTGCGCTAAGTATCTACGTATGCTCGCATAGCTAGCTGCCGGCAGATTCTGCTTTAAAAGCGGTTCATACAAACTCAGTAATCTCTCCACGAGGTGGAAATTCAATACAGGGACTATAGATTTCAATAATGTAGGTAACCTCTTGGTGTCTGCTTTGTCGACTATACGACATGTGTAAAGTATTGGATTTTTCGATTTCATACTAAAATATGTTAGTGGTAACTTTAGAATTTTCTCTCAATCATACTAGTATGATTGTTTTTAACAAATCATTGATTTGTTTATAGGTAAATAGACGTAGATTAATAAAACCATTTTTAAACTCAATGTTATATTTTTTTTTGGTGAGACCGGGGGACCGGGATTTTATAAGACCGTTATTATAATTATGAATACACTTTTTATTTTTCGTCTCCGAATAAATTCCTCGTTAATCAATAGATTCTAAAGACATTTTTTTGCTCGTAAGGAAATATTTGGGTCAAGTCTGTCAGGAAAATCGAGGGAAATTATGTATTTTTTTTATTACATTCGATTCTTTTCCTTTGTCTTTAATAAGATATTTGTCTAATTTATTAAAACTTCTCTTCGAAATAAGATCAAGCTTGTTCCTAATTTAAAGCCTCTAATGGATGATGGCATTTTCCCTAGGGCATGCAGATTAACTTCGAGCGAACCGTGGGGGAAGTTTGATCGTTTCTAATTATCTAATATATTAACTCGTATACGAAGATACTGCAACGTGAAGATTATTCGAAGCTTGTAGAATAAAGGGTAAGTAGAATGATGAAAGAATTAAATAAGTACCTAAGTATTACCTATTTGCTTGTCTACGGTTGACGATCTTGGTAAGTCCTTGAAATTTTGGGAAATGTTTTTGTCATTAAACTTTAACAATAAGAAAGCAGATACCTACCTACAAAAAACAGAAAATCGCTTCACATCATTATACGGTGGCCCTGTCCTACTCTGTCAAAGTTTATTGTATTGTCATAAGGTCGAAAATTCAATGAATAAACTTGACATATTGGAATAGGATAATATGCTATCCACTGTACTTTAGTAATTACTAATCAATGTGACTGCCTCGTTGGCCGAGTGGTCGCAAGTGTGACTGCCGGGCATGGGGTATCGGGTTCAAATCAAAGTATTACTGGCTTTTTAAAAATTCTCAGTAGTAGCACGGAGCCTAGAATTGTGCCCGGTATATGGCAATAGGCTCACCCCTATTACATGCGACTCATAACATAAATCGTGAAAAGTGTGTGTTATATTGTACACTGGCATAATGTACACCTCTGCCTACCCCTTCGGGGATAAAAGGTGTGATGTTTATGTTAATCAATGTCACACTTGCCAGATATCTTCATAGTCATCTTCTCTTTATAAACTGTTAAAACAAAAGCCATTCTCCCGCAATTTGAACTCCATTGAAAATTCGCGAACATTCCGCGATACCTCACAAACACGCGCCACGTGTCTGAGTCAGGGCCGGAGGGTGTCGGTCCCTCTCTTGTATTTTATTTGCCATTTAGTTGGTCACTCCTAACACGACCTATTTGCTTTGTCCCGATGTGTACAGAACCGATAAATCCCTCAATCCCATTCTGTGTTGGAATTTTATACTTAAGCCAGAAATTGGTACATTTTTGTGATGAATATATTTAACTGCATTATTTATTATTCTTTGGCCTAATTTGAGTGCCATTGTAACGGCAAATGTGTTCATAGATTTGGTTATCTGGGTTCTCATATTTAAGTTTTATGATGATGTTTATCATTATTCACAACAAGCTTAATTGTGTGGACTTGGACCATAATAATAACATTAAACTTGTGGTTCCTAGGTTAATCCACCGTCGCGGGGTGCGCGATTACCGATTGTTTGATCAGGCATCACACCGGACAAATGTGGGTAAGCGTGCTCCCGGCTGGCGTCTTGCAAAAATATCTAATGAATTATGATAAAATATGAATAATCTCTTCATGGATTAGAGATTTTTTTAATTGTTACTGGTCGTTTTGCATGTTTCTTCAAATATAAATAGGTATGTATATTTTTAGTCTACGACTGCCTCGTTGGCCGAGTGGTCGCAAGTGTGACCCGGGTCTCGGGTTCAATTTCCGGGTCGGGCAAAGTACTACTGAGTTTTAAAAATTCTCAGTAGTAGCACAGAGTCTGGAGTTGTGCCCGGTATAGCAATAGGCTCACCCCCTATTACATGGGATTCATGACATAAATGATGAAAAGTGGTGGGTGTTACATTGTAAAGTGGCATTAAGTGCCGTAATGTACACCTCTGCCTACCCCTTCGGGGATAAAAGGCGTGAAGTTATAGTACTAATAAACAGCTTATATCTCAATAGGCAATATGTGGAAGATGATGTGGATATTACATTGATTTTGTCGTTGCGTTTGATACGGTAATGGTTTAATCATTTGCGGTCGCTACCCACAGGCCAGTTAATAACTGGGTAACCCCTTCTGTGACCCTTTGTTCTGTTTGTTTGTTTGTCATTTAACTGGTCACTTGTAATGTTACGTTTAATTAAGTTTTTGTTACGGATTTTGTGTAAAGGGATTTTGTTGTATGTGAATTTTAATTGAGTTTACCTTTATTTATAAGTAGGTACTCAGGTATGTAGGTACTCTACGTACTGTGGAACATTATTAGTAAGTAGAATATTTGTTAGGTATATTATAGCAAGCGGAACATAAGTAAAATGAGAGGAAGCTATCGATACACTATAATTAAATGAAATGATTGAATGGTGATGTGTTGAAAGCTAGTTAGCAGTTCTACGATATGCTTAGACTTACTGTAAAATCAAGTAATTAAGACTAACGCCTGCGAATGCTGGTGATATATCGTACCGAAATTGTCCAAAATTTTTTCAAACAAAAGTAGTCTAGGTATAGACATTGGAAATAAGGTCTATATTGGAGTATGCGGAGAGCGGTCACCTGTGACCGCTTGGTGATTGATCAATTGAACTTAAATATCGCGCCATCTCTGTCATTTTATGCGCGACTTAAAATTGAGTACCTTTTGAGTATTTCAGCGTAAGACTGGGAGAGCTATGCTTCGGCACGAATGGGCCGGCTCGACCGGAGTGATACCGCGGCCTCACAGAAAAGCGACGTGAAGCAACGCTTGCGTTGTGTTTCGTCATATGAGTGAGGTTATCGGAGGCCCAATTACCCTCCCCTTCCCCAATCTCCCCAATCCCTGAATCCCCAACGATCCTCAAACTCCTAATCCCCAAAAAGCCGGTGACGCACTTGTAACGCCTCTGGTGTTCCAGGTGTCCATGGGCGACGCCGATTGCTTACCATCAGGTGATCCGTCTGCTCGTTTACCGGCTTATGTATCAGTATGCTATAAAAAAAGATTCAACTCAGTGAATTGGTAAAAGAAGGTAACTATTGCCCTTTCATTAAAAAAAATACCACACAAGAACCTAAAAGATAATTTCCGTGACAAGTTATGAAAACCTACATAGCGGACAAGTCTATTGTAAGAAGAATAACAAGAATAACATAACATAACATCACGCCTTTTATCCCTGAAGGGGTGAACCTATTGCCATATATCGGGCACAATTCCAGACTCCGTACTACTGAGAATTTATAAAATCAACAAGAATGTTATGTCAAAAATGATGAGAATTTCACTTCATACTACCTAAAAACCATTTTCTAAAGAATCGATTATAGGACAACGTAGCCATTTATTACGACGAAATCCTAGAAATAATTCGCCAACTAACATAGGTACAATAAACTTCTCACTATAATATTTTGTTCGTTCACAAAACCGAACAGCGAAATATCATTTCTGAATACAAGTTCACTGTAGAGTAACAATACATAGAGAGGATCCCGAGATCCCGGGATCCCGTCCCGCGTCCCGTATTATTAAATTGGGCACAGCGATCCATTTAGTGGCGCTCTTCCCCGGGACTGCCCGGAAGCATACTCGATTTCATCTGTATTGAAGATTTTCCTCGAATAAAATGTGAAAAGGTAGTGTTGGGATCCCGGGAATTTGTACGGGATAGCACTTTTCGTGATTGCGTGTGAATTTGTTATTAAAATTCCTTGTATCCATTTAAAAACGAGTGGAATTTTTCCTCAATTCCGTAACAAAATACACAAACCTTTTTGGACAGTCTTGCAAAAAGACTAAACTAATTGGCGAAATATTAAACAATATTTGTTTGTGATAGCAGTTAATTAGAACTTTTTTAATGTTTTCATTTGTCGAAAAAAGTCGCCAAAAGATTACAAGTAAGATTTCTTTTTTATAACTTCCCCCAATATTATGAATGCGCAAGTCGCGTGTTTCTCGTACACACGGGTGTACGAGAGAGTTGAGTGCCCATCGCGCAATTGTACACACGGGTGTACTAGAAACGCGCACCAATTGGATATTTTTTCTGTGACGTATATTTTCAAGTTTGCAACCCGTTCTATATTTGATTGAACAGAATAGTTAATTCGCTTTTCTATTTACCCGTGTATACGAGAACGCGCGTTTACCCGTGTGTACGAGAGGCGCGCGAGAGGTTAAGTTTGTTTATTTGTATTTTTTCATGTCTGATTGTCTTTACGGATAGTTAACAGGCTGAAGGAGGACTTTGTCCAGTAGTAGCTGCTTTCGACTGTTTGATGATGATGATGATGAGGACGCTGCAGAGCGACATAACCATCTTTTTTCTTTGATATGCCTATGCTACTTACTTAACTATGCAATATCACACCATTAATATCAAAAGAGTAGACAGATAAGTTAATGAGATGAATGGCTAACCAATATATACCAATATCCTTTTGACCTCGCTGACCTTACTGTCGTCCTAAGAATTAAAACTCAATTGGGTCATCGGCGACATGTATCAAGCTGATATTAATTTGAGCTGGTAGTGACTATTAATTGAACTAGTGGTCGTATTACCGACGTTTAAGGTTATATTTAGAATAACTCATACCCACATGGAGTTGCTACGTACCTATGTACTATTAAAAAAAAGACAATTAGCGCAGGCTTACAATTATCTATATCTATCCACTGTGCTATAAATATAAATAGATTCGACTTTAAAAATGAACGCATTAACCAAAACTGGTTTCTATTAACCATTACTTAAGTACCAGTTTTACACTACTTATGCTAGTTTTATAACCAAAATTTACTTTACTATTTAACTATTTACACAAAAAAAGACAGAGTGGAGTGTTCACGCGACATTTTCCTACTTTTCATAATGTATGAAACTACGCCTTAACTTTTACGTGTGTGGGTAGTAACTAGTTATCTACAAACGATAAATACGTACAGACGCCTTAAACTATAAACAGGACACATTTACGACCGGATTTGATGACTTATACAGCATGTGTTCATCATTAAATCTTTTATTTCACGCCAGATATTGGCTATGATTCCTTGAGGAAATTTTCTTAATTATTACGTTTGTAGAGATATGTTAGTAAATCTAGTAGGTATAGCAACGTAGATTCTGTTTACGTTTAGGCCAAAGGTGATGCGTGTTTTACGCATTGATACGTATCACATATCTAAAAGCTCATCTCGGATTCCATAGGTACTATCGCTTTCACTTCTCGATCTCAGATTGTACCTATCTACTTGGATACTTGGTTAACAGACGGCTAAACCTCGACAATACTTCCTTTGTTAACAAATTACGCTAATAGCCACTAATATCGTTATATGGTTCAACTCTTTAGTCTCTTTAGCGCCTTCTAGTACCTAACTATGCAACGCAAATGCACTCGCTATCGTACCAGCTGGCAACATCGCGCGGCTATTATTACGTAAGCAACGTTGCCGTTCCGCCAGACACCGGTCTCGGCGCTCTCGCCCCTCAGTCTCGCTAGAGCGCTTTCGATACTACAACGTCAATTTCGACATGGCGGATTCAAATTCAAACTCGTACGATAATATCAATAATTATTCTCCGAAATTAGAAGTTGATTCGGAGAGTGAAAGAGAGTATTTGAGGCGTGATCAGAATACGAAATGTAAACTTTATTGGACAACAGAGAACACGATAAAGCTGATTGAGACTATGGAGAAAGAGTGTCGAGAGTTGTGGGATCCCAAGAATCCGTTGAACCGAGACCGGAACACTAGACAAGCGAAGTTTGAGTACTTGGCGGAGGTGATAGGCACGACGTCGGAGGAGATAAGCAGAAAAGTACACAATTTGCGTACGCAGTTTAACAATGAGTTGCGGAAAATAAAGCGAGGTCAGGTGGTGCGTAGTGGGTGGGAGTATTTCGATGCTCTCTCGTTTCTGATGCGGACACCGTCTGCGGAGGCGTTGGAGACGGTTGACGCAGTTAATTTGGAGGTAAGTGTACCCTGTGGTAGCTCGCTTCGTATTATCAATCGGCACGTGTATGTTATGTTTAGATGACAGCGCATTGACAACATTGTTTGCGTCTTATCGCTATGTTTTATCATTGTGTTGTTTGGGTTTTTATTTTTGCTTTGTGTATGTGACGAACGAAAATATAAATACCTACATTTTGATTGTAAAATCGATTTTGTATGTACAGGTTTGACGTTCTGTTGTCATGACAGTTATGTCTGACAGTCTGACACTTCTAGTCGATCATAGACAAAATGGAAAGATTGAAAACCAGTTAATTTTATAATTTTATGAAACTTACCTCTTTGGTATCTAATTGAATGATACCTAATAATGTACAGATAGGATACTTGTTAAATAAATTACAAAATGTAAACCATGTACCTAATAATATTAACATTATTGTATGTTCTCTATATTCCATTTTCCTCCAACCATTGTATTAAAATAGATACATACAATACCTATTCAGTACCTCCATAATGTTTACAATATTTGAGGCTAGATCGATAGACAGCTGGCTTCATTGCGACATTGAAGTCTCAACTCTATAAGGGACAGTATACGGTTGAAATCAGCGTGAACATGAAAACGTTATCGTCAGTGTTTACAAGTATTGATAGACACAAAGTCAAACAATTTTATTAAGATCGTAAATGTTATACGAATGAACAGAAGACGTAACTAAATTAAATGTAATTAGTATTTCTAAATGAAATTCTATTAGATACAGATTTTTTATGGGCTAAGCCGGTAAACGAGCAGACGGATCACCTGATGGTAAGCAATCGGCGTCGCCTATGAACACCCGTAACACCAGTGTTACAAGGAATTTGATGATTGTCGGATTCGGGGATTGCGAAGATTGGGGAGGGAGGGTTCCGGTAACCTCACTCACACGACGAGACACAACTTAAGCGTTGTTTCACGTCAGTTTTCTGTGAGGCCGTAGTATCACTCCAGTGGAGCCGGCCCATTCGTGCCGAAGCATAGTTATAGATACCTATACGTATACTTAGTCAATTATTTTCATAATCGTGTAGGTAGTACTGTAAAAGTGATAATTTATTTAAAGATAGATATTATCAAAATATCTTTTTATGCAAGGTCATGATGCGGAATATTCTAGCGTAATATGATAAATAGGCGAGTGAGTTTAACACTAGAAGAGATTCTTCGGGTTAACATACATATATGCATCACCTCCCGCTTTACTATGGGTGTAGGCAGAGACTTCTATGGGTTTAATAAAGGTTATTCGATCTATCAATTAGCGCGTTTAATCAAACTGTCAAATTCTTCGTCTTTGCACTTTTACACATGTATTTTATACAGTAAATGGACTGAGATATTGCTTGATTGATTTTATTTTGGATCTTTATTTACAACTACCTAAGTACTACCTTTTTACTATTATTTAACTCAATAAATACCATGTATAGAAACATGGTTGCTTCTGGAGGACGTCACTTGGCAAAGTCGTCAAAGGCAACTGCTGATTATAGGCCATTCAGCAGTTTAACTTCTTGTGGCTAATAATATAATGTTAGTGATAAATACCAATAGGAAATATTATACTTACATACATCTAACAACCAAACTAACCACATATTTCCTTCACCAGCTAGCAGAATTCCAAGCTGATGAAGAGGAGGAATTTGGTGCAGCCGCTCGTGCTCACGTTGCATTACTGAACGCATCAAACAACAGCGCTAATGGAAGCCCCAGTAGGAGGCTCCACAGGCCTCTAAGAGTAGCAGCTTCAGCCCCACTCCCACTACCTCCTAGCGCGAACCCTCTTATGTGGCCTGAGGAACCTACTCCTAGGATAAGACCTGGAATTAATGCTGATGAATGTCAGGTAATTTCTTTGATAAATTATTTCTTACGGAATCCTTTTCATGTTGTAACATTCTTTGAGCACTGTTAATACCTATCCGCTCCATTCATTGATGATATTTTTTTAATAATTTTAGGTATCTATGCATGACCATAGATACAAGTCTTTTAGTCGAATACATAGATAATTTTTAATAAATTAATAATAAAGAAAATTGAATAAGTATAAAAAAAATAGACAAACATTACTACTACAACTAGTTGAGTAATCTTTACTATGTACTTCTGATTACATGTTAATTATACAAACTCCAAGTATTCAGAGAGACTTATTACTATATTTTGTGTTGCCATTGTGTTGCACATATCATAGACAGTCATCAAATGTTGACAGTAAAAAAAATATCATAAAATAATTTTTGCTTCAGAATGTTTACGGTACTGTTTTTATAGTGTTATACCCAACTGAATTAAGTTAGGTAAAATTAACCTTGACAAGCATTAAACACGATCCATTTGTCCCAGATATTCGGTGATTTCGTTGCTTCGGAGCTCCGGACTCTTCGCTCCCACGAATCTCGTAAACGCTTGAAGAGGATGATTCAGAAGGCCATCCTCCAAATCGGAGAGGAAGAGGATGTCAATATGATCAGTGGATGACAACGACGCCTGTCACTCGATTCCACAGACTAAACACTAGTGTTGTAGTCAAGAATCTTGTGATACCAGAGTTATTGACGTTTGGTTATTCAATCTTTGTAGTACCGCACTAGTGCACAGTGATTTTATTTTAAGTTTGTAGAGGTAGACAAAAGTTTCGTTGCATTTTTTTATTACTTATAAGGTGATGCCACAGTGGTGATATACCCTTAGTTTTATTTTTTGATATTTGTACGAGGTAATATTGTTAAAGTATATTTAATTTATTATAGTAGGTAAACTAGTCAGTAGATGTTGTCATTTTATGTTATTGTAGTCGTTATTATAACACATACATTAATTATTCAGCTTTCATGTATAAGTAGGTAGGTATCTACATTAAATACGTGTAAATACATTAAGGAATCTAATTTAAAATAATTTATTAGGATTTATTGTGTTAAATTTCAAAATGTCTAGAAATTTATTAATTTAAACTTATAGAAATATTATAACTCGTGTTAATAAGGTAAATTCATTATAATATTAATTACCCATATTTTCTTATAATTTAACTATTATCGTCTTAAGACATTCAAAAAATGATTTAAACATAAATGTATTAAATGTCAATATAGAATAAACATGTAAACGTCTTGTTACTTCTATCTCTTTTATACTGTATTAAAAAGAAGGAGATAGCGTCAATTCAGGTCAGTTCAATCAATCAACCAGTTATTCAATGGATCTGATCCAAGTCATTGTTTCTAGTTTAGTAATTAATAAATAATAATTATAATGTAAATTGTCTTGTATTCTGTATGTTATTGAATGTAATTTAATATAATTATTTGAAATATAATTACAATTTGCCTATTGAACAAAATCAAGGTTTTTTTTATAATTTCTTATTTTGTCCTACGCGAGATATAAGAAGAGGCGAGTGGAAGAAGGGTAGATAGACCTTTGCCCAAGAGTGGGATGACAATGACTAAAATAAATATTTTGTGCAGTATCACGAGAAATCTTGAAATAACTTAAACTGACGATGTTTTTTTTATTTTATTATTTTTTTAAAAACGTTGCCCCTACGATTTTCTCCTGTTTCGTGGGTGCGTTTAAAAACATACAAGTTCCCTTACACATGACACCCAGACCCGGGTGCTTACTCTTGAAAGCAATCTCAATGTCAATGCAATTTCAATCCAATAAAATCCAAGCAATACGGATGCAATGGGCGCTAGTGTTACAACTCGAGAGTACGAAATTTTACAATACCAATGTCGATCGATCGGAATTGGATTGAAGAGTAAGCCCCCAGGTTGCATTGCATTCATATTGCGTGGATATTTAATGAACTAAATGGTATTGAGTTTGGCTTTGTATTCCGTATTCTAAATGCTTCTTTAACACCTACGATTGGGGTTGTATAGTTTTGACATTGGATAATTATTGAGTTTTTATTGGACTGAAATTGCATTGAGTTTGACATTGAGATTGGTTTCAAGAGTAAGAACCCTGGAACAACAATCTGTGGATCACACAAAGAGTAGTTCCGTGGCGGAATTGAATCCGCGACACATTGCGTGGCAGCCAGTTGTCCAACCATCGCACCAACCGTGCAATCAAATGTTAAATCGTCTTTATTACTTTAAGGCCAAGTCGGTACATGAGGTCCCTTCTCGCGTACACAATAAATGGACAATCATTATTATTTTTACATGAGAGGCTAGTTGGCATTAGTGCCTAAAATCAGGAGTTAAGTAGCTTGCCTTCTCCTGATTTTTGCTTTATAAATAACGATGAGCCTAATGTGCACAGAAATTGAAATGAATTTATTGCTATTTTTTAGAGCAATTCCAAACTCCATGTTATTTTTATAATAACTATCGTGAGACATACTAAATTAAATAAAATCGCGGGTTACTCACGTGAATATACTGAGAAAAGCTCTACTAGTTTCGAACCACAGAGGGGTTCTTTCTCATGAGCAGCGTGCGCGGTCGCGGTGATTTTAGTTAATCCATGTTATTACTGTAATTTTTTTCAAAAACTTAAAACACTTTATTGTATTACTTTGCCCGACCAAACGAACACTAAACCGTGCTCAGTAGTCATACTTTCAACGAATCAATCATCGAGTCAGTCAGTCAATGCCTAAATTGGGTGTAATGTTCAAATACTCAAATGCCACTGAATTATAAGTCGCACTTTAGTATAGTTCTGTAAATGGCAAGCGTTATTTAAGTACAAATTAAAATTGAGTCTTTCAGTATTCGGCCGTAAGAATAATAGATAATAATAATAGGCCAGGGAATGAAAATTAAAAATGTAATTAGTCCGTCAGTTAGATAATGTACAAATAATAGCCACGTATTTTTTTTATTTTCTCGTATAAAGTTACAATACTTTTATAAAATGGAGTTAAGTTTAGGAGTGGGAGGTCGTTACGTCACTAAGTGCTACAATATGTAGCTTATTGTGACGTCACATGGTATTTCAGATTATTATATCGTCGAAAGCATTTAATTTTGTGAGAAAAGAAAAAATAGGTACGTGTCTAATGTTTTAAATTAATTTACCAGACGGACTTTAAAATAAAATTTAGGCAACTACCTACCCTATTATAGTTTAGTTAAGTCTTTTAAATTTCTGGGCTACTTGTGCCAAATAAGTATCTAACTAAGTACCAACCAAGGGTTCATGTCGTAGGGCAAGTTATCTTCAAGTTTACACACGGATAAGCACGCATGTGATTATTAGACATTTACAGTGCCGAGTCTCCGTAGTCGGATAAGGGGTTTTTATCAGTATGCCTTACCTTTTTAATTTTTAACAGGTTTTGAAACATTGGTCCTTTCCTTAATTTGGTCATCGTAAATATTCGTGGTTATTAACTAGCGCCATTACTGCTTGGAAACTTTAAAAATTTAGGGGTGGATTTTTTTAACGGGGCATAATCGTCGAATGACTTCTTCGTGTCCAACTCTTATTGACTAAAAACCACCCCGTTCCTACTCCTGCCCTTCGAGTCGGAGCCCCGGTAACCCGTTGAGTCCTCTGCGGCTTCGTGTCGGCATCAGCCCTATAGGGCCCCCATCCGTGGTGGTCTGATGGCTGTTAGAGGCGCGCGCGGAACTCGACACGCTGTATGCTGGGGTTAAACAATGCAATGAAGTTTATTTTTAACCTTTTTGCGAACTCATTGACAATTATTACTATAACAGACGTATCTTTTTGTTGGAAAAGTTATTTACGATTACCATAACAGATGAAGTGGTGTGACAGTAACTGTTGCATGTATAGCAATTTCTAGCGACGACGACCCATTAGAAAGAGACAGGTCGATCGAGAACCGGGTTTGGATCTTGGTTTGTAACAGCATCTGAAAAAAAAACACATTGAATTGTTTTCTACATATACCTACAGTCTAAAGACAAAAACACAGGTTTTAAAAATAACGGATGTCCCCTAAAAAGAAAGCTGTCTATGAATATGCAAAGGTCCCAAAAATCAACAGAAAATATGAAAACAAGCAGTCGACCAAACACAACACAACATACAGAATCATCAACAGTCTATAAGTGCCCACTGCTGAGCAAAGCCTCATCTCACACGGAGAATGTTTGAGCATTAATCACCGCGTTTGCTCAATGCGGGTAGATGAATTCATACTTATAATTAGAAATTATGAGTCCAGGTTTCCTCACGATGTTTTTCTTCACCCGTTCTTAGTGGTGTCTGAATAATCTTGGAAAGTACTTACATATAATTTGGAAAAGTCATATTGGTACTTTTCCAAAGACTGCCTCATTGGCCGAGTAGTCGCAAGTGCAACTGCCAGGCAAGGGGTCTCGGGTTCGATTCCCGGGTCGGGCAAAGTATTACTGGGTTTTAAAAAAAAATCACAGTAGTAACACGGCGTCTGGAATTGTGCCCGCTATATGGCAATAGGCTCACCTCCTATCAGTATCACATGGGACTCATAACATAAATAATGAAAAGTGGATGTTACATTGTACAGTGGCATAATGTACACCACTGCCTACCCCTTCGGGGATAAAAGGCGTGATGTTATGTTATGTTATGTCACATTGGTACTTGCCGTTGGTAGGTTTCGAACCCGGTTCCTCATGCATGCATGTAAAACAGGAACAGAATTTAGGAGTACCTATACAAAATCACAATCGAACTCATTACCAAAAAATAAATACGCACCATCGACTTGAACACATGCTTAACCCCATCGATTACATTATGGAACTAGAACCCCGTATGTGACGCGTCATACCGAATTATTTCCGCCACTTGACTTCGTATAACAAACGGTAGTTTCAACTTTTAACTGTTCGTCGATCACCATTATTTGCGTCTTAGGGATGTGTCGATATAGCATTCCGGATTCGGATAAAGGAATAAAAATCTAAGTGCACGTGTCATATGGGATTTACCTATCTTCGTATTAATAGCAATTAATTTAGATATAAGATACGTATTTTTGGTTTTAAAAATTAAATACTATTTGGTTATGTTAACAAAAAACTCTAAGGACAATTGGCAAGACTCATTCTGATTCTGCCTCTATTCTATCCGAATTTATCATCACACGAGATAGTGGTCAAACGTCGGCCCATTAAATATTTAAAAAAATCATCACCACACACACGTACATATGATATTACATACTTAAAGCTCAGCTCTTCGTATCCAACCAGTGCTTAATCAAAATTATCCGAAACTTTGAATTCGGATTATTTTACTGCATATCTTATAGTTACGGTTCCGATTAAGGGCTTTGTGACATCCTTGTTGCAGTTCAATTGGTGTCAACTCGACAACCCTGCTATTGATTGCTCCCCTATATTTTTGTTATAATGTAGGGTTGACAGTCAATTATTACAGTTTCTATGATATGCAGGCATAGGCTAATAATAATGACTACAAATTAATGCTATTGAAAAAATAATTGCTAAGGTGGTTTAAAAAACTTACGCCTTATATTTTACGGCAATTAAAATTATTACAGTGAGATATCGCACCTACGGTGCAATATCGTCACTTATGCAATTTTTGTCAAACCTTAACTGATGAAAGAATACTCCAAATTCACCTCTTTACTTGGTGCGTTATTTATTGTCATTTGTGTAGTAAGCAAACTGACATTGTGAGTTAGTTAGTTTAGTCGTTACGGTTTTGGCGCTAATATGGACGGCACTGGGAGAAACAACGTTTCATTGTTCAGTTGCGCGCGGGCCTCCGCAATACATAAGTGACGTTATAGCACCGGAGGTACGATAGAGTGTCCAATAGTTGATACTTTATTGTCTTTATTTTATGTAGGTGCCTACCTTGTTGGCCGAGTGGTCGTAAGTGCGACTGTCGGGCAAGGGGTCTCGGGTTGGATTCCCGGGTCGAGCAAAATATTACTGGGTTTAAAAAAATTCTCAGTAGTAGCACGGAGTCTGGAATTGTGCCTAGTATATGGCAATAGGCTCACCCTCTATTACATGGGACTCATAACATAAATCGTGAAAAGTGGGTGTTACATTGTACAGTGGCATAATGTGCACCTCTGCCTACCCCTTCGGGGATAAAAGGCGCCATGTTATGTTATGTTTTATGTAGGTACAGGTCCCTTACAATATTTTCGCATGGGAGAAATATTCAGTCTCATTTAATAACCTGATAAAAACACACGGTTAAAAAAAATATTTATATATTACCTACCGTACAATTAAAATCGATTCAAAAATCAGCTAAATAATTACGAAAAAGCATAAATTTTACTATATCCACTATCACACAATTAATTAATTACTCGTAAAACTACTGATTTCAATCCAATCCGCAGTTATAATGGCTTCCAAACAAATGTCGAGCGCTGTAAAGTTCCCAAATTAATCATTCGGTACGTGCCACCAGCAGGTGAGAAGGGTTAGCACCGACGCACGTTGACCCCTAAAATGGCTTGTTATATTTGACATGCGGGTAAATAATAGCGTGTGGGTATAGTAAGATTTATTTACCTACGAATCTGTGGTAATTTGTGGGAAGCCTAGACATATTGGAAGATTTATACCCAAATACTGAAGGGCTACTCAATTTTAAGTTGTCACTGTGTACTGTAATAAATATCGTACCCTCTCTCTCATTTTACAAAGAATTTGTAGTAATATACTTAAGCGCGACTTAAAATTGAAAAGCCTTTCAGTATTAGAACATGATTTTGCCAGGTCTTTCGGAAAAGCGACTTCAGAGGCGCTCTGATTGGTTGGTTCATTGGCGCCGGCCAATCATAGCGCCGAACGCGTATTCGTTACGATTACTTTAAACGTAAAACAAAACTCTAAGGCGTCTGACCGTGTTATCATAGTTCGCGAACTTTATCGCGGTGTTAATGAAAGTTTATGAAGCTTACTGCTAGCCTGAAGATAAGACACGAAGACTGTCACCAGCTAAATGGTTATTAGAACCCTATACATTTCACAGAGAATCGCTGCTGGATGCAGGATGGACTATTTCTAAGCGGCTGATCTTTTCATATCAGCCAAAAGGTATCCAATTATCCGTGGCAAATTGACTTCCACACCGTTGCACCGATATTTTTTTAAGGGACAAGCCCGCCACAACCTCCCAAAACCACTGCAACTCCTGTAAGCCAGGATCTACAGTAATTACAACCATGAAAACACCGGAACACTGAAATCCGGCGCGTCCCAGGGACATGAATAACTGTTTTGGTTCCCGCGACGAAATAAATCATAAGATATTAATAGAGGAGAAGAATAAAACGATAGTTTTCACTTCCCTCGGTGAATTACTGCAGGAGACAGAATGACTTAAGCCTGGAGGCACAAAAGAGACTGGACGACTGGAAGAAGCCCAGTCGGTAAGCACAACGGAAAATTTGACTAAAATCTAAAAGGGTCCTATGTGTGAGCTGTTATACTTGCTTCCAATAATAAATATGGCTAAAACGCCTAGACGCACGGATTTCTAGATCCTCAAGGTACGTTTAATAAACTATACCTGATGAAACAATAATCATATTCTTGATTTTTTGTTAAATAATTTTTTTACACTCTTTAAGTAATTCGATTAATAGTAGACATTCAATACATATACCACTTATATTCAACAAGTCGCAAATTTAACCTAAGCTTATCTCCCTTTATTAATCATTGTATTTTTACCTTCACATTAATTATAAATACTATTCATTGGAACCGAACCCATTTCATATTTCTGCGACCCGGACAATCCTTTTATAATACCACAATGGTTGTTACCTGTCGACACAAAGTAGGCAAGGTTTCACCCTTACCATTGTTTATTTATTAATGCCATTAGGGTAGGTCGGAACGTTTAATTGCTACTTTATTCCTACGCCGAATTAATTAGTGATGTGGGTTTTAGGGAAATTCGGTAAGTTATCTACATGTCTCGTTTTTACGTGACCGTTGTAAAGGAACTTGTAATTAAAGTTTCGTTTAGTATTTTCATTGGTTGTAGGTGAAAATTTATGTTACAACCAACCAAAGTTAACCTTGTTTATTCTATTTTTTTTCTCTTTTCACTGAATAATATAGTGTCTCTGTGAAATTACAAATTATAAAACTTTAGATTATTTTCCTAGTACCTTTGTTGAATGTTAATTGGTTTTTTTATGGCATAAATAAGTCGGTAAACGAACAGACGGATCACCTGATGGTAAGCAATCGACGTCGCCCATGGACACCTGGAATACCAAAGGCGTTACAAGTGCGTTACCGGCCTTTTGGGGATTAGGAGTTTGAGGATCGTTAGGGATTCAGAAATTGGGGAGATTGGGGAGGGGGGGGGGGGTAATTGGGCCTCCGGTCACCTCACTCACACGACGAAACACAACGCAAGCGTTGCTTCACGTCGGTTTTCTGTGAGGCCGTGGTATCACTCCGGTCGAGCCGGCCCATTCGTGCTGAAGCATGGCTCTCTCACACTTAAAAGGTTTGCTGTTAGACAGTAATAACATTAGCAATTATAATGCTTTAAAGGGGCTTAATTGGAGGGAATGATTGGACTATGAATAAATTGTTACAATTTTTTTGATTGGTACTGATCCTTACTTGTGCTTAAACTACTGGATTTATTTATACATATTTAAGAACTCACGTTGCGGAACAAATGAAACTCCCACGTTTCCCGTACGTGTTAAAAAGGACCGAGATGGTTTTCAATCGGTCCAAGTAAACTAAAGATTTACTTTCCTCTGCAAATACGGATAATCCCCCTTCGAAATAAAAAATACTACACGTCTCGAAAACTCTTTAAACTCTACTACCTAAATAAATTTAAACTAGTTTCTAGTTTCTACTAGTATCTAGTATACTCTACTTGGTATAAGTTTCTTGTCACAATTTTTCCTCTTCTAGCGCCATCTCTCGACGTCTTGAGTCGTTAAGTAAGACGGATTTTGGACGTTAGTGCTTTATTAGTTCTTCAAATATTGATATATTTGATTAAATGTCATTTATATGTATTAGTAGGGATCCAAGTGATTATGACTATTTTTGTTTACGTAGTTTGATTTTGTGATACTGATAACAGATGTTCGAGTCCATAATTTTTATGTACTTATCCTAAAATTAGCCAACAAAAACTTCTATTGACTTTCAGATCTAGGAGTCGCGAAGAGTGACAAAAATATTAGGGTTAGCATCGTAGCATACGTTAAAACGTAGCAGATCATACACGCTGAAAGAACGCAACCGAAATTACGCTTAGACGTTGATGATGACGACAAATAACGAATCGTATTCATTAACACCATCATTATTTCTGAAGATATCCAAATTATTTACATAGCATAGGCTCTCGTCTTGCCACAATCCCCATAATTGGTAGGAATCCTGGAGCAGTTAAATCATCAACAGTTGAGAGAACTTTCTCGCAGCCTAAGAAAGTTGGTCATAGTTTAATTAAAACATGACTGAATCCGTTCATATAGGTACAATTATTTAAGAAATGAATAGTTGTAATAGGAAATTCGCGTCGGTAAACGATGCCTCCCCAATTATTTCAACTGTCAAGTTTTAATCTGATTTAATCTGTGATCTGGTTTGGGAGGAAATTGTATGTAATTAAGCCGTAGCGTAGATCCATTTCATCTGTTAATTGAATAATGTTTGCTTGTAGTTCAATAACAAACTACTTAATTAAGCTGTTTATGATTTTATTCAGAACTATAATTTTATAGATAAATAAAATTAACCAGTAAAACACTTTTGTATATTGTATTGTATATTGGCTACTATTGGTACTCGTTGATTATGGGAACCATTCCGAACAATTTGAACGACCTATTTTTATTTCTCCTTTACCCAACATTCGTGTGCATACTTCCGTTAATCTGTAGAGCTCACATCTTTTATTTGTTCAGAAATTGTTCCCACTAATTTTCGGCCTACACTCGTGCTCCAAGCAACTCCTAAGTTAAATCGAACAAAAAGCACAAACCGTGTTTTACTTTACGACCGTATTTGCCAGCACTTCTCGTCTTTTATCTCACTCTAACGCACTGAATTTGATATCCTGGTCCTTTTCACACGGCCGTCGACCCGACACGGCACCATTAGTCCGCGCGGTAAAAGTACATACAATCATACAGAGATTGGATTTTATTATTGGACACGTTTCATTGGGCATGATGCAGTTTTGGTTACTTTAGTGTCCTGTGGCACGGAAATATGCGCAGATGTTTTAAACCGTGACGTCTGTCCAATATTTCAGTCTTAATAAAAGAATTGTGGAATACTCAGATGCTACTCTTTACTATACGAGTGTATAAAATCCCGTTAATACGGGTAATGCGAATGAATTTCGCTAACGAAGACCAGCTATTAGTACTAAGAAACAAAATTAGCGTCGCACGATCAGGAAATCATAAAGCAAGAAGAATTAAAATTCCTCTTAGCATCAAGATTCTTAGAACGCAACGAGCGCTCGCGTTCGTTCAATTTAATTTACAAAGAATGCGGCGTGAATTATGTTTCGAATCCGTCATTCATTTCAACAGGCACTCGAGTTTAAGACCAGGAGCGCATGAGTGGCACGGCGGTGGAGACAAGCTCTTCCTGCGAGGACTCGTGATGACAGATAGACATGCTAATTGCGCCCGGCTGTCGGTAACACCATAAATATTTAGCAGACACTTAAAATGTGACGCAAGCTGTTTGGTGCAGTCTCTGACTGTGATGATAGATATGTAGTACTGAGAATAAAATGTAAGTTGCTGTTTTGATCGAAACAGTATTAAATTCAAAATAATGTAGCGTGGTGGCGGTACAATACCTATGATAAATCCCCCCACTCCTCCCGGAGGTGTCGTTAGAGTCGACTAAGAAACAACATTTAACATGTCTCTGTTAAATGCAACTGCAATGCAATATAACATAACATCACGTTATTAATTCCCGAAGGGATAGGCCTAGTGCACATTATGCCACTGTACAATGTAACACTTACTTTTCACAATTTATGTTATGAGTTCCATGTAATAGGGGGTGAGCCTATTGCATGGCAATTGTGCCCGGTATATGGATACCGGGCACAATTCCAGACTCCGTGCTATATACTGAGAATTTTTAAAAAGCCCAGTTATACTTTCGGGAATCGAACCCGAGTTGCCCGGCAATACAACAGCGTTCTCTGATTTACCTAATACTTTTCAACTACGATCTCCAATTCGTTCACGAAACGTGGAGATAACAGCAAACCCCTCTTCTGCACAGGAGGCGCGTAGTCTAGTAATGGACATTAAATTTCCGATCCCGACCCAGTATAGTCCAGAAATGTACATTAAGTTCCCAACCAAACCAAAAATGTGTGTACAAAAGCATCTACATTGAATCTGTTGTATTATAAAACGCTTAAGAGTTACTTCTTGGACGTAATATCTTTATAATGGACGTTGGGACGGGGCACATGTGAGTGCGGTGTGTAAACACATGTTTCGGATATTATTTATGACACACGATAAAGACGGGAAGGATCTATAAAACACCGAATCTTTTGTGTCTTAATAGCCTTTAATGTTTGAAGTAGCTGATAGCTTAGCTACTGGTAGAGTATTCCAGTTTTTTCTTTTACATTCCTTCTGTGTATTACGTCTGGGTTCCGAATTATTAAAGCAAAACCTAAATTCTATGGAAATCTTTCAGTTTATTGTGGGCAATGGACCTACGTTTGGTCACTATCTTGACTAGTGAGCTTGATGTGGTCTACGATGTAGCACGCCTGCCCATAAATAAGGTATTCACTCCATCCTTGAAGTTACTCTCGGATTACAAGTCTTTTAGGAATCACGCAGACTCTAGCAATGACTTGAATTTTGTTTACCAATGCATGATTGTAATATTGGAAAACAGCGTAAAAGGGCCTTAGCCCTTAGCCCGAAGATCTTAATCTTCATTCCTAAATGACGCCTTTTTGTTGTCGTTATCTGACTAACAGCCAAAGTTAATAAAAGATTTAATATTTGAACTATGTTCCGAAATGGTCGTAAAAAATTAACACCAAAATGTAATCCACAAGTGAAATCTCATTCCGCAAAAGCAAAATAGGTTTGCCTTCGATACGGATACAATTGAAAAACTTACAAATGGGTTTTTTAAAATGCACCAATGATTTCTATAATGACAATATTATAACATAGCACAACATATTAGGTAAACCTCTTATTCCCCAGAGGGTTAGACAAAGATACGCATATTACTTAAACAGTTGATCAGTAATTAAGGACATATTTGTATCCACTTTCGTAAAGAATGGAGACAGAGGGAGGAGGCCTAAAGTCCAGTTGTCAGTCATGACTGTCGCGGATTTTTTTTTGAATTTACCTATATTATATAAAATCACGCATATAAAACAACTATTGTAACTCCTGTACGCAAAGAAAACATCGAAGCAATAAAGTTCAGCAAACTGTTTTTGATACCACAACGAAATAAACCAGAAGATGTCATCAGAAGAGAAGACAAGACCTAGGGCAAGTGCTAAAAATTATAGCCACAACTCGAGCTATTGCACTCGAGTCACAGCATTTAAGCTGAGCTCTGGCCTTTTTGCGCCGTCTTCACTGTTTTTTTATTTTTTTTGTGTGTGTTTTGTACTTTGTGACGATATGCAAATAAACTATTTACCTTTCTTTTTTTCTAATTGTCGCCGCTTGCTAGTTTAAAAATGTAATTGAAAAAATCAAGCCTATAATTACAAGATAAATTAATGACGTTACATAAGTACTTGATTGCGTATCTAACGAACCAGACCCTTATCTTTGTAATATCCGGCATTAATTTTTATAGAGCCTGTTTACTCTGCTCCTAGTATAAAAACTCGTAGATAATTACGTCAAAGTGAGTAAGTAGCTATGGTTATTATTCAAAAGAGCCTACCACCGATGATTTCATTTAAAAGAAAATTAGTTATAGGAATGAATGTTACAAGAAAATCTAACAAGGTTAGGATATCGAACTAAGGTTTAAAGCTATAGCTTGAAAATAAAGTCTATCGCAAAAATAATAAACACCATAATAGCTTGGTGAAGTTCAGTGGCTTACCAATAAAGTAGTCTCAATAGGTTTGCAACGACCACTGAAACATTTTGGTGTTCAATGCCAATGATCGGAAATACGCGAGATCTCGTTTAGTATCCACAGGTCCATTAATATTTTAGGAATTTTGTTGATAAACTCTTTGTTAAGTGATCGCACAAAGATTAAGTCCGAGTTTTTTTATGTTATTCCATACTGAGACGAATCACCTGATGGTAAGACGCCGCACACCCGTAACACCAGTGGTGTTTTAAGTGCGTTACCAGGATTCTGGGGATTAAGAATTTGAGGATTGTTGGGGATTCGAGGATTGGGGAGACTGGGGAGGGGACTCCGGTAACCTCACTCACACGACAAAACATAAGACAAGCGTTGTGTCACGTCGAGCCCAATAGGGTAGTTTCCTAAATATTATTTTAATGTCCGTCTGGTACATTAATTTAAAACTTTAGACACGTATTTTTTCTTTTCTCACAAAATTAATATATTTCGACGATATATTAATTTGAAATATCGTGTGACGTCACAGCGTGCCACATTTTGTTGCAACGTTATGACGTAACGACCTCGGAACTCCTAAACTTAGCGTTTTATCTAAGTATTGCTACTTAACTCGCTTGGTGTTTGACAGTTTAATACGAGAAAATAAAAAAATACGTGTCTAATATTTTTATTATCTAACTGACGGACTAATTAGATTTTAATTTTAATTTGAATACCCTGTAAACTACCCAATTAGAAGAATCGTAGGTTATAGAACAGCAGCGGTGATGGTGATATAGATACAACTTAAATATTCCACCTCTTTCTTTTATCGTATTCTTACAAAACTCAGATATTTATGAGATCAGCTCAACAAACAGATTATTAGGATTTTTTTTTACTTTTGAAGGTGAAGGAAGACTGCCTCGTTGGCCGAGTGGTCGTAAATGCGACTGCCGGGCAAGGGGTCTCGGGTTCGATTCCCGGGTCGGCCAAAGTAAGTATTACTGGGTTTTTAAATATTCTCAGTAGTAGCACGGAGTCTGGAATTGTGCCCGGTATATGGCAATAGGCTCACCCCCTATTACGTGGGACTCACAACATAAATAGTGAAAAGTGGGTGTTACATTGTACAGTGGTATAATGTTCACCTCTGCCTACTCCTTCGGGGATAAAAGGCGTGATGTTATGTAATGTTTTTTTACTATTGTTCGTCAATTACATTTTTTCTTACTTGTCGAATATATAGACTAAAAAAAATCACTAATGATGTGAAAAACATCTTAATTGGCTTAGCCTCAGAACAATGGCCGGTATTTCGCAAGGTTCGTCGCAAGCTGCATCCGTATCACCTCATCATCATCAGCCACCAGCCTCATGTTACGCAATTACAGCTTTTTTATTATTTTCATTCATTCCAATGTTACGGCGCATTTTAATCCATGGTGCGGTAGCCATTCATTTTATTCGGGGCCCGTCAACCGAGACGCGCTTGTGTAATGTTCCGGTCCTTTTCCTCTCTCTTTCACACTTATTACTTCTTCTATATTTGTCCTTGTCTCCTCACCGCATGGTTCCTTTATAGTCTTTTACCTTCAAAGGCGATCCGAGGGGCTTGGCACGCTCCTGAGAAACCGGCAGATGTTAGAAGTTTGTTTGCTTCGGTGACAAGAAACTTTTGTTAATGTTCGTATTAGAGGATTTGAAGGCTTAATCAAAGTTTTTGCGTTGGATATTGAAATTGTGATTATGTGTGTTAACTGTGAAGGGTTTTTGTTGACATTGCCATTCGGCTTACTGGTAGATTTTTAATCGTGACTTTTTCAATTAATTATTACTTATTTTTTTATGTGCATACGCAAGTATGTTCTTAGCTGATAGATAGGACTTCGACTGTCAGTGTCAAGCAAACCATCAACAAAATCGTAGTCACACGTTTTTTTTAAATTTTGCCTTAACCTGATCAATAGCCACAAATCTATCAACGTCTTAATTTCAATATAATTAGGGCAAATAACAAATACATAAGAACCTTAGTACATAATATATTTAGGTATAAGAAATACGATTCAGTAATCCAAATGATTCATTATAAATGAGCCTAAATGCCACTATAATAAATTAACGCCTCCCATTCACAATAATGGTACAGCCGTACACCGCCCACACGCTGCCGATCCCCTCTCTGCAATTTCACGGGATTCCAAGAAGTATCCAAAATGTAAAATGACTAATCAGTCGGTAGGTAAAAATAAAAACATCGTGGGCGACCTACCTATACATTTTAACTTCATTGTTCTTGCTCAAATTCCAAACAACAGCACTATGTAAATATTCAACAAAGCCATTTTTTACTTAACACATTCAGTTATGCCAATTGATCAAAAAAAGTTCGACAAAAAATGAAACATGGCGCGAATGGTCACAGATAAATAAATTGAAATGCCATAAAGCTTCCGAAATTCCGAATCGGAAAAAGTGCTATAAAATCTCGGTTCGAAAAATGAAATTCTATTTTGTCGGTAAAGTCATTTATTTTGTAGCGACAGCAGATAACTTGTGGAATTAACTCGACTATCCACAGTTTTATCGCGTGTGCGCTTGCCGGTTATATTGAAGAGACATTTCCCGGCTTCCGTCGGCCTCGCGACGAACTTCTTTGTGCGTTATGCTGCTCTGGTACTTGTCACCAGTTTCGATTGAGCATTTAACGCGTCGGTCTCATTAACACCGACTTGGTAAATAAGAAAGTTGAACAATTTTAATTAAACTTTATTATCGTTATCGTTATTTCCTTGTTAATTTATTTTTCTTTTGAGGCGAGTTATTGGTTTAGTCACACTGATTGGAAACATCGAGATTTATCGCCAAAAATTTTTTACATTAAAATATTTTATGCCAAATATTTTTCCGTTGGTTTCTAGAATTAAAACGTGAATCAGGTACGATATTATTTAGAAATTCAGTTAGAGTATAGATAGATACATCAATAATGTATTTTGTATTACATCGAAATTGACTTTATTGTCATAAATAGAATAAGTAGGCGATCAGAATGGTAGTGACGCCTTTTGACAACAGTCCACACAATGACATCGTCTTGTATTTCTTTCTATCTTAGTTACTGGGGATAAAAGAAAAGTTTACCACATTTTACGGCTTTTTTTCGTATATCTAATGCTTGACAAATTTGACAAGCGAAAAGTGGCAATTGCTTCGAAATCTGATTCTTTGTACAAAATGATTGATTTTCGTATTTCCTTAGGTTTTGTTGTTTCTGTCAGGCACTTAAACTGTATATTTTATAACTTTTAGTAAACACATATATAAGACGATTAGGAAAGGCCAAAAAAGCCAAAGAAAAGTGCATAGAACTCCTTATTTTATATTCTTTCTTGTCTTGTACTCACGCTTTATAAAATGTTCGTCTCTTTTCCTAAAATCTAACTACAATATTAATAACAGCGTAAAAGTCCTTCATAGCTTCGAAGCACAAAGACAAATATTTTAATAACCTTCCCTATCCGTGCAGCGAAAATTTGGAATTGTAAAGAGCTCTTTATTAACTGCTTGGAGTTTGAACAAACTTGGCAACGGTGACACCATAAATTGTACGCTTGTAGAACTTTGCAGACATTCTGTAGTACCGCCATAGCCGCCATTAAACATGGGGTTTTGTTGAAACAGCCATTCCATGGTTCCTGTGTCCAATGCTGACTGCATTTTTATTTCAGTTTTCCGTTATGAGTAAAGGAATGTGAAGTTTTTTCGATTTGTTTTCCACGTCTGCTTTTTGGGGTGTAGTTTGTGTTGTTCTTCTATTGTCGTTTTCATTGTGGACACTTTTTTTTTTATTACACAAAACTGGATACAATCAAATATACATATGAAATCCAGCAACAAACTTAATTAAGATTATATCCTACTAGATGTAAACATAGCATGCATAATAGAGGAATCTTACAATACCAACTTGTTTGTTTCGTACTGTCAATTATTATTTGTTCTGTTTTTCCCAAAAAAATCTTTGGCTGTCTCTCTAGAGGATTAGATAAAATGGGTTGTTTGTCGGATACAGATGATTACTTGATCAGACGGTGCGAAGCTTCGTTAAATATTTTATTATGCTACTCTGAAAACCACTTTGGATTCATTATTTAAATACTCGAGCTCGAATTCATTATATCAATGAATTCTGTTTTGTCTGTAATATTATAACTAAGTACCTACTCTATTTTTTTATTTTACTTCAATTCCTTTTTTTACTTGCGTGATTTTGTTCTTATAGTAATATACCTAACATTGCAATCTGTTTGTATGTTCTCGATATCTACAGTTTACATTATTTCTAATAGCGAGCCTATCAAAGTTTATATAGGAACAAGGACATAAAATCATCCAGAATCCAGACCAGGATTTCATTTCAATCCATATTAAGCTACTAAAATCTTGAAACGAGGAATCTGGAAATACTTAGTTGTATCCAGAAACGGTATGCCGAGTAAACGGCAACCAGATAAAGACGGTAATTGACGTCCATGGTTGCTTACTGTGAGACATTTAGCTCACTCGTCCACTTCTGTTACTCTCCTCAAAGGAAATTAAACCCAAACTCCATACCCATAAGCTTTGTAATTGGAGACAGGGTTTGACTTGCGTCATTACGCGCCGCAGAGGTAATTTGAAGCCGTATGGTTAGGAGCGAACAACATATGATTTATGTCAGAGTGTTCGAGTGTGTATAGGGCTATCTATACACCCAGTGCTGTGTGTGTGCGTTCAATATTATGAGGCATGCGCAGTGGTAGCTACCGCCATCTGTTGACAGCCACGTGGTATGGTTGGTTGAACGCATGCGCGACCTCATCGATCCTCACCTTGACTGTTTAATAAATTCACGTACACGGGCATGCTTTGTGAGTAAGAAACGCTTTTTACGAGTAAGGTGACGTTTGTTTTGCTATGATGTCGGCGTCACTCACACTCACGAGTACTCCGTGTGTGGCTAGCCTTAGGTAGTCGCGGAGAACCTAACGGGTAACCGGGGCTACGGCTCGACGTGCAGGAGAAGGAACGGGGTGGTTTTTAGTCAGTAAGAGTCTGACACTCCCTCCCGCCTCACCCAGGCGGGAGCAGTCATTCGATGATTTTCCCCCCTTAAAAAAAAAAGCCTTAGGTAAAGAGGCACCATGTTGGTTTAGGTGATATCCGCATTGCGATTGGTATTTGGCAAACTATTGTAATTGACGTCTGCAGAACTTTTCTGAGTGACAATAACCTACGTTATTTGTTTCAGAAGAAAAATGATATTCATACATTGTCTAGTTAAAAGTCCCTAAATAAAATAAAGAAAAAAAAAAAAAAAAATTGTCTAGTTATCTTAAAAATAAGGTTGTTATTATTATCTCGTGTTAACCTTATTATACGTATTGAAATACTTAATATCAACTTATTACTTACGATTAATTTGAGTTTAAGGAAATAGGTACCTATGAAAGTCCTGTGCCTTTCTTTCTTAGTGAATTTTCTTCCATTTATAAATAATATAAATAATATGACTGCACGGTTGGAGCGGTGGCTGGGCAACCGGCTGCCGTGCAACGTGTCGCGGGTTCGATTCCCGCACGGAACAACACTTTGTGTGATCCACAAATTGTTGTTTCGGGTCTGGGTGTCATGTGTATGTGAACTTGTATGTTTGTAAACGCACCCGCGACACAGGAGATAATCCTAGTGTGGGGCAAAGTTTTTTAAAAAACAAACAAAAAAAAACAAAAAACAAAATATTACCTATATATAAATCATAATATTAGCTTATTCTCATTCGCTAAACTCTTACCATTTATTAGATTAAAATTATAAGATTTTACTTTTATGTTAATAATAGGATTAAATGCATTCATCATGAAGTGTAGATGAGCCATGCATCGGCACGAATGGGCCGGCTCAACCGGACTGATACCACAGCCTCCCAGAAAACCGACGTAAATCAACGCTTGTGTTGTGTTTCGTCGTGTGAATGAAGTTAAAGGCCCAATTACTCCCCTCCCCAGTATCCTCAATCCCTGAATCCTTAACAATCGTCCAATTCCTAATTCCCAAAAGGCCGGTAACGCACTTGTAATGCCTCTACCATTCGATCCGTTCTCTTCTGCTCGTTTAGGTACTGGCTTATCCAATAAAAAAATCAACATTACCAGACCGTGTCAGTCTTCTGCTGGATTATGAACCTTCTCTCTCTGAAGAGTTTGCCATAACCTTCATCCTTAGCATGAAAATAGTCGATAGGAGATCGAAAAACAAAAAGCGCTGTTGCACCATCTCTATCCAATGTACACTACTTTAGTCAGCTTTTAATTAATACACCCACAGGGAAGAAAGGGATGGTTTTATAGGTACTCTGCAGCCATCACAGTGCATGGTTTAGGTACCTACCTAAATCATCAATCTTAATTAATCATAGACACCGCAAAACCATTTATGATAATGATATTCTATCGTTCCAAGGAGGTAGTTCACAAAAAGGTCCAAAAGTAAATTAGAAAATCCGATCATTAGCCGCCGATTTCAGAAAAACATAACATCACGCTTTATTTATCCTCGAAGGGGTAGGCAGAGGGCACACAGAAGTAATACCCACTTTTCACTATTTATGTTATAAGTCCCATGTAATAGGGGGTGAGCCTATTGCCATATACCGGGCACGATTACAGATCCCGTGCTACTACTGAGTTTTCTTAAAGAAACTCAATGATACTTTGCCCGACCCGGGAATCGAACCCGAGACCCCTTACCCGGCAGTCGCACTTGCGACCACTCGGCCAATGTATCAGTCATTTCAGAAAAACATTGAAAAGTTTACCATGATAAGACAGCCATGCTCCATTATTCTCATTCGTTGTTAATACGGATCGCCTTTAAAATGTAGGAGTCTACAATAATATCCACAGTTTAAAAACCAAAAACTCTGTCGAAGTTAACGGACACAAGCATTGAATTGACGGACCTTTCGCGTTGTCGAAAACACAAGCCGAATCTAGCCACATAAGGATGAGATTGTTGTACCTAATAGAACAGAATACATTCTAAATTAATTAAAAATCGCGGGTTAATCACGTGAGTATACTAAAAAAAGCTCTACTAGTTTCGAACCACAGAGGGGTTCTTCCTAATGAGCGTGGTCGCGGCGATTTCGGGCAGCCTTCAGGCCAGCGTTGGCGCTCGCCTCGGTGTTGCTGCTTGCGCATCTAGCCCAACGCGACCTCTGCCGGACACATAATACATTCTATTCAATAACATTATCTTCAACAGTCGTGACAGTCCATGGACTAAGAGTCTCCTCTACACAAAGACGTTCACATAAGTTTTACAACCTACATACATCTAGACATTCGTGACAGTGTGGTTGCGCCATGCTTCGGCACAAATGGGCTGGCTCAACCGAATTGATACCACGGCCTCACAGGTAGTCGTCGTGAATCAACGCTTGCATTTTTGTTTCGTCGTGTAAGTGATGTTACCAGAAGCCCAATTACGACCTTCCCCAATAACCCCAATCTTCGAATCCTCATCCGTCCTTAAATTCCAACTCCCCAAAAGACCGGTATCGCACTTGTAACGCCTCTGGTGTTTCGAGGGTCCATGGGCGGCGCCGATTGTTTATCATCAGGTGATACGCCTGCTCGTTTACCGGCTTACATGTACCATAAAAAAAAAATCTACAAAACATTACAGAAGAGGGGCATAAATACGTACAGCTGTAAAGAACTACGACAGAATACCTGATACCAAAACAACTGAAAAATGGTTACTCTGCTCGTAAAGCATAAGCATTTTTTGCAAAACGGCACGGAATTTCAAAGGCCCGAGTGAATAGGTTACTTATGGGTAGACGTGCTCCATCGTAGGCAGCATCATCGCTTACCAACAGGCGAGATAGCGGTCAAACGTCTACCAATCAAATATAATTAAAAAAATATATATTTTCTGCGCGTATTGTACCTCTACATGGAATAACTGCGATGCTTGATCGCTCTGCTAAAGATTGATACCATCCGCGATATCATTTGTTTTTGTACCATTGTCTGTTTTTTTTCGTCTTACACCTTCTGACTGACGATATCGGTTGTCATAGACAAACATGAATCTTTATAGCGTTTTAAATGAAAGCCTCTAACACTATAGATGAATATATTACAATTACTTGTGAATCTTGTGGCATCTGGGTTTGGACTATAACATACTCCCCGAGCTACGGGAAATAAATACTGCGCAATTTCCAAATTCCATGCTCAGAAATTATCTCCATTCAGATTTAGTATTCCCATTGGTTATTCTTTTTTTTATTTATCGTATTTACAATAAGTACAGGATTATCCATTTAAAATAGCAACCAAAATCCACTAAACTTTAAACTTGTGCTATCATGAATCAATCTCGCAATCGAATTTTTATAAATTGAGGTTTTACAAATAAATACGTTAATGACGCTAACAATAGAAACAACTTAGGATAAACAAACACATTCCTAAATAATACTTGTGTAATTCTGCTTTAGTTAACATTTTATGTTCTTTTGCATAATATATTTTTTTATTTCTGTGGGTAAGCTATTAATAAGTCTGGGTACAATATAAGCGGTAGTTCGTTCGCCATACGTGTTGTTGGCGCACTGAGTATGAAGCCTATTCTACATAGGTATTTAAGTTTCTATTAAGTAGGCAATAACTACCAGTTTTATAGCACCACTTGCAAGTCCATAAAATTAAACATCTTGTTTTAATATCAAAATTAATAATTCATAGATCAGGTGCTAAAATTTTAATTAAATTCGCTGTCACCCAGTCATTATTACAGCCGATTAAAAGTGGGTAGGTAAGTAGCTACTATAGATGGTTACGATATTTCTTACATTTATTAATTTAGTAGCCATTTGGACATTGATAAAGAGACGTTTCATAAGGAATTGCCGTTTTTCATAATAAAGTAGATGCCTAATTTTTATTTTAATGTCCGTCTGGTGGCCTATTTTAAATCACTATACACGTATTTTTATTTTCTTACAGAAACGAATACTTTCGACGATATATTGATTTGAAATATCGCGGACGTCATTTCTATGTACATTTTATCCGTAGAAACGACGTTTTAGCCCCCACTCCTAAATTTTGATTCGTTTTATATAGTTAAGTATTGTTTTATTATATGACAAAAACAAAAAAATACGTGTCTAATATTTTTTCATTACCTAACTTACGGACTAATTATATTTTTAATTTTCATACCCTGTCATCATCCCAATTCCGTACCCAAATAAAGCACAGAATACTACGCAACGGTTAAAATGAGGACCTTATTACCACAGGATTTTTGTACTGTGTCAACTGTGTGTGTACCAAGACTTCGCCATTCGTCTAATGGTCGGAATCACGTCGGAATGTATGGGATTTTTTATTGTGACTAGGCTGTCTTACTTACCAACCATTGCAAATCCTGTAAGCCAGGACCAACAGAAAACAATAACCATGAAAACATTGAAATAATGAAGTCCTAGACTAGTCCTAGGTCTCATGCACATGAACAGATACGGCTACGGAAAAAATCAGAAGGTGTCGTAAGAGGAGAAAAACAGGAATAATTTCCAAATACCAAGGTTCTACTCGTACTTGGCCGGTTTTACACCTTGTATACCTTTGACTTGACAAATAAACTTACAGCCCATCTGATTGAAAGCAGTTCCCATAGCCAATGGATGTTCGTAACAATAAGATGTCGTACTTATAATAATTGATGAATGTTTAGTTTTTTATAACCAAAGCCATCATCAATGGTGTAATAGGTGATTGTTAGAAACCAAACTAAATATTTTTTTTTTTTAAATATCGATATTGAAGTTTCTACAGAGGCAAACAAAATAATGATTCAGCATTTTGATTGCGAAAATGGAAGAATGCAGAATCGGGTAAGAATTATTGGATATTCATTTGTTTTCGTCTTTATCTTAATGACATATTTCAGCCAATAATTTTGAAACCTGCAAAGGATGGCATTTCGGTCATGGACATAGCAAAGATTCCAATCGTTTTAAATATTAATATTTTAAATTTTATATGTTTGATGTTCTACTGTTGCCTGGCTACTCTTGTCAAGGGATTAGTCCTCCGGTGTTTGATTTTTTATAAGATAATATTACTCAATAAATAATTTGTTCTTCTTCTTCTGACCTGCTTAGTCTTCAGTACGAATCGTTCGTTAAAATCGGACGGCTAAGAGATTCCCTCCGCATTCCGAACAAGTTCATTTTATGGTAGGAAATCAAGCAACTTTTTTAAAATAATTTTACATTTTCGTCAATAACTTCTCGTCATCATCTAAAAATTGTTACATAAAGAATTGTTTATTTCTATAAAAAACTTAAATAACAACTATTACTCAAATAAAATGAAAACTAAATATTACTAAATTAAATACATACAACTTAAGATTAAAATTAAAATAAATAAAATTTGTTGTCTAAAAATAATTAATTCTTGAATCGTGATAATCATCAATTCTTTGCTCTCAACACACAATATTCTCATCAGTTTTGATTACAGATATTTGCTAGTTTTCTGCAATAAATGCAATAATACATGGAAACGTAATGAAACAAATTCCTATTAAATGCCGTATCTATAAATTGCTACTGCATATCAATGTTTTATCTACTCAATCATTCTCATGGTCAATATGTCTACAAAAGTAATCTTAAATTCAAAACGGCAACGTACCCGTCGGCCCGGCGCGTTTCTCGCGCAGGTAAGACTGACGTCGCGGTACCAGGAGCGCATAAGTTCCGCAGAGATGTTATTGCTGTCTCACCACTTGTGGATGGACACGCCCACGCCCCTTCGTGCTATCTCGCTCTCGCATTAGGGCCGGGGATATCAGATGTTTGTGTGCGTGAGTTTGAATTTCGAATAGGGAATGGAACGTTGTTGGGTTTTCAATGCTTTTGTTCTACGCCATAATTTGAATCTATTTATTTTTTGTGCATAGGTTTTATGAATACCTAGTTAGAGATGTTTTTATGCATTATGTCTGTTTTTATTGGAAGGGCTACTGTATTTATAGATGGATGATTAGGTATGGATTATGTGGGAACAATAATTTGATGTGTTTTAACCATGTGGTAACCATAACAGAGTTTCTCTTTCGGTATTCAAATAAGTGGGTGAGTATAGCCGATACCGCACCGTTTATCGTATCGGACTATCTGGACTACAGTAACAAAGGTATCTTAGTTTTAACAACTTTGGAGTTAGGAAAGAGGACAGGAAAAGAAAAAGTCGATACTGATAAAATAAGCAAATCCGTGTCTAGTTTGAGGTCGGCAGATACCTGAGGCTTAGATTAAGCTGTTATACTTAGGTAGGTACTTATCGGTATTTTACATACAGTCACTTTCTCTGGAGTCTTTTTCTCACTCCTATTTTGTGTCCTCTCCATCTCATTAAGACTGTTAGGGAACACATTCTTGTTACAACGCGTTGTTGACTAACGCCTAACCGTAACCTAATGGGTAACCGGGGCTCCGACTCGACGTGCAGGAGAAGGAACGGGGTGGTTTTTAGTCAGTAAGAGTCTAACACTCCCTCCCGCGTCACCCAGGCGGGAGCAGTCATTCGATGATTTTCCCCCCTTAAAAAAAAACCGTAATGACTGTTATAGAGGTTTATACTTAGGTACGTAAGTATAACATCCTAGTTAGACCAATGGGGATGGTAGTTGAATACCGTCGATTTCCAAACTGATGGCTACTAATAGGTGAATAAGGAAAAATCATTATGTAATCATTATTTAATGATTTTTCCTTATTCGGTAAAGTATGTAGGTACACACGGCTACACATCGAGCTTTACATAACCAGTATAAACTGGATGTTAAATGTGCGGAAAGATGATGCGACGCGACACCAGGATAAACTGGTTTTGTATAGATTGATGTGTGGCCTTGTGTACTTACATGCACCGATAATTGTACAGTTTAATCACATACACGCTTTTTTTTTTTAAGGGGGGAACATCATCGAATGACTGCTCCCGCCTGGGTGAGGCGGAAGGGAGTATCAGATTCTTACTGACTAAAAACCACCATATTCCTACTTAAGCTCTTCGAGCCAGAGCCCTGGCAACCCGTTAACTTACATTATTATTTAAGGCGGCGTTGTATATTTTACCTGTGTTCAGAAAAAAAATGTTTTACCATCATCGAAGATATGTAGGTACACACGGCTACACATTGAGCTTTAGAGGTACATAACCAGTATAAACTGGACGTTAAATGTGCGGAAAGATGATGCGACGCGACACCAGGATAAACTGGTTTTGCATAGATTGATGTATGGCCGTGTACTTACAAGACAGAGTGGACCTACACATAAAGCATTTTTCTAGCACAGACCTGATGGGTCGTGCCTAAATAAAAGCTTCGTTGTTAGCGATGTTTAAATAAAAACAAAATTATAATTCAAACTACCTGCTTTGAGCGTTAAATTTTCTAACGGAACAAACTGGTTGGCATTTTTTTTTTTTTTTTTAAGGGGGGAAAATCATCGAATGACTTCTCCCGCCTGGGTGAGGCGGGAGGGAGTGTCAGACTCTTACTGACTAAAAACCACCCCGTTCCTTCTCCTGCACGTCGAGCCGGAGCCCCGGTTACCCGTTAGGTTCTCCGCGACTCCGAATCGGCATCGGCCGTATTGGGCCCCATCTGTGGTGGTCTGATGGCTCTTTGAGGCGCGCGCGGAACGCGACGCGCCGTACGCTCGGGTCTGTTTCTGGTCGGACGGGGAGCCACCCATGCTCGCCGTCCGCAGGCCCGCGCTTACGGTGGCCGGAGATCGTCTCGCGATCCCCGACGCCCGATGTGTCCTTCGCGATGGCTGGGTTGCGAGGAGGCAGCGCTTCGCTGCCTCACGCGTCCCGCCTCCTCCTTAGCTAGCATGACTGCTTCGCAAAAGGAGGAGAAGGCATCCCAGTCCCCCTCGTTCCGTATCATGGCCCGCACTAGGCCCGGACGCGAGAGGTCGCCATCGCCGATCACTTCCCTGAGGACACGGCGGTGCTCAGCCCACGAAGGGCATTCTCCCACCGTGTGTTCCACCATGTCCTCAGGGCGGAAACTGGTTGGCATACGAGCAGACGGATCACCTGATGGTAAGCAATCGGCACCACCCATATGAACATCCGTCACATAAAAAGCTATAAGTGCGTTGACGGATTTGGGGATTACAATTTGAGGCCTATGGTAACCTCATTTACACTGCAAAACACAACGAAGCGTTGTTTGATGCCGGTTTTCTGAGAAGCCTTGTTATTAATCCGATCGTGGCGTGATGTAGGCCAGCCTAATACTAGATTCCCACCTACGTTCCTATGTTACATTCCTTCCGGAGCTGCGGACAACCTAACAGGTAAACGGGGTTTCGGTTCAAAGCAGGAGTAGGAATGGGCTGAGTTATCACTTATATCAGTTATCATCTGAGTAGTCAGTAAGAGTCTGACATGAGTGAGACGCGGAGCGAGAGGAAAGAGAAGTTCTTTCCCTCTTTAAAAAAAGTTAGGTAGATATTTAATGTTGATTTATCCCGTGTGGGGCAAAAGTTAGTCAAGTAGGTATCTAAGTAATAGAACAGAAGAAAACCTAACCTCATTAAACTGTTAAGTCGTCCAGTGTTTCACCGTACTTACTTTGTTTATTCATTAGTCCACGTTGCAGTTATATAGTATAGTTTTTGTCTGAGCACCAGGGGCGTAGCTAGCGCCGTATCTGCCGTATCAACTATACGGGGCCCCCGGACTAAGAGGGCCCCCAACGGACGTAAGCCAAACTTAAAAACTTCTTAGTAATAAAAGTCAAAGTAAACAATATTTTTCTTCTAATAGGTAACTATCGTGTGGTATACTAAATTGACTAAAAATTGCGGGTTACTCACACGATGCGCGACATCGCCGCGACGGCGCACGCTGCTCATGAGGAAGAACTGCTATGGCTGTAGAACTTTTCTCAGTGTATTCGTGTGAGTAATCCGCGATTTTTAGTTAATCGTTATCTCGCGTAAAGTATGCGTTCGAAAGTTGAAAGAAACTTATAAACGACTAAAGTAGGTAATCATAGTCCGATTTTTTGGGAGTTGCCTGGAAAGATGTCCGATTTTCACACAAATTGTATTTTCACACTATTTTATGCATAACTTTTTTAAAAATATTGATTTTCGGCTTACTTACGTAATAATTATTTAACACGACTAGTTTTGCCGAGCACTGTCGCGCTACCCAATGGCAGCGTGACAGTCGCAGCATCGCGGGTCGTGCAATGCTGCTCATGAATATGACCCTCTAGCATAGCTTGAAACTAGTCGAGTTCCTCCTTAAATAATTAAGTGAGCAAGCCGAAAATCAAAATAATTCATTTAGTTTGTCTCACGAAAGTTATAATAGATATTTTTTCATCTTTACTCTTTATAAGGGCCCCCAAATAAATATTTATACGGGGCCCCGCCAAGGCACGCTACGCCACTGCTGAGCACATACGGCTGACTGAAATCATTTTTGCAAAGAACAGTCGCAGGCACAAGAACTATTTTCAAAGATAAAACCTTCCCAAATGCGTCTTCGCCCGCGTAGTCACGAAAAAGATTATATAGTTTTCACTTTCCAATGTCCTTACTGTTTCCTCTACAGACATAATAATCTTTATAAAAGTCATATCTAACGTATCCTGTGCCTTTAGCCAAACGCCACTTTAGCGCTTGTCTACCGAGAGAGTAGAAAACTAAATGTAAATATGGGAATGACACTGAAAAGTGACAAAATTTACGTCAATTCCATATAATTTGGTTTTCTATTCTACATGTAGAAAAGCGCTAAATGGCATTTGGCTACAGCTGAATGTTTTGAACAGTTCTCGAAACGAGCTCTGGGCCGCTAAATTGTTCCGTTTTCGGAAACTACGCGAAATTTGATTAATCAAACCTATGCGACGATCGTTCAAATGGCTCGAGTGGTGCGCGGGAGCGATACAGCGTCACACATAGATACTTACCTAAATCACTAATTTTTGAACTTGAAAAAAAACTTAAAGTACCTACTTAAGTACTAAAAATTTGTGCAGTTAGTAATGTTAACCTTTTTGTTGTGGGCACAAAGTTTGTGTTTACAGTGTCTATAATACGATTTAGCTACTAGACGCCTGACTGAAACCAAATAAACAAATGTCCCATTTTGAGTCAAAAAATAACCGGTCACGTTGATCATACCATAGAAATGTCCCGTTGCAATAAGAATGATAGATGAACAAACAATCACACTTTCGAATTGAGATGATGACAGGGTATGAAAATTAAAAATATAATTAGTCCGTAAGTTAGGTAATGAAAAAATATTAGACACGTATTTTTTATTTTGTTGTATAATACAATAATACTTAGATGAAATGAATTAAAGTTTAGGAGTGGGAGCTAAAACGTCATTTCTACGTATAAAATGTACATACATAGAAGTGACGTCACACGACATTTCAAATCAATAGATCGTTGAAAGTATTCGTTTCTGTAGGAATAAAAATACGTGTCCAATGATTTAAAATAACCTACCAGACGGACATTAAATTTTTAAAATAAAAATTAGGTATCTACTTTCTTAAATTGGGATAAAAAAGTTACCTTTTTTTAAATATCTTTTTCGTGTTTCTTGAGAGAGCGGTTTTGAAACCTACCAATGGCAACAGCCAGTACCAATGTGATTTTTTCCAAGTTATATGTACTTACTTTCTAAGATTATTTACCAACGGTGTAATTGTAGATACAAACGGTGAAGGCGAACATCGTGAAGAAACCTGGGCTTATAATTTCCACCTATTATAATTTTTAAATCGCCAACCCGTATTGAGTAATCTTGGTGATTACTTAATGCTCAAACCTTCTCTGAAGAGGCTTTGCTCAGCGGTGGGCATTTATAGACTGCTGATGAATGTGGAAGTCTTTCTCTTGATCACAGATCCACAGACAGATACCTCTCATCTAGTTTGCTAACCACGCCCTTCTGTTTAGCAGTCTTCGTTTACCAAAAGGGCGTGACCATCTAAGTACCTACTTAGTTTTTAATATGACGGCTGCAGGTTACGATAAAAAACTGGCCTCCTGCTGTCTCCTAAACGTTTGGTCGATACTTAGATACCAACCTACTTAGGTACATTAGATAAGTAAGTACCTACCTACCTAAGTAGATACCTGTATCTAAAAGTAGAAAGTATCTAAGTTACTTACCATTAAAAAGTGATAAAAAGCATCTGATTATGCGTATGACGCAATTAAACTTCAAAAATAATTTGACCATTTGCAAGACAACAACAAATAAGTAAGTACCTACATTTCGTATTCCAAAAACCACTATCGAGACTAACCCAGCCGAAACAGGTTGAGGCTTAAAAGTACAAAACAAATTAAAACTTAACCGAAGTCACCCAAAATGCCCTTAACCTTCACCCAAGAACCTTCCAGAACATTCCTTCAACAGGAAACAACAAGCTCTTTTGCAAAACAACAACTTATTCTAAAAACATCATCCAAGACTGACCAGCTAAAAACAGATTCAACCTTAAATACAAGTAAAATTAATAAATTGAGGTCACCCATAAAACCCTGTAACTTCACCCAAGGGCCTCCGGTAACACCATCTCAATTCCCAACTAACTACGTCTGCAAATAAATTTTACTTATAATAAAACTTCAAAATCAAAGCAAACTTGTAAAACCCATTCACTCGGATGCAGTACCTTGCCGAAGGGCCGGAGGGCGGGGTCGAGGGCGGGGCGAGTAGCTCGCGCCGCCCCCGGGAGTGGCCCTGCGCCTGCGCGGGCGTGCGCGCTTCACTAGAGACCCCACTACAACGTAGCACCTGTAATCTATTAAGGAAATAATATTGTTTTAATTGTAATATAAGGAAAATGTTTGCCAATTTTATTATTAAGAGGACTTCTTGATTGCTTCGTAAGTCAAATGTTCTGCTGAACGAGGTTTACTGGTTCGATTCCTAAGTCGAGAAATGTGGGTGTGACACTTCGGTAGCTAATATGTGGACCACGGTCCTACCCCTTTGGAGAATATTAATAGGTAGGTACTTACTTACTATGTCTTTGATAAGGCGTGATGTTATGTATGAGCTAAAGTCTAGATCTTCATAATTCGCATTTAAGTATGGCCATGGAAGTACGAAGGGCTTTATCAGTACCCTTTTAGGTAAGTTATAACTAGATAGACAGTAGGAGAAGGTATGTCGAGTAAGTATGCCGTCTCTCACATTTCTAAGGTTTTTCTTGTTTAATTGAAAGATACATATCACATTCACAATGTGATTCAACGAGACTGTTTTGTTGGCCCATCTAGCTATAAATTGAACAGTGGCAAACATAGCTGTTGATCAGTACTGATGATGACCACTCGAATCGTTTTAATGGGTATTTTTATAGGTCTTTTTACAGCATAAGCCGGTAAACGAGCAGACTGATCACCTGATGGTAAGCAATCGGCATCGTTCATGGACGATGGCACATGAACACCAGAGGCGTTACAAGTGCGTTACCGGCCTTGTAGGGATTAGGAAATTGAGGATTGTTGGGATTTCAGGGATTCGAGAGAAGGGGGGTGGTAATTGGGCCTCCCGTAAACTCACTCACAATGCAAGAGTTGATTCACGTCGGTTTTATGTGAGGCCGTGGTATAACTCCGATCGAGCCGGCCGATGTGTGCCGAAACATGGCTCTTCCATACTTGTACGTAGGTATGTATCCTACACTTACCTAATTCCTTATTATTCTACCTAAAATCTATTTGATATAAAGGTCTTCAGCACACACCACGGCACCATCTTCAACTCTTCGCATTACCTAACCCAATCTGCTAGTCAATCTGTGGATCCTTTGTTAAGCTCCTTAATCTTTGCAAACTGTTAACAATATAGATACAAGTATTTATTACAACCATATAGTTTCTTTCATAACTTTGCTTTTGTGGATAAAAATATTAAGTATAGGTAGGTACAGATCTGTTTCATAGGTGTATTCACCGATGGGATAAACAGAGGTGTATATATTTTGACAGCACGGTTGGTGCGGTGGCTGGGCAACCGGCTGCCGTGCAACGCGTCGCGGTTTCGATTCCCGCACGGAACAACACTTTGTGTGATCCACAAATTGTTGTTTCGTGTCTGGGTGTCATTGTGTATGTGAACTTGTATGTTTGTAAACGCACCAACGACACAGGAGAAACTCCTAGTGTGGGGCAACGTTTTTTTTTAAATGAAGTATATATGTAGGTATACAATTTACAATTTAGCACCCACATTTTTTTATTAAGCCTTTGATTGCTAACAGAATATTGTTGAAGGCGAATCTTGCGCTTACGACGTAGGTCACCGGTGACCCACGCGACAGTAAACCTGTTAAGACAAGATTTCTAATTATTATTGTAATCGGTTTTTGTATTATTATTTATTATAATTATTATAACCTACATGATTATTAACCTCGTTGGCCAAGTGGTCGCTAGTGTGACTACTGGACAAGGGGTGTCGGGTTTGATTCCCGAGTCGAGCGAAGTATTACTGGGTTTTTAAAAATTCTCAGCACAGAGTCTGAAATTGTGCCCGGTATGTGCCAATAGGCTCACCCCCTATTCCATGGGACTCATAACATAAATAGTGAAAAGTGGGTGTTACATTGTCAGTAGGTAAGTGTAATGTGCACCTCTGCCTGCCCCTTCGGGATAAAAAGCGTGCTGTTATGTTATTATCATTACCTACATTAGGTAAGTACCTATGTGTAGAAACTCGCCACACTCGAGATATCCTAATCTACATTGAATACGTACGTAATTGATGTTTGTTGGATGATTTTAATTGGAATTGAGGAAAAATTGACAAATAATAACATAAGGAAAAATATTTGTAGTTAGGAGGTAAGTGTTTAGATATATATAGTGTTTCCATAAAATATTCAATTGGGTTTTACCAAAATATTTTATTAGCGTATTTATCTAACATAACATCACGCCTTTTTATTTCCGAAGGATTAGGTAGAGGTACCTATACATTAGCACTTAGGTAATGCCACTGTATAGTGTAACACACTTTTCACTATTTATGTTATGAGTCCCATGTAATAGGGGGTGAGCCTATTGCCATGTACCGGGCACAATATCAGACTCCGTGCTACCTACTACTGAGAATTTATAAAATCAACAAGAATGTTACGTCAACAATGATACGAACATTTCACATCATACCTACTATCTAAAAACCTTTTTCTAAAGAATCGAATTTATTCACATATATCACAATTTCAGACTCTGTGTAGTAGCACTGAGAGTTTTTGTAAAACCCAGTAATTTTCTAACACTAGTATTTATCTATAACGTTATAGTAAATAGTAAATCTGTATGCCGACGACCTACAGGTGTACTGTCGGGCTAGGATCGAGGGTTTGCCTGGGGCAATCGCGAGAGTGAACGCTGACTTAGCTGCTATATATAATTGGTCTGAGAGGTTTGGAATAGCTGTGAACCCGAATAAATGTCAGGCGATTATGGTAGGAAGTTCTCGTACCTTGTGTAAGGTTGACAGTGCAACTATGCCGCCTGTACTGTTCAACGGTGCGATCATACCTTTCAGCGGCGACGTGAGGAATCTTGGCTTGTATGTTGACAGTAACTTAAACTGGCGTGCTCATGTCACTAGCATATGCCAACGGGTCACCGGGACGCTGCGGGCCCTGTATCGTTTGAGAAACTTTCTTCCGTCCTCTGCTAAGATAATGCTTGTCCAGTCCTTGGTTTTCCCCATTATTGATTATGCTGATGTGTGTTTTTTCGACCTGAATGCAGATCTACTTAACAAACTTGACCGCCTTTTGAATACCTGCATTCGATTCGTCTTCAACCTGCCTAAGTACGACCATGTCTCTGCATTTCGATTGCAACTAAAGTGGTTGCCCATACGTCAGCGCAGGGAACAACGGGCGCTAACCACTTTATTCTCCCTTCTCAATTCTCCCAATTCTCCTACTTATCTTTCCTCATATTTCCAGTATGTGAGCGCTAACCATAGCAAATACCTCCGTTCTTCTAATAATCTTCTGTTACAATGTCCCACACATCGAACTGACTTCCTTCACTCTTCTTTTTTCGTCCAATCCATCTTGCTGTGGAATGCGATGCCGACGGATATCAGGACGGCGACCAGTCGTCTGTCCTTCAAATTTAAGGTTCGTGAGTATCTACAGAAGAGGCTAGCAGACTCAACACACACTTAGGTCTTGTACGTATTTACATATATATATGTGCATAATTATGTATGTATATATGTTATGTTATGTATTTTCCTTCGTATATTTAGGTATATAGAGGTAGAGGTATATGTCCCATACTTATTTGTCGACTGTTCGTTTTGCATTACGTATATATTTTAATACTTCTTCATTATATTTAATTAGTATAAATTGTGTGATATGTATAATTATATATGATGTTAATGTTAATGTTAATTATTGTGTCATTCTAATAAGTGTTAAACGTTTACACCTACTATTGTGTCTCTCTGCACCACCCTAAGGTTGACTGTTAGAGAATGCCACTAGGCATTAAGTCCGCCGTTGTATATCTACAAAAAGTGTAAATAAATAAAATAAAAAAAAAAACAAACTATCGTTTGTTTCTTCTCCACTAATATCTTCTGATTTATTTCGTAGCGGAAGCCAAGACAGTTCATGTTCCTGAAACGCGCCGACTTTAGTGTTCCAGTTTTTTCATGGTTGTCTACTGTTGATCCTGGTCATAGATGTAATTTAATATTTCCGTGATCCTGGCTGCAGCGGTTTTGGGAGGTTGTAGTGGGCTTGTGCCAATAAAAAATGCTAAAATAAATCAAGAGGTACCTATGAAAACATAAAGCAATAAGTAAGTACCTAGGTAAATATAACCTCCCTCAGAATGTATGGAATCGCAACAATAACATGGGTCTTCTCTACGAAAGAAGGTTATATCTCTCTCTCTCTCTATAATCTCCATACTTTACAGACTGCTTAGACAGATCGCAGTTTAAACTGTCCGGTCCCCCAAGCGGTCACCGCTCTCCACTTACTCCATTATAGACCTTATTTCGAATCCTTAGAGACTAATTTTGTATGAATAAATATTGAGAATTTTTCATAATTGGGCTATTTTGAAGTAAGATTTGATTGCCTAGTGGCCGAGTGGTCGCGAGTGCTACTGTCGGGCAAATGGTCTCGGGTTGATTCCCGGGTCGTGCAAAGTATTATGTATTATATAATAAATATACCTATATTTATTATATAATATACCTATATTTATTATATAATATACCTATATTTATTATATAATATACCTATATTTATTATATAATAAATATATATAATAAATAGTAGACTGCGCGACGTCGCCGCGACCACGCACGCTGCTCATGAGGAAGAACCCCTCTGTGGTCCGAAACTAGTAGAGCTTTTCTCAGCATATTCACGTAACCCGCGATTTTTAGTTAACAATAATAATTATGTCTATGCCTATGTCTCACGAAAGTTTAAACAAATACAATACACAACATAACATAACATCACGCCTTTTTATCCCCGAAGGGGTAGGCAGCGGTGCACATTACGGCACTTAATGCCACTGTACAATGTAACACCCACTTTTCACTATTTTATGTTACGAGTCCCATGTAATAGGGGGTGAGCCTATTGCCATATACCGGGCACATTTCCAGACTCCGTGCTACTACTGAGATTTAAAAAACCCAATAATACTTTGCCCGACCCGGGAATCGAACCCGAGACCCCTTGCCCGGCAGTCGCACTTGCGACCACTCGGTCAACGAGGCAATATATATACAATACAAATACAATAATAAAACCATTTAAGCTGCGATCTCCAATCTGCTACCTATATAACGTTGAGACTTAGGTAAATCCTCTTATACCTCTAAAGAACATGGACATAGTTTAGAATCGCCTGTCACGTCTTGCTGATATTAATAGTCCATATGTCTATAGTTTTTGTCGCGGAGAACCTAACGGGTAACCGGGGCTCCGGCTCGACGTGCAGGACAAGGAACGGGGTGGTTTTTAGTCAGTAAGAGACACTCCCTCAGGAATTCGATGATTTTACCCCCTTAAAAAAAATGTCTATAGTTTAACAGTTGACTGCCCTGTCTGCGCTGTCTGCGCGCTGCGAGTTGTTAATGTTGTTGTTGAAAGATTGTGTGTGTCTATGGACGGATGATAAGCGCTCAATCTCGCTCGACTGAACGAATCGGAACATTCTGGCACAAAGATGAGAGTTTATATGTGCTAAACAGCATAAGTCTCGAATAAATAATAAGTAAGGGTCACATTCTCTATCCGATACTACAATATTAACATGTGAGAATAGATTGAGATATTTCCTCTTCTGATTGTATCTTCTTATTTATATAGGTACCTATGTCGTTGTGGGATGAAAGATGGTTGTTCCATGTTCATATCACAAGCCATGCTTCATCGGAGCCGCGGAGGACTTAACGGGTGGCCGGGGCTCCAGTTCGAAGTGCAGAAGTAGGAAAGGGGTGTTGGTAGAAAGGAAAGAGTCTGACACTCCTTCTCGCCTCACCCGGGCGGGAGAAGAAATTGGATGATTTTCCCCCCTCAAAAAAAAGTCATGCTTAATTAGATGTTTATATGGTTATATTTATTTAGTAGATTTCGGTTTACATTCGTAGCACCGATTTGGGGACTTTGTAGTAGGCTTGTCCCTAAGAGCCACTAAAGCTACTGGCCGACAACATTTTGTTATAGCTAAGAATAAAAGATAATTTGAATCACTGAATCTATCGCTACCTCCACGGAATATAATATTCCGTGGCTACCTCAATGACCACAGACAAAAATTAAAAAACCACATCAAAAGATCACAGACAAAAAAACAAATTGACACACAGAAATTCTGCGCAATAATGTGAATATTAAGTCATTTCAATCGGCTGTTCAGTCGGTAGGTGGACGGTAGGTAACATAAACCAACACCTTTTACGGCTTCTTTACCTGGGTAGGGTAAAAAAGGCAATATTTTAATATCGGTAGGTAGAAACCAAATGAGCTTATTGTTGTTGGTTGCATACATTATTGGTTTTTTGCTGAGTCTTTGAAGGAGACTTGAGGGTTTTAAAGGTTGAGTCATAAGGTGAGGGAGGTCTGACGGGAAGTGTGTAGTCATGACATGAGATCATTGTATATAAATAAAAGGTGTTTAAAAATGAAAACTAATTAAGATCATTGTTTCCTGGAATGTGTTTCAGATCAATAATTTTTCTTTTTTTATGGAATAGGAGGCAAACGAGCAGACGTATCACCTGATTATAAGTGATCAGCGCCGCCCACGGACACCTGCAACACCAGAGGAGTCACACGTGCTCTTGAAGGTTTGAAGGTCGTATCGGTTCAAAAATACCGCCGACGACAGATCATTCCACAGTTTTCCTTTTTAATACAGGGTCGTTTTTTTTATTTTCATCTTTTTCCAGTTACTTAGCTGGGGTTGACATTATAACGATTTAGACATTGTTAAAGATGCGATCATCTCTATCAGTGAGAAAAAGGAACTAAGTACTTACTTATTGAAATTTGAACTAAGTACCTATATTAACATTCTTTGCGTTTATCATCCCGTACAACTGATTGTGTTGCATCTTCTTCTACACTAACCTACAACGCTGTTACGAATTATGTTCCCTAAACTACTTACAATACACCGTACGAGCATGACACCTAATTCCCTGAGAAATTCTAAACACTAGGGGACACGTGTCGCCAGCGACGTCGGGTGAAGTAGCGCGACGTTGCCGGAATTTGGTCACTGATTTTTTTTATGGCATAAGTCGGTAAACGAGCAGACAGATCACCTGATGGTAAACAATCGGCGTCGCCCATGAACACCTGGAACACCAGATGCATTACAAGTGCGTTACCGGCCTTTTGGGGAATTAGGAGTTTGAGGATGGTTGGGGAATCAGGAATTGGGGAGATTGGGGAAGGGGAGGGTAATTGGGCCTCCGATAACCTCACTAACACGACGAAACACAACGCAAGCGTTGCTTCACGTCGGTTATCTGTAAGGCCGTGGTATCACTCCGGTCGAGCCGGCTCATTCGTGCCGAAGCATGGCTCTCCCACACTGTGGACAAAAGTTGCGCGTTATCACCATATATTCCAGAGGCCTTGGTACGAGTTTGTTTTACGTTTAAAGTATTCGAAACGAGTACGTTTGGTTGGTTGGTTTATTGGCGCCGGCCAATCAGAGTGCCGAACGCGTACTCATTTCGAATACTTTAAACGTAAAACAAACTCAGGCGACATCAGCCGGCTTCGGTCTTGACACACTTGTCCCCTAGTGTACCCTTGTCCTAAATTAGAAAAACCAGAAACCCCTCTAATACCTTACCTTACCTATGCTCATTAACCGCGCTTATTCACTTGAAGTCAAATAAAACCTCCAAAAAATCTTGGTAGATTTTTAGAACTTAGCTTAATACTTCTTAAAATTCAGCTTATACCGATTGTAATACAAAGAAACACCCACAGAGTAACCCTGCTAATCGCCCACGTACGCACAAGTGGGGGTGAGGGGTGTCTACGGAGGGTGGCGTATCGATCCAGCGGATTACCTCCCACGGGGAGGGCGGAGGGACCTTTATACGACACGATTCTTGCGATAATTGTGTCGAGTCGTGACGATGTCGTTGCAATTTTTAAAAAGAGCAAAGATATGATGAGTTACCTATGGAAGTCCTATTATAAAGAGTCGAACGACCGAATCTCAAAGTATGAAAATTTATAAAGACTCTATATAAAGATTCCAATTTATTAAGCTATTTGACTGGCGACAGTCACCAGTGTCTTATGCGGCCATCGACATAGAATCGTTTGTAAAATAATAAAATTATGATGAATTAAATTTTTAATTAAAGACACACACACGGAATGTGGAATGAATGTAATAACGCAACGGTTCCGAACTTCTGTCTGTCGAATCTAAGCAAGGAGCGCCATCTCTTGAACTAAATATGAACGAGTTAAAGTGTGGCGTGACTATTGTATAATATAGAACCTAGGTAACCCTGTTTGTAACTCTTTTATTTATAAACTGTTGAACAAATATTTGATACAGAACAGAGAACACTTTAGTCACACAGTGTCTTAAGCAGTTAATTTCAGTAAAAACTAAATTCGGGACTAAAACAAAACACTATTAAAATCTCTAACCTAGAAGGTACTGAAGGTAGTGACGCATTTAGTCTAAAATTACATCAAATAGATACCTTCTTATATCGAGTGTCCAAATATACAGTTGTTGAAAATTTTCTATAGATGCTTTGGTAAACATTTTTGCACAAGGTGCACCGATAAGTCGGATGTGTCGGATCAAACCACGAAATAGTTTGATCAGAATCGTGACCACTAAAAGTCTCAGCAATTAAAAAATATTCTTTGTTCATTACATTTTTAGTTAATCCAATTTTACGTTCATATTTTAGCTCGGCATTGGATGAAATTTTAATTACTTTTATAGGAGAAGGAAATAAAGAATTTTAAAAAATAAAGTTAGGTAGTTAATAAGTACTTTACAAGTAAATACTTAAGTTATTTCAGTTTTGATTTTTCGGGTCCTCAGTATATGAAACCATATCAGAATTTACTAACAGTCGAATCTACTGGAAATAATCTTCGTCGTGGTGGCCTGGAGGTTTAAGACGCTCGCTTCTCAGACATGTGAGTGTAGGTTCGAAGTCTACCAACGGCAAGTACCAATACTTTTCCCGAGTCATAAGTACTTTCTAAAATTACATATCTAGACACCAGTGAGAAATGGTGAAGAAAAATATCGTAAGGAAACCTGGGCTTATAATTTCTAATTATAAGTTTGAAATCGCCAACCCGCATTGAGCAAGCGTAGTGATTAATGCTCAAACCTTCTCCGTGTGAGGAGACTCCTTTGGTCAGTCAGTCAATAGACACTTATAGGCTGTTGATGATTAATAATCTTACTATTTCAGATAAGTAGCATTTGAACCATAATCAGTTCTAATCCCTATTGCATATTCATTTCATCGACAATAATTATATTAAGTAGATGCTATGTGGCCCAATCAAAGCTAAAGCATTGAAGAAAAACCATCCAACGGCCTTTTGGGCTCTGACGCGACGTACCATGAACTACTTTTTATGTGTTCTTGCATTGTTGTCTTCGTGTGTGTTGTAGCGGTTTTTCTTTGTTTTTATAATAACTATCGTGAGACATACTAAATTAATTAAAATTCACGGGTTACTCCAGTGAAAATACTATATACATATCAGGACGGCGACCAGTCGTCTGTCCTTCAAATTGGGGTTCGTGAGCATATACAGAAGAGGCTAGCAGACTCAACACACACTTAGGTCATGTACGTATTTATGTATTTATATGTGTATAATTATGTATGTATATATATTATAATATATTATGTTATATATTTGCTTTCGTATATTTAGGTATCCCATACTTATTTGTCTACTGTTCGTTGTGCATTACGTATACCTATATTGTAATACTTCTTCATTATGTTTAATTAGTATATATTGTATGATATATGGCCACCGTAAGCATGGGCCTGCGGACGGTGAGCATGGGTGGCTTCCCGTCCGACCGGAAACAGACCCAACCGTACGGCGCGTCGTATTCCGAGCGCGCCTCAAAGAACTATCAGACCACCACAGATGGGGCCCAACAGGGCCGATGCCGATTCGGAGTCGCGGAGAACCTAACGAGTAACCGGGGCTCCGGCTCGACGTGCAGGTGAAGGAACGGGGTGGTTTTTAGTCAATAAGAGTCTGACACTCCCTCCCGCCTCACCCAGGCGGGAGCAGTCATTCGATGATTTTCCCCCCTTAAAAAAAATTGTATAATAGAGGTATATACCTATAAATTATTTATATCTACATATCAAATTATGTTCAAAACTCACAACAATGTTAAACGTTTACACCTACTATTGTGTCTCTCTGCATCACCCTAAGGTTGACTGTTAGAGAATGCCACTAGATATTAAGTCCGTTATTACCCATTACCCATTGTGCAAAAAGAGTAAATAAAATACTGAGAAAAGATCTACTAGTTTCGAATCACAGAGAGGTTCTTCCTCATGAGCAGCGTGCGCGTTCGCGGCGATGTCGCGGAGCTTACTTTCTTTCTTTTTTTTTCTTTCTTTTCAACACAATAACCAAACCCACCCAATCTATTCGTCTTCCCAAGTCAGCTTTTGTCATTCCACCACCGCACGGTACCCCAATAAATATTTATAACTTATAGTTGCACAAAAGATAAGGCCATGTTCAACAAACTTTAACTACGTGTCGATCATCCCTCTTCCCCCTTCCCTCTGTGCGACCCTCCGGGAGGCAAGCCCCGTTATAGAGGCCACGGGTTGCTAATTAATAATTCACAATATCTAGCGTGATATCTTGTTTGCTTGTCTGGTGTTGCGTTTGGAGTTAAAACGTTAATGAATTTAATATTTTTTGTAGTTTTAATGGTAGATAGTAATTTAATAATCTAGACTACAAACGACATAAAGTACATTTTAGATAATAAGTAACACTGCAGAGGAAGGTATTACAGGTTCGATACCTTGGTCGGGCAAAACGTCTGTAAGGCTTTCCATTTTGTAAAGATTTAAAAAAACTTACCTTGTTGGCCGAGTGGTCGCAAGTGCGACTGCCAGGCAGAGGTTTCGGGTTCAATTCCCGGGCCGGGCAAAGTATTACTGAGTTTAAAAAAATCTGCGGCAGCCAGAGCCTGGAAATGTGCCCGGTATATGGCAATAGGCTAACCCCCTATTACATGGGACTCATAACATAAATAGTGACAAGTATGTGTTACATTGAACAGTGTTCATAAGTGCCATATTGTGCAACTCTGCCTGCCCCTTTGCCTACCTCCAAAAGTTTATTTTCAAGCCACTGTTATCTATTGTAAATACCAAACCGTGGGTGACCGAGATTACTTTCCTTTTCAGGGCTGTCAGTACTTAAATACATTTCAATAGAGTTAGCCATGTTGTCTATTCACAAGTTTTCTAAACATGTTCAGTACATCGTTAGAGTACTTAAGTAATCAAATTGTAATTAATGGATAAGGTTTACTTCCAACGTCAGAGTATTTATTTTGGATTTGGATTAGTACCTATTATAGGCTAGTTTCCTAGGTTTAAAATTAATTGTTTCAACTTTTGAATGCAATAAATAATTAAAAATAAACCATTCATTTCACAATTTACCTATGTACTTACCTACTTTTGGATTTTTTTTCGCTAATTTTAAGGAAATAAGTAAGCTATGTGACGTAGAAATATGATGACGTCATAAGTAGCGATCCAACATAAAATTCATAGAAAAATATCGTTTTTGACATTTCAATAAAAGTATTGAATTTGACTACCTGTCAACTACTTAGGTACGGTATTAATTGCCTCGTTGGCCGAGTGGTCGCAAGTGCGACTGTCGGGCAAGGGTTCGGGATACCCGAGTCGGGCAAAGTATTACTGGGTTCTTTAAAATAATTCTCAGTAGTATCACGGAGTCTGTATTAGTGCCTGGTATACAATAGGCTAAGCCTATTTATTACATGGGACTCATAACATAAATAGTGAAAAGTGAGTGTTACATTCTGGCATTAAGTGCTATAATGTGCACCTCTGCCTACCCCTTCGGGGATAAAAGGTGTTATGTGTATTTGCCTGGATATTTAATTATGTAACTTCACGAATAGGCCAAAAGTAAAAGTTTTAATCAAGGCACGTACTGTGTCTGTGATACGAACTACAAATACTTACTGAAAAAAGTACCTACCAATATGAAAATTGTAACGAATAAATAAGTACCTACTTATTTCTTTTTAATAAGAGTAACGATGGAGTTCCTTATCTGTTCTTTTATCTCGATTTTAGAAAGATCTATTGACTGACGAACAATCCAAATATGCCCTAGAAACGCAAAGGAGTCCGTATATACCAACTACTTAATAGAAAAAATGCTTTGAAATAATTTTAACTTAATCTTCCGCTACTTAAATTTAAATCTACACGACAACCTTAATATTTTATACTTACATATTTGTCTGAACTTTAAAAAAACGGACCTCTGAGTTTGTTTCGGCATTCCTTCTCAGAGTAGTCAGTTAGGAAATGTCGAGCTCATCGTTCGCTTGATAAAATTGACGTGTAAAAGTGCTGCCTTGTAGCCTATTTGAAGAAATAAATTCACTTGTTGTCTTGCACATGCTGAACTGGTCTCATTTCACGGCAGACTCGGGCCATAAACATAATAAAATAACCATCAGTGTCTTTATTTTGAGTGGGAAAAATCATCCAATTGCTTGTCTCGCCTTGGGTTAGGCGAGAGGCAGTGTCAGTGTCGCTGACTTAAAACTACCCCGTTCCTACTCCTGCTTTTAGCCTTCTGCGGCATGGCAACCTGTTAAGCCTTCCGCGGCTCCGCATCAGCTCTAATGTGCCCCATCTATCAGTACCTTCTAATAGAATAACACCTGTACATGTCACTTGTTTTTTAGCGTGAAATAAAGACATTTTCTTTCTTTCTTTCTCCTTTCTAATCTAAGGATCTACGTGATTTTTGAGGCAGTGTTAAGACACGCCTTTGATGTAAAATGAAGAATATAACTAGTCATTTCTTTAGGTCTACGGTGATTTGCTGTGGGAGTCCCAATATTTTCCCCAAGTGGTTTCCATGAAGTTTTTCGAACAGAAAATGGTAAACAATTTCTTTCTCTTGTTAATAGCAAAATATAAAAACGGTCGTTAAGTCGAGAGACCTATTCTATTATTAGGTACCACCCGAAGAAATGTCTATATTCGAGAATAGGATAACCCCTTGCGATGAGTACGGGGTAACGACATTACCAGAAACTAAGTAATGCTTTTCAAACTTACCCCTTACCTACTTAATAATTAGGGGTGATGGCAATGTGATAAAAACTATGGTAGCTTTAACTCGTCGAGCACCGTCATTATAGACACAATTAAACTGTCAAACACCAAGCGGTCACCGGTGACCGCAACCTATTGCTCTAAAATTGTGTCTACAAAACCGGTACTCGAACGAAAACGAAAAAAGAACAATAGGTTGCGGTCACCGGTGACCGCTTGGTGTTTGACAGTTTATTGTAACTAATGTTTTTGTACCTATTTTAAGGGCAACAAAATAAGATGTTAAGCTGGTTTCAAGATTACTAAACTATTTCCTAATTTTCTTCCCTCTCAATTAAGATTAACTTATTTTACAAATAAGTAAGAGAAAGGCTCAAAATTGTTATACCTGCCATATTTATTACTTAAATAATACCTATCTTTATGGAACTAACTCATGGTTACGCAAAATTTTCATAAGAATTTCAGTTGCTCCTATATACGTGTTTCATTTTCTACACGAAGGCTTTTTAAATTATTATTTCATTTTCAAATTAATTATTACTTCACTTCTGTCATAAATCCTTTTTATTTATCGACCACATAATCCTAATACTTTATAATCATAGATTTAAAAGTATTTTACTGTTATTATTTTCACACTCAACTTCGTGGCATCACATTTTGTTATTGTGTTGTTCAAAAACTAATCCTTTTTAGCACTAAAATAAATTATAATCCCTTCGTAAACAGCATGTACAATAATATTATAGTGTCAAAAATAATAAATAATCTAATTTTGTAATAATATAAAGAGTAAAATCGTTCCCCTTTACAAGCGCGCGCCCTACGCTCTCTCCAATATTTAGGCCTAAACGAACGGATCAGCGGACTAAAGAATTCCGCGCTCCGCTGTTCGCCTAGTACATATTGTTATAATTATTGCTTCATTATTACCCGTAATACTATTATAACTTATAACTGAGCATTATTAATAATATTGTTTGTAATATAACATTGGTATTAATACATCGACTGTAATAATAAGCGAAATTATAAATGTCTGGCGAGAAGTCGAGAGGTTTGGTGAATTGTTTCCTACTTTAAATCACAATTTGGTTCTGGAAATAGATCTGTTTATAGGACCATTTATTTGTCTTTATGATTGATGTTTTAAAAGACATTAATCAGAGGTTGTTTGTGTAATAAAGGTAAGATTGTGTGCTCAAGTGCCTAGTTCAACTTGTTGTATGTTTGATTTGATAAGAGAACTAGACAAATATTGAAACAATTGAAACCAATCATTATTGAACTTACTGAAATACAATTCTAATTAATATAGTAGATTAATTACTTGAAATACTGGCTCAAAACTCATACATCAAGTTGACATACAATGATTTAGGCCTACAATTAGGTACGCTCAAAACGGCACACTGATCTTGATAATATTAATTGCAAAAAAACGTACTTGGAAATGAATAAAAACTCCTTTCTAATTTATTCTTAAAAATTCAGTTTGTATCGGCCGCTTTCTCGCGGGTCACGACTTCACAACATCCGTTCTCTTCTGAATGCACAATAGGAATACTGACATCTCTTTCTAACGTACCAGTTTAAAGTATACTTGTCTCTTTCCCCCCGTCACGCGACGTTGTCAATCCTCCGTGCCGTACGCGGTGACCTTGTCGTGATGTGTTCACGATACGAACACTAGGTATAATTACTGAAGATTTATAGTTTAATTTACGACCACACATTCTTATTACTTGAGAATAAAATGTTATGGATGAGCTGTGACGTAATTCGGTAATTTGTTATGATTTTTAACATGTTTTCGACGTTGTGTCAAGTGATTCGTTTAGGTAGGTAGGTGATGTCATGCTGTCATCGTTATGTTTTAAAGAATGGTTAGTAAAATGTGGTTTTGTAATGAAGTTGGAAGACTGTGATGTATGTGATGATTGTGATGATTAAATGGTAACTACATATTAGCTCCTATGAGTACAAAAGACTGGAAATTAATAATAATTGTACATTAATATCCTGATTTAAGAAAAGTTTTTTTATTTTCATTCATTTAGTTTCGTAACGTAGCAAAAATTGACTGTTTGATGGGGAAAATGGTAGTCAAAGATTATCTGTGTAAGGTAGTGAATGAAAGTTCCAAAAAAAACACGACATATCGTTAATCCCGGTTGTCGAAAAAACATTCAAAATAACAAAGTACGCGGGATACGTATTACGGGAAAAAATGAAATTGATTAAATTACAATAACTAAAGGTTGATACCTGACTACGATAGTGTGGTCACCCTTCGAACTGCATGAAGTGTTGATGATAACCACTCATGTCATCATGGTCATGACATTGAGCCTAATCTAATTAGAACTCGGGCAACCCTAACCCAAGCTGGTTAGGGATAGGGTATGGGTTAGATATATGTAAAATATCCTCTTTGAACCATTTTCCTTACCTTCTCGCGGATATTTCTTTTTCATTCATTTCTGTCTCTGTTGGTTAAAAGTATTCTCTTAACAGGAATTAGTAGCAAGCATAAAATATAGACACAGGTAGGTATATCTAATTCTAATGTAACTATAAAGCGTGGACTGAGGACAATGTCAGACTCGGCCAATCAAGCGATGCTATTTTATTGCAAAGGTCATTTGGTGTAGGGGGCGTAGGGGCACTAATAATACATTATCATCTGATGATGACAATATTTATAACAAACCACCTGATAAAAGAAATGTACCTCGATCGATGGTAAATAATCGGTGCCTATGGATACTCGCAACACCAAAGGAGATACAGGTGTGTAACTGGCCTTTTAAAAAAGAAACTTGAGAGAAGGGATACACTTGAAACTTTAGAATCTAGATAAGTAATACTTTAGATTTTCTGGATGGGATTGACATTATATTCCGTAATACAAACTCAATCAGAGAGAGATTATGGCATGTAAGTATCTAGCTATGTAGGTATAGTGAGAGACACGATCCGGTATAATTGGCGTTTGTCTAGACAAACAGATTACAGATACTTACATTGATTAGAGTATTCATAGCAGTTAAATACCAAGAGATATAATAGTTAGCTTTGATGATAGATAGCACAATTATAATACTCAGCGATTGTCAATTTTTTAGGCATTTTTTGTTCGACTTATTTTTAGATAGGGTTATTATTTCGTTTCATTACATCTCCGTGACATGTTCGGGAGTATTCTGTTTCAAATGCGTTATTATTATTGTAAATAATTACTTTTTGTTATTTTACCTGTCGTTATGTCTGTTATGACTTGACAATAATAATTTAAAAATTAATATGAATAAAACAAATGCAATGAATTACAGTCAAATACCTCAAAATTCAATTCAATTTAAAGTAATATATAAAAATAATGTAATTAAAGAAGTAGAAACAGCCAAATTCCTTGGTTTAAAAATTGACAATAGACTCAATTGGAAATGTCATACTGAAGAGCTTTGTACAAAAATAAGTAGCTTATCTTATGCGATGTATAAACTGTCATCAACAGTGAGCAGAGACGCGTTATTGACGGCATATTATGGGCTGATAGAATCGGTGCTTAGATACGATCTAATATTTTGGGGAAACTTGACCAACACGGATATGGTATTTAAAATGCAAAAACGCTGTATCCGGGCCATGTTCAGGATTAAAAATACTGACAGCTGCCAACCTGTTTGTTAGGTTCATGTGAGTATACACTATTATGGGTTTGAATATGTCCCTCGTTTAACCTAACATACCGTATAATAAAATTCCGCATAATTTGAAAAATATTAATAATAATAATTTGTTCAAAAAAGAACTAAAAAAATTACTTATTTAGCATTGGTATTACCATATTAAGTATTTTTTAAATGATAATTTATAAGTTCATTGTTTCATAATTATGTTTTAACTTTAGTTGTCTCTTTAATAGATTTATAAATTTTATAATTATTTTGTACGCCAATTGTGGCAAAACATGTTGAGACGTTACAGTGTTTATTTTATCATCTGCATATGCATTGATATGTATAATGTTACCCACACATGTTTATACAAATAAATATATCTTTATCTTTATGTCCCAGTGGCCCGCAGGTTTAAGACGCCCACTTCTCATGCACGAGGGTGCGGGTTCGAAACCTACAAACGGCAAGTACTAATGTAACTTTTTTCGAGTTATATGTACTTTCTAAGATTAATCAGACACCACTGACAAACGGTGAAGGAAAACATCGTGATCCTAGCCTTATAATTTCTAATTATAAGTTTGAAATCACCACCCGCATTGAGCAAGCGTGGTGATTAATGCTCAAACCTTCTCCGTGTGAGAAGAGGCTTTGCTAAGCAGTGAGCATTTATAGACTGTTGATGATGATGATGATGATGATGATGTTATTTTACCTTGTATTTAGTAAAGTTATTGTCCTCAATATCGAGATGGGCGACCTCTAGGAACACCCTCTGTCCCACCTGGACGACATAAGACTTTAAATCATGATTTAATTTATGTTATTTAAATTTTAAATTATGTTATTTTTCGTAGGTTGGTGTACCTGTATCAAGTACAGTAAACAATTATACTATAATGATTACAGCAAAAATATATTCACAATAAGTGACACCGTACAATCACTCCAAGAATTAGGAAACATGCTTAAGAAATTAAGAAAGAACATCTACAAAATTAAAGCTAACACTATTGTAAAACCTAAAGAAAATACTTCCAATATGATAACACCTTACTCACATGCAAACGGTGAAGTCTAAATAATCTGGCATCATATTATGAATGGCCCAAAAACGCTCGCGTGCATTGCTTTATTCAAAAACTTACTGCCGAACACGTCCGGGGAATAATTTCTTCTGCTGACATGTAAACACGGATGCCTGGATCAAACAAACCAAAAAGACTTTAATCCTTCTCACGAATAATGAGAAACAAACTCTAGAGCAGCAGGATACAGTTGAAGTTTCCTTGTGCTAGTTTTGGATTTACGTTTTTGGGTCTAGAGAGTTTTGTATTTATTCGTGGTCTATTTTTGGCTGCGGTAGGCGGTCGCTCCAATACATCTTGATTTTTTATATCTTTTTAAGAGCCTTTTTGTAGCTTCGGGCTATGTCTGGATTTAGTCCGTATTTCCGGCTATTGTGTTCGGGTAATTTTTCAATTAAAAAGTCCTTGGTATTTGATTTTAAGGTTACGAGTTAAGAAGGAACGGGTGCGAGTTGTTGACAACTGTTTACAGTTGAAATAAATATGAAATAAAATATTACGCACGTAACTGATAAACCCGGTCGTAAAAATGGACCTGACGATAAGTTAAATTTCTTCAGCATAGTATGCTTTAATATTGTCTATCCTATAAGTACACTTATCTTCACAACGATGCCACCAAACATGTAGTAATAGTTTTAAAGTTATTACTTTTTTAAATTTTATCTTTGCCTGTTCACTGTCTGTGGGCTATGTCATAATGGGACTAAGTACTTCATAATTGAAACCTACGTAATGCTTACACTCTTTTGCATAACCATAATTATTTTTATCCAATTCTTAATTTATTTATTGTAGACGAAAATTAATTTTCAAGTACTACAAGATGAAAGAAGAGTTCTCGTTGGCTGAGTAGGTAAGGTAGCAAGTGCGACTGCCAGGCAAGGGGTCTCGGTTTCGATTCCCGGGTCGGGCAAAGTATTACTGGGTTTTTTCAAAAAAAATCTCAGTAGTAGCACGGAGTCTGGAATTGTGCCTGGTATAAGACAATGGGCTCACCCCCCATTACGTGGGACTCATAACATAAAATGGTGAAAAGTTGGTGTTACATTGTCCAGCGGAATAAGATTAAGTGCCGTAATGTGCACCTCTGCATACTCCTTCGGGGAATGAAAAGGGCGTGTAGTTATATATGTTCAAATACCGCTACAGTATAAGTTTTCAACAGAGTTAGCCTCAAGTTTTCTTAAACATATAAGTAAACTGAGTTCGAACTTCTTCGATATAGGAGCTATAATATTTTATTGAAGTCTATAAAAGTGCACTACACCGATGCCATCTCCCACTTTATTGGTTATAATCCAATTTCGATACGTTTCAGAATTTATATCTCAACACATTTCGTTTTATTTTTCGTTCAACCGTTCAAAGTTATTTGATTGTGTCGTCAAGTCGATTATGTTAGGTTCTCCCATTGCTGTTGCTACAGAGCTGTAGAAGAATTTCATGTGTGACATTGAAAACGAAGATGGTGCAATAAGAAATTCTAAATTAACTACGACAGCTAACTACGACAGCTATGATATGTTTCGCGTTGTGTGTTTTTACAAGAACCAGGTTTTTTTTATAGAATAAGCCGGTAAACCGGTAAACAGGCTTACGGATCACCTGATGCTAAGCAATCGGCGCCACCCATGGACACTTGAAACACTTTTTTTTTTTTTTTTTTTTTTTAAGGGGGGAAAATCATCGAATGACTTCTCCCGCCTGGGTGAGGCGGGAGGGAGTGTCAGACTCTTACTGACTAAAAACCACCCCGTTCCTTCTCCTGCACGTCGAGCCGGAGCCCCGGTTACCCGTTAGGTTCTCCGCGACACACCTGAAACACTAGAAGCATTGCAAGTGCGTTACTGGCCTTTTGAAATTGAGAATTTGAGGGTTGTCGGGGATTCGGGGATTGGAGAGACTGGGGAGGGGGGAGTTAGTTGGGCCTCCGGTAACCTTACTCACACGACGAAACACAACGCAATTGTTGTTTCACGTCGGTGTTCTGTGACACCTGTCGAGCCGGCCCATTCGTGCCGAAGGATGGCTCTCCCACACTTGCACGATTGCACAGGTACGTGAAAACTTTTCTATTCATCTAAATTTTAAACTTTATTAATCAAAACTTAACATAACATAACATAACATCACGCCTTTTATCCCCGAAGGGGTAGGCAGAGGTGCACACAGAAGTGACACCCACTTTTCACTATTTATGTTATGAGTCCCATGTAATAGGGGGTGAGCCTATTGCCATATACCGGGTACATTTCCAGACTCCGTGCTACTACTGAGATTTTTTTTAAAAACCCAGTAATACTTTGCCCGACCCGGGAATCGAACCCGAGACCCCTTGCCCGGCAGCCGCACTTGCGACCACTCGGCCAACGAGGCAGACAGTAATCAAAACTTCAATAATATTAAAATTAACTATTACTAAATTAATAATCTATCTATACTAATATTATAAAGAGGAAAGATTTGTACCTATATTTGTATGTTTGTATGTTTGTAATGAATAGGCTCAAAAAGATTTTTTTTTAACTGGGGAAAATCATCGAATGACTGCTCCCGCCTGGGTGAGGCAGAAGGGAGTGTCAGACTCTTACCGACTAAAAACCACCCCGTTCCTTCTTCTGCACGTCGAGCCGGAGCCCCGGTAACACGTTAGGTTCGGGAGCAGCCATTCTATGATTTTCCCCCCTTAAAAAAAGTCTAATACTTGTGCAATAGTTAATAATGGTAGTTAATATTTATAATGTTGAAGAGATTTGAAACAGAAAATTAGTAGGTAGGTACATTGTACCTTTTTCTCTGGGGTCTTATTCTGTAAAACTGATTTGATTATTTATTCTGTTACTTCACAATGGATGACGTTGTGGCAGAACCCAAAAGTAGAGCCCTGTATTAAGATACGCTAGTACGTCCATCCGTCAGTGTATATTATAAGCCCGCTCCTTAAAATTGCCAAAGATAAAATCTTCGTAGCAACGAGATAATTGAGGTAAGTACATTACGCAATTGATGTTCTCACGGCTATGTAACGCGACGTGACTTATCTGATAAGAGGATGATGATATACAGACGTGGAGAAAGGTAATGAGCACCTTATATTACGTAGATAGATACTACACTGCTAGAGACAGTTCTTTTATGGGATAAGTTAGCAAATGAGCACTCGCAACACTAGACATGCTGCAAATGCTGTTATTACTTCGGTTTTCTCTGAGGCCGTGGGTCACTCGATGGTGGATATCACTCGGGTTACGAGGAACCGGACCGTTCGTGCCGAAGTAACCATGGGTTGAGCCAATGAATAGCTGAAGATCGAGCGTCAGTAGCAGCTCTTGGATTAACCTAAGTACGTCTTATATGCATGTCAGTAAACCAAAATATGCTGCTACTGCTGATGATGGTGAGTAGCAGTAATTTTTTTTTTAATAAGCTGGTTATTTAGCCGACGTGTCACCTGATGGTAAGCAATCGGCGTTGCCCATGGACACCAGGAACACCAGAAGCGATACTCGATCTCGAAATTTCAGAATTGTTATAGGGATTCAGGGATTTTGGGGGGTAATTTCATTTCATTTCTCAACGTACGTTTCATGTCTGTTTTCTGAAAGGCCGTGGTATCATCAGTCCGGTCGAGCCGGCCCATTCGTACCGAAGCATGGTTTTCCCACACTCTTCTGTCTAAATTCTTCGTTGGATAAGAGAATTGCTAAAAACCTGATTTCCTTTTGGTCAAATTATCAGAAAAATAATAGATGCTTTAAAGTAAGTGTTTAAACAATGTCTAAACATATTTGAAGGACAAAAAGATAATCAAATAATATAATCAAATACAAAAGAATTACTCATTAATTCCACCTTTTACTGCAATGGCTTCCTCAAGTCGTTATTAACAGCAGCCGTGTTTACAAAAGCAATAATGTTTATGTTGCTGCAAACTAATGATGCAGTAATAAGATAATTACTATTCTACTGGACACTGCAACACGTATCAACTCATAATTAAATCGCTCTATTACGAAAGCCACTTCAATGCAAAGGTCAGAAAATCAATTGATCTTGCCAAGCATAAATTCCTGCATAGAATTTAAAACATCAACAGCTAACGCCATCTAGTTAAATAAATGCGAACTACTAAGACAGCGTGCGTCGCTTTTCATTGGGTGAAATTGACGTTATCGTCACCTTGACGTATGAGATAAACGTATAAGTAGTTTTGTGTGTTAGAGTGAGATAAAACAATAACAAAGAGGCATCGATTCGGAGGTCAGCCGCGCATGTCAAGTGCATTTCGATAAAAATAAATTGAGTTGCGACTGGTTGTTTGGACGTTTCATATTAGCAGATAAGGAATTCGCGCATAGATGTGTTTTATGTTGCTCGTGTGGGTTAGCTAGATAAAAATTTAAGTAAATTAAAAAGGTACTATTTTTTCCACATACATTTTAACACTCAAACGTACACAATATGTTAGATATATTTTGATGACAAAAAATAATTTCATCTTAAACAATGCAAAATGTACAAAATAATGATAGACCAATCATTCATTGATTACACATTTCTACATTGTTTTTCTTATTTAGAACGGAAAGATAGATATATACCTATTCCATTTTTTTAGACAAGATTAGAATATGTATCACCACATAGACAACTGCGAATACAATAAGATTCATCTGTAGAAACTAATAGTTACTTAATGTCGCGGTCGTGGTGGATTGTACAAATGAAGATAACTCACGCACCCATATCCACACAAAAAAACACATCCAAACAAAAACTATCAGAATACTTCCACTATCGACCTCTCTTTCTATCCTCATATCAACGTCTATTCTCATCACACTCCCACGCTTTTCACTTATCCTCAATTAACAATTACAAAGAACAACTTGTCAATGTATTTTCAATCCTATCTATTAGGTGAAAGGGTTACATTTTTCCTTGAAAATCTTTTTTCGACAGATAAAATATTGTTGCGCCAATTTCAATGTGTGTGTGTGTGTGTGTGTGTGTATGTTTAATTCACGTGTACAAATAAATGAAAAGAGGGAAGTACCTACTAAGGTAATCGATCTCGATTGTGAAAATAATCTCATTTTGTAAGTTGCTCTGTCTCGTTTAGTTGTATAGAATTAGAAGATGAAAAGAATAACTCGATGGAAGGGAGAAGCTGATGAGTTTGTTGAGTATGGTTCACCCTTAAGCGCGTGGATCGATCCTTTTCAGTTGTAGGAAACACAGGGTATTAGATTTCCACGGATTTTTGTGACCAAGATATATCTTTTACCATTTATACATATATAATAAGTGTGCTTTATATAATAATATCTTAAATAACATACGTTTTTTTTTAAACGTTGCCCTACACTAGGATTTTCTCCTGTGTCGTGGGTGCGTTTACAAACATACAAGTTCACATACATTGATTATAAATATTTATTTAAAAAGTAATGTTACAACAAGAGTTTCTGATTTTCTTTTTACCTCTAGACAACATATTTTACATAATGTTGCATAGAAAAATCTTTACTACAAACAATTTATTTGAACTAGAATACCAGTAGGTATCTTGAGTCTGAATATTATTGGACACTGATATTATAGTATTGCTTCTTATTTTTATACAAATTCGCAGTGTAAGACAATAGTCAAGATCCATCGCAGAAATCTTCGCCCGTGTGTACAGGAACTCAATCACACACACAAAGACATTCCACCCTAAACATACCCTTCCTCACACGCCAACGGCACACACAGACGCAATTCCATGACGTTGAACCCTGCACACATATACAAAACAGCATGCAATTTTCAACCTTATAGCTTCGGGGCAGTTCTGAATGTGTCCTACATCCACCGATTCCTTAGATAACCTCAAAATTTCAGTTTTTGACCCGAAGAGATCATGTTATCTACTATGCACAGATTCCTTTGGACTTTGGCCTTCAGTGTTTCCTTAGATACGTAGTAATTCGTTATTTTTATATAGTGTGTCGTTATTGTGTGGTGTGGGTGTGTTGTGGCTGGTATTTGGGACGATTTCGGCCAATATTCGGTAGTGTCTGGATGAGTACAGTTGTAGGATGTGTCGTGCAGTGCGAACCTCATTTGTCTCAGTCTTATGATAGTGTTGGGACTTGGGGCAAGTGGATGATTGGCAGCTGCCCTCGTTGGATAGAATGAGCGTAAGTATTAATACTTAGTCTATTTTTCTCTTATTTTTATGCAAAGTCAAACTATCAATTTTGATAGGAAGCAACTATTATGTATATTTTCTGTAGAAATATATGATGAATTTTTAATATCAACCGTAAAAGGAAAATCTATTGATATTTTCAAAATCATTTTACACTGTAGATTTTCCAACAATTTTCCTCCAAGCCGGTGTCTCATCTCACTGCGAAACATCTCTCAAATATTTTGATTAAAATTTTACAGTATGTACAAGAGTATTAAAATTATGATCGCTGTTATCTATTAATTCAAGGTTGCGTTATCAGGCGACCATGAAAGTTAAATGCAAGGGTGTCCATGGCAACCATATGGATTCAATACCGTGCAAATAAACCTATTATAATAATTATTATCTAACATTTATCTAAACTGATAATAGGAGCTTATTAATGGAATATAATAAGTAATATTGGTTTTGGATTATGTAAGGTTAATTGGCCCATATCGTATTCGTGGTTAGCTAAATTATATAGGGTGAATAATAAATTATGAAAATACATAGGGTGAGTTATTTTGCTACGTTTTTCTTTGACGGTCTTGACTTATATTATACCTAAATATTTCCACTTAAATAATTTTATTCTGGTTTAAGTTACCGTGGTAAGTAGAAAAAGTTATTTTTAATGTTCATTTTTATTGTTCGTTTAGAAGTCGTAAATGTATCGTGGATTTTTAAATGTAAACGGTCAAGTTTATCCATTTTCTAGCAATGTTTTTTGCAATAAATATTCCTAATATTAATCATCACTTACTGATGCTCTTGGTAATTAAAATAGGTACTTATGTAGTCTGTAAGTTTCATTGATTGTTTAATTTGTTTTTTATTGTTTTTCTTCTATTTTGGTTTTCTTTTATTGTGCATCTTCCACCCATTCCCAGATTCTTTTCAAAAATTCCATCCAAAGGTTGTCTGGAAGAAATCGCCGCGTGTGATAAGACCGCCCATTGTACTCAAATTACTATTGAAATGCTTACAATTTTTTCTATGTGTGCAATAAAGTATATATAAATAAATAAATAAAAATACTTAATTAGTAAATGTCACGTGGAAAATGACGTTATGATAATAGGCAGGCGTCCTCAGGCGAGGGTGCTCCGTGAAGATTTCCCACTTTAGTGTTAAAGGGGTGCTTCTTTTCATATAAGTATACTTAATATTATAGACTTATGAGCAAAAACGCAGCGACTAGCGTTTATTCTTGTCCATTGCGTAGTAAATATTCTCTAATATATGGAGTATAAAAGCAATTGGGTACTTGCCAATTAACTAGTCAAATTCAATACTTTTTTCGAACTGTTAAAAACGACAGTTTTCTATGAATTTTGTACGAGATTGTGTATTGTGACGTCACGTTTTTTTACCGTCAAGCAGTATACTTATTTCTTAATATATGCTGGAAAAATACTAAAATTAAGTTGATCAATAAAATCAATTAATGAAAGGATGATTATTTTTTAATATCTAAAGTATTTTATTGAACAGTCGAAACAGTTTATATCCTATATATATAAAAGAAAGTCGTGTTAGTTACACCACTCATAACTCAAGAACGACAGAACAGATTTAGCTAAAAATTGATATGGAGGTAGCTTCGAGCCAGGAGACGGACATAAGATACTTTTTACCCCGTTCGAAAAAAAAAAGTTTAGTTTAGTTTTAGTTTCCGGGAAAACAGAATTGCGCGTACGAAGTCGCGGGCAGAAGCTAGTTTTTGATAAAGGAAAGTACCCAATGTAGTTGCTTTTTAAACACTCCAACATTTTGTTAAAAAAAACAATATTTGTTTTAAAGTTATAGTCGTTTCGAAAAAATGAAAAAAATAATCGGCCCGTGGCTCTGTTTCTTTGTTACCTTGTATTTATAAATATTACACAGGCCACTAACCTCTGGCATTTTGCTAAGAACAAAATTCCGTCTAAACTTCTCAATAGATACTCATCATAATTTTGATAAGCCCTTTTGTAGCGGATTCAAAGTTTCAAAAGGTTACGGTAACGATACATTCCTTGAACCCTTAAATGAAATATCTTTTACGCAGTTACTGTTTTTAATACAATGATTAGTTTTACTAGACTGCCTCGTTGGTCGAGTGGTCGCAAACGCGTCTACCGGACAAGGGGTCTTGAGTATGATTCCCGGGTAGGGCAAAGTATTAAAACAAAACTCAGTAATAGCACGGAGTCTGGAATTGTGCCCGGTATATGACAATAGGCTACCCCCTATTAGTCCCTATTGGACTCATAACAAATAGTGAAAGGTAGGTGTAACGTAATGTTATGTGTTCTGTAGCTACGCTCTCGCGGTAGGCTACCTAACTAGGTAATTGTAACGTCACGTTATTTTAGCGTCAAACAGCTTATTATTTTTTTTAAATTTGCTGGAAATATACTAAAATTAAGTTGGTCATAAAATCAATTAACAAAAGTGTGATTATTTTTTAATATAAATTTATTGTATTGAACAGTTGAAATAAAAAAAATAATAAGCTGTTTGACGCTAAAATAACGTGACGTTACAATTCACAATCTCATACAAAATTCTTATAAAACTGTGTCGATTTTGACAGTTCGAAAAAAGTATTGAATTTAATTAGTTGTCAAATACCGTATTAACGTTCACTTTGGTCCTGGTATTGATCTGGTCTTGATCTTGGTTAAGGTCCAGGTTGGGTATAGGCACAAGTTGTAAATATTTAATCGCCCAGCCTGTCAGGTGCGGGGATTATCGGAAACCTTCTTATGTATAGAAGAGGCGGTACAGTCCAGCTGTGTTGTGTAATTATATGATTTATTTCGTTGTGGGATGCAAGTCAGTTGTTCATGTCGCGAAGAACCTAATGTGTTACCGGGGCTCCGGCTCGAAGCGCAGGAGTAGGAACGCGGTGATTTTTAGTCAGTAAGAGTCTGACACTCCCTCCCGCCTCACCTAGGCGGGAGCTGTCATTCAATGATTTTTCCCCCTTTAAAAAAAAGTCAGTTGTTTATGTCCCTGAAACGCGCGGGGCTTCAGTGTTCCGGTGTTCTCGTGGTTGTATCTACTGTAGATCCTGGCTTACACGAGTTGTCGACCTCAAAAAAAGTCCAGTAGTCCACGTCCACGGGATTTTGATGACAATGATTGATGATAGGTTATGTTGTACGCAACTTGAAGTTTCCCAATTTACAATCAGATTAAAATGGATATGGGTAAATAGACACCCATTTCATATAGGTACTTATGTTAGACCCTATATGAAGGCCCTGTACACGATATCACATTACATCCTGTTATTATGTTAAACTAAACTCAATATTGTCTGTGTATTAAAGTCGTTAATAGCTAATCAATATGCTGAAACTCGTTCGAAGAAATTTTGCAGTAGGGACGTAATTATTTTAATAACACCATACTTAAGGTCTAAGATTGCTAAATTTAAATTTAAATTTACCGTCAATAATTCATGGACTGCCTCGATGGTCAAGGGGCTGCGATAGCAACTCCTGAACAAGAGGACTGGAGCAAAGCATATATCATTTATTTTCGGTTAAAAATTTGAGTCTCTCGTCTCCCCCTCCCAATCCCTGAATCCCCAACAATCCTCAAATTCCTAATACCAAAAGGCCGGTAACGCACTTCTAACGCCTGTGGTGTTCCAGGTGACCATGGGCGACACTGATTGCTTACAATCAGGTAATCCTTCTGCTCGTTCCCGGCTTATACCATAAAAAAAGGAATGTTTTTTTTAAAGTTATAGAGAGTCCGATTAAATGTTAGAAACTCCGTTTCTTTGCTTTCAAGTTCGTTAAATACGGAGATGCGAAGAACGTAAAAGATTAGGTTAGCTCGACGTGCAGGAGTAGGAACGGGGTGGTTTTTAGTCAGTAGTTTAGAGTCTAACCCTGCCTCACCCGGGAGAAGTCAATCGATGATTTTCCCCCTTAAAAAAGTACAGGAAATACATATTTACTTTTCCTTGGAACTACGACAGTCACAATTCTTCTTTTGATTAATTAATTAAGGCTGTGACATCAATGAGAAATAGTACAGACGTGTCTCTTATACTTATATCTCATCAACTAATAACACATGAAACAGTGTCTGATTCAATTACGTGTCTAATTCTTCTTGTTAGCAGAAATGAGGTAAATAGTAGATATATAATATAGACCAGCTATAATATTTTTGTGACCTTTATTTATTAGCAACGAAGAATTAGAGGTATATGTAGAGATTTCGGCTAACCGGTAAACCGTCCTATGTAGAGGCAACCAGCATAGTCCAGCCATGGACTTGACAGTCACGGGCTGTTGGTATTAATGTTGAGTAATAACATAAAATAACATCATGCCTTTTATCCCCGAAGGGGTAGGCAGAAATGCACACAGAAGTAACACCAATGTGCACACACCACCAGCAGAAGTCCACAATAGGGGGTGAGCCTATTGCCATATACCGGGCACATTTCCAGGCTCCGTGTTACTACTGAAATTTTTTTTAAGAACCCAGTAGTACTTTACCCGACCCGGCAATCCAAACCCATTGCCTGGTAGTCGCACTTGCGACCACTCGGCCATCGAGGCAGTCAGTTGAGTAATAAACATAATTATTATCTTTTACCACGATACCGTTACAAATGATTCACGCTTAACTAAAATAAAATAATAATTAAAATAAAACAATGGATATGACGGGATGTTTCACTCACTGATATCACCAAACATAACCAATTCTGTCATAATATCATAATAGATATTGTGTTATGGGATTATTTATCTCTGTTTTAAATACAAAAGTATACTTTAACTGGTATTCGTAATTAAATTTTATTAATTCGTAGCTACTACGGAAATTAGACAAAGGGAGTTTTAAAAGCCCTATTAGCTCCAAAATTGTGAGGTAGAGCCTCTAGACAAAAAAAAATCTTATACCGCATAACATACGAAGACTTTTTGTTTGACAATTTCCAAAACTATTAGATGGTATATTTTGCCTAGGGATGTGCTGTAACAACCGTTGCAGTACAGTACATAAGTACATAACATAACATAACATAACATCACGCTTTTTATCTCCGAAGGGGTTGGCAGAGGCGTACATTACGGCACTTAATGCCACTGTACAATATAACACCCACTTTTCATTATTTATGTTATGAATCCCATGTAATAGGGGGTGAGCCCATTGCCATATACCGGGCACAGTTCCAGACCCCATGCTACTACTGAGTTTTTTTTAATACCCAGTAATACTTCGCCCGACCCGGGAATCAAACCCGAGACCCCTCGCCCGGCAGTCGCAATTGCGACCACTCGGCCAACGAGGCAGTCACTACGACTATAAGTACATATACTTTTTATTCCAATTCGATTCTCACGGCTTCAGATAATGGCAAAATCATCCTCAAATATTGGTACAATTTATTAGGTTTTTTTTTTTTTTTTTTTTTTTAAGGGGGGAAAATCATCGAATGACTTCTCCCGCCTGGGTGAGGCGGGAGGGAGTGTCAGACTCTTACTGACTAAAAACCACCCCGTTCCTTCTCCTGCACGTCGAGCCGGAGCCCCGGTTACCCGTTAGGTTCTCCGCGACTCCGAATCGGCATCGGCCGTATTGGGCCCCATCTGTGGTGGTCTGATGGCTCTTTGAGGCGCGCGCGGAACGCGACGCGCCGTACGCTCGGGTCTGTTTCTGGTCGGACGGGGAGCCACCCATGCTCGCCGTCCGCAGGCCCGCGCTTACGGTGGCCGGAGATCGTCTCGCGATCCCCGACGCCCGGTGTGTCCTTCGCGATGGCTGGGTTGCGAGGAGGCAGCGCTTCGCTGCCTCACGCGTCCCGCCTCCTCCTTAGCTAGCATCACTGCTTCGCAAAAGGAGGAGACGGCATCCCAGTCCCCCTCGCTCCGCATCATGGCCTGCACTAGGCCCGGACGCGAGAGGTCGCCATCGCCGATCACTTCCCTGAGGACACGGCGGTGCTCAGCCCACGAAGGGCATTCTCCCACCGTGTGTTCCACCGTGTCCTCAGGGCGGTCCTCGCAGTGATGACACCCGGGCGTTTCCTCCCGCCCCATCAGACACAGGTACCTCCCGAAACTTCCATGTCCGGTGAGGACCTGCGTCAGGCGGTAGGTGAGGACGCCGTAGCGTCTCTCAAGCCACTCCTCAAAGAGGGGACTTACCGCTGCGATGGCAGCGAGCCCAGCCCTCGGTTGCGACAGTCGTTGCTGCCATTCCGCCATGAGATCGCGCCGGAGCTCATCCCGCCACGCACCTATTTGGCGCGGCAGCGGGGTTTCGCCCCGGCGACGTGCCTCCGCGCGCATGCCGTACACGCGCGCGAGCACCTTCGTCTCCAGATCCCACGGCGGTAATCCGGCAAGGAGGTTCGCCGACTCCCCAGAGATCGTGCGGTATCCGCGGATCATTCGGATCGCCATGACCCTCTGTGCCATGAGCAGCGTCCGAGCGGGACGCCGCAACAGTTTTGGCGCCCAAACAGGGGCGCCGTAGAGGGCCATGGACCGCACGACCCCGGCGTATAACCTCCGGCAGGAGGCGTTTGGCCCCCCGAGGTTGGGGAGGATGCGTTTAAACGCAGCCCCCGTCCTCTCCAACTTTGGGGCCAAACGTCGGAAGTGTTCTATGAAGTTCCACCGACTGTCGAGGACGAGTCCTAGGTACTTCATCGTCGTCTCGACGTCGATGGTAACTCCTCCCGCCGTTATTTGGGACCCACCCGGAGGTGGCGCGTTCCCGCGGCCATGAAAACACATGGCCTCGGACTTGTGGAGCGCCACCTCGAGTCCCAACTGCCGGATTCTCTCAACGACTGTCGCAACCGCTGTCGCCATTAAGTCGGCCGCCGCCTGGTGTGACCTCCCGTGCGCTAGCACCAGCGTATCGTCGGCGTAGCATATTGTGCTAACGCCGTTCGGGAGGTCGGTGCGCAGCACCCAGTCATAGCCGATGTTCCACAGGAGCGGCCCCAGAACCGAACCCTGTGGAACACCGCGTGACATCTCTCGCCGGTTCCACTCGCCCCGGTGACCGGGGTAGCTGACGGACCTGTCCGTCAGGTAAGCCTCGATTACACGACGGAGGTAGGTAGGCACCCGATGATATCGGAGTGCCTCCAAGATGCAGCTCCAGGGCAGGGAGTTGAAGGCGTTGGCGATGTCCAGAGACACCGCCACTACGACCTTACCCCTGGACACTGCAGTCCCCGTCGTGAGGTCTCTAACGCGCATGATGGCGTCCACCGTGGAGCGCCCTCTGCGGAAGCCGAACTGGCCGTCCGACAAGTCCGGCCCAATGTCCGTCAGGTGCGCGACGAGGCGGTTCGAAATGATTCTTTCGAAGACTTTCCCCACCTCGTCGAGCAACACTATGGGCCGGTACGCGGACGGAGAGTCCGCAGGGCGCCCCGTCTTCCGCACGAGGACCAGTTTTCCCGCTTTCCAGAGAAGCGGGAACTGGCCTCTCTCCAGACATGCGCTGTAGAGACCAATCAATCGAGGCCCGAGAGCCTCTGAGGCCAGGACCCATGCCTTGCCATGCAGGCCGTCGGGTCCTGGGGCGGTGTTCTTGGCGCCCATCCGGCGCACCGCCGCTCTCAATTCTGCCTCGGTCACCTCTGGGACGATGTCGTCGTCGTCGTCGCTGTAGCCCGCGTCGGGCACCGCAGGGGGCGGAGTCATATACGGAGGGGTGAACCCCCTCCACAGTCGAGGGAACAGGGTGCCAATCACCTCCTCCAAGACTTCTTGCCGGAGACTCTGGGTGAGCGGGGGAGCCCAGGCGCGGAGCTTGTCGCGTACCATCCGGTACGGGCGTCCCCACGGATCTCTGTCCAGAGTCCCCAGCATCTCTCGGCGGGCCTCCTCCTTGGCCCGCAATATCTCCACCTTGAGGAGGGCCTTGGCCGCCCTGTATCCCTCGTACAACTCCGCCTCTCTCGCCTCCGCATTAGGAGGACGGATGCGGCGCCTGCGGTGCCTAGTGTACTGGCGTCGCGCAGCAGTGCACGCCTTGCGTAGAGCTGCTAGCTCTTGCGACCACCAGTACACCTGGCGCTTTTGTTGCCTCGACCGGATCCGGGGCATCGCCACGTCACAGATCCTGGACATGGCGTCCTGGAGCCACTTGGCCTCATCGTCTATGTCGGCAGGCCTGACCGGTGGTATCACCCAGGCCTGCACGATGGCGGCTTCCAGGAGCAGCTCCCGGTCCAGCTGTTTCAGCGCCCAACGCGGGCCACATGGGGCCTGTCTGACCGGCGGGTCTGCGGACTCGGCGGAGACGTCGAACCGGATATACCGGTGGTCGGAATACGTCTCCACCTCCTCCATGACGCGCCAGTCAACAATACGCGGTGACAGAGCAGGGCTGGCGAACGAGATGTCCACCACCGACTCGCCCTGCATCCGCACGCACGTGGGGACAGAACCCCGGTTCAGGACGACTAGGCCTGTCTCAAGGGCCCAGTCTTCCACCATCCTACCCCGGACGTCGGTGAACCGGGAACCCCAAGCCAAGTTTTTGGCGTTGAAGTCCCCGAGGACGAGCACGGGGAGGGAACGGAACCCGACGACGACGGTGACTAACTCCCTCAAGGAGTTGTGGAACTCGGCGAGAGTTCGGTTCGGAGAGAAGTACACGCCCACCACAGCGAGCTCTCCGAACCGTGCTGCGACACAACCCCGGCCTCTTTGAGCAGCCTCAAGAGTCGGGGTACCGGCGGCGGCCGACGAGATGATGGTCACCGAGCCGTCCAAGTCCGCCACCCAGTGATCCCTGGGCGGGACAAAGTACGGCTCGGAGACCACGGCGACGTTGATCGACCACTGCGCCATGCTCTGGAGCAGGAGATCCTGAGCAGCGGCGCAGTGGTTGATGTTCGCCTGGAGGAGGCGGAATGGAGCCACTATTGACAGTCCATTCCGACCTCCTCAGTGGCGGCAGCGGCGACTGCGGTGGCAGTGGCGGCGGCGGCGGCGGAAACGGCAGGGGCGGCGGAGGGCCTACCTTTGCCCTTGGGTTTGGCGGGAGGGGAGCAGCCTTTGCTCCCGACCCGGTGATTGGCCGGCTTGCCAGCCGCCGCACATGCGTTGCAGTGCAGCGGGGCGTTGCACGAGCCGGCCTTGTGACCGGGCCGACCGCAGCGGAAGCAACAGTCGCTGCGGTCCACCTCCGAGGTGCATTTGACACTCACGTGCTCCCCCACGTGACAGCGGTAGCACCTCAGAGGCCGGGTCTCGAGCAGCTTGACCTGCGCCGAGACCCATCCCACCAAGAGCCTTTTGCCCTCCTTTAATGTTTTGGCCGCTGTGACGGGGCAGCTCACCACCACCGTGCGCAGCCCCGAGTTGTCCGGACGTATGGCGCCCACCCTGACCTGGTCAGCAGGGCACCCTCCCGTCCTGGCCACAGCGGCCACCACCTCACTCTCCGTGACGGAGTCGTCCAGGCCCAGAATCCTGACATCCAGGCATTTGGTGGGCCTGGACACGCGGGCCTCGTCCGCACCGAGGCACGCCCTAAGCCTCTCGGCCAGGGCGTCGGCCGATGGGCCGCTGGTCGCGCCGGGGACCTCCAAAAGACGGGCTCCGGTAGCGGTCACCTTGACCGCGAACCCGTCCGGGGCCCCGAACTCCGCAGGAGTCACCGCCCCCTTTAATTTGGCGAGGACGTCGCCATACGTAACGCCCCTGTTGACCGCCTCGGGCTGCAGTGTAATTACTACAGCCGCGGTCTTAGGGGCGAGGAGCAAGGCAGCAGCGCGTTTCTCCCTGCGCTGCTGCTGCCGTCGTTGCCGCTGCGCCTTTTTTCGGCGCTTCCGGCCCTCCTTGGCGACTCTCCTCGCCTCGCCGGCGATTTGCCACCCGCCGCCGTCCTCTGCTTGCGGGGCGGGTTCCGCCGCCGCCGCCGCAACCCCAGCCTGCTGGGCCGGAGTGCCCCTCCTCTTTTTGCGCCCAGCGGGCGCAGGCGCAGGCGCCGTCGGCGCAGCTGGGGTCTGCGCCGGCGGGGGCGCCGAGGCCCTCGCTGGGGCAGCCGTTCGCACCTTTGTCGGCGGTTGGGAGCTGCGGCTAGCCTGACCCGAGGTCGAAGGCTTGGCCGCAGCGGCCGCGTACGACCGCGGGACCGCGGGGGCGACCTGACTCGCCGCGAGTGGGGGCGCAAGAGCCTGCCCTCCAGCACGTCGAAACGTCGCTGGAAGGCAGCCATCTCCGCCCGCAGCAGTCCGACTACGTCGGCCTCCGCCGGGGGCTGGGGGCGACTGCCGCGAGCAGCGGCGAGCTCGGCCCTGGCCGTCCGCAGCTCGGCCTCTAGAGCCGCATTGGAGGCCGCCAAGCGCGCCAGCTCTCGCCGCATCTCGGCCAGCTCGGAGCGCACCTTACCCGCAGTGGGCCCCGCACCCTGCTCCAAGGCCGCCTCGGTTATAGTGGCCGCCGCCGCCCTGAGGAGGCGGAGCCTAACCGGCTGGGATTTACCCATCGCCAGCTTGTAAAGCTCCGCCGTAATGGCCTGTTGGAGGCCCCCGGAGCAGCTCTCGCTCTCAGAGCCGCGCTCGCCCTCCGACATCTCCACGCCGGACATCTCGGCCGCAGAGGACTCCGAACGGGCAGCGCTCGAGAGAGCCCTGCCCTCCGCGGCCAGCTGCTCGGCTGACTCCGCGCAGGCAGCTGGTGCCGGTTTCCGGCGACCGCTGCCCTTGCCGCCCCTACCCCGCGCTGCCGTGGGGACCTTGGAGGGAGGCGCCTCCTGAGCGCCGGAGGACGGGGACAAACTGTCCTCCTCCAGCCTGGGGCGTTTGAACGTCCCCGTCGCGCGGCGGCGTGAGCCTTTCGAGCTCACGCTCAGCCGCTCCGCTAATGTCGCGTCGGACTCTGAGTCCGACCCCCTCCGACTGGACTCCCGTGTGTGGGGCCTGCTGGACGAGTCCAGCGCCCCACCACGAGTCCCGGAGCCACTTGGGCTCCCTTCTCCTGCTACTGCAGGCGAGCCAAGCTCACCCGCACTCTCCTCCTCCGGTTGTGTGGTTTTTATTTTTGTATTCAACTCCATAAAGTTCCCACGAGTATGGGGGAAATATTCGGTCCACCCAGGCAGTGCCCCCTGTACCTGGGTAAGTGAAAATTTGTTTCCCAACTAGAGGGTCCACTGGTCCCCTAGCTGGGGGTGCGCTCGCGACTGACACTACTCCTCAGCCATGCATACTCTCGCCGCGCACCAGAACTTAGTATTAGAGGAATTTTTTATAGAGGTTATCTTCCTCGCGGTCCGGGCGACCAAGCCAAGACCCTCGTCCCGTTCAGAGTCACAAAACATGACCGTGACCTCCTTACGGATTACGATATCGACGGCTGCAATCGGGGACAGCTTGTGTCCCGATGCTGCTCGCTGGCAGGGTGAGTGCACAACGAGCACCGCCCTTGCCTCTCCGCCACGCTCTCTGCTAAGTTCAGAGAGACAGGCGGAGAAACGCCCCACGGAAGCGCGGGCCATGAGCGCACAGCCCGCCGCCTCCAGAACCCTATCGGGTTCGCCCGCCCAGTCCAGAAGTCTGCTGCGGGCGACAGTCACTCCAACCCTATCACCCCCGCTAGGGAGACTGTCGCCCGCACCCAGGGTGCACCACGGGGAGGTCTTCTGGCACCGCACCCCACAATTTATTAGGTTAGGCTAGAAATAAATAACTTATTGTCAACCTCTGAGTTAGATATAAGAAAAATAACAACATATATATCACGTAACCGATGCCATTAGGACATTTTGTTTTATTTGTAAAGCATACATCATCCAAGCTACGAAAATCTGACACCCACACTTATACCATTAGGTATATTGTTTTGCTCACAGCTTCACTTGCGATAACATCTATAGTTTTCGATGTAGGTATTTTTTATATTGCATACCATATCGTGTTACCTACTATAGGCATAAAGCTAAGTTACATTTATGCACCGTGTAAGGTACGGTGACATCTGTTAAAATGAAGTTAACATTTTTAAAATAAAGTTGACATTTTATCATCAAATATCCAGTAATCAAACAAACTGGGTTTTTACAAAATTCTCAGTAGTAGTACGGAGTCTGGAATTGTGCCCTTTATATGGCAATAGGCTCACCCCCTGTTACATGGGACTCATAACATAAGTAGTGAAAAGTGGGTGTTACATTGTACAGTAGCATAATGTGCACCTCTGCTTATCCCTTCGGGGATAAAAGGCGTGATGTTATGTGTTATGCTATCCAGTAATCTTTTTTTTTATTTTTTATTCTCTTATAATTGGTAAGGGGTTTTTATCCACATGGATATGTCAACCCATCCAGTAATCAAAGTCTAACATATATAATTTAAACAAAACAATAAAAAGTTGAAATAAAATAATTAAGGTCAAAATACAATTGAAATCAAAACAAAATATGTAGGTAATTCAAATTCTTGTTACCTAAGTCCAATATTTAAAATGAGCAAATTTTTCACAGACCAAGAAATTTTAAAAACAATGCCTTACTTTTGTAAAGAAAACTCCACATAATCGTCTATTTCACCCTATTCAAATTATTCACACATATATTCTAGCGCAAAAATCCCCCAATCGGTTCCTAAATCACACCTATCTCCATACCCAAATCCATCGAAAACAGCGCCGCAGTTTTCGCATGTCAAACCCATTTAACCAATGTTACAGACAGAATTTCTTTGTTCTTTTTTCGATATCTGCGACCCGTCCTATTCGACCCCGGTTAACGACCCTGCCAATCGTAAAACATCCGATTACAAAGGTTAGGTTAGATTACAAAGCGTGTTTATTGCTGTGAAGCACTTAGAACGGTTCTGTTTAGCACGCAATGTATACGTTACTTATATAAACGGTTATTGCTTAAGGAAAATACTTTGAAAATAGATTCTGTTATTTGCATGCAATGCATTACTCAGTCAATTTTTATATTTGAATAAGTCAGTAGAAACAGAGATACGAGAATAAAACATGAAGGTCATTTCAAAGACGTGTCTTTTTGAGCATTTTTGTGAAGTCTCGTAGGCGGAGTTGTTGCAAGTGCGATTCCCGGGTAGGGCAAAGAACAACAGGGTTTTTAAAAAAAATCTCCTTAGTACCACAGAGTCTGGAATTGTACCCGGTATATGTCAATAGGCTCACCCCCTATTACATGGGTCTCATAACATAAATGATCAAAAGTGAATGTTACATTGTACAATGGCATTAAGTGCCGTAATGTGCACCTCTGCCTACCCCTTTACTGATAACAGGCGTGATGTTGTATATATATGTCTACTTATTTATATTTAGCAATGTTACCTAAACGGTATAAAACTACAAAGAATACTGATAATTAACAAGGAAAGGGAAGAACTTACTTACGGATGGTTAGTGCTTAAGATAAATTTTCCAAAATTCACAATTCACAAAAAATATCCAGATAACCATGCACTCGAAATAACCAATTGCAAACAAACCTTGATAAATCTTTATCTCTCACTTCTTAACAGACAAAAGTTCACAAGTGAATTATATTAAATTGAATCTGGAGGTACAACTCAAAATGAAATTAAACCCATGAATAACTGATTAGAACGAATTCCCAAATTTCCAAAGCTTTGAAATCCCTCGATCGTTTCGTATTAAACTTGAGAAATATAAGTACCTATTTTACAAAGGTACAATTGGCAAAAATTCTCATAACCCTACAGATAGAACTTGAGTTTATTGACCCAATACTTTAGTAGGCATAATAATATTAGACTGGTTTCTAAACGCGACTAAAAAAATCAATTTCTGAACGAATTTTGGAATGTTACTTGTTTTCTACTACAGTTTTTAATTTTTTTTATGGCATAAGCCGGTAAACGAGCAGACGGATCACCTGATGGTAAGCAATCGGCGTCGCCCATGGACACCTGGAACACCAGAGGCGTTACTAGAGCGTTACCAGCCTTTTGGGGATTAGGAGTTTGAGGATCGTTGGGGATTCAGGAATTGGGGAGATTGGGGAAGGGGAGGGTAATTAGGCCTCCGGTAACCTCACTCACACGACGAAACACAACGCAAGCGTTGCTTCACGTCGATTTTCTGTGAGGCCGTGGTATCACTCGAGTCGAACCGGCCCATTCGTGCCGAAGCATGGCTCCCCAACACTTTAATATTTTACTTTAATAATTTTTTAAGAAGCAAATTTCACTCACTTTAAAGTCGTCTTCAAAAATAATTCTGTCTCAATCAATTCTTTACTAAACGACAGAGATAAAGCGATGTTTAAGTTCACGTTAAAACCGAGATTCGTTTCAGTACCCAGACTTAAGACGAAGCAAGTTTTTGCTTTCCACGACCAATATTGACTCTGTATGTCTATCAATCACTCAGTCACTCCGTCACTATGTCACTCGGTTGCCAGCAAACCAAGAGTTTTACATAAGATATATTGAAGCTGCAGGTTGACTCGTGTTTTCAACTTATTTATCTCTGCTACTTTTGGATAATGTTTTCAGAAATAGGTTTTAAACTAGATTGACTGCACGGTTGGCGCGGTAGCTGGGCAACTGACTGCCGCGCAACGTATCGCGGGTTTGATTTCCGCACGGAACAACTCTTTGTGTGATCCACAGATAGTTGTTCCGGGTCTGTGTGTCATGTGTATGTGAACTTGTATGTTTGTAAACGCACGAGAAAATACTAGTGTGCGACAACGTTATTTAAAAAAAAAAAAAAAAATTTGGCTTATGTATTGAGTTTTGAAATTTTTTGAGATTTTTATAAGTTTTTGCTAACACAGTACAAGGGTGGGCTTAATCCTATGGGCATTCTTACTAGCCAACCCCCTGGTGATGGAGTAAGAGCGTGGTCGGTGCATTAAGTTAAAAACTTAAGAGTCTACAATATGAGCCGCGGAGAACTTAACGGGTACCGGGGCTCCGGCTCGAAATGCAGGAATAGGAACGGGGTGGTTTTTAGTCAGTAAGAGTCTGACACTCCCTCCCACCTCACCCAGGCGGGAGAAGTCATTCGATGATTTCCTCCCCTTAAAAAAAAGGGTCTCTAATATAGTTTCTAAAATGAGAGAATACTTAAATTTATATCAATATTATAAACACAAATAAACATGAATACATACAACGAATTAAATACCTACTAAGAGTTCTACGCTAAGGGTGATACGAGATTTAAGTTCGACACTTTAAAAATTTATACAAAAAGTTAGACTTCATGTGAACTAAATAGTTACTCAGAGACACTACCTATTACGGCCTATTAGAGGTGAATTCATTACCCTGATTGATTTTAGCAATCCAAGGTTGTACCTCTATATTACCTACATACTGACTGGGTGTGGTGATAGTTAAGCTAGGTAGACTAACGTTCTCTTTATATTTGCATCTTTAAATACAATATATTTCTCTATTATAAAAAGGTAATTTGATCAAAATGCAAAGTATTACTGAGTCGGGCAAAGTATTACTGAGTTTTTAAAATAAAATTCTCAATGCTTGCTCGGGGTCTGGAATTGTTCCCGGTATATGGCAATATGCATTAATTATTACATTACATTAGATCTATTACATTACATAAAATAAATAGTGAAAAGTGGATGTTATATTGTACAGTGACATTAAGTGCCGTAATGTGCACCTCTGCCTACCCCTTCGGGGGTAAAAGGCGTGATGTTATGATGATGACGACGACGACGATGATGATGATGTAAATATATACGGTGCTCGATATTTTCTCAGATTTAAAAGATTAATTTCGTTCCGACATCGACAGGCTGGTATAATTAAGGTAAGTAGGTACCTGTCCTTTATGTCGACTGTACTTATTTCGGATTAGGCTTAAGAAAGCCGCTTCCGAATTCTCGGAAGATAAGAGCGATTTTCGTAAAAAATCCGTCACAATGTCAGTTTAATATCTTTTAGAACAAAATCCTACATTGTGGGATAAATTATTCTCCCGTACTTTCCGCATACTTTTAAAAATTTTTGCTTAAAAATACCTTTAATTTTTAGATTGTATTTAATATAAAATTATTTAAATATTGTATAAAAACTCCATGTTTATTTTGTAAAATAGATGTTTTGTTCGTAAAATATCTATATCTATACGCCTGTCCATGGGGGTAGGCAGAGACTATGGAACGCCAATTGGTACAATTCTTACATACCTAAGCGATTCAACACCAATACGTAACGTTTCGATGAACAGGGGCCCTAAAAGGCAAGCCATTGCCTCACCGTCTCCTCCGCCGTCGTCAAGTAAAGAAAATGACATTCGTTGTATTATAAAGGAAATAATACCTCTAGGTGAAGAACTTAGCGAAATGTTAGTCAGGATAAATGAAACAATTGTTGGCACTATCAGCAGAGAATTAGAGCCGCTGAGGTTGGAAATGCAGGGAATGCGCGACTCAATGTCCTTCATGAATGAAAAATTCGAGGAAATAAGGAAGAAACAGGAAATCTCAAATGAGCGTATTATGAATTTGGAAGCGGAAAATGCGGAACTGAAGGCAGCAATGGGTGGCATGAGCGAGAGATTTGTCAACTTGGAACAGCAGTCCCGTTCAAATAATTTAGAAGTGCAATGTGTACCTGAAAATAAAAATGAAAACGTATACAAGATAATAACACAACTGGCACGTGTAGTCAAATGCGAAATTAGTGATAAGGACATCCCTCACTGCACACGTGTTTCTAAGTCCAATTCTTCCAGTACTCGTCCCCGCTCAATCATTGTTCAGCTGGCATCACCAAAGCTGCGTGATCAACTACTTGCTGCAACTATACATTTTAATAAGTCAAACCCACAAGAAAAGCTAAATAGTAGCCATCTTGGATATGCTGGACCTAAATCTCCGGTATATGTTGCAGAGCACCTGTCACCAACTAACAGAGCCCTGCACGCAGCTACTAGGATCAAAGCAAAAGAAATGAACTACAAATATGTGTGGGTTAGAAATGGCAGAATATTTGTGAGGAAAAACTAGGGCACCGAACATATTCAGATTAGGAACAATAGTAATCTAAGTAGAATGGTATAACATAGGATGGTTTATATTTTTGTTACATTTTAGTGCAAGTAATGATCAAATACTTTTAGAATTCAATGATATTTTAATTTATTATCAAAATTGTAGAGGTTTGCAAACGAAAACAAAATCTTTTTATTGTAATTTGTGTTGTCAGAACTATGATATAGTAATATTAACGGAAACCTGGTTAAATAGCAGTGTACTGAGTGGTGAGTTGTTTGATGGGCGATATGAAGTATACAGGAGAGATAGGGAGACGGCGGGATTTACAGGTAACAAGGATGGTGGTGGAGTATTGATAGCGGTGAATAAACAGATTAACTCGTCACGTATAGTACACTGGGAAAGTAAGTGTGAAGATCTCTGGGTCACTGTTGATATATCGCTCTCTCAAAAACCTGTTAAAATTGCCCTTTGTGCAATTTACCTGCCTCCGCCTATGAGTCCGGCAACCCTCGAGCATTTTGTCGAACACTGCAACAAGTTTATAGACTCAACAAGTATTCCTACTTGCATTGTCGAAGACTTTAATCAAGGTAAAATCAATTGGGATTTAAAGACTATTAATGATTCTCTGCCTAAAACTAGCCAAATTTTGGTGGATTTTGTAAATATGAGTCACCTGGTACAATGTTAGACTTAAGATTTTTATTTTTTTTTATTTTAGTAAGTCAATATATATGTATAATGCGTCAAGCGTGTCTTTTCATTGTTCTTACATATGCGTACAGTATTGAAATATGTATCAGAGACATTGTACCTCTAGAACATACTTTTTTAAAAGAGTAACGAATGGAGTTTCTTGCTAGTTCTTCTCCATTCGAATCTACGTTTTGGAATGAGCACCTAGCTTCACCTAATTTCACTGACGGACTGACTGACAGACTATTATTTATTTTGTATTTGTTGACGTTTCAAAAGTACCAAACTATGGTTTAATTGAAATAAATGCTTTGACTTTGACTTTGACTTTGAATGTAATCACGTAAAAAAATATTCTGGGCGCGCATTGGATCTGGTGTTGTCTTCGATGTCTAACTGTTCGGTGAGGGAATCGAGTTCCTCTCTGACGGTCATCGATAGACTCCATCCACCCCTTCATATAACTCTTTCATCGGTTAATAATCGTTGTCTGCCATATAATGCCTCCACTCCTAGACCGAATTTCTATAAAGCTAACTATAAAGATATTAATGGTTATCTTAATGATCAAGACTGGCGTGTTCTATTTAACAATTGTAATTATGTAAATGACATGGTAACTATTTTTTACGAACATTTGTACGAAGTAATTGGAAAATTTGTACCAGTAAGAAAACAAAATAATAGTCGTTACCCACCATGGTTCAACAAAATAATGATAAAATCGTTGAAGGAAAAGAATAGGTTGAGGCTACGCTTTAAAAAGTATAAAAATCCTATGGATAAAATCGAATTGAATTTAATCTCTAAGCGTTGTGCAAAATTAGCCATGACCTTGTATAATGATTACCTTAGTGAAACAAGGTATAAGGAGTAATCCTAAACTTTTTTGGAGTTATATAAAAGCCAAACGAGGTGGTCGTGGTGGCCCGGAGGTTTAAGACGCCCACTTCTCATGCATGAGGGTGCGGGTTCGAAACCTACCAACGGCAAGTACCAATGTGACTTTTTCCGAGTTATATGTACTTTCTAAGATTATTTAGACACCACTGACAAACGGTGAAAGAAAAACATCGTGAGGAAACCTGGACTTATAATTTCTAATTATAAGTTTGAAATCGCCAACCCGCATTGAGCAAGCGTGGTGATTAACGCTCTAACCTTCTCCGTGTGAGAAGAGGCTTTGCTCAGCAGTGGGCATTTATAGGCTGTTGATGATGATGATGAAACGAGGTGGATCAAGTGCTTACCCACAGACCATGACTGACGGACAGAATGTAACCTCTAATGTTTCTGAAATCTGCAACCTTTTTGCCAATTACTTCTCGTCCGTATCTGACAGTGGGGAGGAGGTGGATTGCCAGACAGAGTACTTACAGACTCTGAATAGCAACAGTCAATGTTTGAGCGCCCTAGTAATTGACCATGACTGTCTGCTTAATAAACTAAAAACAATTGATATCAACAAGGGGCCGGGGCCTGATGATATCCCACCAATATATATTTCTTCCTGTGCAGCGGCACTGGTTTCTCCTCTGATAATAATTTTTAATGCATCGTTAGCATCAGGTACTTTTCCTTCGGAATGGAAAAAAGCAAGGGTTGTCCCAGTGCACAAATCTGATAGTAAAAACACTATCTCAAACTACAGGCCCATTTCAATACTTTCAGGTTTTGCAAAGATTTTTGAATCTAATATCTGCCCATATCTTCAGCGTCATTTTGAAATATACCTCAGCGACCATCAGCATGGTTTCGTAACGGCAAGATCTACTGCAACGAACTTAGTAAGTTTTACGGAGTCAGTAGTTCAGGCAGTAGATAAAAACAAGCAATTTGACGTAATATATACGGACTCAGTAAGGCGTTTGACAAAATGTCTCATACCATACTAATATATAAACTTTCAGCTTACGGTATATCGGGGCCCTTGTGCAATGGTTTGAATCATACCTGACGAGGCGCAATTTTTGCGTTGTTGTTAATGGATTTAAATCTTCTGAGCAAATTATAACTTCAGGCGCTCCTCAGGGTACACATGTAGCTCCAACTCTATTCAATATATTTGTTAACGATCTGCCCCAGTGTTTTCAATACTCAGAGCCTTTTCTTTATGCTGATGATTTGAAATTTGCACGAATGATTGAAACCCCAACCGATAACGAGCTTCTGCAGAAAGATCTTAACAGTGTAATTGAGTGGTGTAAAAATAACAGAATGCAACTAAATCCTGACAAATGTTACCATGTTAAATTTACAAGGAAAAATAACTACATGGGCACTGAATACTATATTGATCAGGTTAATGTGCGAGAACGCGAAACTATTCGGGACTTAGGTGTGCTTTTTGATAGGAAGGTAACCTTTGTTCCCCACTTTGAACATATAATTAAAAAATCATCTAAAATGCTTGGATTCATTATTCGTAATACAAGAAGCTTTCGTAAAAGTAGTATAAAAATAATGCTGTATAACAGTCTCGTGCGTAGCATATTAGAATATTGCAGTGTGGTGTGGAGACCCCACTACGCCACCCATATGCTGCGTTTGGAACGAGTGCGAAAGCGTTTTGTGTGGCATTTAGCTTTTTGTGAAGGAAAATATAAACAGCTACCTTCCTATGAAACCCGTATGCAACATTTTAAGATGCACACTCTATCCACACGCAGAGACGTCACAGATGCCATATTTCCATTTAAAATATTGAGACATAAAATTAAATATTCGAAATTGTTGGGTCTTGTTGGATTCCATGCCTCATGTAGATACCGAAGAAATATTATTATGCCTTTATGCCCGCCACAACGTAGGTCTGTACTAGGCAGAAACTCACCTAGCCGGAGAACCTAACGGGTAACCGGGGCTCCGGCTCGACGTGCAGGAGAAGCAACGGGGTGGTTTTTAGTCAGTAAGAGTCTGACACTCCCTCCCGCCTCACCCAGGCGGGAGCAGTCATTCGATGATTTTCCCCCCTTAAAAAAAAAAAAATACCTAGGCTATGTGGGATTCTCAATGGCTGCAGTGACTCAGTGGATTTGAACCAGGACAGTATTTCCAAGATTGTTAAGGTAATTGTAAATGGATAAATGAATAATTATGTAAATGAATAATTATTACTGGGTTTTTTAAAATTCTCAGTAGTAGCACGGAGTCTGGAAATGTGCCCGGTATATGGCAATAGGCTCACCCCCTATTACATGGGACTCATAACAACTAGTGAAAAGTGGGTGTTACATTGTACTGTGGTAGAATGTGCACCTCTGCCTACCCCTTCGGGGATAAAAGGCGTGATGTTATGTATGTATGTAAATGAATAATGAATAATTAATTAATTAATTAATTATGTAAATGAATAATTATGTTGTGAATGAAACCTAATGTAACTTGATGAAATCTAATCTTTGTCTGTCTATTCTAATAATGCATAATGTATAAGATGCTAATTGTTTTATTTTTCTTATTATTTGTTGTTGTTTCCTATGTTTGTTCTAATTGTAAAGGTGAACACCACCTTAAATAGATTTCTGTTTATGGGAAACTATTATTTGTGTTTCATAATTTAATTTTTGTGTTAATTTAATAGTTGTGTTTTATGTTTATTAATTTAATTTAATTTAATAATTTAAACTTGGGCTAATACCTAACTATTCTCTTGAGCATGATGTGTTAGCCTTTAATTGATTGTTACACTAGCAAATGCATATTGTATCTAAACCGATTTGTTGTAATATGATGTGTAAACAGTCGTTGGCTGACCTAAATAAATAAATAAATAAAAATAAATACCTTTTTCGTGATATCATATTCGGCCATCAGTATTTTTATACATGCTCATTTTTAGGGGTAGTTAAAATATTTAATTAGGTATCTATATCTGCTGACCTAAACATGTTTTTGTGTTCTGTAGTCTAATAAATGCTTGCCTCATTGGCCGATTGTTCGATTCCCGGGTATGGAAAAGTACTACTGTATTTAAAAAAAAATCTCAGTAGTAGCACGGGGCCTGGTATTGTGCCCGGAATATGACAGCCTATTGTCAACCCCTATTATATAAAACTCTTAGCATAAATAGTGAAAACGTGTATCACTGTACAGTGGCACTAAGTGTCGTAATGTGCACCTCTGCCTACCCTTTCGGCGTGATGTTATGTTATGTTATGTAGTCTAATAAATAACTTATATACTTACATAACTAAAATGTACGTATAAGTATTAATAAACAACAGACATACATAACACAATATCTTTTAATAAACATCGCTTGAAGATCATCTCTTTTACTCACAATCTCTTTCTCTGCCTACCCTAAGAGATTATTTGCGGTTTTTATATTGTATTCATACAACAGAACCGAAATCTATTATTATACTCGTATACAAAAGAAACATGGGACTTTCCATTCATTTGTCATTCTTTATCCCCAATGGTGGGCTTATTTAGATGTTTTGAAAGTAAAGCTGAATGTGTTGCGCGAGTGGTCGCAACGATTGTTGATGATTACGTATTGTGTGCTGGAAAATCTAGGTTTTATAAAATAAAAAGAATTTTTTAAATCGCTCCAGGCATCTTCGAGAAATCAAGTTACGAACATAAAAACAAATACGTTCGAATTGAGAATCACCTCGTTTTTTTTTAATTTGGTTGAAAAATAGATCTTACTGACATGTAAAATAACATCAAACCTTTTATCCCCGAAGTGGTAGGCAGTAGTGTACATTATGCCACTGTACAGTGAAACACCTATTTTTTACTATTTAAGAATGTTACGAGTCCCATGTAATAGGGGTGAGCCTATTGACATGTAAACTGCTGTATTTACTTTGGCTTCTAATAAGTTCTTATATAATTATAAAAAAGAAGACCTTTTTCGCGTCTATCCATCTTTATAAACGCGATAAGCTCAAAAACTACTGAACAGATTTTTGTATAGTTTTCACCAAAAGATAGTATGATTTCCAAGGAAGATTTATGTTTAAAAGTGTATAGGTATATGTATTCTTTATGGTATTTTTTAAGGGGGGAAAGTCATCGAATTACTCTTACTCTTAATTACTGATCCCGCCTGGGTGAGGAGCGAGGGAGTGTCAGACTCTTACTGACTAAAAATCACCCCGTTCCTTCTCCTGCACGTCGAGCCGGAGCCCCGGTAACCCGTTAGGTTCTCCGCAACTCCGAATCGGCATTGGCCCTGTTTGGCCCCATCTGTGGTGGTCTAATGTCTCTTTTATTTATTTATGTACACACATACAACATAAAGGACAACACATACATAAATATAGGTATCTCTTTGAGGCGTGGGACGCGACGCGCCGTACGCTCGGGATTTTTTATGGTATTAGGCGGTAAATCTCACTGAAAACTGATGAAACATAACACAAGCGTTGTTTCACGTCGGTTTTCTGTGAGACCGTGGTATAATCACACCACACAGCAGTAGACAGAAATCTAGTAAATAATTAAACAGAATCACCTTTTTAGGGTTTGCACCGACTTCGCTAACATAGTGTATAGTGTGTTAAATAAATAGATAGAAACCATTTCAACCCAGTGGCTCCCTAGAATATTTATGTGAACATGTTGTGTTACTTACAACTTAAACAGTTAAGAGGCTCCTCGACTCGAGGAATGTGTGTTTAGGGACTTTAAGTTTATTGTGTTTTCTTAAATTTAACTTTAACTAAGTAGGTATACCGTAGGTAGGTACCAAAGACGTCTTTGGGATCTAATTTGTTGTTTTAATACCTATGGACAGTTACTCAGGGCAGACATAATCTGTAAATTAATAAAATACATAGATTAATTTCCAATTTGTTGGATGCACCTGTGCCCACGTAATAAAAAGAAATTGTAATTACATCTTCAATATAAATCAATATTTTTATTTAATCTGTGGTAATCAATTATTAAAAACCTTCATGCTTCCTCACACCAAAGAAAATTTATTTGTTTTACTTTGAAACCTACTTGCTACCCACTACGTGCTGTCAATGAGTATATATAGTAGATAGAGACCAGTTATAGACAAAGGGGAAAATAAAAACCGTGCTGTCAAAAAGGGACAATAACTTTACCCGTTTACATTGTTTGTTGCCTATTAACAAACATAACAATAATAATCTTTACTTTTAAACCTAATTAAAAATAAAAACCTGAAAACCTAACTACTCGCTAAAAATGCCGCGACGCAAAAAGTCTGATCTTTCTAAAAGAAGCCGTGCCGCAACCAAAAGTCGGAATCACAACATTAAGGTTAAAAAAGTAATTACTGATGAAGAACTAGAAAACGCGCGGGAAAAGAATCGTAAGAATATGGCCAGATATCGTGCTTCTAGAACGCTAGAGGAGAAAAAGAAAGCTCGTGAAAAGGCTAGATTGGATATGAGAAAACGTAGAGCTAGTCGCAAATATAAAGAACGTCTTCGACGCTTTAGCAGTAATGTTTTAATTCCAAATGACGTCTGTGACCTACTCCAGTCCATCCAGCCAGACAATAAGGTGCAGCCTACGGTATGATAGTATCCTTTTTGAACCATTTATAAACCAAACATAGGTAGTTTTAAGTGTGGGAGAGCCATGCTTCGGCACGAATGGGTCGGCTCGACCGGAGTGATACCACGGCCTCAGAGAAAACCGACGTGAAGCAACGCTTGCGTTGTTTTTCGTGTAAGTGAGGTTAACGGAGGCCCAATTATCCTCCCCTTCCTCGATCTCCCCAATCCCTGAATCCCCAACGATCCTCAAACTCCTAATCCCCAAAAGGCCGGTAACGCACTTGTAACGCCTCTGGCGTTACAGGTGTCCATGGGTGACGCCGATTGCTTACCATCAGGTGATCCGTCTGCTCGTTTACCAGCTTATGCCATAAAAAAAATACTTGTAATTTCGTATTATTATCCTATCACGTTGACTCTGTGAACCAAAACCTGTCTTTGGTATCATTATGAGAGAACATTTCTTTTATGGGATTTGACCAGATCTTGCTTTTCATCTTAACTCGTCGAGTACCGGTTTTGCAGACACAATTATAGAACAATAGGTTGCGGTCACCGGTGACCGCTTGGTATTTGACAGTTTAAAAAAAGCATTTCATTCACGTCACAGTTTTTGATCACTCCTTGCCTATTATCGACTACATGCTTCCGAAAATTCAAGATAATTTTATATAGAAACGAAGAATTAAAGTTAGTGATGTGTGAAGTTGTATGGGATAAGCGCCTAGGGTAATAAACACTTAAAGTTTTTTGTTTTTACCCTTAACCTTACCCTTTCGTTTCGGTCCAAACTAAGAGCATAGACCTTGTGTCCATATATTATGTCTTACATAGACATATCATGAGTACCTAATGCGGCATATACTGTTAGATAATACTTAACAATTGAACTTTTGTTAAGAGTTAGCGTAAACAAATAAGTTCCCACAATCCTCACATTCCTAATCCCCAAAAGGCTGGTAACTCACTTTTAACGCCTCTGGTGTTTCGGGTGTCCATGGGCGACGTCGATTCCATACTAACAGGCGATCCGTCTGCTCGTTTACTGGCTAATTCCATAAAATAAGTTATGACGATAGTACACAGGGTACAATCGATGAGGAATGAACGAAATCGAGAAAATTTGCAGAAAAATAATAATAGTATCTATTCCAAAATACCTACGGTAGAAAATAATTATTATAATTCATCCTTTTAGGTACCAACGAGTTTAGTGAAACAAGAAATGACCGATAATGAGCTAAGACAAGCGTTTGAAGAAATAAAATGCAAGAATCTGGCAAATAACCAGAAATATTTTATAACTAGTGAAAAAGCCACATATTTAATTTATGTCAATAAATTCTGAGACGAGAGCGCCATAAAACTAAATACTTACAATGAAATATAGTACTACATCTTACCTGATTATTTTTTCAATCAATACATATATCAACGATCTTAAAATTTAAAAATTTGCTTTGCTCTTTCTAGCATGCTCTACTGGTACTTGAACGTGAGTTCTAGACTCGATTCGATTTCTAGATGTTTGTTTTTATACAAACACGAGAACATAACTATTTCTGAAAACAATAAGGAACTGTAGAACTCATTCGAATGCAATAAGAAGTCACATTTATTTCTAATCTGCTGGAATTATTTTTTTCAATAAAATTGTCTTTTTTAAGGTAAAAACACCAGAACTATTTCTAAAAGGTATCAGGAACTATAGAACTCAACTGCATGCAATGAGAACTCTCATTTGTTTTTGATCTGCTGGACAATGATCAGCTAAGTTCACTGACATAAAATTTTTGAGCTGCGAGAGCCGCCGAAACATACTTATATTGAGAGTGGTTTGATTGGTTTGTTGCGTGTCATATGTGTTTTGGGTCGCATTTCTGCTGCATGAACGTTTATCTGCGGGTGGAAGGCAGTGCTGCATATTGCTTGCTGCAAATTCATTCCTTCAACGGAACAAAACTAAATATTTTCCCAGTTGCTAGTTAAAAACTATTTTCCATTCTTTGTTTTTCTTGTAAAAACCTTGTCTGATTATAAAACTGTGGCAACTGCCGAGTTCCCCATTTCTATCTTATTATACCAAAATCTCGCAAATTAATAAATGGCTTCACTGAAAGAAGAATTGTACCAAAATTTGTAAAAATATCAGAAAGAGATATAAGATACGTTTTGTAACAATTTTATAATTAAATTCTACTTTAATATTAATCTAAATAAAATTAATCTAAATCCAAGATACAAATGTATGTACCTTATTTCTACAAATAATGTCATAGCTATTTCTCCATCAAATTGAGGGTGAAATGATGCTCGTTCGATGCGTGGAATTCGATTCCGAGCTATTAAACATCAATTGCGAACCGGTTACATACTAAATATATACTAAGAGTGAGTTTAATAGACCAGGGTCAAAGCCTACAAAAATGGTAAAAAGTGAAAAAAAATTACAGTAGGATGAAACCCATTAGAAAAGGAGGGGAATATGATCAAAATGAAAGGAAAAATAAATTACGGTCGATCCGAGTTCGGGAAGTGGAAGTGGGAAACCCCCCCCCCCCGGGTTTAAGGGTAAAAAATGGTTTATCTTGATTTCCGGCAAAACTACAAGTCCTATGGAAAAAAGTTAAATGGCAAAGTTGTAGGCAATAAAAAGATCTACAACTTTTGTGGATCTCAACTCTACGAATTATTTGTGAGTGTGAATCAACCAATGCATTCTGAAAGCATAATGCATGTCGTCGACGGTGGATTTTTACTGCACAAAGTAATTTGCCAGAAAAATGAAACGGTGGAAGAGATCATTAATAAATATTTGCGCTACGTACAAAAACATTACGCAGCAAGCAGTTATATTGTGTTTGATGGGTACCCCGAGATTAAGAAATCAGGTACTGTCACAACAGTACCAGCAGCTACTTCAACTAAAAGAGGAGAACGTAATCGTAGAAAAACCTCAGACAATATTCCAGAGTTCAATTATCAAAACCATACAAAAATACCATTTTCGCAAGAAAAATTTTTATCTAACGAGAAAAACAAGGACAAAATAATTAAAAGTTTAACATTACAGTCACAAGGATTTTCCTGTAAACAAGTTGAAGAAGATGCTGATGCCGACATAATTAAGACCTCGATAGAAGTTGCGAGAGATACCAATAAAACTGTTATAGATGTGGGTTAAGATATTGATCTTTTGGTTCTTTTAAATCAATTAAATTCAAATAATCATGACAAACCACCCACCCACAGAAGGAGCAGCAGCACAAATGTGGCTGCCGAAAACATGGTTTAAAATGCACAAATTTATGCACTAATTGTCATGGTTCTGAAAATTGCTCCAATATGGAAGAAAAAATCTACGACGAAGTAAATGATTCAGATGAAATTATGGATGAAGAACCAATGCAGACTGGAAATAACATTGAAGACGAAGATGATGGTCTTGAAGATTTCGACGATCAACTAGAGTTGGAAAGATTTGTCGAATCTGACGATGAAGAAATGCCTCCAAAGAGACAAAAACGAATGAGTAACTAATTAGAATTCCAAATAATTAATAATAATTTTAACTAATTAGAATGTCACTCAGGTATATAAATTACCTTAAAACAGCAATAAATAGGCAACTACAAATATTATTTAAAGAAGTTTCTACAACTTTTTAAAAATATTGTAGATGTCTTATTAAATATTAACTTTATTAACTTATTTGTTTGTTAATTATAGAAGGATATTTTAATTTGTATTTTTTTCGTTTATTAATAAAACATTCAATTTTACGTTTTTTGAGTAATCAAAATGTAAATTTTAATAAATACCTCAAAATTGTACATGATGATTAAAAACAAATTTTCGAATTTGAGTTTTTTTTCATATTTTTGCATTTTCTAAGAATATTTCCTAAAGTAATGTATATTTTTCTTTACACCATCAGAAAGTAGATATTTCAACAAACAAAAAACCCCCAAACTTTTTGAAAAAAGCTGATATTTTGACGTCAGAATTTTCGATTGAAAATTAGGGTGCTTTTTTGATATTAAATTAAAATAAAGCGAAAAAATAAATATTTTTAATCAAATAAATTACAGTGTATTTGGGACATAATAAGGTAAGTTTTCACTAAATTTCGTAGAAAAAAAAAATTATTTGAAAAAGATATAAATAAAAAACCAAAAACTTGGTTTTTTGAATTTTTCACCAAAATTTTGAGGTTATGTGAAAAATCTGCAAATACAAAAGTTGTAGATCTTTTTATTGCCTACAACTTTGCCATTTAACTTTTTTCCATAGGACTTGTAGTTTTGCCGGAAATCAAGATAAACCATTTTTTACCCTTAAACCCCCCCCCCCTCCCACTTCCCGAACTCGGATCGACCGTAATTTATTTTTCCTTTCATTTTGATCATATTCCCCTCCTTTTCTAATGGGTTTCATCCTACTGTAATTTTTTTTGGTTTCAAAAATTATCTACCCTGGTCTATAACCCTTAAATACGTACATATTCCTTTTTTCGGCCTGAGAAAGCTATCTTGCACGACATTGAAAAAGAGATGAAAATGAGACTTTTACGAACATACAGAGTCTTTGGATTTTTTTCTTAGGAAGTGTTTTCGCACATTTGCTAAAGAATCTACATATCTTCGCGCCTAATATCTAAGATTTTCATTTACTGTCTAATATCATACCTTTTATTGTCTGTGGAAGAGAATATTCTTTGTAAAAAGACAGTTCTTTTTTTTTGTTAAAAGTCTCCTATCTTAGATAAACTCCAAGCCTATCATATATCAGGCACTATTCGAATCTCAATAAGTCATCAGACCCGGTGCTTACTCTTGAAACCAATCTCAATGTCAATGCAATTTCAATTCAACAAAATCTCAATAATTAATCAATGTCAACACTATACAACCCCAATCGTAGATCTATATGTATATATATCTAATAGCATTCAGAATACGGAATATAAAGCCAAACTCAATACCATTTAAATCATTCAATATCCACGCAATACAAATGCAATGGGCGCTAGTGTTGCAACTCAAAAGTACGAAAATTCACAATACCAATGTCGATCGATCGGAATTGGTTTTAAGAGTAAGTCCCCAGATTAAAGCCTAACCTAACCTAACCTAAAAAGATCACAAATCATTTTAAAAGATAGCACCCGACATTGAAGAATCAATACAGTCAATCTAAATTACACAATTACTCCAACGGGGCCCCTTTCCCTCACCAGTTGATTCCGACATTGACCTATTTATGAGGGGAGAGTGGGGCTACTCGACCCGGTAAAAATTATTATGGAAATTTCATTTCCTTATACTTTACATGCATATTGGGTTGCTAATAGAATCGCACCCGTCTAGCCAGTGTTGGGGGTGTGAACTATTTTTATATGAAATTGTATTTTTAGTAATTTTCAATTTATTTACGTAAATTAGCAAAATAAATTGTTGCATGAGATAGGTAGTCTGTAGGGAATTGGTATTTTACTGCGCCCTCGTTTTTAGGGAGGACGCAATCATTTTTTACAATCGGCAACGTAGGTCCTACGTACTTTCGATGCATTTGGTGATTCATATCCTAAGTTCTTGGACCATGGTAATCGCTTACCATCAGGCGTGTCATAACGCTTAGTGCTAATTCCGAGAAACATTAGATTTATGAATGCATAATTATTGTTACTAATTAATCTCATCAAAATGGCTGAGCAAATGATAATGATTTAGTGCACAATTAATTATTTCCGGAAAATATACAATTTCCCACCGACTCAGTTATTAATTAATAACATGTTACACTGACAATATTTCCATCCAATCAATGCATTTCGTTCTCATCTGAAATTCGTCGAAATAATAATTTATCTGAATTTGTGGCTGTAAATTCCTACGCCGTTGGTATTTTGATTGAACTGTTCACAGTAACTGCGTTAAAATTCGGTCTGTGGGCTGTGGTTGATTAAAATTTTCTGTCAGGGTATATTTACTTTTATATATGTAACTATGTGCTTGTATTTATATAGTAGCTAGAATTTTATTCTATATTTAAAAATTAACTGATAATTGAAAAATCGGCCCTTAACTCGTCGAGCACCGTCATTATAGACACAATTATAGAACAATAGGTTGCGGTCACCGGTGACCGCTCGGTGTTTGACAGTTTAAGAAAATAACAGATGTCCTTCGTGTCAATGTGTGTCTTCTCCGTGTAAGTAGACTTATAGACTATAGACTATAGATAGTAGCCAGGTGCCACAGTCGTTGTTCCAAGAGACTGTGTCCACCTTTTTTCAACGTCCTTGATTATACCATCTTCTATAAGTAACCTCTGTGACAAAAGATATTATTATGTGGTCCCTAAACGTGACATCTTGAAGAGATTTTAAGAACTAAATAACACCAGCGTAGCTAGCGACACGGGCGACACAACCTGAATTTCAGGCGGACGAGATCACTGAAACTTTGTCCACTTTCCTAAGACGCTGGGTAGATGGCGTTGTTTTATATATTTGCTTGAGGAAATATTTTCTATTGTTGTTTTTTTATGTTAGTCGCATAATTATATTTGTTATTTTAAGTGAACTTAGTTTCATGACTGTCGTTACCATAATAGTATAGGTAGATTGTAACACTATGAATGTTTGTCTGCTTTTGATACCAAGCTGATGAACGTTGTTAAATGCAATTCTTATATACCTACTTACTTGACCTTTATTTTTTAAACATTGCCATACACTAGTAATTTCTCCTGTGTCGTGAGTGTGCTTATAAACATATAATTTTATAAGCACACTCTGACACTCAGACCCCAAATAGCAATTTGTGCAACACACAAAGAATCGCCCTGTGCGGGAATCGTATCCGCTACATGTTACGCGGCAGCCGGTTGCCCAGTCACGGCGTTAACCGCATAGTCAAACATTTAATCGTTTTCCACAAAAAAATAAATCACCTTTTTCATTCAGACTCATTATCATTTAAGATTCGATCTGTTACACTGAAGAAAATAATTAAAAAAAATACGCTTTGGAACCTACAACCTCGTCTATGTTCAAGTATTTGACGCTCTTATTAAAAGGTCAGAATATTAATTCCCATCTACAATAATCACTTGAAAGCCAAAATTAACTGAAATAAACTCAATTTTACAAGCAAATAAGTTAAAAGGAACGTTATTTGAAGATTCTGTAAAAACGTTAAGTTTAATTGAACTCCGAGTGGATGCTGGAATTCTTGATTAAAAAATGTGTTCTACGAATCTGAAACTTCATTTTAGAACTCGTTTTAGAAGTGAACTGGACACGTGTCAGATTTATGAAAAAAAAAAACATTTTTCCTAAGTATAACTTGCCTGGATTATTGAAGCAAAGGCCTCTTGAAGGTTTCGAGCTTTAGAGCATTAGCCACCAGTAATGTAAGTACTATTATTAAACTTCGAAAGAAGTAAGTAGTTAGGTATAAGGTGTTTCGTTAAATATTCTCTAGAGGTACATAGAGCTGTCTACTCTTATTTTCTCGTTCTACTCAAAGACACAATCAACCCCCTACCCTGCCTAAGGTTTTAAGGTCGTATATTACCTTGGAAATAAAATAAGCGTTACACGAAGAGCGTTTTATCTTGAGATTTATTATATTCTTTCGGGAACGACATTTTGATGGCCATGCAAACAGCCGACGGCGAATCTTTCTAATGGAGTACTGACACCTCGTTTACATACATGGAGACCTTTATTTTTCACGATTATAGATACCATGTTTTATTTTTCATAAAGTGCCTATGTGTAGGTAAATGGATATGTGGTGTGAAGAAGTAGGACAGCACAAAATACATTCATCATTACGTCCACGATCCGTCACGAGTCAACTTGAGTTTTTTTTTTGGGGGGGGGGGGGGGGAATCATCGAATGGCTTCTTCCGCCTGTGTAAGACGGGAGAAGGTATGAGAGTGACTAAAAACCACCCCGTTGCTACTCCTGCTCTTCAAGCCGGAATAACCTTTCACGTTCTCCGCGGGTCCAATCTATGATAGTTTGTTGGCTCTTTGAGGCGCGCCCGGAACTCAACACGCCGTACGCTCCCGTCTGGATCTAGTCGAGCGGCCAGTCATCCCTGCTCGTCGTCCGCAGGCCCGTGCCTGAGCTATGTCTGCAATAGAGGGGGTTTGCCATTATCTCCACGCTTGGTATACGGGTTGGAGAACACAGTTTAAAAGGATCAGGTTTGACCCCGTTTCTCCTTGAAAGGGTCTACCCTTAGTCGAGTTTTAAAACACACAGTGGGGAAGAAAAGGCGATGTAAATATTATGTGGTACAAATGCATTATACTCTTTCGTCACTTTGCGCCTGAATTAACTCCAAATACGACCTGATCAAGGTTGCAGGGAGCCGCTGGATGCAAAGGGCTTCCATATACAAACACGTCTTAGAGATGAGAATTATGATATACCTAATTATGTTTTACCACAGAACATTATCTATACAGATAAATAAAATTGGAGTGTCTGTTTGTAATATTAAAATAACCGTCTTTTACTACATGCACATGATAGTTTTTTTTTAAGAAATTCTCAGTAGTAGCACGGGGGCTGGTAATGTGCCCGGTATATGGCAATTTTCAGGTGATGCACATTACGGCACTTAATGCCACTGTAGACACCAACTTATCACTAATTATGTTATGAGTGCGATGCAATAGGGGGTGAGCCTATGGTCATATACGGGCACATTTCCAGACCCCGTGCTACTATTTTTAAAAAACCCAGTAAAACCTTGCCCGTCCGGCAATCGCACCCGCGACAACTCGACCAATGAGGCAGCGATGTTGTAGAATTTTTGAAATAATAATAAGCCACGTGTTGCTCTGGAAAACAAAGATTTTATTTAACATAAAATACCTATTTAGGTACACTAATTATCTAGTAACAAATTAATAAGTATCCTCTCGCATGCAAAACACAGACACGACGATTAAACCTATCACTACATAGTATAAAACAAAGTCGCTATCCGCCGTCTGTCTGTCCCTATGTACTTATGCTTAGATCTTTAAAAGTACGCAAGGAATTTTGATGCGGTTTTTTTTTAATATAGGTACCTAGTATGTAAAGTGATTCTTAAGGAAGGTTTATAGAGGTATAATACATAGCATAGTCGCTAGTTGTTTATATTTCAATTTCCCTTTTATCTATTTTAATTAATTTTTCAATATATTCAATTATTATTATCATTTCAAGCGTTTCTTGTTTTGACAGTTCGAAAAAAAATTCACATAGTACTTAACGTGCCATCTGTGTTAACATCAAAGTAGGTTCAATAACCTAATTGAGTACTTTCCATAATCAAAAATAAATTATTTCGACTGTTCAATACAATAAAACATTAAAAAAAAAGTTTGACGCTAAGCTGTTTGACGCTAAAAAACGTGACGTCACAATTCACAATCGCAAAATTCATATTTAAACTGTCGTTTAAATGACACTTCGAAAAAAGTATTGAATTTGACTGGTTATCAAATACTGTATTAAAGAAAATATATATTCTTTACCTACATATACATAATGCTTACAACACTTAACAATATATGTATAAAACAACTGTAAATAAAACGTACAGATATACATAGAGGTACATTTTGTACAGGACATAGAATTAATATCGGCGCTCTGAACTACTCGCAGCGCTCAAGTAAACAACGGCTTCAGTAATTGATCAATATTGAATTTCCAGGAGGAACAGTAATATAAATAACTGGTCCAATTAAATTCTGAACACAGTAACGTTAAAATCACATTATAATGCAGATAAGATGAGCTTGGTCGTGACTGTTTTTAAATACATTAACTCAACCGAGTCTCTCAAGTTTGAACGATTGGGTTTCTTCTAGATGTAGACTTACAAGAAGCCTCAATACCTGTCTCAATCGCCTAGGATGTAGAACTAAAGCAAAAGGAACATTTAAGCGCTGTGCACACTTTTATTATTCTTCTTATTTTATTCTTTTTACAGTGCGAATGTTCTATTTTTCTTTCTTTCTCTCTTTCTTTCTTAAGTGTGTGTGAAAGTTTTGATGGTTCATTGTTTTGTTTTTATTATATTGTGATATTCATGTTTTTTTTATGGCATACGTAAACGAGCGGACGGATCACCTGATGGTAAGCAATCGGCGTCGCCCATGGACACCTGGAACACCCGAGGCTTTATAAGTGCGTTACCGGCCTTTTTTGGGGATCAGGAGTTTGAGGATCGTTGGGGATTCAGGAATTGGGGAGATTGGGAAAGAGGAGGGTAATTGGGCCTCCGGTAACCTCACTCCCACGACGAAATACAACGCAAGCGTTGCTTCACGTCGGTTTTCTGCTCGGCCGTGGTATCACTCCGGTCGAGCCGGCCCATTCGTGCCGAAGCATGGCTCTCCTACACTTAAAGTATTAATGTGCTTTTTCTTCTTCTACTTTTGGTATTGTTACGGTTAGATTTTTTGTGTGTGTTAATGTAATGTCGTGGTGGCTCGGAGGAATAAATGACTGGTGGTCCAGAATTTTTAAGACGCCCGCTTCTCATTGCACGAGAGAGCGGGTTAGAAACCTACCTATGGCAAGTACCAATATTTGTTGTTTGAGTACTTTCTAAGATTATCGAGACACCACTGACAAACGGTGAAGGAAAACATCGTGAGGAAACCTGGGCTTATAATTTCTAATTATAAATTTAAAATCACCAACCCGCATTGAGCAAGCGTGGTGATTAATGCTCAAACCTTCTCCGTGTGAGAAGCGGCCTTTGGTTGGCAGTGGCCACTTATAGGCTGTTAATGATGATAATGATTGTAAGTGGTATAAACCCGTGTTAATATAATAATAAATAAATAAAGCAAACCCAATCCAATAAAAAGAAAGAATATAAGCCGAGGTTAACCACCCTGACAGGACAGAAATACCTTATCTTATCTTCCTTCTGGGAGGCCCTGTCGACAGTGATGGATTTCTGACGAGGATTCCCTGGTGTACACATATTTTTCGCTAATCATGTTAGTTAAACAATAATCACAGATTCTACCTTTGGTTCTTCCAGAGAATTCTATATAATTATAGTGTTAATAACCTTATTAACATTATAATTATATGGAATTTTAGGTCCTCCTAATACTGAAATTTTTCCTTTGACTTTGAGCTTATAACCACACCAGACACAATTTCAGTAGACAAGCCAATCAATACTACAACCATTTCATGGAACAGCAATAGTATGTGGAAAAGTACTATTGAAGTAATAATTCATCATATAGGAACACCGTGAAATCTAATTCGTTTTAGTTCCGAAGTAAATCGGTTCTATCTTGGTAATACAATAGTTTGACAAAGAAATAAAATGTTTAAAAGAAAAAAATAACTGGTGCACCATTGCAAAAAGCAAACTTCGAAAGCATATACGAACTCATAATACATAATCAGAACATCAAGCTGTGTAATTCTCGAAGAGGTTTTTGTCGTGGGATGGCACGTGGGATACGAATAGTGCCCACAATTGATGAAAACTATAGTGGTGCCCATTTTGAAGAACAGGACAGGGGACATATCAGACAAGGAGAATTATCGCCCCACGTCTAGTGTTTCATGTGCGTATTTTCATTATTTTCTTTTAACGAAAAAATTACATTTTTTTTTTTACTTTATACATCGATAGTACTTCTTATATGAAGTTTTTTCGATGCGGGACGAAAACGAAATAGATCTCGCGGCGTATATCTAGCAACATTCTAAAGACCTGTATACGTTAGCGTACACAAGGCCACACATTCAGCTATGAAAACCAGTTTAACACGGGTCCCGCTTTGTATGATCTTTTCACGCTTTTAACGGTCAAGTTCTACTGGTTTTGTATAGCTTGATGTGTGCAAACTCATACTGAATAGTATATCCTTTTGAAGCTAAGAGATTCAGTTATAAGCTGATATTCAGCACTTTGTATGTACTTTGTGTAAGGATATTACCAAGTTGGAAGACGGGAATGATCCAATTAGATGTACGTCTTTGAGTCATCAGTCATGTATGTTGTATGGTTATCAGCTAGCTACTTCCGCGCGGTTTCACACGCTCTGCTCACCTCTTATTGTTCGTAGCGTGATATTTTGTAGCCTATAGCTATCCTCGATAAATGCGTTATCCAACACAAAAAGAATTATTAAAATCAGACTTGTAGTTACGGAGATTAGTGCGTTCAAATAAAAAAACAAACTCTTCCGCTTTATAGGTGTAATAGTATAAGATAAGATGTATCTGTAAAATTTTAGGACAGGTTGTTACTTTCATAACATTGATCAAAATAGAAAAATTGAGATCTCAAAGCTATATTTTTTGCTGACCCGACAATGGAATTGAAGTCTTTGCTCGATAGTTTCAGATTATTACACAGATGCATAGGAAATATATATATTTTTTAAAGGGCCGGCAACGCACCTGTGACTCTTCTGGTGTTGCGGGTGTCCATGGGCGGCGCTGATCGCTTACCATCAGGTGATCCGTCTGCTCGTTTGCCTCCTATTCCATAAAAAAAAAAATATTTTTAAACTTGGTCCCAATCTAAACTACAACATTCTCCTATGCCAGCAGCCAGCTGCCCAGCTACGACCAACAATCGTGCAATCTATAGCAAACGTCCTATTTCATAAACAGCCAATGAAGACGTAATGTATATTTTAATATAATTAAAACTTACAATTTCTCAGTAATTTAAATGTAAATTTAAGGAAAATAAACATTTCAGTAAATACAATTTTCATTTGAAAACTTGAATCGTCTTCTAAGAACTCTTCAGCTGTATCTAACTGACTACCCCAGTTATTTAACGCTTGTAGATGTTTTATTTCTACGAATATTGCTCGAAACACTGTTTCTTCAAACTAAACAGTTACTTATTATTAGGTAAATATTGTTGAAAAAAAACATATAACTATTTTAAGTGTTGGATAGTCATGCTTCGACAGAAATACCACGCCCTCGCAAAAAAACGACTTAAACAACGCTTCCCTCCTAATCCCTGAATCCACAACAATCCTCAAATTCTTAATCCCCAAAAGGCTGGTAACGCACTTGTAACGCCTTGATGTTCCAGGTGTTCATTGGCGACGCCAATTGCTAACATCAGGTGATCCAGCATTTACCGGCTTACCCCATAAAAAATAAGTACCTCTATTCATCCTTTGGTTAAACTAGTGACTATGCATCTTTGATCAAATGGTACAAGCATGTATAATGCATAGATATTGTATCAGAATTGCCACCACATTATTATATCTATGCTATATACACACATTATTATATTAACAGCTTTTTAACACGTTAAACGCCATGAGGGTCACCGGTGACCGGCGTTAGCGGAGGATTTACCTTCAATAGTTTTTTATGTTTTAAGTATTTTTTAAATGAGTAAAAAATTATTTCGGATTTGTTTTAGTTTTTATCAAAAACAAACCAACATATATTATTTAGGTACCTATTGAACTTTATTTCTGTTAAAACCTCCCCCTTTCATTAACAGAATACGATCCAAAATTAAAATACCAATCATGGTTTTACGGACAAAAATACAATAACTATAGCTATGTTCTATAATAATATATTTTCGACTTTTATTTTACATTTTAAAAATAGCCGTCACGTTTCCCTTTTCCCCCTTCAAACAGGAATATTTTTATAATTACACCTCAAACATTGATGTTCTTTTGAAGTTCTCAAATTTTGAGGGGAACAGCAGCAATTTTGATAAATAAATCCAACGAGGCGGCGTCGAAAATAATTTAAGAACCAAAAAAAAATATTATGGTCAAAATTTGAATAAGGTTTGTTTCATTTTTGGCAGTATTCATTTGGCTATTGGCAACAGCTATACAATGTGTTGTTTTAAAGCCGTGTCATTTTCTAGGAGGTTACTAGGCGATTCTGAGTCCGAATCAATAAAAAAAATTGTAGGTAAATATTTTTTCATTTTTCTGTAAGTGTGAACTACACGCCGCCGTCTTGTAACTAGCTTTATAACGCGGCTTAACACATACAAACTCAAACACGTAATTACCTAATATCATTCCTAAACAGAAACATTGCTGTCGCTTACTCTGAAATACTGTCGAACTAAAACGATTTATTATAGCCGTATTTTTAACTATTGGCCCGAAATTTTCTTTTACATTGAACCTTTATGCCTTCTGTGACATGCCCCCGAGAAATGTCACGATTTCAAAACTACACCTTGTATAGTGAAATATAAGATTTATACTTAGGTACCTAATATTATTGTATGCTAGGAATGTACCTAGAATACAATGATAGCAGGATGTACATATACATACATAACTTCACGCCTGTCTCCCATGGGTGTAGGCACAGACTATGGAATTTTCGCTTCATCAACAGTCATCAGTATTTTCATGCATGCTCGTCGGTTAATGATACTTTTGATTTGGCCATTCTTTAATATATCGCCAATCTGGTTAGTGTAAATGGGCGGGGCGCCCTCTACCGACGACCCCAGTCATATCATTCATCGCTCTGTACTTCTTTCGTTACTCTAAATTTATCCATCCTTTCTACATGTCCAAACCAGCGTAGCATTCTCTTTTCAATCCTTGTCATTACATCATCTTTCAATCCACCCCTTTCTCTAATAACAATAATTTTTACTCGATCAATTTTATTCCACATTACCTACATATTATGTATTGCACATAATTCAAACGCACCTATTAATAATGCAATCGATATCCAACCTTATGACACTGTATTACGTTACATTCATTAAAACTTCAACCTTTGATCATAAACTAGTCTCGTACAATATTCCTTTAGCATCAACTTTTCTAAAGAAATTGTACACTTCGCTTCACAGGAAAACGGTCAAAGAGTGCACTTTAAAACGGATTTTATGTACATTTAAATAAGATGTTATTTACCTGAAATGTTTTGAAGAGTACCTACTTTGTTATCGTGAACCTAGTTTCAGGGAATAGAAGAACTTATTTCTATATCATTAATGTAAAATTAATATGATTTTTGTTCGTTTGAAAGAAAAGACGTTTATTAACACACAAGTCATGGGCAACCACAGAGTAGGTAGTAAGCACAGTAAGTAGGTAAAGTAGGGGTACCTTTTTTATGGGACAAGCCCGCCACAACCTCTCAAAACCGCTGCAACTCCTGTAATCCAGGATCTACAGTAGATACAACCATGGTAAAACCGGAACACTGAAGCCTGGCGCGTCCCAAGGACATAAATAGGTAGGGATACTATCTTGGTTCCTGCAACGAAACAAATCAGAAGATATTATAATAAGAGAAAAAGAAGATTATAGTTTTCATTTCCCACGGTGAATTACTGCAGAAGACATAATACATTAAGCCCAAAGGCATAAAAAGAGACTCCACAACTGGTAGAAGCCCAGTCACCAAGCCCCACGGATATTTGAGTAAAAACTTAGTGGGTCCTATGTATGAGCTGTTAAACGTGCTTTCAATAATAGGTATGGCAAAAACACCTAACCTAGTGGTACCTACCTACATAATACATGGTTAAATATTGCAGGTTTGGGTGAAGTCTGCGTTTAATTGGGAATCAGCTCCGCATGCGCCGGTATTCTACTGGCCCTTACGTGTCTAGCAGTGAATTGTAACTCATATAAGTAAAATAATGTTAAAAAACAACATTGTTTATATAATAACTATCGTGAGACATACTAAATTAACTGAAATCGCGGGTTTCTCACGTGAATATACTCAGAAAAGCTCTACTAGTTTCGAACCGCAGAGACCCCTCTGCGGTTCGAAGCTAGTAGAGCTGGTCCTTCCTTATGATCTGAGCAGCATGGGCGGTCGTGGCAATGCCGCGCAGACCACTCACTACAATCTAGTAGAACTTTTCTCAGTATATTCACGTGAGTAACCCGCGATTTTTAGTAACAAACAACATTGTCTATTTTTTAATTTAAGTACTTAATAATGAGAAATTAGCGTATTATAACTCTTAAAACTTGTCAGCGTTGAAGCAGACTTCAGATAAAGCTTCTGACAGCAGAGGTATCTAGGCAGTCATGTCATGTGGCTCTAGGTCCCTAGAGGGCAAGGCACTGAACTGACAGGCTACTAAACCGTTCTTAGAAATCCTTTGTAATAAAATTGTTTCTTGTAATTTTCATAAACATACATTTTCAGAAAGCATTAGGTAGCGAAGGAAAAGAAAAAGATTTTTTTTATGGCATAAGCCGGTAAACGAGCCGACGGATCACCTGATGGTAAGTAATCGGCATCGCCCATGGATACCTGTAACACCGGAGGCGTTACAAGTGCGTCACCGGCTTTTTGGGGATTAGGAGTTTGAGGATCGTTGGGAATTCAGGGATTGGGGAGATTGGGGAAGGGGAAGGTAATTGGGCCTCCGGTAACCTCACTCACATGACGAAACACAACGCAAGCGTTGCTTCACGTCGGTTTTCTGTGAGGCCGTGGTATCACTATCGAGCCGGCCCATTCGTGCCGAAGCATGATTCTCCCACACTTAAATTTTGGTTAGATTGGGGATCTTTATTATCCCTTCAGCTAAAAAAAATATACAACCCCAATTAAAGAAATCCCTTAAAACCAGCACGATATTGTGTAACCACTATTTTACCTCTATAGATTGTAAAGTTTACATTATTCTCAGTCCGCCATTTTGTTTTGTTACAGCAAATGGCTACAGACGACAGTATGAGTGACGACGTGTTTGAAGACGACACGCTGCGTGCGCCTGCGCAGTCCGCACAACGAAGCACCCCCTCCCCCACTGGGTACAGGGACTACCACCCTCCTGCTGTCACCCCTTCCCGAACACAAGACGATGATGATGTGATTATACATAAGGTATGATACTGGTCTGTAGTTATAGATACGCCTATTTGTACTAAAAATACGTCCATTTCTTACAATGTTATTAATAACTAGCTACTTCCGCACGGTTTCACACGCTCTGCTTAGCTCCTATTGGTCGTAGCGTGATGTTTTATAGCCTATAGCCATCCACGATAAATGCGCTATTCAACACAAAAAGGATTATTCAAATCAGACGTGTAGTTACGGAGATTAGCGCGTTCAAACAAACAAACAAAAAAACAAACTCTCCCGTTTTATATAATAGTATAAGATATAAGATAAGATTTTGACTGCATGGTTGATGCGGTGGCTGGGCAGCCAGCTGCCGTGCAACGGGGCAACTCTGTGTGACCCACAAATTGGCCTGACTGCCTGGTTGGCCGACTGCTAGCAAGAGCGACTGCCGGTCAAGGGGTTTCGGTTTAAATTCCCAGGTCGTGTAAGTAAAGTATTACTGGATTTAAAAGAAATCTCAGTAGTAGCACGGAGTCTAGAATTATGCCAGGTATATGGCAATTGGCTCACATTATACGGGACTCATCACATAAATAGTGAAAAGTGGGTGTTACAATGTAAAGTGGCATTAAGTGCCGTAATGTGCACATGTACCCCTTCGGGGATAAAATGCGTGATTTTATGTATTATGTAATTGATTTTGTTTAATAAAAGTTACTTGTATCAGGATTTCCGTAACTCTCGTTTCTGCGTTTAATAACACTTTGACAAATAGCCAGTTGCAGCTTGCAACTAGGATTAAAAATGTATGTAACATATCTACAATTAATAGATTGTTCCGAGCGAAAATCGACCTTAATTATTAACTTACCGATTCTTCGAATCGATGATATCATTATGAATTCATTTCAAATAATGACATTGACATACCGGCGGTAACCGCATTAACTAGTTTGTAATAAATAAATTAGCACTTGGGATCATGATTCCAATAAGTGCAGTTGAATGTCCTGATAATGACGGACTATCATCGTCATGAGCGTCATCAGGATGATGCCATTCTGCTTGTTTAGGTCATCTACCTGTTTTAACTTGATGATTAATCACTTCATAATGAATGTATCTACATTATGTACATATCTGTGTTCATGAGTTTAATGAAACATGAAAAAGGAATTTTGCAGAATAACAAAAAGATTGGCATTTAATGTAATTTAATTTGAATGACTGCTCCCGCCTGGTTGAGGCGGGACGGAGTGTCAGACTCTTACTGACTGAAAACCACTATTATTATTATTTGTATATTTTACATAAAAGATACAAATAATAATAATAATGAAAAACCAACGACAAATAAGATTACTTCTAAGATTATTTAGACAGCACTGACGAACGGTAGAGGAAAACATTGTGTGGAAACTTAATTTCTAATTATAAGTTTGAAATCGCCAAACCGCATTGAGCATGATTAATGCTCAAACCTTCTCCGTGTGATAAGAGGCTTTGCTTAGCAGTGGGCATTTATAGGCTGTTTATGTGAAATCAAAAAGCATATCAAACTCTTTAAGTGGTGTTAAAAAATCTCGTCTATAAGTGTTCATTTACCTTTCAATAAAAACTCATCGCAATTAGTTTATTTACTATGGTATATAGACGTGATAAACTGACTCATTTTCGTATTATCTACCTCTTTAATAGAGGTAAGAAGTAGTAATTAGGTACTGTCTATAACTAGATGTCTCTCTCTTCACTTTTCATCCACATTTTTATCTCGTTAACATACAATAAGTATACTATATTCTTTAATATAATTATAATACATGCTATACACACTAGTCTTTGTCTCCGTGGAGCCTCTCTAGACCTATTGTCTGCTAATCTTGTTGGCTCAGCATACAAATTAATTGAAGTATACAGCCAGTGGAGTAGCAAGTCTATTGTTTTGATTATTTTTATTTATTTTTTTATTTTCAGAGTGCTTTGTTGGTGGAAACGAATCGAAATTCTTTTCTCAACCTTTCTGCTATTTCGGTTTGAACTTGTCTTATTGAACAAAATATTAATGGGTATTTTTTTTATACCACGACTGTGTGGCAGAAAAGTACACGGCCCACCTGATGGTAAGCGGTTACCGTGACGTATGTACGCCTGCAACACTTGGGGCATTATATAGAGGTACATACACATACTTACCGACCCTTAAGAAACCTATTCACTCCCCTCTTGAAGAACCCCATGTTGTAGCCCACTGGAAAAACCACGGCAGGGAGTTCATTCCACAATCGGAAGGTCCGTGGGAAAAATTTATTTATGAGGCTTCCAATCATTAAAACTTTAGTGAGACTCATAAAATGATTATTTTATTTTTGGCTTACTCGTGTATTTATTCGATATTATACTCCAGTAGCAGCGCGACAATCTGCTCATGAATACGAGCCTCAAGCATAGGTTGAAACTAGTCGAGTTCCTCGTCTAATAGTTACGTGAGTAAGCCGAATACATAATAATTAGTTATGTTTTCAATCACCAAAAATATCAAACCCTTGGTCTATTGCTCACAAGTTCTCGGCTGACGAGATAGAAATTGATAATTTCGAAACTAATATCTTATCTAATGGATAACATCATCATACGTCACGCCTTTTATCCCCGAGGTGGTCCCCTAGGTGGGCTACGGCACTTAATGTAACACCCACTTTTCACTATTTATGTTATGAGTCCCATGTAATAGTGAGCCTATTGCCATATACCGGGCACAATTCCGGACTCCGTGCTAATACGGGGATTTTTTAAGCCCAGTAATACTTTGCCCGACCCGGGAATCGAACCCGAGGCCCCTTGCTCGGCAGTCGCACTTGCGATGCGATCACTCGGCCAACGAGGCAGAAATATGTTATGTTGTTTATCCACCTACTATTTAACTCCGTATATATAAATCTATTGTTCCTAAAAAGAAACACCAAAAAGTTCTATCTCTAGAACAAACCAGGTTTTTATACCTGTCCATAGTTTGAAGCGTTTTAGTTTTAAAACCAGTGTTTTTATGTATAAAGGCAAAAAGGCAAAAATAGAGCACCCACTATAAATAATCCCTTTATGAATTAATCTGCTTTGTTGAACGAAACCTTTCATAGCTAGATAGGAGCCTATAGAGGTAGACAAAGCTACCATATATAAGTACCGGCTTAACAACCTACTCCCTCCTATCAAACCATATTTTCAACCTTAATCATATAGTAATAAAGTCCAAAATCCATTGACGAATTTTGCCATTTTAGTATACCTTTATGAGCAGCTGTTGGTCAGTTATTACGTTACATTGCGAACGGTAGCAAAGAGCTTTGATAACCTTGTCCGTCCTTTGAGGAACCTTTGGAATACTTCATCAATATGTGGTGCTGGTACTAAACTGATAGGCTCGGATTAGATTCGGTTAACCATGAGATCGGCTCTTCATTGGAAGTTGGTACGTAAAACTAGAAGTAATATAGGTCATTTATAGCTTTCAAGCTGCAAGTCACACATGATTTTTTTTTAAGGGGGAAAAATCATCGAATGACTGCTCCCGCCTGGGTGAGGCGGGAGGGAGTGTCAGACTCTTACTGACTAAAAACCACCCCGTTCCTTCTCCTGCACGTCGAGCCGGAGCCCCGGTTACCCGTTAGGTTCTCCGCGACATGTCACACATGAATAGAGCGTGTGAGAATATTCGTATTGATTATGTTGGTGAGATCATCAATGAGGGAAGCGTTTTCATCCCATGTTTTAGGAGTTAGTGTAGGTACCGATTTCTTTGTAGTACATACATTTCTGACCATTAAGCGACATTAGAACGCAAGCGAATCTGCTTATTGCTTCTATCTCATCTTATACTATTATACCTCTATAAGGCGGAAGATTTTGTTTTTTTGTTTGTTTGTTTGATCGCGCTAATCTCCGTAACTACAAGTCTGATTTGAATAATTCTTTTTGTGTTGGATAGTGCATTTATCGAGGATGGCTATAGGCTAATAAACATCAGGCTACGACCAATAGGAGCTGAGCAGAGCGTGTGAAACTGCGCGGAAGCAGCTAGTAAATAAGAATAATAACGGGCGAAAATTAGTTTATTACGGTATAAGTTAATATTTGCCCATTGCCTTCGCGGAAGGCCAGGGCGTAACGTGTTTAGACCTTCTAATTATAAAACCGTAGTTATTATTCCATACGGACCAGCGGAAGGCCTAACGGGTTGCCGGGGCTCCGGCTCGAAGAGCAGAAGTAGGAACGGAGTAGTTTTTAGTCAGTAAGAGCAGACTCTTAGGTTAGGCGAGAGGGAGTGTCAGAACACTCCCTCGCGCCTAACCCAAAGCGGGAGCAGTCATTCGATGATAATCCCATCTTAAAAAAAAGATACCATTCGAAAACGCTATGTTTATCAAACAAAAAATATTTCAAATAGAAATATGTACACACGGCTACACATCGAGCTTTACATAACCAGTATAAACTGGATGTTAATTATGTGCGGAAAGATGATGCGACGCGAAACCAGGATAAACTGGTTTTGTATAGATTGATGTGTAGCCGTGTGTACATTCTTTTTAATTTCCTCTCAACAATAGAATACTTTACGCTAAGAATTCTTTCTTTCAAACTTTTAACTAACAAGGAGTTCGGTTAATTAAAATGTTGCGATTAATTAAGTACTTTTTCTAAACAAAAGGAGGAAAGAATTGTCGGGAAATATTGCCAGTTTATTGAGAAGTTGCTAACAAGAAAATATTGGAAAATGTTTAAGGTAGCTGTTTAATTGATTGGTGCGATCGTTTCCAGAAATTAATATTGATCAAAAACCCTGATTGAGTACGATTGGAGTTGGTTAAAAACAGTCGGGTAAAAAAGCATTACATTTCAGTCATGGGGTTCTAAAGTACAACTTAATGTTTTAAAATCTGCATTCCAAGTAATATATATTTTTTTTTTACGTCGGGAAAACATAGATATAATTATTTCTGTGGGGGAAAATAATGGAGTGGTTTCTCTCGCCTGGCTGAGGCGGGAGGAAGTGTCGGACTCTTACGGCCGTTCCCAATATTCTATCTATCCCTTGTTTTGCCCTACTGGAGATAGAAAAATCTATCTATCTTTAAATTTGCCGTCTCAATAAACTTACTGGCGATAGGCAAACTAATCTATGGTTGTCATTACCTGTGGGAGGACGGATAGGTTATCTACAGATTGCTTTTACTATGAAATTGACAGTTCATGCGTCCCAATAATAACAAAGGTGCTATCTGTCAGTGACTTTGGTTAACCCTAGTAGGCTTTAGCTCTATCGCAGAATTTTGAGGGATAGGAGTATAGTTATCAGTGAAGATCAGTATATATATCTTTTCTATTTCTTAAAAATACATCAGATTTAAACAAAAAATCATTTCGGACTCCAGTTCAAGTAGTAGTTCAAGTGCTATTGATATTTTGAAACAAATAAGGAACTGGGAATCTGACGAGGACGATGTGGTTACCACAACACGACCATATCAAGAGCGTGTTAATTACATGTACAGATATGACGATTACGAGTTTGTGTATAGATTTAGGCTAAGAAGACTAAATTAGAGAATTTTATACTTGTCCGTTATTCATACCTACATCATTATTTTAATTATGTGTTCCAGTGGACGAGAAATGAGATATTCATTGAATGGGCAAAATGCATAGTGTAATAAAAAGATGGTTTAGAATAAACTGTTTTATTTTATTTAATTATATGAATTATTATTGGGTTGTTTCTCCTTCTCCAGTATATCTAGCTAGAGTTTCCGTTTCTTTAATGCATGTATTTCTTTTCGATCTGTTATTGACTCATATCATCTGCACCAGCTCGTCTTTTCTGTTTTCCTAGAAAAATATTATTTATAATTATAATATTATTTATAGTGTATTATTCCATTTTGCTCCTCACCATATAAAATTTTTATAATTAAACAGTATTGAAAAGTAAATAGTCTTAACCAATACCAAACCCCAAAAATGAAATATACACGAAACTATCTGTGATACCTAATCCTCCAAGTCGCATCCTTGAGCTGGTTATTGCTGGCATTTATGACTTTGCTGAACATCAATGGATTTGCCTCCACCAATTGTACCAGCTGCATTACTTCTTCTTTCGTCAATAGCATATTCTTTTGCTACAATGAGTGCACCAAACACGAGTTATTAGTCACATGTATGTTCATGCAAACAACAAAAAATATTCAACAATCCAAGTATAAAAGTTCAGTGAAAGCCATAGAACTTTAAAACTTCAATAGCTTCAATCTAAAGCTAGAAAAGCACAAACTGTAATACTTACTGAGCTCATTTATTATAACAAACAATTCTTTGTTATATTATCATAATTTATTGTAAACAAAATCAACAAACAACAATGTCAAATGTCAATGTTTTAACATACACGTTCCGTTACAAGTCGCGCACTCATCCAGTCGCAAACATGAAGTTTTCGTTATATTTAACTTAAAAAAATATTGTTTACTATAAAATTTGTGCAAAATATAAGGTTTCGTTAATTAATTCAAAATGTTTGTGATATAAACATGACAAGATGCTTTGAAAACATTATTGTAACTTAGTGGCACTCTGTGGGGCTCTGCATACAATGAAACACATGGGAGGGCTCAGATAGGCACCCTATCTACTGATATCTAGAGATAGCAAAGACACATTTTAGTTATTGGGACGACATCGAAAGATAGATAGCTTTTAACTGACTATCGAGGATAGCTATCTATCTTTACCTATGGATTGAATATTGGGAACGGCCGTTACTGACTAAAAACCTATATACCTACTAAAACTACTAACAAAAAAATTTATTTATTTATTTATTTATTTATTTATTTATAAACTATATACATACTACTATTATAACAGGAACTAATACCTAATGCAATAGTGTATGCCAATATTAATAGAATTAAATTACAAAGTCTAATTTTACAATTTGGTAGGTACTACAACATTTATAACTATGGTAACAAACATATTCCTTAAGCTAAGTCACAGATGGGTACAGGTACAGTAACAGGCTCTTCTGAATTCGTTCAGTGTACAATAAAATAAGTCAATGTATTCCGACATCACATTGAGCGTCCGCAGCGCCCGCGTCGGGGGCGCGCGCTGTAGGAGGTTGGTGCGTGCGCGTGGTATCGCCAGCAGCGCTGGCTTGCGCCGGCGCGCCGAGTATGCATCCGGTACACATAACTGTATCAGCTCCAAAACCCTCGGGTTATATATTTTGCCGCGAAGTACTTTAAATAAGTAAGTAGCGACAGCTACTTCCCTCCTCACCTCAATTTTAAAATATCCCACCATGCCCAATACAAAGAGAGTCGGATACAAAAGCGGGTAACTCGGATAAACACCATACATTTTTAAGTACAAAAATCTAACAAATTTGTTTTGTATACGCTCTATCATCAGTTTGTACTTGAGTTCATGCAAAATATATGTAATTATTAGAAATTCAAAAGTATACACATTTATTTTGTTCTATTATTAAATGATTGGTAAGTTTTGTCTGTAAACAGTTACAAGACTACAGAGATTTTTATCAGCTAAGTACGGATAGAATTACTGACTAAACACAGTCGCGAATTAGGTATGTACATGCACTCCTGTCTACCCCTCAGGGGTTATAAGCATTTATTATAGAGGTATATCTCCTTGTATACATTTGAAATATGTTTCAGGAAACAATAATAAAGAGTAAAATATATATAACTTTTCCGCTTTCAGTTTATGTTCATAAGAAAAATAAGCGAAAGAAAATATGACTTTATAAGCTTTTGATGTTTGTTGTGTGGAAGTTATTGAAAACGATGTTATTGTGTATTTGGAAACGTGTTTTTATATTATCTGTAGAATTATTGACTTCCCTTAGCTTTTATTTTTCCTCTTAACAATGGAGAACAGTAAAACTTGAAGCCGTGCGTAAAGTATTATTGTTAAGTTTATATATTTTTATGTTTTTTATGACGTATAATAAGTACCTACTATAAGACTGAAAAATAGTTAAATTAATTTCGATTTTTTATTAATTAATAGGTACTGGTCTATCAGGAGCCCGTGTCAAGTAAATCAAGTAGAAGAAATAGAACATTTTTTAAAAATCGTTTAAATATCAAGCTTTTTTATATTTTGTCATAAAACAAAAAGGAGTTTCTTAATTTAAAATAAGCATAGAATTTGCAAAGAACAAATACATATAGCTCCATCCAATCCAATACAGACACAGGGTGCCTGCCATCAATTTTCATTAATCTCTCAGCGTCCAACCGAGATGCATCTCCTACCAATTATCCGAACTCGACTCCAAAACAATTATTACTCGCTTTCTATTCACAGACGATCCTGTTGGGTGACAGTGGAGTGGGTAAAACCTCTTTGTTAGTCCAGTTCGAGACTGGAAAATTTCAAGCTGGCAACTTCTCAGCAACCGTCGGTATCGGATTCACGGTAAGTGAACGCATCAATTGTGGTAAATTCGCCATAACACGAACGTGCCGATATCAAATTGCGGTTCCAGAATTCGAAATTTCAATTGAATCGAACGCATTCGAACGTTTTGTTTGTGGCCGATTTGTTTACAATTTGTAGTTTGTAGTTATTTATTTAAGTTCTTTATTTAAATAAGTTAATTGAAATTTTAAATGTGTGTTGGATACAGAATTATTGGCTCTACGAAATTGATAATAAAGATGATATTAGCTTCCATGAAATTTTGCGCGAGTTAACAATAATATAATTCAAAGGAGAATGGCAGGTTTGTATGGAGGTTTTGTACCGCTATAAAATTTTGTATTTGTCATTGTTTTAACCAAGTGAATGGTCTGAACGATAGATATTTTTATTATGAAGATTAGAAAAAAATTACATATTTTTAGAACTTGGGGTTCAAAAGTTATTTCACTTTGAAAATGTGCAGAAGGTACGTAAAGGCGGTATTACACATGCCATTGCGTATTCGCTTCATTTGTACAAATATTTGTGAACTACGTACAAATGGCGTCCAAATAGTATCTATAAATGTAAAAGCGTGCAAATATACGTATATAGCAAATGAAGACGAATAAACCCTCCACACATGGTCTGTTTCGGCCGTACACAACAAATAAGCAATGTCAAGTATAATGCCACCTTTACGCAAAAGTACATAATATGACAAATGACAGATGACAGTTAATTGAAAAATGTCAATGTGGACTTATTTTTTATTTGGTTGTTTTGTTTACAAACTAAACTCTAAACACTGCTCGCTACTCGTGACTGTTACACTTTGTATTATGAGTAAATTAATTAACTGTTAATTCAGCAAGTATGCTGTAACTATAGAGTTTTACAGAGTATGCTTTACAATCTCTTTCATTTACTAGGTGCCTACGAAAATGCAAATTAATATTGTGAGCGACTGTCATTGGGTAGAAGGCCTACATTTAGCAGTGGACGTCTTGTGGCGGATATGATAAAACTAATGTTTTACTTCACCTTGAATCTTGCGGGCAGACGCAAGATTTAATGTGTAAAATCAAGATTCGAGGCAGAGGCCTGATATACAAATAGTCTTTAAATTAATTCGATTTAAACTTAAGCTTAGCTCTTTGAGAAAGTATTTCCTCTGAAAACTGGTTCCTTAGCAAGCGTTTAAGGTTTAATTTCTAATAAGTACCTAAGTCAAATAAGTAAAATCATCATCAGTTTCATCATTAAGTCTATAAGTGGCCCATGCCGACCGAAGGTCTCTTCTCACTGGATTAGGTTTAAGCATTAACTCGTAATACTCGTAATACTTACTCGTGAGTACCGTAATTATAGACACAATTAAAGAACAATAGGTTGTGGTCACCGGTGACCGCTCTGTGTTTGACAGTTTAATCACTACGCTAGCTTAATGTGGGTTGGTGATTTCAAACTTATAATTAGAAATTATAAGCCCAGGTTTCCTCACAATTTTTTCCTTCACCGTTTGTCAGTGGTGTCTTTGTACTTTCTTAGATAATTAAATAATAAATAAAAAAATATATACATAACTCGAAAAAGTCACATTGGTACTTTGCCGTTGCAACTCGCACTCTCATGCATGAGAAACGGGCTTCTTAAACCTCCTGGCCACCACAACACAAGTAAAGAAATGTAAAATGAAAATGAACATTTTTGCTATAAAACTAAAGCAATCTAAAATAAAGATGGCATTTATTTTATAGATTGTTTATATATAGTTACTAGGTACCTGTTTAAAATAAAACAAATGTATTATTTTGAAATACTTTTATTTCATTGTATTTAGGTTGTTTCTAGGAGTACTTCTTCTAAAAAGAGAGCAGGCGGTGTTATACAGCACACACTTCATTAATTGCTGATATCTGTAAACAAGTAAGATAACTGTAAATAAAGTAAACAAAACTACATTTTTTCCATTAGTTTCATATGTTATAATTCTGATTCCCTATCTCAAAATAGAAAAGATAAAAATAAATATTTGATTACATTATTTGATTTTACAATGTTAAAATGCCTTTAATAGGGTATTCCTATAACACACATCATAGGAGCTCTAACAGCATGCTAATTAATCAATTATTATAATTATAACATGTGTATAAACCTATTATAAACCGGTTATACACTTCACATACCTATTGAAGCTCTGACAGCCGATCAACATCTTCTGGCCTCATCTGTTCTACAAACGGTAATGTTAAAGTGAGGCTTAGTCCATGTTTACATAACACATTACATCCTGATAGTGAACACTATGAGGTGGTATGTCAGGTTGTGGTCGTATAGTTCCGACTCTTGTTAAGGCTCTCAGCCAGCATGGAACACGATCTTCATCATTGGAAGTAAGCTAAAAAAAGTAATATTATTAGAATGTCATATTGACTTTAAATTATATGATAGTAGTATATGGTTAATACAATAAATTATTACCTTTCATGGCTGAATCCAATCAGATACTACCTCTATATGAGCTAGTCTTTGCTCCTCTTCGTTGGCGCCTTCAATTAAACCCCTGCGTCACCTTATCCTTGCAATGGAATGCCCACATACGACACAGACATGTCAATGATCAGTTTGTTTGCTGGACATACTTTCAGGAACATCCCAATACATTGCTAATTGCCAGCAAGCATGGCAAATATGGTCGGTAGGAGAGATCTAGAATAAAATGATACATTATAGGTAAATAATACTATGCCCCCTTTATTTAGGCAACAAGGTGACTTTCGATACGTCATGTGTAATTATAGGTAAGTACTTACTTACATCTCTAGGATAAGTCCACAATGGGATATTGTTGACCACGTCTAGTCTTCACTCTCATTTCCTAGAGCATGCCGTCTCATGCGAAAAACTCTGGTTGTAATTAATGCACTGTAACTTCGTCATCGCGACAAAATACAACACACTATGCACAAATGAAAATAAGTGTATTTTCGCAATTTCGGCTACGGAGGAACGGCTGCCCAACTCAACGTATCACCAGATGAATAAAATGACTTCCAATTTGTACAAACACATCATTTTTTTTTTTCTTTTTCCTTGGCAACCGAGTCTCCAATACGATGTTGTCGACTATACTGCCAGTGTCGGGTGGTGACGGCAGATTAATGAGCCGTCGAAGTTAACTTTGCGGTAGTTTTTAGTAGTTAGTAGCTGAAAGGACAAAACAATTGGGTTAGTAAACATATAAACATTACCAACTATTTTACTGTATGAGTACAGGGGTGGAGAAAATAGTTGGGGGGACGTACACAATACAGACACACAGATATATACACCATTTACATAAATGTCACCGTCATAGTTTAATCTCATTATCATTAATGAATCTATATAAACAATGGATTAATTTAGGGGAAAAGTGAGTTAAAAGGAGGTGGAAATTAATTGGAAGTGGGATTTGAATACTGGGGAGTTTTTTATAAAGGTCAAAAGATTGGGAATTTAAAGGACACGAAAAAAATATATGGTCTACAGTTCCCTCGTCAAGGCCGCATTCACACAGCGAGCTGTCGCGGACACGGATCTTGTTGAGGAAGACTGGGCTACTACAATGGCCGAGTCTGAGTCTGCACAAGGATGAAACAGTGTGGCGGGGGAGCTTAGGGTACTTGGAAAACCAAGGCCTCCGCCGGATGCCGGGCTGGACACTTGCATAGTAGGCTCCTTTACTTTTGGAAGTGTCTACCCACACTGCAGCCCATGACTCAAAAAGCTTGTGTTTGGTGTCGGCACGTACATCATACCCGTACACCACGTAGTGTTGACGTTCGACATCGTTCGACGCCGCAAATTTGGCTAGGGAATCCGCACACTCGTTACCGCATATGCCAGAGTGGCCAGGAATCCAGGCGATCTCGATGTTTAGGCCATCATTGAAGCAGGAAAGAAGAAGCGCCTTTATCTCAACAACCAAACTGCTATGGGTTCTGGAATGGAGCTGATCTTGGTTGAGGGACTGTAGGCTACTTCGGGAATCAGAAAAAATTATGGAATTTTTGAGGTTGTGAGCTCTAATAAATTTGAGTGATTCCAGAATTGCCGTACATTCACCCGTGAAGACTGATGCCTCCGGGGGACACTTGGAGAGGAGAGCGATCCTCGAATTTTGGAAGTACGCTGCCACTCCTGTACATCCGATTCGGGATAATTTAGACGCGTCTGTGTAGAAAGTATTCCAGCCTCTCCAGTATTTGTCCAAGGCACGTTTGAACTCGTCTGCAGCATTCACGGTGGATTTCGAAATGCCAAGTCCTAAAATCAGCTTTGGTCTAAAGTGGATAACCTCATATACGGAAGAAAACACTGGGAGCACAGGATATTGACTTATGGGTGCAGAGAGGTTTTTAAGCTCCCTGTACCTAGCAATCACGGGAGGGACAGGTTTATTTTTCCAGTAAGAAGAGGAGCTGTAGGAACAGTGGATTTGATCTAGGATAGGGAGAAGGGGATGTGATGAGAGGGAGAGGACTTTTGAGATGAAGGGGTCTGCAAGGTATTGTCTTCGAAGGTTGAGAGGAGGCTCCGCACATTCAACCTGAAGAGCGTTTATGGGGGATGATTTCATAGCTCCAATAATTATTCTAAGGCATTTGGTCTGAATGGAGTCTAGTTTTTTTAATGCTTCCTTATTGCAAGGTACAATAAGGAAGCAACAATAGTCCATTACACTTCTGACCAATGCATTGTATATGAGCTTCAATGACGAGGGGTGAGCACCCCACCATACCCCAGCCAGATTTCTGAGTATCGATACTGAGCGTTCACACCTACCAACTACGGTGTTTATGTGGTCCACCCCAGACATCTTTGAGTCGAGATGGACTCCCAAAAATCTAGCGCTGCTTTTAATCGGGATAGTCTGACCGTCCATCTCTATACGAAGATCCGGAGTGCGTCGTTTGCGTGTAAAAATGACAGCCGAGCTTTTTGGGGCACTTAAAGATAACCCGTGATTGAGAAGCCATTGGTTTAATGAGGACAAAGAGACATTGATGGAGTGAGCGGCCTCTGTTATAGAGTTGCTGGTGACCATTAATGCGATATCATCAGCGTACTGAAGGACATTACAGTTAAAATTTAAACAGGAGGGGAGGTCATAGGTATATATGTTATAAAGGAAAGGACTAAGGACTGACCCCTGAGGTAAACCTTGCAGTTTCTGCCTGAGAAGGGGTAAGAGGACAGAATCATAGGCCGCTGAGATGTCCAGGAAGACCGCGACCAGCGACTCCTGCCTGCTAAGGGCCAGTCGGATGGCTGACGTGAGGACACCCACACTGTCAGCCGTACCCAGACCTTTCCTGAAGCCAAACTGAGTCGCCGGAAGCTGCCTCCGGCTTTCAACCAACCATTCAAGGCGGTTTTTAATGAGGTGTTCAAAAGTTTTAATAAGTACGAACGATAGAGCGATAGGTCGGTAGGATTTATGATCACCAGGATCCTTGCCAGCTTTCAACAGCGGCATGATAACCTGAACCTTCCAAGTAGGAGGAATATAGCCTGAAGTAAAGCAAAAATTGACCAAGTCAAGGTAGTATTGTTTTGTTTTAGTTCCTGCCTTAGATAGGAAGGAGTAAGGGAACCCATCAATCCCTGGTGCCGAGTCCTTGACATGGTTGAGTACCGTTTGGAGCTCTTCATAAGAGAACTCCAAATCGAGCGGTTCATGTGTTTCGTCATAGGGTCTCTGGCAGCACTCGTCTGCACTGGGAACATATACTGGAGCAATACTATTTAAAAATCTGTTACTTAGAGATTCGGGTAAAATCGAGATAGTGGGAGGTTTGGTGGAGTTCCTGAAATTTTTCACTCTCTGCCAAACTGTAGATACTGGAGTGGATGGGCTCAGAGAACCACAAAATCTTTGCCACCCTTGTCTCTTCTTTTTTTTGAACAATTTCCTTGACTTAGCCAAAATTCGTTTGAAATTTATGAGGTTTTCCAGGTTCATATCTTGGTTATATGTCTTTTCAGCCTCATTCCTGGCCCTTATCATGGCAGTGCATTCACTATCCCACCATGGCGGAGAAGGGATTTTGCCTTTCGGTGCGTTTTTCACCGGAAAGCAATCTTCAGCAGTGGAGGCTATCAGGTCCGAAAATTTTGAGAAACACTCCAAAGCATTCTCAGGATTAATTGGTGAAAGGAAGGAGATACGGTGGTCTAATAATTTTGAATAAAGATCCCAATCAGCTGCATTCAAACGGTATTTTAATAGGGGGGGAAGGGGTTTATCTGCAATAGATTTTGACAGGTGTTTAATTATGATAGGATAGTGATCACTACCATAGGTCAAATTCAAACAACTCCAATTAAGCACGCCAGCCATAGCAGGCGAGCAGAAGGTCAAGTCCACACAGCTGTTTCTTTGACCAAATGCAGACCTACGAGTAGGGCTGCCATCATTGATGACACACAATTCGAGTTCGTCCAGCATCTCTACTAATTCAATACCTACATTATCGCATACATCTGAACCCCATCTATAGTGGTGGCAGTTGAAGTCACCCATTATAAGCAATGGGCCACTTACCAAGGTTAGTAAACTTTTAATTAACATAATGTGATCAACATGAGGGTGAGCAATATAAAATACAAAAACATTTATGTCCTCAGCCTTAACAGCGACAACATTTATGTCATCGCCAACGAAGGGTAGAGGGATCTGGGTGAAGGGCACTTTGTTATTAATTAACAAAGCACACCCTCCATAACCATCAGATCTGTCATGTCTGACAACGCTGAAACACGGGATCCCGAAATTAATATTCGGTTGAAGCCATGTCTCAGCAATGCCACAAATCGATGGTTTAAATTTATTTATCAAGTGGAGTAAGTCACTCTTCCTGGGAAGAGTACTCCTCACGTTCCACTGAAGCAGTGTTAGAGGATGGAATGTTACAGATATAATCTAGAATTGTAGAAAGTTTGTGTGCGACGTGGTCAGGTATATTTTGGGCAGGGTTTGCTAGTACTGCCATAAGCATATCAGAGACTATATTTAGGATGTACTTGGAGCTACGAGTATTGGTTCCGGATTCCACAGGGAAAGCGCAACCATTTTTAGATGGGGAGAAAGAGTGGTCTTGGATAAGGGCCCGATGGGCCTTCTTATCATAGCTAGGAGAGAGGGGCGCATGTGATTTAGGTTTGAGTTGGACTGTTTTTTTGTAGGACACTCTTTGTTGGGATGGAGTTTTGTTGGGAGATGAATCTATAAGGTTGGCTGATCTTGAGACCTCAGCATAAGACCTTTTAACGGTTGGGAAAACTTGGCTTGCTTCCGTATATGAGATTGATTTTTCCGCCATTAATGCTTTGATGCTCTTCTGGCGACCCAACTCAGGACAAGCTTTGTCGTTAGCAAAGTGATTGCCATTGCAGTTGATACAATGGGCAATCTCGGCTGAAATCTGACATCCATCGCCTGGATGATCCTGGCCACATCTGAAACAACGCGGCTTGGAGCGGCAAAGGGTGCGGGTGTGCCCAAAACGACAACAGTTATAACACTGTATGGTAGGGTATGAGTACAATTCCACCGGCAGTGCTGAATAAAAACAGAACACCTTTTTGGGTAGGGTTTGACCATCGAAAGTTAGCACTACAGTTTGCGTAGGCTTCCATTCAGTACCATTTGTAGATGTAACTCTTCGATTCATCCTCCTAGCTTTTATCACAGCCCCACACCCGGCGGGAACCCTGATATTACCAATTATTTCGTCCTCTGTCCACTCGACAGGGACGTCCCTTACAATGCCCATTCGAGTAATATTAAATTGTGGGATCGAGGTCACGTAGTTTTGAGCCACCATACCGTTCACTAAGAAACTGTTTGCATCCTGGTGAGACACAAACTCGACCGATACTCTATTCCTACCCAGCCGTTTGACACCACCAATTTTAACATTGTTAATGTTGTGTTTCATTAAAAACATCCCAAACTTAACAGGGTGTAGCGTGGTTCCAGACGTCTGGGAATCCTTAAGGGATACATAAACCATATATGGGGGGTTATCCCTGGCCGTGTAGCACTGTCTACCGTGAGTACTTTTAGCCAATTTTGGGGGATTATTCTGGGAGATAGGAGGGGAGCCGGCATGTCGTTTCCTGCTGTTCGCGGTTTCTAACTCCATTGTTTCAGATTCCGGGGTGTTGGGAGGAAGGATGATCGTGAGGATTGATTCGGTTTCATATTGGGGGGATTTATCAGGAGGGTCAGGTGGTTTCTCCTCGTCCATTTCGGAGCTTAACGAGGGAACAAGTGGTTACCTTCACTTACAACAACCAATACCTTATTAAAGATTACACACACAGTTAAAAACACAACAACACAGAACTAAAAGGTTTTCAATTCAGTTCACTATGGATAAAAACACTAAAACTAACAGAAAAAACGTAGGAACGACAAAAGCACGTGCGTAACCTTCACCGCTACCAACAAGTTTTTCGGAGTATCAAAACACATCATAACACCGCATTCAAAACCAACAGCAAGGCGCACTTGACATTGACTTGACAGATCGTCTTCAACAACAAATGTCAAATACTAGTTCAACATTGCCATATTCAAATTTGTGAAAATGTTAATTATCGTTAATAATCCATGTAGACCTCACAAAATGAAATTAAAATAATGATATTTACTTATAAAAAATGTTTGAAATGGAAAGGAAAATATTTCATTGTTAGATATTAAAATAAATGAGTTTATGAAATAGCGACATTCAATATACTCTGATTTCATGTTTACGCATGGCAACTTTATAAACGTCAATCGCGGTTTGTTTTTATTTAATATGTAGCCGTTTTGTTGATTGCTTCTTATCATTATTGAATATCAGATTTTCTAGGGTTTCCCAAGTTCTAAAAATCTATTAAATATGCTAACATAACGTATTTAGAGGATTCTATAGCTGCCCAATTGCCCAAGGCAAAACAATGACAAATCTTTTTTTAGCAAAGCGGTACGAAATCTGCCGTTCTCCTTTTAGGTTTATTAAAATAAGCTTCAAAGTTCTTGCATCCAATGCACATTTTACTAACATGATAAGAAATATAGAAAATATGCCACAGTTTTTCTGTTCAAAAATAATAATAACATTGTTCTACTAACGGTCTAAATAAATATTTATTTAAGCCATTAATTTCTAATCGATTTATAAATATGAAGTTTCAAGTATATAATCTTAATCAATAAATAAACGAAAAATAAACTATAGGCCACACAAATCAAAAATAATCTCCATAGCATAGCGTCTGTATTCCAAAGGACTAAAGTCTAAATTGCGATTAAATCATTAATTAAAAGTGAAAGTCAGTGTCGACAATAAACAAAAACAAAAAAACAATGAATGACATTAAGACCACTTAAACAATTTATGTCACTGAATACCCTCTAAATTGATTAATATACCCTCGGATTACCCTTGGGTAAATTAATCAATAAGGACAATTAAGCCGTACTTTGTCCAACTCTGAAACAGTTTAACTGATTTCATGTTTATTTGTGTGCCTACACGAGTATTTTAGTTTAATGTAATCGTCGCCGAGAACCTAACGGGTAACCGGGGCTCCGGCTCGACGTGCAGGAGAAGGAACGGGGTGGTTTTTAGTCAGTAAGAGTCTGACACTCCCTCCCGCCTCACCCAGGCGGGAGCAGTCATTCGATGATTTTACCACCTTAAAAAAAAAAGTTTAATGTAACCACGTATGTAGCAGAATAGGGCTGGATGTTCATCATCATCATCATCATCATCAACAGCCTATAAATGCCCACTGCTGAGCAAAGCCTCTTCTCACACGGAGAAGGTTAGATGTTGTTCACAATGAATTTAAGAAACTGAGAAACTTGGCGGGAACTGCTCATTAACACGCTCACTCGCTATACGTTTCGGTGGTGACCATAGATAATACATACTTTTTATAGTGGCGACTGTTGGAGCGAGCGCGGAGTCCGCTCGAGCGAGGCGTGGACGGGGTTACAATTCAAACATTATAACATTTAAAAAAAAATTACTTATAACCACCATTATTCTTCCCACGCTTCGTGCGTAATTGCAAATTACAAAATAGGTTAAAGTACATAAATTTTTAACAAAGAGTTGCTTACAACATAAGTATCTAATTGCGTCAATCTTCGTATGACGGTAAGTGTGACAGATCAGCAAAAGTCCTTGGAGTTATCCAAGTTCATTGGAGTCATGTTATATCTAGGTCGTACTATTATTATTTTTTAAAACTTATAACATTATAATGTAATGTCTCCAAACACGCCTGGTATATGTTACGTATGTCTATAAACCCGTTTTCTAATAAAAGGAGTACATAAAACATTCCTAATACCCTTTATAAATAGGTACCAAGTCAATTTCTAAAGGAATCCTGCCCGAAGTGAACTACTTTAAGCTTATTATAGTAGTATAGCCTTGCTTCTCACCTAATAGTTCGAACAGTCAAAGTTCTGCTGTCCATTGAACTATAAAATCAGCTTAAACTTAGGTTTTAAGTTAAAACCAATAACGCTATTTTAGTACTCTACTTAAAAAGGAATATAAATCAATACAACACCTTGCTGTAACTTTTATTGATTAATTTCAAATATACAATACCCATAAACCTAATAAGTGAAAGCAACAAAATAAACATAATAAAACTAACATTAACAAAATCTAGCTTAACCCATTCCCAAAATCAAGAAATATTGTACATAATAAATGTTATCATACTAATTACAGTTAACAAAACAATAAAATATGAACAAACAATAGATAATCATTAACGTCCTGTCCTACACAAGGTTAATTCCATTATCAATTTCATAGCAAACACCGGTAATACTCTTAGCCTTATCACTGGCCAAATACAAAATGAGATTACCAACCTCTTTGGGATCTGAACCTTTCTTTAAAGCAGTAAATTGAGCATATTCTTCCCAAGTGCCAGGTATTCCATTATGAATAAGGAGGTTTGTGTAAACCGGTCCAGGGTTGACGGCATTGACCCTCACTCCTGATGAAGCAAGCTCCAAGGCAGCTACACGAGTAAAAGTATCAACTCCTGCTTTAGAAGCACAGTAAGATGGGAAAATGATTCCATGTCTTAATGCGGTGCTGAATATACTTGAGGTATTTACCACGCAGCCTTTGGTTTTCGCCAAATGAGGAGCAGCCAGGCTTGTTAATACCACCACAGCTCTGAGATTGGTATTCATTACTTCATCGAATGTTTTTATAATGGTTCCATCCATGATTCGTCCTACCTTTCCAGTTCCAGCGTTGTTTACTAAAACGTCAATTCTTCCAAACTCATCGATAGCGTTATTAATTATTCTCTCATCGTCTTCTTTTTTAGAGACGTCAGCGACAATGACAAGGACTTTGTTTCCATGTTTTTTACATTCTTCTGCAGTATTATTAGCCCTTTCTTCACTAAAATCCACTATAACAACGTGAGCTCCTTCTTCAGCAAAGAATAACGCTGTCGCTGCTCCTATACCAGACCCAGATCCGGTTACTATAACAACTTTATCTTTAAAAGACATGACGTCTGCTAGAACACGACTGCCTTGTTTAAAATTACAAAAATTACTAAATAAGATAACTATATTCATAATGGTTATGTAAATTGAATAATCTCAATTATTATCTTCATTGTTTTCGCTCGTCTTTGTTTTTTTTAATTAATGACTGTACTGACGCGTAAAGAAACCGGTAGGTCTAGTTATTTTAGCGGGGACTCGCGTTTGCTCTCTGTCTAATGATGAAGCGATTGACTACTCTTAGTTAATATTATAACAGTTTATTTTTATCAGGAAAGGCATTAAATTAACACTGAGTATTATCCTATCCATGATGATAAAGTCTTATTTCACCCCTGTAATAGAAGAAAAGGTATTTAAATAAATGAAAAGCAATATTATCATCTAATCCATTATTTACCCTTGTAGGGCCAGTATTATTATGTAATTTTAATCATGATATTTATAACACATTACAATGAAATAGGATAAAAAAATTCTGGAAATGTTACAAAAATGTTATGATAATTCGAGAAACGCATTAAATGTAAGCGATGTTAATGACAAATGTTGTATCCCGAATAAGGGCTTTGGCTTTGGCCGGTACCCGAAAGTTAATTAATTATCTATATACGTTTTAGTCCTGTTGACTCCGTACTTAAGAGAATTATTTAAAAAAAATACAGAATTTTCATTTATCTTTTTCCTTCATTTGAACCGTTTTGGGTAACCAGGAAATGGGAAAATTATGTAAAAAGAGTTTTCTATTACTTCTTTACATTAATTAGAAACTTCTGTCATAAAAAAGCTGTCTTGATTTTGGTTCCCTGGTTGGATCACCCATTTCTAAAATACAATTGTCTGGATTTATGTTTTAAATGGGTTTTTATGGTACGGTAAATGAGCAGACGGATCCCCTGATGGTAAGCAATCGGCGTCGCCTAATGGACATCTGGAACACCAAAGGCCGGTTACGCACTTGCAACAAGTGCGTAACCGGTTTTGGGATCAGGAATTTGAGGATTGTTGGGGATTCAGGGATTGGGGAGGGTGCGGGGGGGGATTAATTGGGCCTCCGGTAACCTTACTCACACGAAGAAACACAACACAACGTTATTTCACGTCGGTCTTCTGTGAGGTCGTGGTATCGCTCCGGTCAAGCCGGCCCATTCATGCCGAAGCATGGCTCTCCCAAACTAAAAACTTGTAGAACAGAAATCCAAATTATGTGGAATTGATGTAAATTTTGACGTTGTGGTCATCCCCATACATTTAGTTTTTTACTCTCTCGGTAGACAAACGCTAAAGTGACGTTTGGCTAAAGGTACAGAACAGTTAGAAGATATAGTTAGACTACTTTCTTTACAAAGCTATTATCAAATAATCTAAATGTATTATTTTATATTCAAACTCATATAGGCTCACTATTTATAAACAATTTTAGACTAAGGCATCATCCAAATTGCTTTTAATAAATTTCCTAAGAAAAACAAGGTATTCTAGTACAGGCATTCAAACCTAGTGAGATCTCTGATTGTAAATTAAGATGTTTATCTGTATCATGACCAATTTCTTATAATGAATAAAGATTTATTTATTTATCCGAGCCAAAAGTTAGGCAAATTATTTAGTTAAATCACTCGATTTCACTTAGTTTATTTACGTCTACGGGGAATTTAGCGTATTAATAAGTAAGTAATAAGTAAGTTTTATTTTGAAATAGAATATTAACAGAAATTTTCAGTTCCCAATAGATATCTTTTTAGTAATTTTTAAAATACTATATTGGTAACTATTAGTAACTGCCTCGTTCGTTGCTAGGTCTATTGGTCACAAGTAAGTACAACTGCCATTATTATTACTGGAACGTAATGCACCTCGTTGGCAGAGTGTTTACAAGTGCGACTGCTAGGCAAGGTGTCGCGTGATATTATGTTATACCCCATCGAAGATAAAAAGACAAGACGCTATGTTAAAAACTGCTGCCCTTTACATGGCCAAGATATAATAATGTGTGTGTTTCTATCTACCTTTAAGTGCTACTAAAAATTATGTAGCTACACATCAAAACATATAATAATTAGATGTTTGCGTCCCACTTTGGAAGTCAAAGTAAAGTTAGGAAATCAAAGTAAAGGTCTTTGCACACAGCGACGCGACACTGAGCAGTTGTAACAACTGCTCAGTGTCGCGTCGCCGTCTCGTCCCGCCGCGCCGCGCCCGCCGCCGTGTGCAGAGACCTTTACTCTCAGATATGAATTTTATATGAACTCTCGATCAATGTGCTAAGTGTGTACTTATGTCTATTTTGCATTCGAAATTGGCACTTATTTACATAACCAGTAGGTATAATATAAATAGAGATTTTTGCCTGTTATTTAGTAAAAGGCCTGGTCATAGAAATATGTATTATACCTAAGGGGCCGGTAGAGATGCCTCAGGTGCATCAACCACTCTTCGACTTTTAGGTTTATCAAAGTTTTTTTTAAACGTTGTTCTCACTAGAATTGTCTCCTGTATCGTAGGTGCGTTTACAAACAAGAATTTGAGGATTGCTCAAAAAGTTGCTCCGTGCGGGAATCGAACCCGCTGTACGTTGCGCGGCAGCCGGTCGCCCAGCCACCGCGCCAACCGTGCAGTCAATAATGATGAGATCAGGCTTACAATAATGTATAATAAATGTGTATTTATTAGGTACCTACGTAACGGATAAATTCCATTTTTAACTCGTCGAGTACCGTCATTATAGACACAATTATACCTCTAGAACAATAGGTTGCGGTCACCGGTGACCGCTTGGTGTTTGACAGTTTAAAGCTATTATTAAAAAAATTCAAACTAATTATGGAGAGACCTATATTCAGAAACAGACTGATGATGATGAAACTGTTAACCGAATTATCAACTTGATTATCGTGGTAGTTTATATTCGACCTTATAGCACTTTTACTAACGTCAAAAATACTTTAACTTAGAAAAATATTACTTAGAGAAGCTACCACAGACGCGTGACCACATTTTTGCGAAAGGGTCAAACATTCTTAAATGTATTAATATGGTTTATCCCAGATTTATAACACAATATTAATACGAAATTATGGATAACATGGTTATAATTATAATTGTTGAGCAAGGTGTTTCAGTACCTACTTCATTCTGTAGTTGGGCATAGTGTATATATTTTTGATTTGCTTTTACATACTTATTCCCAAAAAACCACTAAAGACTTCTTACTGATTATGAGATTCTAATATAACTGAAGAAAAGTACTGGTAGGTATTCCAATTAATTAGTCTGTCCTATCAACTACTCTAAGAAATACCTGGGAACCTGATACCGTTAATGTTGTATTATATTATAAGACTAAATGAAGATAATTATGTATAATGTATAATTGCGCCACTTTCTTTATAGCCGCACCTTCTTTGGCATTTTATTTGACTCTGATTAGCTTTTACTATACCGTCTATGGTCTTCTACACAAGTAACTGTTTTTGGTTAGGTAGGTAGGTAATGGATCGCTCGATTTGGCGTCCTCTTGATCGTGCGCTCGTGTGCTGTGCATGCCTTACACGCCTGGGTCTTTAGCCAAACGCCAATTTAGCGCTTGTCTACAGAGAGAGTAGAAATCAAAATGTATGGGGATGACACCAACAAGTGTCAAAATTTACGTCAATTCCATATAATTTAGTTTTCTATTTTACATGTAGACAAGCGTTAAATGGCATTTGCCTACAGCTGCTGCTTACGGCGGGCCTGCCAGAAAACACTTAAGAATGACCTAATAAAGTAAGTAATCTTTAAAAACAGACTGATACTAGAGGTATGTTAATTTCATTATTTTTACATCAGAAAAGAGAAAATTAATCTTATATGTATGAGATTAGAATTAAATAGATAATGAATAATGAACAAAATGTTAACACGAGCAAAACTGCGCACAAAAGCTAGTTTTCTAATAATGTTCAAAAGAAGTGGAGAGTGCTTTGAAGAGAGCGCTCAAAGGATTGTCTAGATGTCTACCTAGGTATACAGTATCAAAGTAATGAGAGCTCCTGACATTGAAAGAGAAGTTAATATTATTAAAATGTGAAATTAAATCAAATACTCGGTAGATTAATTAAAAATCGCGGGTTATTCACGTGACTATACTGTGAAAAGCTCTATTAAATTCAAACCACAGACGCTGCGTGACATCACCGCGACCGAGCACGCTGATCATGAGGAAGAACCCCTCGGGTGGTTCGAAACTAGTAGAGCTTTTCTCAGTATATTCACGTGAGTAACCCGCGATTTTTAATTAATTTAGTATGTCTCACGATAGTTATTATAAAACCAAATACTCGATAGGCTCATCACGCCTTTTATCCCCGAAGGGGTAGGCAGATATGTACATTAGGTATGCCACTGTACTATGTAACACCCACTTTTCACTATTTATGTTATGAGTCCCATATAAAATATATGTATGTATGTATATGTATGAATGCATGTATGGTTATTGTATTGTACTCGTGTGTAGGTATATATATTATAATTATGTTTATTTGTGTTTATCTCTGAAATATGTAAGTGTATCTATTTTGATTGCTCAATTAAATCGTTGCTTGCTTCTTGCTCACACCATTGACTTCTCTGCATCACCCAAAGGTCAGACTGGGAGAAAATGCCTGCGGCATTAAGGCCCGTATTAATAAATAGGTCTCAATCACGATGTCAAGACCGGCATCAGTTGATACGTTCTCAAGATGCGATCAGCATCTTAATGTCGACGCTAATTAATAAACCTATATCCACACGATCTCAGGTGATACCGCGGTTTGGATCGAGGTATCAAGATTCGTAATTTCACACTCAATGAAATCCTGATGTTAAGACTTGTTACGTCACAGCGAACGAAATACATCTTTCGTTCATTGCGTTTAGTAATAGCTGTGTAGAACGATAATATTCAACTTTGTTTGCATAGGAATAAAAGATTATTTCCAGTTTAAATGGATTAAAATTTTAGGAAATTATATTACTTTTTTATATTGTATACATTATAATTTTTTTTAACCATAAAAAAGCATTGTTTATTATAAAGTTACGTTTCATTTTATGACGAACGCACATGCCAGTGATTTCGCGTCACCTCATTATTATAATCTGTGATTCCCTTTCTCTCAATTGTTTATTAGGTACTTGATAATACAATCACATCAGTGTTTCGTGCTTATTTACAAGTTACTTATTAATCGACTGCCTCGTTGGCCGAGTGGCCGCAAGTGCGACAGCCGGGCAAGGGGTCTCGGGTTCGATTCCCGGGTCGGGCAAAGTATTACTGGGGTTTTTAAAAATTATCAGTCACGGAGTCTGGAATTGTGCCCGGTATAAGGCAATATGCTCAGGCTTACATGGGACTAATAACATAAATAGTGAAAAGTGGGTGTTACATTGTACAGTGGCATAATTTGCACCTCTGCCTACCCCTTCGGGAATAAAAGGCATGATGTTATGTTACTTATTCATATTCGATAATGGAGTCAAAAATGCCTATTCAAGCTAGCTTGATCTCCTGTAGGTATATATAAACTTTAGGTACTTATATAAACTTTAGGTACCTAATAGATTTTGAAAAGGCCATAAAATATCATCGTATTATTCAACTTCATCATAATAATTGATTTCGGAAATAATATTCTCAACATTAATGGTTCCCGCGAAATATTTAGGTACGAGTTCACGATATTAAGTCCAGGGTCGACTGAACTTAACAATCGTGGTCTTGATAACCATCCTAATACCGATTTTGAAACCCGAGTAATGTTTATTAAACAACACGATCTCAGGTGATGACAAGGTCTTAAACCGCGTATTAAGTTTTGTTTATTAATATGTCGGGATATCAAACAGGATCTTAACATCTCGCTCTTACGCTGATATCGGTTTATTAATACGGGCCTAAGTCCACCTAATGTACACCTTGTGCATGAAGCTTAAATAAATAAAAAATAATAGGGGGTGAGCCTATTGCCATATACCGAGCACAATTTTAGACTCCGTGCTACTACTGAGAATTTAAAAAAACCAGTATTACTTTGCCCGACCCAGGAATCGAACCCGAGACCACTTATGAGGCAGGTTATTCTGATATTCTAATATACAGGTAATCTGATATACTTGATTATAAGCTAACTCCAACTTTTAATTTATTAGTATTTATTTTTAGTCCGTAAGAGTCTGATACTCCCTCACGCCTAACCCATAATGGGAGAGATAACTGGATGATTTTCCCCCCTCAAAAAAAAGTCAAAATCTCTTAATCCATTTTAATGTTTTATGATATGGTTTAAAATATATTAATATACATAGTTGACAATTTGGGAATCAATGGCTTCATTAACTGGCTTTTTGTAAATCACTGCGATTCGTTATTTCACTCTGTCTACTTTAATAGTATTTTAAGTGTGGGAGAGCCATGCTTCGCCACGAATGGGCCGGCTCGACCGGAGTGATACCACGGCCTCACAGAAAACCGACGTGAAGCAACGGTTGCGTTGTATTTCGTCGTGTGAGCAAGGTTACCGGAGGCCCAATTAACCCCCCCCGCACCCTTCCCCAATCCCTGAATCCCAAATAATCCTCAAATTCACAGTTACGCACTTGGAACGCCTTTGCCAAAAAAAAAATGTATGTTTTATGATGAATATTTGTCATTAATTTTATTATGTGATGTCGTGCCAATTAAACAGTTGCAATCGTAAACATTAAAAAAAAAATAGTCAACAATGACTTTTAACACGTTAAACGCCATGGCAGTCACCGGTGACCGACATTAGCGGAGGATTTGCCTTCAATAGTTTTTTATTGGCAGCCAATGCCTTAAACAATCTTCTTCCATCATTATTTGTACCATTCATTCGTAAATTCATTTCAAAAGGTGTATAATTAATTAACGAGTATTTTCACAGTGTCATCTGAGTACTAACCACATCTAATTTACGTTAGCTAGCACAAAAGCTAAAACACAATACTCACCTACAAACCAAATAGGAGACAAGAGGAGAAGACTAACCAATCTACAAACTATTAAAGTAGAAAATACTGTTTGATTGGTCTCCGAATAATTTTTCACGTTCACGTTTGACTAGTTGTTAGGTACATTATTTTCGTGTCGTAGAAGATATGTAAATGTTAGATTTATAAAATCATACATCCTGTATAATTATCATATGACCTAAATTCAACTGTAGGTATTTGGTTTTTAAATAAACTTGTCGCCATAATCAAACAAAAAAGTGGTCCTAAATCAAACTAGGTACGCGAGTTTTCGGAACAAGTTTTCAACAACAACAATGAAAAACCAACAAAACTGAACTAACTCCATCACATATTCAATTCCTTTGGCCATGAAAACACACATTATCAGAAGCTACTAGCAATTAATTAACTGACCTTAGCAGAAACGAATTAAACCTTCTGTATGTGTGTATTCAGCGGCAACAGGCAGCGGGAGGGGATGTGCCCGGGTCCCAGCATCCCTCTCGATAGATCTCGACCAGTCGACACGGGGCATCGGGCGCGCGCTCCCGCCATTTTAAAGCGGGAAAATCGCGACAACTTTTCGCTTCTAAAGTGACAGTTGGTATTCAAAATTCGAATTTCGTGAGTGATTCTTTTGTTGCGTGCCAGGATCTGTGGTTCTGTTTTTAGTGTGTTTATTTTTTTATTAATGCAATATATTTTTTTAGGTGGTAAATACAGATAATATAATAATTAAAAATAAGTCGTCTAAAATCATATTTAAAAAAGATTATATTAATGAACTGAACTACAATTCTAAAATAATTTGTGAGGATTGCGAGAAGTAACAATAAAAATCTCCTTTATTTAATAAAACAAGAACATTGACTTTCCAGAACAATAAATAAAGCTGAAAAGATACTATCAGCTTCGAACAAACGATATAATAAATAACCTATCCGTAACTTAGTTAGTAGGAAACGTGAGGCGTGGTTGAAAACTCAATTACTATTAATTTTAATAGCACGTGTAACATCACTATGGTGGGAGCTACGCCACAGTAGCTAATTGATTCTGGGATTACAAATAGGGATGTCCTTCGTATCAAGGCTTATTAATATTATATTTATTAGTAATCTATAGTGTAATTGGATTTTTGTCGCCTTTGATTAATTTATTCCATAATTAAGATAGAAGTTTGATATAAGTATGAAGATAGAAATTGCTTAGTATAGGCACAAAGCCCGAAATTGTTTTCGATAATATGGGTAAATTGCCATAGATGATCCTCGATTACATGGAACCCATAATGTATTGCCGAAATCTATATTTCCCGACAAATACAAGTTGGGTGTATTCAAGTCCCGAGGGAACAGGTTGCGTATTCCATCGTCGGCCACATCATCACTTAGCACCAGGCGAGATGATGGCCAAACGTCATCCTATCAAAAATAAGTAAAAAAAAAAATAACTTCTGTAAAGTGGACATAACATTGTAGCTACATGTGCATCTACAGAGATGTCTCTGTCTACCCCTCGGGAATTTCAACGCGTGACGTTATTAACATGGGCATCCATAAATAAGAAAATATAATAATAGGTGTATCTTCGATATCAAACTAGTCGACGTTGTAGTGTTAAGACTAACCGCAGCTATGAGGCGATCTGTCTTTTAATTGGTAACAAGATCCTTAACTTCGGACAGCATGTAAAGCTTTTGATCTCAGACAAATTAAACATCATAAGGTCGATTTTTCAATGCTCAGTTAAATTTTGTCAGAGAATTAACTTTGAATATTTGCCAATTCTTCCATACTCTAATACAATCATCTATATTAATTACTATTTCCATCAACAACTTACATTTCCATCCTACAATAACTGTCTCATATCTCAATTTTATTCTAGTTAATTCTTAACTGATAATTGGAAAATCAGCCATTAGATAGATTTACTGAAAATCAAGTCAGAATGTCAAACTATGGTGTGATATAGAATATTGCATCGCCAGTGATTGATGGCATACATTGAATCTGAATTTGATTATCACGCATTGTTGATTTCCATATTGATTTCTGTTAATCAGAAAGAAACTAAAATGTTAATGAATATTTTAAATATATTTTTATAGTAAACAACATAATTCTTACTTTAAATGTTGCATTTAATTACACTTCTATTAGGTACCTACTATTTCACAAATTGACGTATAGGTAAAGTGCTATATTGCAGCCTGTCTACAATTCTACAATCATAAATCAAAGAGACTTCATCACCAAAAATGAATCAATACTTTAAACCAATAAATAACTAATTAACTTCAAATTATTTAAAGGCTACCAATTACGCAATACCAACAGCATTTATTTGTTTGTATCAATAGAAAACCTTTCGAACGAATATTTCGTTATATTTAATCTGTAGCACCAAAGCGGTTGAATACCTCAAATCCTTTTTTTTTTTCAAGTTTTATTGGCGCGCTTTTAGCTCAGCCCCAATGGATTCTATTCACTTCTCCAATCAACAAGGAGTTTCGAATTTGATTAAACCTTTGCAATTGCAACTATTTTCAATTGAAACCTCTGTTGGACCTCAAACATTTGTGTATTGAAATTGAGTGGTTAAGTTTTGAACTCATTTTGATTAATCTATTTCGAAAATTTTGAGTGGATGGGTGATTTATAAGAAGTTGGGTAAGGGTTAATATACATTTGATTATGATTTTATAAGAGTACGCAGTATTACTATAGTTTAGATGTCCTATTTCGGATACAGAAGAAGAAGTAAGGTAAGAATTATTCACACTATCATTTTGTGTGTTAATTATAGTTTTTTCTCACGTAATTGTCATTGTCGTAAAAGATGTCTTTCGACTAGTTTCAAACCATACCAGGGACTCATAACCACGCGCAATAAACAACCGACACTCATGACTGTACTAGTACTACTTGTACCAAACCTAATTAATGTCTTATTTCACGCTTGTCTACAACAATTTTTTTCATGGAATAAGCCGGTAAACGAGCAGACGGATCACCTGATAGTAAGCAATCGGCGCCGCCCATGGACACCAGAAAGACCAGAGGTGTAACAAGTGCGTTATCGACCTTATGGGTTAGGCATTTGAAGATTGTTGGGGTTTTGGGGATTGGGGAGGGGGGTAAATGGGTTTGACCTCACTCACACGGTAAAACACAGTGCAAGCGTTGTTTCTGTAAGGCCGTGGTATCACTCTGGTCGAGCCGACCCATGGCTCTCCCACACTTACAATTTTGAACATAATTTACATCGCATTGTTTTCTAACGGCCGTTCCCAATATTCTATCTATCCCTTGTTTTGCCCTACTGGAGATAGAAAAATCTATCTATCTTTAAATTTGCCGTCTCAATAAACTTACTGGCGATAGGCAAACTAATCTATGGTTGTCATTACCTGTGGGAGGACGGATAGGTTATCTACAGATTGCTTTTACTATGAAATTGACAGTTCATGCGTCCCAATAATAACAAAGGTGCTATCTGTCAGTGACTTTGGTTATCCCTAGTAGGCTTTAGCTCTATCGCAGAATTTTGAGGGATAGGAGTATAGTTATCAGTGAAGATCAGTATATATATCTTTTCTATTTTTTAAAAATACAGCAGATTTAAACAAAAAATCATTTCGGACTCCAGTTCAAGTAGTAGTTCAAGTGCTATTGATATTTTGAAACAAATAAGGAACTGGGAATCTGACGAGGACGATGTGCTTACCACAACACGATTATATCAAGAGCGTGTTAATTACATGTACAGATATGACGATTACGAGTTTGTGTATAGATTTAGGCTAAGAAGACTAAATTAGAGAATTTTATACTTGTCCGTTATTCATACCTACATCTTTATTTTAATTAAGTGTTCCAGTGGACGAGAAATGAGATAAACATTGAATGTGCAAAATGCATAGTGTAATAAAAAGATGGTTTAGAATAAACTGTTTTATTTTATTTAATTATATGAATTATTATTGGGTTGTTTCTCCTTCTCCAGTATATCTAGCTAGAGTTTCCGTTTCTTTAATGCATGTATTTCTTTTCGATCTGTTATTGACTCATATCATCTGCACCAGCTCGTCTTTTCTGTTTTCCTAGAAAAATATTATTTATAATTATAATATTATTTATAGTGTATTATTCCATTTTGCTCCTCACCATATAAAATTTTTATAATTAAACAGTATTGAAAAGTAAATAGTCTTAACCAATACCAAACCCCAAAAATGAAATATACACGAAACTATCTGTGATACCTAATCCTCCAAGTCGCATCCTTGAGCTGGTTATTGCTGGCATTTATGACTTTGCTGAACATCAATGGATTTGCCTCCACCAATTGTACCAGCTGCATTACTTCTTCTTTCGTCAATAGCATATTCTTTTGCTACAATGAGTGCACCAAACACGAGTTATTAGTCACATGTATGTTCATGCAAACAACAAAAAATATTCAACAATCCAAGTATAAAAGTTCAGTGAAAGCCATAGAACTTTAAAACTTCAATAGCTTCAATCTAAAGCTAGAAAAGCACAAACTGTAATACTTACTGAGCTCATTTATTATAACAAACAATTCTTTGTTATATTATCATAATTTATTGTAAACAAAATCAACAAACAACAATGTCAAATGTCAATGTTTTAACAAACACGTTCCGTTACAAGTCGCGCACTCATCCAGTCGCAAACATGAAGTTTTCGTTATATTTAACTTAAAAAAATATTGTTTACTATAAAATTTGTGCAAAATATAAGGTTTCGTTAATTAATTCAAAATGTTTGTGATATAAACATGACAAGATGCTTTGAAAACATTATTGTAACTTAGTGGCACTCTGTGGGGCTCTGCATACAATGAAACACATGGGAGGGCTCAGATAGGCACCCTATCTACTGATATCTAGAGATAGCAAAGACACATTTTAGTTATTGGGACGACATCGAAAGATAGATAGCTTTTAACTGACTATCGAGGATAGCTATCTATCTTTACCTATGGATTGAATATTGGGAACGGCCGTAAAAGGAAACTAACGTAAGTTAGTTTCTCTATCCATCACTTACATACATTTTGAGTCTACTCCTCAAAAGACCCTCCTTTGCTGCTTCCCCTTCTGGACAAAACAGTCGTAATGTTATAATGTTAGGGATGAATAATGGACAGATATTATTATCAACTCTGAATAGATCATAATGAGGTCAACCTACTTATCGCATGATACCTACATACTGCTGAAAATAGGGAAGGGAAGCCACATGAAAATCTATGTATGTATATGTATACACAATTTTCCGAGATACCTACCCAATAAATTATAATTTTTCGGCTTATTCACGTAATTATTTGACGAGGAACTCGACTAGTTTCAAGCCAAGCTAGAGGCTCATACTCGCGACTCACGAAAGTTATAATACAAATACCTACCCAATTATTCTACACTACTAGTAACTTTATTTTTTATTATGTCTGTCTAAAGTCTATTTAATTGTAAAAAAAAAAAAAAAAAAATTGTGATAAAAAAATTAATATTAGGTACATTTATTTTTTATCACAATTTTACTATTTACAACATTAGATTTACATTTGAAAAGTACCTAATCGAAATTTATTGCACTGTCCATTCCGAAATGAAAACTTAATTCGATATAAGTTTTTATAGAAATGCTTTTTAATACTGAAACATGAGTATATTTTCATTTTTACTAGCTTTCCTTCGGTAGCTTCCACTGTATGAAACTCTGAATATCTCTCTCCAGTGGATCCTAGATCTAATATAGGCAGAAAAGTGAACTGCTGAAAAGTTTATAGGCATTTTCCTAAACAGCTCAGTAATTGCAGAGCTCGTTGAACACAAACAAACTAGAACTATTAAATCTTGTATCGATATTCGTCTGGTTTTATATCTAGCTGTAGGCCTGTAGATGCTAGCTTGTGTCCAGCTTTTACGTGGTTTTGTGTTTAGATTTTACACCTAGACTTATTTATTTGTCATAAAATTTTAAAGGACCTGGCTCGTTGGCCAAGTGGTTGCAAAAGCGACTGCCGGGCAAGGGATCTCGGGTTCGATTCCAGGGTCGGGCAAAGTATTATTGGATTTAAAAAAAATCTCAGTAGTAGCACGGAGTCTGGTATTGTTCCCAGTATATGGCAATAGGCTCACTATTACATGGGACTCATAACATAAATAGTGAAAAGTGGGAGTGTGGGTGGGGTGGTTACATTGTACAGTGGCATAATGTGCACCTCTGCCTACCCCTTCGGGGATAAAAGGCGTGATGTTATAAAATATTATTAAGTATGTTTTGTAGAGCACAAAGGGTTTGATATGTACTGTAACTTGTAGAAACATATGACGAACGATTTGAAGTAAGGATCCTATTCTGCCTTCGTCTGCAAACAGATTAGGTAGGTATTTGTCGAAGAAAGGTAAGAAAGAGTCTTTAGGAAACCCTTTTTCACCGGCTTTATCGACATGTCATAAGCACTTTTTTGTCTTCCAACAAAAGCTTGAAGAAAAATTGTGGGTGTTACTCGAAAAATATATTTGGAAACCCAATCCCTTGTTGATTGTTAACAGATTTCATCTATACAGGTGAAAATCTGACGATGGACTACTAAGTCTAGAAATGTACCTGCCTAGGTAGGTTTATTTTGTTGGTGTGTTCTTGATTCGGTTTCTTATTACTGTTTAGAATATTTATTTTAATCTTTATCAGTGTTTACAGTTCTGTATTAAATTATTTTCTTGTTGTTAGAGTAATACATTTATTGTATTTATACCAACTTCAAAAAAAGGAGGAGGTACTATGTTCGGCTGATTGTTTTTTTGTTTGTTCGCCGATTACTCCGCCATTTGTCAACCGATTTCCAAAATTCTTGTTTTGTTTGAAAGGGTACTTATACTCCCGAGATGGTCCCATTTCCATGTAGTCAAGATCTGATGATGGAATCCTAGGGAAAAACTAATAACAAACAAAAAATCAAAACTAAAACGCAAAAAATAACTATTATTAGTATTGATAGGTTACCCACCCACTGATAGTTAGAAGTCGGTGCCATAAGCTCAAATCATAATGATATAACTTATTGGCCACAAAATTGTAAATTAGGTATCTATTAAGGTTTTAATGAATAATTTTGCATAGAACTTATGGCGGCGACTTCTAACCTATCAGTGGGTGGGTAACCTATCAATACTAATAATAGTTATTTTTTGCTTTTTAGTTTTGATTTTTTTTGTTAATAAGTTTTTTTTATTTTTTGAAAGTCTTTTTTTTAAACGCCGTTTTTTATTAATTATTTTACTTTTAAAACAATACTACGTGTTTATGAGCAAAAACTTATGACCGTGTATTATCCGTGCAAAGTAACTTAGCTAACTAACAGCTCAATGGCATATAACAAGTTATAAATAGTTAGTTTCACAACACGTGCTTAACAATCGAAAGCAAACTTAAGTCCAAAACAAAATACTTCGACTAACAACCAAACTTAACAAACGTCCCTAGCCCCCACTACCTTGCTTATTCATAAACATTGAACAGGTTTAGGCGCACCGATGCATACCACCATTCTTTAAACCCATCAGTGCGAGAAAATCGAGCGGTGTCGCATGTACTTATTAGTTTTATTACTCCGCTTATCCGGCCTGAACATTCGCGTGGCTCACTGGATAAATAGGACACGAAATTGTGATAGTGATTCAATGAGCTCAGTCGCCCTCAACGCCATTGCTTGGAGGAAGGTAGAACTGGTAGATGCAACGTAAAAGGACCGTTTGCTGTGTGCCCACCGAGTAGAATAAAGTCACAGTTGATACCATCTCCTACTCTTCTCACGGCTGTCATAGAAATGACTACATAATATTAAATAGAGACCAGATAACGGCGTTCTCTGACAAACCTGGTCCTGTCAAACTGCGATCTTCAATCCGCCAGCGAAACGTTGAGGTTATGAAAGCGCTGTAGGTACTTTCTAAGATTATTTAGACACAATTGACAAAATGTTGAAGGAAAATATCGTGAGGAAACCTGGACTTATAATTCCTAATTATAAGTTTGAAATCGCCAATCTGCATTGAGCAAGTGTGGAAATTAATGTTCAAGCAAAGCCTCTTCTCACACGTAGAAGACGTGTGAGAAGAGGCTTTGCTCAGCAGTGGGCACTTATAATGCAATAAAATGAAGCATAATACCTAAGCCCCCAAACTTGTAAAAACCGATGAAAACCAACATAAACTACCAAATCGATATTAACGAAATTAAACAGTATTTTTCCCTCGAAACGAAGCGATTGGCTATCGAGTTCATTGTTGTATATCTTCATCCTTTATCCCGAGACAAGCGATTGCAATATCGTTAAGTGTTACCCGGTAAGACGATTAAATATACAGACTGCATATAAAGTTACAATATACCATAACATAACATCACGCCTTTTTATCCCAGAAGGGGTAGGCAGAGGTGCACATTACGACACTTAATGCCACTGTACAATGTAACACCCACTTTTCACTATTTATGTTACGTGTCCCATGTAATAGGGGGTGAGCCTATTGCCATATACCGGGCACATTTCCAGACTCCGTGCTACTACTGAGATTTTTAAAAACCCAGTAATACTTTGCCCGACCCGGGAATCGAACCCGAGACCCCTTGCCCGGCAGTCGCACTTGCGACCACTCGGCCAACGAGGCAGTTACATTATAGTGTGTCTATAATTTATTTTCAATCCTATAGCATTGTTATATAGCTGTCGATGGTAATGAGATTACCAAGCAGGATAGACAAAGTGTTTTAGGCTTAGTAGAAGCACAAGTTTGGTATTGTGCTCGGTACAATATGCCAGCCATAGGCATAAGCTGGTAAACGAGGAGACGGATCACCTGATGGTAAGCAATTGGCGTCGCCCATGGACACCTGGAACACCAGAGGCGTTACAAGTGCGTTACCGGCATTTTGGGGATTAGGAGTTTGAGGATCATTGGGGATTCAGGGATTGGGGAGATTGGGGAAGGGGAGGGTAATTGGGCCTCCGGTAACCTCACTCACACGACGAAACACAACGCAAGCGTTGGTTCACGTCGGTTTTCTGTGAGGCCGTGGTATCACTCCGGTCGAGCCGGCCCATTCGTTCCGAAGAATGGCTCTCCCACACTTAAAAACATAATACATGGATCTCATAACATAACTGATATAATTATTTTAAAACCGACTTCAACGCCCTCTTTTTTTGAAGTCGGTTAATTTATATATTAAAGCCTGCTCCTAGGTGTAACAGACACTTTTCTGTAAACCGCATCAAAATTGGTTTAGCCAATGACGAGACAATTGCCCTTAGACACACATTCATACACACATGTCAAATAGACAACCTCTTTTTTGAAGTCGGTTAAAAAGTGACTGTTGCATATTATCTACTAGCGACCCACCCCGGATTCACACGGGTGCAACATAGATGTACAACATATAAAATTTTTAATATTGTATAGTACACCATATTAATTAATTTATTCCAAATGCTAAACGTGAGGACTTGGTATTGGCTCACTGTTACCTACGGCTATTGTTATTTTAATCCAATTTTGTAAGCTGTAGGTCCTCAATGAATTATAAATAAATAAATAAATAAAAATGAATAAAACCTTCCTTAGGAATCACTCTATCTATTAAAAAAACCGCATCAAAATCCGTTGCGTAGTTTTAAAGATCTAAGCATACATAGGGACAGACAGACGGCGGATAGCGACTTTGTTTTATACTATGAAGTGATTAGAAAAAGATAACAGATAAATTTAAAGAAAAAATGAATTCGATTAACCTTCGTCATCTATAGGTTGAGAGGTCGGTAATAGTAATGTAGGTACTTAATAAAATTAGAAGCAAAATATAAGGGTCTATGGAAGAGTATTTCGTCTAAAGAGGTTGATGGAAATACGGGACTAGAATACTAAGTAGTCTCTACTAAGTGTGCCCACAATTTATCGTTTTAGGGACCTACTTGCGCTGCTTTATTGAAACATAAAGATTATCTTTAGGTACGTATAGATATTATATTATAGGTACTTACACGTATCAACACAGGTTTGTAATTTGACAATTGCATATATAACTTACCTATTATTGTTATTTGAGGGCAATATAAAACACTAGCTACTTCTGCGCGGTTTCACACGCTCTGCTCAGCTCCTATAGGTCGTAGCGTGATGATTTATAGCCTGTAGCCACACTCGATAAATGCGCTATCCAACACAAAAAGAATTATTCAAATCAGACTTGTAGTTACGGAGATTAACGCGTTCAAACAAACAAACAAAACAACAGACTCTTCCGCTTTACATAATAGTATAAGATAAGGTATAAGATTTAGCTTAATCTAATTAAAACCTTAGAGTCCAGATTCCAACTCTGCTTTATTGAAACAAAACATGGTACAAATGTCATTCGGTTGAACTAGTGTCATCTAGCGTCGAGATTGAAAAATAATTGATGCCATTGTACACTGGTTCTAATTGGTTTCTGATGTAATTCGCAGTTAATGACTTATTAAGAGTCATGCTTCAAATTCATTGTGTATAACGAAAAGTTGATTTAAAGTTAAAAGGCTTTTAAGTTGTTTTTGCATTGTCCTTTTTGTTAGTGCCACGTGCTTTTCCTCAAGTGCCTACACCTTTGATATAGACCTTACTTCTGCAAATTGTGTTAAATATTTTAAATATACTATAAATAAGTTATCTTACATTAACATATTTTTAGAGCTACTATCGCCTGTGACACAGGAATATTCCTAGTATAGGCATAATATTTTTAAGATCTTGTCGCTTAAGTAAGATATATTTTTGTACCTATGTTGACCAGTGTTAATATGAATAAAAATTTTATTTATTATTATTTATTTAGACCGGCAAGATCGCTGTCTGATAAACCCACAGAAATATGAATAATTCTTTTAAAATTTAACATAACAACATAACATCAAGCTTTTTATCCGCGAATGGGGTTTTTTTTTTTTTTTTAAGGGGGGAAAATCATCGAATGACTTCTCCCGCCTGGGTGAGGCGGGAGGGAGTGTCAGACTCTTACTGACTAAAAACCACCCCGTTCCTTCTCCTGCACGTCGAGCCGGAGCCCCGGTTACCCGTTAGGTTCTCCGCGACTCCGAATCGGCATCGGCCGTATTGGGCCCCATCTGTGGTGGTCTGATGGCTCTTTGAGGCGCGCGCGGAACGCGACGCGCCGTACGCTCGGGATCCGCGAATGGGGTAGGCAGAGGTGAACGTTATACCACTGTACAATGTAACACCCACTTTTCACTATTTACGTTATGAGTCCCATGTAATAGAGGGTGAGCTTATTGCCATATACCGGGCACGATTCCAGACTCTGTGCTACTACTGAGAATATTTAAAAACCCAGTAATACTTTGCCCACCCCGAGTCGCAATTACGGCCAAGGAGGCAGTAAAATTTACGTTTTAAACTGTCAAACACCAAGCGGTCACCGGTGATCGCAACCTATTGTTCTATAATTGTGTCTATAATGACGGTACTCGACGAGTTAAAACACACTTGAAAACCCCTCCTTTTTTTAGTCGGTTATTTAAATACTAAAGCTTTCTCCGAACTGTAACAACTTCTTTCTCTTTTATTATATCTATGGATAAACCTATAAACCTTTTATACATTACAATTTATCCTACCTGCTAAGGGTTTTTTTTTGGGGGGGATAATCATCGAATGACTGCTCCCCCCTGGGTGAGGCGGGAGGGAGTGTCAAACTCTTACTGACTGAAAACCACCCCGTTCCTTCTCCTGCATGTTGAGCCGGAACCCCGTTTACCCGTTAGGTCTCCACGACAACCTGCTAAGGGTAGGATTGCGATAAAACCTCAAGTAGAACCTGTCAATGGTTAGCAGTGGACTGACACTAATATTGGTGATAATGATAAGTTAATTATCGTCGTTGGCCGAGTGGTCGCAACTGCGACTGCTCGGCAAGGGGTCTCGGGTTCGATTCCCGGGTCGAGAAAAGTATTCCTGGATTTTTAAAAAAATCTCAGTATTAGCACGGAGTCTGGAATTGTGCCCGGTATATGGCAATAGGCTCACCCTCTATTACATGGAACTCATAACATAAATAGTGAAAAGTGGGTGTTGCACTGTACAGTGGCATAATGTGCACCTCTACCTACTCCTTCGGGGATAAAAAGCGTGATGATGTTATGTTATGATAAGTAAATTACTGTACCTACGTCCATTTTAAAAAACATGTTTAAAAACCTTCACCGGTCCTTTGACGTTTAAAACGTTTATTTTAATGAAGCCATGAGTGGACAAAAATCAACAAGAGAGCATCATCAGTCGCTCAAAAATACAAATGAGATGAATGAAGGACAGCTTAATTTGGGCTTTGGGTGTATTATTTTTAAGTAAGAATTTGAATGTCCATCGCTTTTCCGGATATGTAGGTGACATTAATGAATGAGAGTATAGGTTAACTGGACACTGGCATAGGCTAGTGTTGTTAAAAATAATGAAAGAAAAGAGACTATGTACCTATACTGACAAGATGATAATTTATATAATAATTAGCGACCCGCCCCGGCTTCGCACGGGTGCAATATGCATGTATTATACAAGTAAATCTTCCTTATGCATCACACTATCTATTAAAAATAAACCGCGTCTAAATCCATTGCGTAGTTTTAAAGATATAAGCATACATAGGGACAGACAGACGGCGGATAGCGACTTTCATTTATACTATGTAGTGAAGGAATAAGACTAATATTTTATGGTCTATATAGTTTCAAAACAATATAATAAGAAAGGGATTAGCTACAAATATTTTCAAATTGAATGCATATATAAAACCACTAGCAGCCCGTCCCGGCTTCGCACGGGGTAGACAATTATTTATTTTTGGAAATTTGGATTGTTGTAGTGACATAACTACAATAGTTGGACATATGCTACCGCGGGAATTTTTTGTAGACATTATGATGTTCTTCAATTCTTCAATCTTTTGGGGTAACTCAACCGATAGGGATGTCATTTTTAAGAGACAAAAATACTGCTTGCGATCTATGTTTAATCTCAAATCTACTGACAGCTGTAAAAATTACTTTATTATATATCGTGTATTAACATTGCCTTCACTTTATGTATTAGAAATAACAATGTTCGTGAAGACAAATCCACATTTGTTTCCTTGTATGGCAGACAGATTTCCAAGAAATAGACGTACCGATAGCCAACTATGTTTACATACATCAAAAACTGCACTTATGCGCAAGAGTGTATTTTGCATGGCACCAATTATCTATAATAAATTACCCAAAAGTTGGAAAGAACTAACTATACCTAAACTAAAACAAACAATGAAATTGTTTTTGGCACAGAAAGCTTATTACAGTATAACGGAATTTTTAATTTTTTCGGTGATTGTTATACTTAAATAAATAACAATAAAAACTAACATTGCCCTAATTAAGGTTGTGTCACAGTGGAGGACACAAAGAAACATATTGTTAATATTATTACAATTGAATGTTATTAAATAATAAGTAAAATATATAATTTGTATAATAATAATTAAATCATTTTTAGTAAATATTAATTGAATATGAACAAATTAATTAATAATGTATAATGATACTGCAGATATTTAATGTAGGTATGAGTGTAAATTTTAAAATTAATGTAATAATTCACAGTCATCAAAAAATTTTTTTATATAATAGATATTTGCACGCCATGATAAATGGCAGACATGTCGTAAGCCACTTTTGTCTAAGATCTTGCATGCTGTATTATTTTAATTCTGTAAATTGCTCAAACATGTGTGTGCACACATGTTTGAGCAAATAAAATTCTTATTCTTATTCTTATTCTTATTCAATATAGTTGTACATTATTTTGTTCTATCGCTAATAGTTTCGGCAGCGCATTTGACGAAAGACATTTTAAGACTCATTTTTCTACACCTTCGGTTACATTGTTCAAATTTTACCAAAAATCCCTAATTTTTTTTTTTAATGAAATATAGCCTACGTCAAATTGGAAGAATGTAGCATTCTATTAGTGAAAGAATTTTTTAAATCGGCCCAGTACTTTTTGAGCCTATTCATTACAAACATACAAAAATAGGTACAAATCTTTCCTCTTTATAATATTAGTATAGATAAGCAAGGCCATTGTTTTTTGATAAGAAAATATATTTTTTGCGCGCCTGTCGAGAGAATGACAAAGTCGGTCGTCTTTTTATTAAATCTCATCTCAATTTTCTCTGTTATTTATTATGTGATGTGATGTGAACCGTAATTGCAAATTTATTGCTAGAAAATACTTTTTCGAAATAATCAAAAAGAAAAAAATATAAATTAGGTCCTTTTTCGTCCGAAATCTAAAGTACTCTGCATGCCAATCGTGCAGAAGATGAAAGGATAAGTTAGAATTTAATCGAGAAACTATACCAGTTAAGATTTTTAAATAAATTATTATGTTTTCGGCTTACTTACGTAATTATTTGACGAGGAACTCGACTAGTTTCACTGAATGACTGAGTAGCAGCGCGACAGTCGCCGCGCCGCGGGTCGCGAAATGCTGCTCATGAATATGAGCCTCTAGCATGGCTTGCAACTGACTAGTTGAGAACTCGACTGAGTTCCTCGTCAAATTATTACGTGAGTAAGCCGAAAACATAATAATTTATATAGTATGTCTCACGAAGGGCCTGCGGACGGCGAGCATGGGTGGCTCCCCGTCCGACCAGAAACAGACCCGAGCGTACGGCGCGTCGCGTTCCGCGCGCGCCTCAAAGAGCCATCAGACCACCACAGATGGGGCCCAATAGGGCCGATGCCGATTCGGAGTTGCGGAGAACCTAACGGGTAACCGGGGCTCCGGCTCGACGTGCAGGAGAAGGAACGGGGTGGTTTTTAGTCAGTAAAAGTCTGACACTCCCTCCCGCCTCACCCAGGCGGGAGCAGTTAATCGATGATTTTCCCCCCTTAAAAAAAAAATGTCTCACGAAAGTCATAATACCTACAAATACACTTAAGATTTGTTAAAATCATACTGACTAATACACTGATAGTACCTAGGTATAGGTACTACCTACTAGTAACTACCACAAAACCTTCTTTTTAATACCTAACGAGTTCTCAGTATGTCATTTAATTCAACTTCTGCTATACCTACTACCGTTTTCCATCGAAAACTGAATTCCAACTTTATTAAAATAATTTGTGTTGAAAAAATAAAAATCAAAAAGATTCCGATGAATTTATTTTTCGTCCATGTTTACATAAAATGACGTTCACATTTTGCTGCAGTCAGTTTGGACAAGCGAACGAACAAACAAGTGAATGTTTTCTTTTGTTTTGCTAAACCAATTAATTACTTTTCGGCACCAAACGACAGGTGGCGCTGGGTGCTGGAACCGCCTATTAATTAATCTGTGGCGGTACCGCCAAAACAACACGAAGTTTTTGATAGGGTTGTGCTTTTATGAATTTTAATTTGATTTTGTTCCATATATATAAAGATTGCTAGAATGAATGGCTGGAGAAATTAAAAAAAACAGTATACAGCCTGACAGATGTACTTACTTTGAGAGACAACAGAAATGGTTTAATGAATACAATATCTGAATAATCTTCATAATGATCTCAATCTAACAAAAATCCTATCAATTAGATACTTCATCTCTGATCTGAAAAACAAATAATGATAAAACCGTCTGGTTGACGTTAAAGTGACATTTGACAAGCTTGATGCTTTTGTTTTAAATGTGCAAGATGTCAATCTAAGTACATAACATAACCCTCTTTGGGTTTTGTTTACCTTACTATATTAGTTAGTGGATGATCGGATTAACCCTTCTAATGTAAACAGGATTTCAATTACTGAGTCATAGGTACTGTCTATGTTGTTTCTCAATGGTATTGGCTTTGTTGGTTTAGGGATTGCGCTGTCAAATTTATGATTAACTTAATTTAAAGAACTAAAAAGCTGTACTGAACTGAATATACGGTCGAATTGAGAACCTCCTCCTTTTTTGAAGTCGGTTAAAAATAGGCGTAGTCTTTAATTGCGGCTAGTATGACAATACATTAGCTACACGGCAAATCTAGACTGAATCTAAACAGAATGAATTCAATAGGAAAAATTTAGATTATTCAATTACGATTTCTTATACATTATAGAGGTACATACATTTTAAGTGTGGGAGAGCCATGCTTCGGCACGAATGGGCCGGCTCGACCGGAGTAATACCACGGCCTCACAGAAAACCGACGTGAAGCAACGCTTGCGTTGTGTTTCGTCGTGGGAGTGAGGTTACCGGAGGCCCAATTACCTTCCCCTTACTCAATCTCCCCAATCCCTGAATCCCCAACGAACCTCAAACTCCTAATCCCCAAAAAGCCAGTGACGCACTTGTAACGCCTCTGGTGTTCCAGGTGTCCATGGGCGACGCGGATTGCTTACCATCAGGTGATCCGTCTGCTCGTTTACCGGCTTATGCCATAAAAAAAAAATATTTTGTAACTGTGTTTAAGTTTTAAAGTACATGAAGTTTTGTTTTCAGAAGTGCAACACCAAGACAATGCTGTCTAGCTCAATAATCTCAGACATCTTTAACACCCCCTTCCACTACCGAGCAACAATAGAAACATCACTTTCATTGTAGATGGACTTTAGTAAATCTGAAAGTCCTTTACTCATCTGAATCTACATCGGGGTAGAGGATAACTATCATATGTCATTTACTTACTCTGTAAAATAAATAAGTCACATGATAAATAAGACATAATAATATGAACATGACCTGATTTTTATAATAACAATAATTAGACATTGGTACTGAAATAAGTAAAATTTACGAGTTACACATGTAAATATACCTATTGAGAAAAGTATTACTAATTTCGAGTCACAAAGGGATCCCTCCTCGTGAGCAGCATGCTCGGTCGCGGTGATGTCGCGCAGCCTACGCTGTCGTGAGTAACTTGTTATTTTTAGCTATTTTCGTCTTTCATCCCACCACTTGCGTTTTTTTCGTTAACTATATTGCTTTTTTACGGCATACTCCGGTAAACGAGCAGACGGATCACCTGATGGTAAGCAATCGGCGTCGCCCATGGACACCAGGCGTTACAAGTACGTTACCGGCCTTTTGGGGATTAGGAGTTTGAGGATCGTTGGGGATTCAGGAATTGGGGAGATTGGGGAAGAGGGGGGGGGAATTGGGCCTCCTGTAACCTTACTTACACGACGAAACACAACGCAAGCGTTGCTTCACGTCGGTTTTCTGTGAGGCCGTGGTACCACTTCGGTCGAACCGGCCCATTCGTGCCGAAGCATGGCTCTCCCACACTTATAAAAATTATTTACTACTTATTAAATTATTTACTTTTTATAATAACTATCGTGAGACATACTAAATTAACTAAAAATATCGGGTTACTCACGTGAATATGCTAAGAAAAGCTCTACTAGTTTCGAACCACAGAGGGGCTCTTCCTCATGAGCAGCGTGCGCGGTCGCGAAGACATCGCCGCTCGCATCGGTGTTGCTACTTGCGCTGCGAGCCCTGCGAGCGAGAAGTTCGAGAACTGCTCTATCCGTTTCATTTCACTTATATATGAAACTTCCATAAACCATCCCTCTTCAGTCTATCATTCTACTATTATCTAGCACATCACTTCCAGTTAGCTCATGCATATTCCCGTATATAACAGTAGTTCAAGTGGCTAAAGTTCAGGGAACGAGTACTATTGTTCTTGTTCGACGCTTTGCATCCAACTTTGAACTAGGTAACTTTGCAACACCAACTCGCTTTAATTAATAAAAATCTAATGAGTTTCTCATGTCTTCACCTGTATTATTTTGTTTTCAAAGACTACAATGAAAAGAACTATTGGGATGTTGGCTTTTTTCTCATGGGATTAGACCAGACTTATTTGTCAAAAGGACACTACTATTAAACATTATTTTATTCTCACCGACCCCAAATCCCCAGAAGCCACAAATTCCCAATTTCCAAAAGGCAGGTAACGCACTTGTAACGCCTCTGGTGATTCAGGTGTCCATGAGCGGTGCCGATTGCTTACCATCAGGATCACCTGACAAGATCACTGTCTGCTCTCTTTACCGGCTTATCCTATCTAAAAAATTACAGTTTACTCAAGAAAATACCTATACTGATAAAAGTAGGCTGCGCGACATCGCCGTCTTCGCGCACGCTGCTTATGACGATAGTTCTACTAGTACCGAGAATAGTTCCGTGTGAATCGTTATTATTAGTTAATTTAGTACGTCTCACGATAGTTGTTATAAAACATTATTTTGTCGCTATTTGAATTTTCTAATACTTACTTTTCAATTATCTAACCCTTCACCCTTTTCAATGACAATAGTATTTCAATATTTGCCTCTACAAATATTAATCCTTTTTTTATGCTAACTAATAAATACAATACAACACATTTAACACATTTAGTGTCGTGGTGGCCTGGAGGTTTAAGACGCTCGCTTCTCATGCATGAGGGTGCGGGTTCGAAACCTACCAACGGCAAGTACCAATGTGACTTTTTCCGAGTTATATGTACTTTCTAAGATTATTTAGACACCACTGACAAACGGTGAAGGAAAAACATCGTGAGGAAACCTGGACTTATAATTTCTAATTATAAGTCCAAAAAAAAAAAAAAAAAAAAAAAAAAAAAAAAAAAAAAAATTATAAGTTTGAAATCGCCAACCCGCATTGAGCAAGCGTGGTGATTAACGCTCTAACCTTCTCCGTGTGAGAAGAGGCTTTGCTCAGCAGTGGGCATTTATAGGCTGTTGATGATGATGATGAACACATTTAAAACGTTACGCAACACAATACACTAGCTTCGTACAGATATTACAAGTTCATCGATGCTTTCATTTCGTTCATGGAAATGGCTGGCCACTAATTAATCCACCAATAAGCTCGAAAACAATATGAAGTTGATAATTTACGAAAACAATATTGTTTGATGTTGAAATTACAATGTTATTAGTGGTAATCGTTTTGTTGTAGGTATCATTGCCACGCCTGACTCAATTTGCAAACTGTGAATGTGACGCAATTAACAAGAATTTCACGCAATTGGAAAAGGAAAAGTTTTTTTTAATTTGTGTGTCAAAGCTTTTTGATATTGGTGCTTTTAGGAATACAGAAACAAATTCAATAAGTGATATTCGGTTTTTAGCATTCCAAAAAAAAAAACAAATCTGTCTTTAAATTAATGTTGACGATGTTATAGGATAGTGCGCTAATCACTAAGTACATAGTATAAAACAAAGTCGCTATCCGTCGCCCGTCTGTCTGTACCTATGTATGCTTAGATCTTTAAAAGTACGCAACAGATTTTGATGCGGTTTTTTTAAGAGATAGAGTGATTATTCAGGAAGGTTTACATGTATAAATATGCATAATATAGTAGAAAAACACTAATAAATTTATAGGTTTCTAATTGCAGCCGTGCGAAGCCGGGGCGGGCCGCTAGTTATTACAATAAATAGCACACATCTTTGTATAACAAGATAAGAGAATCAGTTGTATTATTATCATCATAACGACAAGATGTCCACAACAGAGCATAAGTCTCCGCCATTGACATCTAAACTAACCATTCACAGTCTAAAATGAACGTTGAAGTTCAAATCAATTAATATTTTACTATACAATTAACAGTGGACTGCGCGACATCGCCGCGATTGCGCACGCTGCTCACGAGAAAGAAACCCTCTGTGGTTCGAAACTAGTAGAGCTTTTCTCGGTATATTAGAGTAACCCGCGATTTAGTTGATTTAATATTTTACCATTGTAGACCGCATGATCGCTTACCATGAGACGAGATGGTCAAAATCAGACAAGATAGTGGTCGAAATCAAACGAGATAGTGGTCAAACGTCGGCCCGCCAAATATACAAAAAAATCAACCATCCAATCCAACACTTTATACACACATAGAAAAATGACTATTTGATCAAACGGAGTATCTATATACCGAACTACGTCACAATACAATTCGTTACTTATTTAGTTGCCTTGTTGCCCAACTAATTTCCCAACTGCCAACTACACAGGGGTGTCACGCGACCCCAATTGGGATAAACACCTGAGCTAGGGGACTTGGGATTAATTAATCGAGTTTAGGCACATCTATTTGTAGTGGATTTAGTTTTTGATTGAAATTTAATATTCTTGACTGCTTCTCCATTTTAGGATTAAAATAGGGTTATTGAGTAGTTGGGTTGGATGTTTTAAAGGGCGTAAGTAGTACATGATATAAAAAGATACACGATTTTGTAACAAGAATAACTTAAGTCCTCTAATATCATACTATTCTCTAGGATAATGTTACCGTCAGTGACGTCCTAAATCCTGTCCAGAGGTCTTATCCCAGTCAAATCGTGTATTTCAATTAAATCAGGAATGTACTTGTGAACGTCAAACTAATATTAAAATATACATATATCAAAACTTTCGTAAGACATACTAATTTAATCATAATGTTATTCGTGAGTAGGCACGTAATTATTTGACGAGGAACTCGACTAGTTCAAGCCATGCTAGAGTCTAACTAGTGCCATCGCGAAGGACACACCGGGCGTCGGGGATCGCGGGACGATCTCTGGCCACAGTAAGCGCGGGACTGCGGACGGCGAGCATGGGTGGCTCCCCGTCCAACCAGAAACATACCCGAGCGTACGGCGCGTCGCATTCCGCGCGCGCCTCAAAGAGCCATCAGACCACCACAGATGGGGCCCAATAGGGCTATTGCCGATTTGGAGTCGCGGAGAACCTAACGGGTAACCGGGGCTCCGGCTCGACGTGCCAGGAGAAGGAACGGGGTGGTTTTTAGTCAGTAAGAATGTCAGAGACACTCTCTCCCGCCTCACCCAGGCGGGAGCAATCATTCGATGATTTTCCCCCCTAAAAAAAATAAAAAGAGTTTAACTAGTCGACTATCTCGTCAAATAATTACGTGAGTAAGCCGAAAAAAATCATATTTAATTAATTTTTTTAAATATCGCTCTATCGGTCAGTCCTCTAGTGAAGCTATTTGATATGTCCATACGTCCTATACAAAAACTTTATACTAATGTACCTATAGGCACTACAATAATAAAATTTCGAACATGAAGTGTGGGAGAGCCATGCTTCGGCACGAATGGGCCGGCTCGACTGAAGTGATACCACGGCCTCACAGAAAACCGACGTGAAGCAACGCTTGCGTTGTGTTTCGTCGTGTGAGTGAGGTTACCGCAGGGCCAATTACCTTCCCCTTTCCCTTCCCCAACGATCTTCAAACTCCTAATCCCCAAAAAGTCGGTAACGCACTTGTAACGCCTCTGGTGTTCCAGGTCTCCATGGGCGACGACGATTGCTTACCAACAGGTGATCCGTCTGCTCGTTTACCGGCTTATGCCGTAAAAAAACATGAAAATGTTGAAGCCGCAATTTGAATGGGTGTTGATCTACCTCTTTTAGTTAATACTGATGAAAATTCGCATTTATAAAATTAATTAAAATTGGCTAGAACCCCTGAAAATCAAATACGAAAGTATAGTAACAAGTTCTAAGTTCCTAGTCCATTCAAATGCTTGTAATGTAACGGCAAAGTTTCATGTTCTTGATGTTTTAGTTTCAAAGCAAGGCTCAGAAACTTTAATTCCGACATCTAAAAGGTCAAGTTTTTATTTCTTTTGTTAAGCCTCCGCCTGAACTAAGTAACTATCTACCATTATCCTAATTATAAGTATTACTTCCGCGCGGTTTCACACACTCTGCTCAGCTCCTATTGGTCGCAACGTGATGTTTTACAGCCTATAGCCATCCTCGATAAATGCGCTATCCAACAGAAAAAGAATTATTTAAATCAGCCTTGTAGTTAGGGGAAAGTCCCTTAACGCCGGATGGAACCTAACGCCGGACACTTGTATTATCTCGATAACTGGTAACACGAGCGATTCAATTTTCACTAAAAATCTCAGGTGTCTGCGACTGGAAGACTTCCGCCTAAAAATTGAGTCGCTCGCGTTATTAGTTATTGAGATAATACAAGTGTCCGGCGTTAGGTGCCGTCCGGCGTTAAGGGACTTTCCCCTACGGAGATTAGCGCGTTCAAACAAACAAACAAACTCTTCCGCTTTATATAATAGTATAAGATTAGATTAATAGGATGAGTCTTTATCTGTTGAATTCTTTTTCGGAATTGAGAATATTCTTTTATTTTTGATAACCTTTTCCTTTTTTCTACTGACGTGGGAGCTATGTCTCAACCAGGTGCGGCTAAACATCGATATTTTGCACAAAGCAACTCTCATTTGCCCTTCAAAACTTATGAGTAAAGGGTGTCACGAGCTACATTTGTGGTCAGACATTGGCAGTTTTTTAGAACTTCTTATTAGTCATTCATCACTATTGAGAACCTACGACAGTCCACAACGGTCCTTTTTTACAAGACGTTGAGCAATTTTTTTTCCACTTAACATAAGCCATTCAACCAAAACTACAGTTTTTCCTATTCTCATCAACTAACTCATTAATTTATTCACAGCGATGCATGCACTACGAAAGCGTAATAACTTACATCATCTATGCTATGTACCTAATGGGACTGCGGACGGCGAGCATGGGTGGCTCCCCGTCCGACCAGAAACAGACCCGAGCGTACGGCGCGTCGCGTTCCGCGCGCGCCTCAAAGAGCCATGAGACCACCACAGATGGGGCCTAATAGGGCTGTTGCCGATTCGGAGTCGCGGAGAACCTAACGGGTGACCGGGGCTCCGGCTCGACGTGCAGGAGAAGGAACGGGAGGTTTTTAGTCAGTAAGAGTCTGATACTCCCTTCCGCCTCACCCAGGCGGGAGCAGTCATTCGATGATTTTCCCACATTAACAAAAAAAAAACTTAGATACATATTATGCGTCTTACTTTCATCCGTTCTCTCTCGCAAGCAATTTATATACATGGGAGCAAAGTAAAGAGTACATACATACATATACATAACATCACGCCTTTTATCCCCGAAGGGGTAGGCAGATGTGTACATTATGCCACTGTACAATGTAACACCCACTTTTCACTATTTATCTTATGAGTCCCATGTAATAGGGGATGAGCCTATTGCCATGTACCGGGCACAATTCCAGACTCCGTGCTAGTACTGAGAATTTTTTGAAAAACCCCGTAATACTTTGCCCGACCCGGGAATCGAACCCCAAACCCCTTGCCCGGCAGTCGCAGTTGCGACCACTCGGCCAACGAGGCCAATTACAATATGAATGGAACCATAGAATTTCACAAGTATGAGTAACCGTAAATATATGTCAGACCCATTTTCCATTTGAAAGATGAAAAGACTTAAGACTTGAAATTTCTTCGAGTAACTCATCTTAAATACGAGCAAAACAGGTATCAGAATAACAAACCAATCTCCTTTATACAAGAGGTAATTATATAGCATAGCATTTATATAATTTCCCAATTAACGATTATTCAATACGATTCCAAGAACTGAGTTAAATCTCCGTCTCAATTAACATGAACACAAAGATACAAGCAGTTTACATTTAACAATGTTATTTAAATTAAACGTATTGTTAACATTCCTGTAATCTGTTCCCCAACCAATTAGTTGCTGAACTTAATTCTCTTCACATTAATTTAAACAGACCGAAACTCATTGATTTCCAATACCTTTGTTGCTTACGGTACCAGCGTGGTTTGTTTTCGATGCATTAACTTGTGTATGTAGTGTTATTATATAGTGTTATTTATCACCTACAATGCGTCAAGCATGTCTTTGCATTGTTCTCACATATACGTACAGTATTGGAATATAGAGGTATATCAGAGACATTGTAGAACATACTTTTTTAAAAAGAGTAACGAATGGAGTTTCTTGCTCGTTCTTCTCCATGCGAATTCACATTTTGGAATGAGCACCTAGCTTCACCTAGCTTCACTGACGGACTGACTGACAGACTATTATTTATTTTGTATTTATTGACGTTTTAAAAGTTATGTTACCAAATTATGGTTTAATTGAAAGCTTTTCAACGTTATAAAAATAATAGGGTAGTTTTTGAACATTGACTTTGCACTGTTGGTGGCGCTAGTATCGTTTTAGGCAATTAGACCTTTAATAAAATTAATCGACTGCATCGTTGGCCGAGGGGTTGTAAGTGCGACTGCCGGGCAAGGGGTCTCTGGTTCGATTCCCGAGTCGGACAAACTATTACTGGGTTTTTAAAAATATAAGGTAATAGGCTCACCGCCATATATATATAATATATATGGTATGATGATGAATATATATATATATATATATATTATATATATATATACATATGATGCGTAACATAAATAGTGAAAAGTGGGTGTTATATTGTACAGTGGCATTAAGTGCCATAATGTGCACATAATCTCTGCCTACCCCTTCGGAGATAAAAGGTGTGATGTTATAAAATTAAACTAGTGATAATAAGACTGTTATTTCATAATGAAATAAGGAAATAAAATATCTGATTCCTATGCAAATCTATAGAACACAAATATTTACTCCTAACACAACTACCTACAAAAGGGCACATCCCTATTAGGAGATCTAGCCCCCAAGTCACGTAGGTAAGATCTAACACAAACGGAAAACAAAATACAACACGGAGTTTGCAATAAGCCAAATTGAAGACAATATTACGCTACCTCTATAATTTCAAACTACGGATGAAGTAACCCTTTCGATTTCATCCATCGATTTCATGTTGCATCGCGGCCCATACAAAATAAGCATTCGCCAATATGGAAGATAAATCCTGTAGTTTGAGTATTACGTCATCATGAAGTTCGGAACAATGGAGGTTCAGCATTTTTTTTTATGGGCGGAAAATCATCGAATGACTTCTCATGCCTCGGTGAGGCGGGAGGGAGTGTCATACTCTTACTAACTAAAAACAACCCCGTTCCTACTCCTGGATTTCGAGATGGAGCCCCAGTAACCCGTTAGGTTCTCTGCGGTTCCGTACGGCATCAGCCCAAAGGTTCAGCATTAGGATGTGTAACATTAGTGTAAATGGTGGTTGTGTTAATGTGATGTCGAAGATTGGAAGACAGTTATCATGAGCGACAACCAAGTAAAATATTGTCAGGTTGTACAATAAAAAAGTAGTGGCAAACAGCAACGGCTTCTATGTAGAAGTGATGACATTGAATACATTACAATGGTTTATTTTGTTAAAGAATGTCTACCATCATCAACAGACTTTAAGTGGCCACACTGCTGAACAAATGCCCTTTTCGCACGGAAAAGGTTTGAGCATTAATCCCACGCTTGCTCAATGCGGTTTGACGATTTCAAACTTATAATTAATTAGAAATTATAAGCCCAGGTTTCCTCGCGATGTTTACCTTCACCATTTATCAGTGGTGTCTGAATAATCTTAGAAAGTACATATAACTCGGAAAAAGTCACATTGGTACTTGCCGTTGGTAGATTTCAAAACTGCACTCTCATGTATAAGAAGCGAGCATTATAAACCTCCGGACCACCTCATGGATGTCAATAGAGGTGATTAATTTGTAAATGCACTATTATTTAGTATAGTACTATCACTAATATAAATTAATTATTCATAGATTTTACGGCTCTATATTCAGTTTCCACGGGTTAGCTACTCAGTATACACACGAATATAGCAACATCGACTATAAAGCCAGACAATAGTCGGTCGATATACCTATATACATAGAGGTATATCGATAAAAACAGAGAGCACAGCATTTTTATTTGATTAAAAAATCTGACGATGCATCGCACAAAGGTAAGCGGAATTCAGTTTGCCATCCTTTGTCCATATTTTTTGTTTCATACATTTTGGTATATGTACCAAAATATATACTTTTCCTCTGGTAAAATGAGGGACTCCAAGGAGTAAATACTTTTTCTTTTAGAAGGATTAATAGTGTTCTGATGAGGTGTTCTTTCTTGTTGCCGTAATAATGTTATCTTGTCCTGACAGTTACCTAAGATGGTAATTACAATTACATATTATATATATGTAGTTGAGTGTTCAAATGCTCTTAAGGTTGATAGTAAGCAATCGACACCGCCCATGGACACCTGGAACGCCAGAGGCGTTGGAAGTGCGTTACCGGCCTTTTGGGGATTAGGAATTTGAGGATTGTTGGGGGTGCAGGGATAGGAGAGATTGGGGAAGAGGGGTGGGGGTGTAATTGGGCCTCTGGTAGCTTCAGTTTTTGTATATAAACATCGTCATCATCATCATCGTTTCGGCTTCTTTCTATACTCTACTGGATTTTTTTTATTTTATTTACACTTCTTGCAATTGTATACTATGGCGGACTTAATGCCTAGTGGCATTCTCTAACAGTCGGATTGGCAGTCTCTAACGGGTTTTGTGTGTTTGTGAACTCTCCGAGAGCTGTATAAAATGTAATTTCACATTCTAAAAATATAATTTGTCCGGTTCAAAACCAAATATAAATTCGATATAAAATTACTTAATTATAACCTTCAGAAGCTAGTACAATGAAATTATTATTATACCTATCTTTGTAAAATATAAAAATTCCCGCATTTTGAGCCGCAAGGCAAACGCGAAGCTATTGAATTTTACTGTTATTATCGCCAAAAGGCTTACTATAAAAATACAGCCTTCAAATACACGAAAAAATATGAAAATCCGATAAGTAGAATTTTCAGTAAATTGGTTTATCCCACGCACAGTCTGTTTGTACCTCTATTAAAAAAAATAACCGTATTTTATAATATCATTAAATAGAACAACGTCTTCCCTCATCAACTGTCCGCCATCTTCTATCAATCTCAATCATACCCTTTCATTCCGTCCGTTCGGATTCATTCACTCAACATCTTACATTACTTCACCAAGTATTCGGATACACACGTACAATTCCACATTTATGAAGAGTATATTTTTATCTTCCATGAAATAATATATATATTAACATTTACCAGACGCTCAGTTATCCCCCTCCCCTAAATATCAAATCCCCAAGTTCCCAACATTCCCAACATTCCTCAAAAGGCTGGTCACGCAAATACCTTACCGGCCTTTTACCGCCAACCTGAAACACCAGAGGTACAAGTGGGCGGTGGCGATTGCTCGCCATCAGATGATCCGTATACTCGTTTACCAATTTATTCCATAAAAAAGTATCACGGCTTTATATAACAAAGGGATTTCATGACAGAGGTACTTATGCATGTATCTTTGTTTCAGTAATTATTCGAGATTGATTCAAAACTCAGTGCAGTACCGTTAGAGCCTGCTTTGTTATCCACATAAAATTACTAGTTCGTACAAATAACAATCTATATTCAATCTATGTATATCATTCAAAGATAAAGGTTATTCAGGTATTGTAAACCAGGTCCTTTTTTAATTTTTTTTTAGGAACTTTGAATGCAGTTCCCTCCATTTCCATCATAACTTAAACATATTTAACAAATGCCAAATAACAAAATAAATTAAGGACTAAAACTACTAATAGTCAAAATAAAAGAGGTACTTAGTTAAACGAAAAGTTAATCACAAATTATACACGTTGGATGCGTCATGAAACGTTACCAGGTACCTACATATCTTTTAAGTTATTTCAACTAAGTACCTTTTAACCAAAACGTCTAAAACAGTATCCACTTTATTTGCCTCCAAGATTTTATTCTAAATCTTAATGATACAAAGACTTAATTTCACAAACCGTTAAACATAAGAGACTTGTTCTTTTTCTCATTATTTTCTTAATCTTCTTCTTCAGTATCTAGAGGTAAATAAATGAAGTTGCTACTTACCTAAATATAGTTCAAGACATTTACAATTTGTGTCTTTCATTAATCATATAGGTAAGTAAATACGACTGTGGTTTAAATTTTTACGGTTTTTTTTAAGGGGGGAAAATCATCGAATGGCTTCTCCCGCCTGGGTGAGGCGGGAGGGAGTGTCAGACTCTTACTTACTAAAAACCATCCCGTTCCTACGCGCTTCGAGCCGGAGCCCCGGTAACCCGTTAGGTTCTCTATTACTCAAATTTTATTGTATAATATGTGAACACCATGTTAGACTACAAGATATGTTTTTTTATTTCTGTTTTGGTTTTTATTTTAGTAAGTTTAGTTATTTGTATAATGCGTCAAGCGTGTCATTACATCGATCTCACATATACACGTACAATATTGGATAATGTATTACAGAGATTGTAAAACATTTTTTAAAAGAGTAACGAATAGAGTTTCTTTCTCGTTCTTCTCCATTCGAATCCTCATTTTGGAATGAGCACCTAGCTTCACTGACGGATAGACTGACAGACTAATATTTATTTTGTATTTGTTCCAAAAGTACCAAAATAAGGTTTAATTGAAATTGAATGTTTTGACTTTAACTTTGAATACTATGTCAAGCATTGAGTTTGAATTGGTTTGTTTTTGATTACGGCCCAAAATCTGGAATTACAGTCTAATCTATCTATCTAGCTGAACGTCACCCCTTTGACCTAGACCCATATTGAAGCTAGTAAAATTTTAATGTAGCATTTTAGATCCATATCTGCCATCATAGCTGGGTATGACCTAAATCACCTTGATATTGAGGTGGACAAAAATCCTGTCTAGGCTGTATTCGGTGATCTAACAGCGATTTCCAAAATATCTGTCAATTATGGGGTTTATAGCAACCTCTCTCTTATTACTATACTTAACTCTCTCATCTCTCTTATATACTTCTGCACCTTGTGCATAAGTATATAAGTATATACTTATATAGAGTATATAAGTATATACTTATGCACAAGGTGCAGAAGTATATAAGAGAGAAGAACATAGTCATCAATATCATCGTCAGCCACAAGATATCCACTGCTGAAGGCCTCCTCAGGCCCAGTGGAGACTATAATCTGTACGAACAATAGGATCTGGAAGGTCTTCTGACCTATAATAATGATGACATCACACTAACCATATCAGAATTTGAAAAACTCTAGTAATCCACTTTTTTCTTTCATAATGATCAGTTCTATGCATCTCATATCCACTTGTTTTATAAGTCTACTAGCGACTCTCGGCTTCGCACAGTTGCAATATGCGTGCATTATACATTTAAACCTTCCTTAAGAATCACTCCTTCTTTTAAAAAAAACCATAGCAGCGCTATCTATTGATTACTTACTCAACCCAGTCGAAAGGTTTGTTGACCGTCGAAATTGTGACTGTCAAATAATATCAGACAAATAATTAGCAACAAATTAAAATTACGACTATAATTTGAGATTTAAACTATCTATATCTATATCTCTTAAGTTGGATCGAACTACACATGGTGTGCGAATTTTATTATAATCGGTTAAGTGGTTTAGGAGTCCATTGAGGACAACTGTGTAACTTATAATATAACTTATAATGTAACTTATAATGTAACTTATAATGTAACTTATAATGTAACTTATAATGTAACTTATAATGTAACTTATAATGTAACTTATAATTTCGTCTTGAAAACGTTGAAATATCTACAAATGTATTCAGATATGTCTATTAAAATGCATAGACAATTAAAACATTAACATTGTAGTAGGAAGAGAAGTATGTAGGAATCGTAGCGATTGGCCTTTTGATAGTCTCTGACTACCCCCATGGGAGACAGGCGTGAAGTTATATATGTAGCAGGAAATTGGCTAGTTTCTCTACTTTTAAAAAATGTTTTTTTTCTTGCATGACATACAAACAAGATTTATGAATGAATGAATGAATGAATGAATGAATGAATGAATGAATGAATGAATGAATGAATGAATGAATGAATGAATGTCATTTATTTCTCTATATATGTATGCATGATATGCTATGCTAACTTTACTATATCACCAGGCATAGTAGTTGCTTAAAAGATCATTCCGAGTACTCGCTCTCCGTCAAATACATAATATCATAGGCGAAGACGATTTTTACCTGTCAAAGAATACAAAGATGATAACAAATACATTCTAAGTATTTTTAGGGTTCCGTACCTCAAAAGGAAAAAACGGAACCCTTATAGGATCACTTTGTTGTCCGTCTGTCCGTCCGTCCGTCCGTCTGTCAAGACTCTTTTTCTCAGGAACGCGTGGAGGTATGAAGTCGAAATTTATATCAATTACGCAGGTCTACTGTCCCTTGAAGCTGTGAAAAAATCAAACTTCTAAGCACACGCAATCAAAACCTACAGGGTGCTTCCCGTAAACTCATAATCTTGAAATTTGGTACGAAGCAACGTCTTATAGCATAGATAAAGGAAAAATTACGAAAACCATAAATTTTTAGTTACATCACATAATATATATTTTTTTAATAATTTTAAACTTACTACCCAATTCCTCATAAACGCGTAGAGGTATTAAATTGAAATTCATACCAAATACTCAGGTCTATAATACCCTTAACTCGTCGAGTACCGGTTTTGTAGACACAATTACCTCTATAGAACAATAGGTTGCGGTCACCGGTGACCGCTTGGTGTTTGACAGTTTAAGCTGTAACAAAATCAAACTTCTATGTCAACGCAATCAAAAGAAACAGCAATTTAAGCTGCATATTTTGAAACTCGCAAGTACTCGCAAGGGAATCAAAACCTAAAGGGTACTTCCAGTCGACCTAGAATCTTGAAATTTGGCAAGAAGCAACGTTTTATAGCACACATAAAGGAAAAATTCCGAAAACCTTAAATTTTTAGTTACATTACAAAATATATATTTTTTATAAATATAAAAAGAGATCTTTGTCTTAAATTTATGCTCCTCCATCTTTTCCCATTGTAATGTTATGAATTTCATTTTGCAATAAAAATACCATAGTTATGACTCGATTGTCGTAATGAACGAACTTTGTAAACCTTACAAGTTTGTACGGAACCCTCGGTGCGCGAGTCCGACTCGCACTTGTTTTATTACCATGTCATTGGCACCACAATCTAGAATCGCATATTTAATACAGTAATCAACCCTCGCATCATACCATTAATTGAATAAAGTTGTACGTATAATAAAGAATTGTATACACAAATATTGCCGGCTCGCCTCCCATCCACGCCGCAATGGGGCGTCTGATAGCATCAAAGTGAATTATCGTATCGTTTTAGTGAAACGGCACTCTCGTAATATTATCCGAGTTTAATATATTACGTATAAATCAATGCCTCATTGTCTGCAAGGTGTTTCGGGCTCCATTCCAGGGTCGGGCAAGTATAATTGGGTTTTAGAAAAAATCTCAGTGGTAGCACGGAGTCTGGAAATGTATCCGGTATACGAGAATAGGCTCACGGTGTCACATTGTACAGTGGCATTAAGTGCCGTATGTGCACCTCTGCCTATCCCTTCGGGGATAAAAGGCGTGAAGTTTTGTTATGTATGTATAAATCAATAAGTGAGTTTTAAATTTCAGTCTCTGATCGGGTAAAGTATTATTGAGTGATTTAATTCCGAAGTAGTAGCACAGCGACTGGGGCCCGATAGGGCTGATGCCGATACGGAGCCACGTAAAACTTAACGTGTTGCTGGGGCTCCGGCTCGAAATGCAGGTGTAGGAACAGGGTGGGTTTTAGTTAGTAAGAGTTTCGCCTCACCTGGCCGAAAGAAGCCACTAGAAGATGTTCCCCCTTCAAAAAAAAAGTAGTAACGCAGAGGTTACTTTTGCTTGCATTGTAATAGATTATTGCATAGCGTGGTTATTAATATTCAATTCTTCTCTGTGTGAGAAGAGGTCTCTGCTTGCTTAGCAATGGGGTCTTAAAAGCTATTGCTGCTGATGATGATGGAGGCTTACATTTTATTTATGCTAAATGGAATACTTAGGAAATAAATAAATATGATGTTATACAAATATCAAGCTCCAGATGTGTCTAGTGGTCTTGAATTATGAAAGACTTCGGTATGATGAGAAAAGACTGTATTTAAATAGGTATTGATTGTACGGGTCCACCGATATGTGCGATCGCCGATCGCGGCGGTCGCGGGCCACATAATATGGTCATAGGCCCGATGTGACGTCAGGAGTATTATGTTTCCTAGAATTAAGTACTTACCTACAGACTCGTTATATAAGTTGATAATTTCCAAAGAGAATGTAATACAAACCTATTAATGTTACAAGCATTACTGGGTTTTTAAAAAATTCTCAGTAATAGCACGGAGTCTGGAATTGTGCGTGGTATATGGCAATAGGCTCACCCCCTATTACATGGGACTCATAACATAAATAGTGAAAAGTGGGTGTTACTTCTGTGTGCACCTCTGCCTACCCTTTCGGGGATAAAAGACGTGATGTTTAATATGTGTAATGTTACAAGCGCAAAAGCTGTGTGGAAGTTTATAAGAATTTCATGTTTATATCTGCTCGATGAATTTACTTGAAACTTTGCTTACACGTACGATTACACGAATACTTAAGCTAGATGCGATTTATTCTTGGTAATTGGTGAAGAAACCTTGACTTTACAGACTTGATATTCGTATTGGGAAGATTAGGTACTAGGTACTTGCTTTTTTTTTTTAATATTATAGAATATTTCTCCACGGACTCTAGGTCCGTGCCCTTGTCATACAGTTTTTTAATTATAATATTGTATTATATATTATAATTATTGTATTATAGGTACTTGCTTACATATACCTATATATATACAATTATACATAACACTTTTTTTTTTTTAAGGGGGGAAAATCATCGAATGGCTGCTCCCGCCTGGGTGAGGCGGGAGGGAGTGTCAGACTCTTACTGACTAAAAACCACCCCGTTCCTTCTCCTGCACGTCGAGCCGGAGCCCCGGTTACCCGTTAGGTTCTCCGCGACTCCGAATCGGCATCGGCCCTATTGGGCCCCATCTGTGGTGGTCTGATGGCTCTTTGAGGCGCGCGCGGAACGCGACGCGCCGTACGCTCGGGTCTGTTTCTGGTCGGACGGGGAGCCACCCATGCTCGCCGTCCGCAGGCCCGCGCTTAAGGTGGCCGGAGATCGTCCCGCGATCCCCGACGCCCGGTGTGTCCTTCGCGATGGCTGGGTTGCGAGGAGGCAGCGCTTCGCTGCCTCACGCGTCCCGCCTCCTCCTTAGCTAGCATGACTGCTTCGCAAAAGGAGGAGACGGCATCCCAGTCCCCCTCGCTCCGCATCATGGCCTGCACTAAGCCCGGACGCGAGAGGTCGCCATCGCCGATCACTTCCCTGAGGACACGGCGGTGCTCAGCCCACGCAGGGCATTCCGCGACAGTGTGTTCCACCGTGTCCTCAGGGCGGTCCTCCCGCCCCATCAGACACAGGTACCTCCCGAAACTCCCATATCCGGTGAGGACCTGCGTCAGGCGGTAGGTGAGGACGCCGTAGCGTCTCTCAAGCCACTCCTCAAAGAGGGGACTTACCGCTGCGATGGCAGCGAGCCCAGCCCTCGGTTGCGACAGTCGTTGCTGCCATTCCGCCATGAGATCGCGCCGGAGCTCATCCCGCCACGCGCCTATCTGGCGCGGCAGCGGAGTTTCGCCCCGGCGACGTGCCTCCGCGCGCATGCTGTACACGCGCGCGAGCACCTTCGCCTCCAGATCCCACGGTGGTAATCCGGCAAGGAGGTTCGCCGACTCCCCAGAGATCGTGCGGTATCCGCGGATCATTCGGATCGCCATGACCCTCTGTGCCATGAGCAGCGTCCGAGCGGGACGCCGCAACAGGTTAGGCGCCCAAACAGGGGCGCCGTAGAGGGCCATGGACCGCGCGACCCCGGCGTATAACCTCCGGCAGGAGGCGTTTGGCCCCCCGAGGTTGGGGAGGATGCGTTTAAACGCAGCCCCCGTCCTCTCCAACTTTGGAGCCAAACGTCGGAAGTGCTCTATGAAGTTCCACCGACTGTCGAGGACGAGTCCTAGGTACTTCATCGTCGTCTCGACGCCGATGGTAACTCCTCCCGCCGTTATTTGGGACCCACCCAGAGGTGGCGCGTTCCCGCGGCCATTAAAACACATGGCCTCGGACTTGTGGAGCGCCACCTCGAGTCCCAACTGCCGGATTCTCTCAACGACTGTCGCAACCGCTGTCGCCATTAGATCGGCCGCCGCCTGGTGCGACCTCCCGTGCGCTAGCACCAGCGTGTCGTCGGCGTAGCATATTGTGCTAACGCCGTTCGGGAGGTCGGTGCGCAGCACCCAGTCATAGCCGATGTTCCACAGGAGCGGCCCCAGAACCGAACCCTGTGGAACACCGCGTGACATCTCTCGCCGGTTCCACTTGCCCCGGTGACCGGGGTAGCTGACGGACCTGTCCGTCAGGTATGCCTCGATTACACGACGGAGGTAGGTAGGCACCCGATGATATCGGAGTGCCTCCAGGATGCAGCTGCGGCAGGGAGTTGAAGGCGTTGGCGATGTCCAGAGACACCGCCACTACGACCTTACCCCTGGACACTGCAGTCCCCGTCGTCCGGTCCCTAACGCGCATGATTGCGTCCACCGTGGAGCGCCCTCTGCGGAAGCCGAACTGGCCGTCCGACAGGTCCGGCCCAATGTCTGTCAGGTGCGCGACGAGGCGGTTCGAAATGATTCTTTCGAAGACTTTCCCCACCTCGTCGAGCAGCACTATGGGCCGGTATGCGGACGGAGAGTCCGCAGGGCGCCCCGTCTTCCGCACGAGGACCAGTTTGCCCGCTTTCCAGAGAAGCGGGAACTGGCCTCTCTCCAAGCATGCGCTGTAGAGACCGATTAATCGAGGCCCGAGAGCCTCTGAGGCCAGGACCCATGCTTTGCCATGCAAGCCGTCGGGTCCTGGGGCGGTGTTCTTGGCGCCCATCCGGCGCACCGCCGCTCTCAGTTCTGCCTCGGTCACCTCTGGGACGATGTCGTCGTCGTCGTCGCTGTAGCCCGCGTCGGGCACCGCAGGGGGCGGAGTCATATACGGAGGGGTGAACCCCCTCCACAGTCGGGGGAACAGGGCGCTTATCACCTCCTCCAAGACCTCTGGCCGGAGACTCTGAGTGAGCGGGGGAGCCCAGGTCCCCATGGATCTCTGTCCAGAGTCCCCAGCATCTCTCGGCGGGCCTCCTCCTTGGCCCGCAATATCTCCGCCTTGAGGAGGGCCTTCGCCGCCCTGTATCCCTCGTATAACTCCGCCTCTCTCGCATCCGCATTAGGAGGACGGATACGGCGCCTGCGGTGCCTTGTGTACTGGCGTCGCACAGTAGTGCACGCCTTACGCAGATCGCCACGTCACAAATCCTGGACATGGCGTCCTGGAGCCACTTAGCCTCATCGTCGATGTCGGCAGGCCTGACCGGTGGTATCACCCAGGCCTGCACGATGGCGGCTTCCAGGAGCAGCTCCCGGTTCAGCTGTTTCAGCGCCCAACGCGGACCACATGGGCCTGTCTGACCGGCGGGTCTGCGGACTCGGCGGAGACGTCGAACCGGATATACCGGTGGTCGGAGTACGTCTCCACCTCCTCCATGACACGCCAGTCAACGATACGCGGTGACAGAGCAGGGCTGGCGAACGAAATGTCCACCACCGACTCGCCCTGCATCTGCACGTGGGGACAGAACCCCGGTTCAGGACGACTAGGCCTGTCTCAAGGGCCCAGTCTTCCACCATCCTACCCCGGACGTCGGTGAACCGGGAACCCCAAGCCAAGTTCTTGGCATTGAAGTCCCCGAGGACGAGCACGGGGAGGGAACGGAACCCGACGACGACGGTGACCAACTCCATCAAGGAGTTGTGGAACTCGGCGAGAGTTCGGTTCGGAGAGAAGTACACGCCCACCACAGCGAGCTCTCCGAACCGTGCTGCGACACAACCCCGACCTCTTTGCACCTCCTCTGAGCAGCCTCAAGAGTCGGGGTACCGGCGGCGGCCGACGATATGATGGTCACCGAGCCGTCCAGGTCCGTCACCCAGTGATCCCTGGGCGGGACGAAGTACGGCTCGGAGACCACGGCGACATTGATCAACCACTGCGCCATGCTCTGGAGCAGGAGATCCTGAGCAGCGGCGCAGTGGTTGATGTTCGCCTGGAGGAGGCGGAATGGGGCCATTATTGGCAGTCCATCCCGACCTCCTCAGTGGCGGCAGCGGCGACTGCGGCGGCAGTGGCGGCGGCGGCGGAAACGACGGGGGCGGCGGAGGGCCTACTTTTGCCCTTGGCTTTGGCAGGAGGGGAGCAGCCCTTACTCCCGACCCGGTGATTGGCCGGCTTGCCAGCCGCCGCACATGCATTGCAGTGCAGCGGGGCGGTACACGAGCCAGCTTTGTGACCGGGCCGACCGCAGCGGAAGCAACAGTCGCTGCGGTCCACCTCCGAGGTGCATTTAACGCTCACGTGTTCGCCCACGTGGCAGCGATAGCACCTCAGAGGCCGGGTCTCGAGCAGCTTGACCTGCGCCGAGACCCATCCCACCAAGAGCCTTTTGCCCTCCTTCAGCTTCTTGGCCGCTGTGACGGGGCAGCTCACCACCACCGTGCGCAGCCCCGAGTTGTCCGGACGGATGGTGCCCGCCTTGACCTGGTCAGCAGGGCACCCTCCCGTCCTGGCCACAGCGGCCACCACCTCACTCTCCGTGACGGAGTCGTCCAGGCCCAGAATCCTGACATCCAGGCATTTGGCGGGCCTGGACACGCGGGGGGCCTGGACACGCGGGCCTCATCCGCACCGAGGGACGCCCTAAGCCTTTCAGCCAGGGAGTCAGCCGATGGGCCGCTGGTCGCGCCGGGGACCTCGAGAAGACGGGCTCCGGTAGCGGTCACCTTGACCGCGAACCCGTCCGGGGCCCCGAACTCCGCAGGAGTCACCGCCCCCTTTAATTTGGCGAGGACGTCGCCATATGTAACGCCCCTGTTGACCGCCTCGGGCTGCAGTGTAATTACTACAGCCGCGGTCTTTGGGGCGAGGAGCAAGGCAGCAGCGCGTTTCTCCCTGCGCTGCTGCTGCCGTCGTTGCCGCTGCGTCTTTTTTCGGCGCTTCCGTCCCTCCTTGGCGACTCTCCTCGCCTCGCCGGCGATTTGCCACCCGCCGCCGTCCTCTGCTTGCGGGGCGGGTTCCGCCGCCGCCGCCGCAACCCCAGCCTGCCGGGCCGGAGTGCCCCTCCTCTTTTTGCGCCCAGCGGGCGCAGGCGCAGGCGCCGGCGGCGCAGCCGGCATCAGCGCCGGCGGGGCCGCCAACGTCCTCGCCGGGGCAGCCATTCGCATCTTTGCCGGCGGTTGGGAGCTGCGGCTAGCCTGACCCGAGGTCGAAGGCTTGGCCGCAGCGGCCGCATACGACCGCGGAACCGCGGGGGCGACCTGGCTCGCTGCGAGCGGGGGACACAAGAGCCTGCCCTCCAGCACGTCAAAACGACGCTGGAAAGCGGCCATCTCCGCTCGCAGTACTCCGATTACGTCGGCATCCGCTGAGGGCTGGGGGCGATTCTCACGAGCGGCGGCGAGCTCAGCTCGGCCTCCAGAGCCGCATTGGAGGCCGCCAAGCGCGCCATCTCCCGCCGCATCTCCACCAGCTCCTGGTGCACTCCCTCAGCGGTGGGCACACCATACCGTTGCAAGGCCACCTTCATAATGGTGGCCTCTGCTGTTTTGAGGAGGGCGGTCCTGGCAGGCTGGTTTTTGGTCACAGCCAGCCTGCGGAGCTCCTCCATGACGACTTGGAGGAAGCCCCCGGGATCGCCCTCGCTCCCGGAACTGCGTTCGCCCTCCGATATGTCGACGCCGGACATTTCCGCCGCGGAGGACTCTGAGCGGGCAGCGCTCGAAAGAGCTGCCCTCCGCAGCCAGCTGCTCGGCTGACTCCGCACAGGCAGCTGGTGCCGGTTTCCGGCGACCGCTGCCCTTGCCACCTCTACCCTGCGCCGCCGTGGGGATCTTAGGGGGAGGCGCCTCCTGCGCGCCAGTGGACGGGGACGGAACGTCTGGGACGCTTACACGTCCCCGTCACGCGACGGCGTGAGCTCTTCGAGCTCACGCTCAATCGCTCCGCCAGCGATGTGTCGGACTCAGAGTCCGACCCCCTCCGACTAGACTCCCGTGTGTGGGGCCTGCTAGACGAGTCCAGCGCCTCACCACGAGTCCCGGAGCCACTAGGGCTCCCTTCACCCGCTACTGCAGGCGAGCCGAGCTCACCCGCAATCTCCTTCTTCAATGTGGTTTTTTTTGGTTTTGTTTTAATATTCTCCATTTGAATCCCACGAGTATGGGGGAAATATTCGGTCCACCCAGGCAGTGCCCCCTGTACCTGGGTAAGTGTTCATTTGTTTCCCAACTAGAGGTTCCACTGGTCCCCTAGCTGGGGGTGCGCTCGCGACTGACACTACTCCTCAGCCATGCATACTCTCGCCGCGCACCAGAACTTAGTATTGGAGGAATTTTTTATAGAGGTTATCTTCCTCGCGGTCCGGGCGACCAAGCCAAGACCCTCGTCCCGTTCAGAGTCACAAAACATGACCGTGACCTCCTTACGGATTACGATATCGACGGCTGCAATCGGGGACAGCTTGTGTCCCGATGCTGCTCGCTGGCAGGGTGAGTGCACAACGAGCACCGCCCTTGCCTCTCCGCCACGCTCTCTGCTACGTTCAGAGAGACAGGCGGAGAAACGCCCCACGGAAGCGCGGGCCATGAGCACACAGCCCGCCGCCTCCAGAACCCTGTCGGGTTCGCCCGCCCAGTCCAGAAGTCTGCTGCGGGCGACAGTCACTCCAACCCTATCACCCCCGCTAGGGAGACTGTCGCCCGCACCCAGGGTGCACCACGGGGAGGTCTTCTGGCACCGCACCCCATACATAACACTAGCTTTTACCCGCGGCTTCGCTCGCGTCAAAAGGATAAAAAGTAGCCTATGTGACATATATCTACCGATACACACAGCGCCATCTATACCAATAATTTCGTTTTCCCTCGAGAATATCAAATGTTTCCGGGATAAAAAGTACCCTATTATTTAATCCAGATTTCTAACTTTACGTATGCAAAAATTCAAAGCAATCGGTTTAGTAGTTACGGCGTGAAAGCGGAACAAACAAACAAACAAACAAACAAAGAGGGGTAGAGGTGCACATCCCGTGCACCTCTACCCCTTCCTGTACAATGTAATACCCACTGTCCCCAATTATTTTACAAGTTCCATGTAATAGGGAATGAGTCTATTGCCATATACTGAGAATTAGGAATTTGAGGATTGTGGAGACTGAGGAGTGGGGGCAATTGGGCCTCCAGTAATCTCACTCACACGACGAAACACAAAGCAAACGTTGGTTCACGTCGGTTTTCTGTGAGGCCGTCATCCGTGGTATCACTTCAGAAGCATGACTCTCCCACAGAATATGGTTAATTTAAACAAAATGGTTAAATGGAATAATCCGAGACTTCTCGAATTAATCACAACTAAAACAGTCACGGATTTAATACGTTACTTAATTTAAAACATTAGACTATCTATCAAGTCAATCTCCAATCAAAATTTGAATTGATATTGATATCTCAGAAATTAATAAAGTAATCCAATACATTTCAATATTAATACTGACGATATTTAGAATTTATATTAAAAGTATTACGTATCTAAGAATTCTGAATTCATAAATTAATTTCTAGATAAGTTAATCTGGAGCCCAGTTTTTAAATTAATCGTTTAATAAAATACTCTATTGATTATTCTGATACATATCTTTGTTAAAACGCACGAAGCGCTTCATCAAGCTTCCTTGTACGTACTGCTAAGGAGTGGAATTCTTTACCAAAGTCTATATTTCCTGAAGGGTGTGTCCTGGGTGTCTTCAAAACCCGAGTGAATAGGTTGCTTATGGGGTGACGTGCTCCATTGTAGACCATCTTCGTCGCTTACCACGAGCTGAGATAGTAATCAAATGTCGGCCTATCACATAAACAAAAAAAAAAAGAATTTTATAAAACAAATCATACAGTTATTAAAAAGCTAACGAGTTTATGCAGTTGAAAACACTAACCTCTGGAGCAGCAGGTTCGAATTGAAAAAAATATGAATTTTGTGTTAGATAAATAGGTAATCTATTCATCATAGAAGGTATAAAACGTCACGTCGAGACCAAAATGAGTCAAGCAGAGCGGGTCAAACCGCACCGAAGTGGCTAGTTGGCAATAAAACCGTGAAGTTGAATTAGTTATATATAAACTAGATATTATTAAATACCAAAAGGTTTTTAGCGAAGTCACCTACCTCCTATTTTAAGTAAATAACCTATTTATTTCAAGGTTAAATAGCAAATTTTTGAGAAACGAATTGATTAAGTAGGTATCCATTAAAGTTTTAAATGGTCTGAATAAATTATACAGTTTTTATTCCATTTTACGATTTAGTTTTTGCCTTCTTGATTTAGATGTTGAATTAAGGTTTTTATTGTATAAAAAATAACCTTCATATTCTAGTCTCTAAATCTTTTGACCTTTCCGCTAGATAGGATTTTTTATCTGATTGTCGCTTTTGTCTCGAATATTATAACCTACAATTTACATATTGCAGGCTGACCTTTGTTCTCGAGGCTCAATAATGAAATGTTCTATATTTAGCCATGGCATTTCACGTCATACGTTCCCATGTTATGAAATTATGCGAACGAATAAAATTAAATACATCAATGAAAGTGTTCGTACATACATGACATAAATAGGTAACTAGATTCATGAAGTCTATGAAGATGAATAAAGGAGGAATTGTGTATCGATGTATATGAAAATTGACTCACCCCCTATTACATAGGACTCATAATATAGCTGGCGAAATTATGGAGTGGGTGTTACATTGTACCTACTCTATGCACCTTTACTTATTTAAGTATTTCGAGGAATAAAAAGCGTGACGTTATATCATATAGTATACAATACATACAAACTTACATACATAGTGTATACAAAGCTGAAGAGTTTGTTTGTTTACACGTGCTAATCTTCAAAACTACAGGTTCAAATTTAATAATTCTTTAGTCCATTTTTACACAACTATCAATGGGATGGGGGTCCAGCAGAGCGGATGACGCGCGGGAGTAGCTAATGTAAACACAGAAGAAGAAAGAAAAGAAATAATTATTATTCTTCTTATAGCTACTATAATATAACTGGAAAGTTATCCTAGTTTATTAATAGAGATGAAACTAAAGTATGTGTAAAAAAATAGTGTTTGAACCATGAACTAAGTGTCGATGGTAATAATCTTTCGAACTGAAGAACCCTAGTTTTCTGTAAACTATACCTAGCGCAAAAACTATTAGTGTTTGTTCATTCCATTCACGTTCACATGGGGACAGTACTGAGCTAAAACAGTAAACGATCTTCTCTCGTGTAGGGTAACAATGATGGGATAGGAAAACGGGATCGTCTTTCAGTTATAATATCGTTTAAAGTGCATAGTCATTTTATTTCCTTATTAAATTTCGTTATTACATAACATAACATCACGCCTTTTATCCCTGAAGGGGAAGGCAGAGGTGCACATTATACCACTGTACAATATAACACCCACTTTTCACTATTTATGTTATGAGTCCCATGTAATAGGGGGTGAGCCTATTGCCATATACCACGCACAATTCCAGACTCCGTGCTACTACTGAAAATATTTAAAAACCCAGTAATACTTTGCCCGACCCGGGAATTGAACCCGAGACCCCTTGCCCGGCAGTCGCACTTACGACCACTCGGTCAACGAGACAGTCAAATTCCATTATTAGTGTTAATGTATATGATTGCATGATCTTCTTCGTTGACTACAAATGTGTATATAAATAGCATGGTATAAACATATTCCATTTAAACCTTTAACATGCATCATATATACAGACACAAAATATGCTTCATCGCTTTTGCATTTATTGCGTTACGGCTAATTATTCCATTACACAATCAGCACAATAAAAAAAAACTTTCAACGAAATCTAAAAACAAAAAAAGGCAATTAAATAAAAAAAATACACAGAAATAAAACAAGAGTCGTTCCTAACTTGCGATTTCTCGCGCGAACCGATCGCGAACAAATCGATTACGATGCCCATCGTAAAACAAATTTGACTATCCGAGTATCGACGCGCAATGTTTAACAATTTCATCGGAACAGTTGTAAACTGATTAACTTGTTTAGCTGTCAACGTCAAAACACTGGAGATGGCAGCCAAGTTTAATGATTGATCTTGTGATATCGCTTTAAAATGGATACTTTGAAGAATTATATTACTGGTATTTGTATTGATATTCGTTTATTTTCTATGATCTAGATTTAGCGTAATTACCATGTCGCGGAGGGTTCTCCGCATGGGTGGCTCCCCGTCCGACCAGAAACAGACCCGAGCGTACGGCGCGTCGCGTTCCGCGCGCGCCTCAAAGAGCCATCAGACCACCACAGATGGGGCCCAATAGGGCCGATGCCGATTTGGAGTTGCGGAGAACCTAACGGGTTACCGGGGCTCCGGCTCGAAGTGCAGGAGAAGCAACGGAATGGTTTTTATTCAGTAAAGAGTCTGACACACCCTCCCACATTACCCAGGCGGGAGAAATAATCCGATGATTTTCCCCCCTTAAAAATCGCAGTGCGATGCGCGCTCGAATACGGACGTGTTGTTGCAGTTGTGCGTAAAGGTCGCGGCGTAAGTCGCTGCCCGATATTTCGCAATGAGTTCACAACAACTTATCGCAAACGAGCTATTGGCGTTTATACAAAATGCTATCGACACCATGGACGAAATCAGCATCATGCAGATTTGTAAGTCGAGTTTCAAAGAAGACGAGATCAGCAAAGGCAAGATGCTACTCTACCAGACGACTGGGAAGCTCGACCAAATACCATCGAGAAGGAGAGATGGTACGGATAAGAGCGTCCAAGACATCATCACCTTTCTGAAGGCGACCGACCCTGACGACGTGCCGACATTCGTGGCGAAGGAGCTACACAAGTTGCCACCCGTCACATTCGACCACGTAGATGTAACCAGGCTGCTAAAGGATATCACATCCTTGAAGTCAAGCTTGGCCCAGATGCAGAGCAAGTTGGAGACGTCTGACACTACCATCCAGGAACTGCATGCCGAAATAGTGTTGTTACGCAATGCTGTTTCGGAAAGTAGATTTCAAGGCGAAGCCAACGTGAACACACGTCGCGGGGCGCAAAATGCTTCAGTCAGCAGTTTTGCATCGGCGAAATTTAACACATCGCTTATTGCAAATAATGATGTCGATGCACCGTGCCCCGACGCGCCCCGTGTCTCTCCACGTGCAGAGCACATGTCACGCGAAGCTATGTCGACCCCCAAAGTAGCTTACGCTGCAATTGCTGCCGCAAACAAAACAGCTGCGTCACAATCTAAGCAGCCAAAAGGGGGTAAGCAGAACCGTCGCTGTGAAGCCGTAACAAGGATTCCGATACAGCGCTGTCCAGAAAAGCCTGTGTGTGATGAGGAGGGCTTCATCAAAGTTCAAAAGAAGAAGCCTACTTCACGCAATCAACGCGGTACCGGACTGACCGGACCTAACATGCTGCGTCCAGCTGTGCCTACGACGCTGCTGTATGTGTCCCGATTACACCACTACACGAAGGTTGAGGAGATCATGGAATATGTGAAGATGAAGACCAATTGGACCTTAAGGGTCGATAGGTTGGAACCGCGTCACAATACCAACTTCAAGTCGTTTGTGGTGCGAGTTCCTACTCAACATCTCGACAAATTCCTGGAGGCAGAGTTTTGGCCGAAGGGTGTCATATACCGACGTTTTCGAGGTCGCCTACGTGACACCGACCAGCGTAACACGACACCACGCATATCGTGAATGATTTAAATTAATGACTTGTTTAATTATGTATTTATAGTATTTTTATGTTTTATATTATAGTATTATTGTATTAATATGGGCCTTCGTTGCCTGATGTAAATGAATAAATAAAAAAAATAAAATAAAAAAAAAAGCGTAATTACCCTCGTAGAACTTGTTTATAACTTGGAATTGAGAAATGCTTATCTATCAAGTATCTCACTAAACCACATAGAATAAAACTATTTTTGCTACCAAATATTACTACTTGAGGTAGTGTGTTGTGTACAGTCACTCTATTATTCTTATTAACCAAATTTCCTTTTCCACCGAAATCATGACAGTATCAACAACCGGCGATATTAAATCAAACCAGTTATTGACATTTGATATAAACCCAAAACAAACAACGTAAAGCATCCCCCAATCTGTCAGTTGCAAACAAACCGGAACGCCTGAATAAACAGTTTGAATTTCGAATTCAATAATTGTCCTACTTTAGTGGGGAACTATGGTCGCCATACTTAACCCTTCGTGGCTAAATATAACTGGCATGTATTCATTGGGCCAATCCATGTGGATTTAATTCTTCTTGCTTATAGGCTTTCATCATGGCTCGGTGTTATGGAAATGCACTTATTTTTAGCTTCTCAGTCTACTTACGCACGTTCTATAAATGGGAATTTATTTTGTTGGGTGCTGTTTATAAATTGTTCAATAAAGCCTTAGTATAGGTGCCTTATTAGGGTTATTTAAGTGAGTGTAGCTGGTTACATTTCTTATTAGTTATGACTTTTTTTGAAGGGTATAATCCCGCCCGGGTGACGCCAGAGGGAGTGTCAGACTCTTACTGACTAAAAACCAGCCCGGTCCTACTTCTGCTTTTCGAGTCGGAAGCCCGGGTAACCCGTTAAGTCTTCCGCTGCTGCGTATTACTAATTATGACTTTTTTAATGACTATAAACATAATTTCAAATACTTTTTAACTCATCGAGTACCGGTTTTGTAGACACAATTATAGAACAATAGGTTGCGGTCACCGGTGACCGCTTGGTGTTTGACAGTTTAAGAAACCATTCTCATTCAACCAATCTTGTACATTGTCATGCATATGGGTGGTGTTAATCTCATTAAGTTACCATGAGATGATAGGTACGGTATAGGAGACACATCATGTTCTATTACAGCTTCCAAATAGTGATTGTCAAAAAATATTTACTAATCTCTTTGAAGTATACAAACAACAGGCGACTTATTATAAGATCAAAAAAAGCAAATTAAGCTTCGACTGATATTACATAATATAGAGGTATATACATCTACATGTTTCGTCCATCCTTTGCTCCATGCCTCCTAATATTACAAACCTGCAAAAACAGACCTTATTATTCGGGAATAAAACTCAACATAAATATTTTTTTTATTAATCACACGCTTTTCCCTCATTAAAAACAAAAAGTTCTTTTTACAACATGAAACATTTTTCACGCAAATGATAAGATAATTCTTCGTTCATTAAAAATAATTGTCCATAGGTAAGTACATAAATATTTTTATAATAAACAACATTTTAAAACATTATTATGAGTACAGAAAAGTTTTTGATATTCTATATTCTTTGCCTACATACGTATTTCCAAATCCTGCAGGAAACTAGGAGTGTTCTGCTTCTAATCCAACATCATCAGAAGCCTGAACAGGCTTGAAGATAGCCATGTGGCTATCTTCAACATGAGAGGGTAATTCCATAACTTCCACGATTATCTCCACAGGATCTTACAAGAACTATATGCTCTTCTAATATCACAGAACCTTTTATACTGTGATCTTCTAAAACCACAGAACCTTTTGAACTGTGATCTTCTAAAACCACAGTTCAAGAGGTTCTGATGTATCAGAGTGCGCTGGTGCCTGGTCTCAATTAAATGTGTAGACCCTTAATCTTACATCTACATGTCTCCTTGTGGTCATCACAAAATCGTTTCTTTAACCGTGTTTTTTTCCTCCATCCATCTTTTAATTCACTATGTGATTTGTCACATAACTTTCATCCCTTCTCAACTGTAAGATAATTCAATACACAATAAATGTACGTGAACCAAGAGTATTAAAAACTATACAAAAACCTAGATTATCTTGATTTCCCCAGAGTCGTCGGAAGGTCAGCTAGTCGGTCTATGTCAACTTTGCTTTGAGAAATTATCACTATACCTATCATACACAATTCGTTCTTGAACTTAACAAATGAATAAGAATTTTAAGTTGGTTGTAATTAAGTTGATGATTGAACAAACGGTATTTTTGTAGAAAAATTGTAAAAAAGTACTCCAGACACAATAAATTCCAGCTCTCTGGTGCGATATAAACGAAAGACAAACCAATTAACACATTTTCGCATTAAATTTTATAAGTCCAGAAAACGTATAAGCTGTTTTATTGTCATTATCACGTTTGCGACCTGGTAAATTGAGGTCTTACATACATATGTGTACACATACTGACCTAAAAACGATAAAGCCCCAACACGTAATAATCTTCACCATTTCCTCCCTTTAAAAGATACAAAACTTTGCACACTACACATCGATACAAAACCAGTTTTTCATGGTCTTATTTTGTATCATCTTCCCGTACATTAAACGGTCAGTTTATACTGGTTTTGCTTAGCTTGATGTGCACCCGTGTATAGAACCGTACACCAGCCCCTTGAGTACGGCGTTTATCCCCAAATTGGATTAATTATCGCTTACGACCGAACAACAGCGGGGATCGACCATTCTACTCCTGTTTATAGGATTTTTTATTATTACGTTTTGTGAAATCGGCATTTCTCTTGTATGGTCATGTTTTTCGTCTGGCTATTGACGACTGGTTAATGTTTGGTTTTCATGGTGGCTCGGAGGTCTAAGATGCCCGCCTCTCATGCATGAGGGTGTGGGTTCGAAACCTACCGACAGCAAGTACCAATGTAACTTTTTCCGAGTGTCTTTTCTATGATTATTTAGACATCACTGATAAACGGTGAAGGAAAACATCGTGAGAAAACCTGGACATATAATTTCTAATTATAAGTTTGAATTCGCCAATCCGCATTGAGCAAGCCTGGTGATTTGTAATGCTCAAACCTTCTCCGTGCGAGAAGAGGCCTTTCGTCAGCAGTTGCCACTTATAGGCTATTGATATGTTATGATACCTATGAGGTTAGGTTGTAAATAAGTTTAAATATTCATCGTATGGTGATAACAGCATTTATTGTTGTTGATAGAGACTGGATAACAGCGCTCCCTGATAAAACTGAATCTTTTGAACTGGGGTCTACTACAACCACATATCTATCTCAAGTAGAAGTTAAAGGAGACCCATTATCTAGTAGGGGACTTATATAAGCTGTAGATGATAATTTCAATTTTACTCTAAAAGAAATCTTAAGGTACTTATTATAAAATTATCTGATTGTTTGTAATATTTAAACGCGACTGTCCGTCCGTCCGAAAGATGGTTTTCTTGAACACATTGAACGCCATGGGGGTCACCGGTGACCGACGTTAGCAAAACATTTGCCTTTAATAGTTTTCTTTTCGCGGTTAAAGCTTAAAGGTACCTTTCCACATCCCTAAGTAATAAGAAGCTAAAAATACACCCTTGTTAAAGTTATTAATTAACTCGTCACAAAGTAACTTAGTAAACAACATCACGCCTGCTCTCCCCTAAAGGGGGAATCCTGTAATCAGTGGTAAAACAAATACAAGTGAGGTAAACTTCGAGAAAATTTCGAAAGTAGCATCCCTTAGGGGTAATACAGATCCTTGTTACTCTGAATTGTACATGACTCCTCAGGGGTATTTAATGATGATGTTGGAACCAAATCCATGTGGACACGAGGAAGCCTCAGGCTCAACAATTGATCAAGGTTTTTCTTAAGTTATACACACTTACCGTTCCGGTAATATAATTTAATATAATTAAAAATTGTCCATATAAGTACTTCAAATTTGTACATAGTGAAATATTTTTCGACATGTTAAGGTAACTGTTTTTGGCATGCAATGAGTGCGATATACATTTCGATTATGCTAGCTAAGGAGGAGGCGGGACGCGTAAGGCAGCAAAGCGCTGCCTCCTCGCAACCCAGCCATCGCGAAGGACACTCCGGGCTTCGGGGATCGCGGTACGATCTCCGGTCACTGTAAGCGCGGGCCTGCGGACGGCGAGCATGGGTGGCTCTCCGTCCGACCAGAACCAGACCCGAGCGTACAGCATGTCGCGTTCCGCGCGCGCCTCAAAGTGCCATCAGACCACCACGGATGGGGCCCAACAGGGCTGATGCCGATTCGGAGTCGCGGAGAACCTAACGGGCTCCAGCTCGAAGCGCAGGAGAAGGAACGGGGTGGTTTTTAGTCAGTAAGAGTCTGACACTCCCTCCCGGCTCACCCAGGCGGGAGTAGTCATTTGATGATTTTCCCCCCTTAAAAAAAAAACATTTCGATTCTAAAATTCGACATCGATTCTAAAAGCAGGATTTCATATTTGCAGACTCCTTGTGTTTGTCTTTACATGGAATTGTATAAAATCTCATCCATCCATTCTCCAAACAATAAAGTATAAATTAGCGTTTCTCTCATAAACAACAGGACAACATTTGAACAAGTAAATCTCCATTTTCTTATGGAGATTTTAAGCTTCATCTGCCATCTTTGAAACGCCTTTTACCTGGAGCCATTTTAATAAAGCAACGTTACGTTTATCAACTGATATTTTCAACTTTATTAATGTTGTTCAAAGCATTTTCCGTTTCGTATTGCGAGTTTTATTATTAGAATGTTGATAGGAAAATGCAATAACGATTTAACTTGTAACAAGAGAAAGAGACGAGAGGAGACCTTAAGTAATTTTAGACGCAAAGAACTTGTTTAGTCATTCTGTTTGTTAAATTACTCTAGTTTGTTTGTTTACACTAAAGTAAACAAAATTGAGTAATTTTAAGATAGCGTTGAAGTATGTGTTTAATTGTATAGTATAGTTAAATAGTTTATTCTATTGCGGTTAAATTAATTACATAACTGTAAATGTATATCTTTTTATAATATGTGAAGAAACTCCGTTTTAGGCGGATTTACACTTACCCTCTATTACATGGGACTCATAACATAAAATAGTGTAAAGTGGGTGTTACATTGTACAGTAGCATTAAGTGCCGTAATGTGCACCTTTGCCTACTCCTTCGGGGACAGAAGGCGTGAAGTTACGATAAGGGACACTCCACTAAAAGTTATATCTGTGTTTTCTAGAACACGACAACTAAAGCGTTTAATCATATGCACCCTGTAGAATATCCTGTATAAATGCCCAGAAACCCACACACTAGATAATCTCACAATTACAAAGAATAAAAGCACTCATAATAAAAATATATTCCCCATAACAAAGCCTTATCGATTACTATATCATAATGAACTTAAAGAACAATTTCACTCCAATAGCTTTTCCATAAAATATCAACCTAAATTTTTAAGAGATCTTGAAATAAATGATCATATCGAACCTTCATCTTTTGCCTTTAAAATGATAATATAATTGGCGCTCTAAAACATTACAAGTGCGAACTCAAGATGATTGAAGAAGATTGGTTCCACGTTCTATAGAAAAATAGCAGAAAATATGATATTTCTCGATAAAATATCTCGGTTCAATTGGCCCTGTTGTGTCACGAGTTTTGAATTGAATTCTTGTACGGATCGAATAATTTTGCAGGTAGCCAGCCAATAGAATCGAAGTGAACTCGATCGCGGTCCGTCATTTCACTGGTTACGATCGGACTCACTTCAAAAGTTCAAATTTCAAATTGACAGTTATAGAATAGGCAAGTGTGTTCATGATCCTAATTATGTATGTACAATGTACATACGGCTTCATATTAAGTTATACGAAACCAGTATAAACTGACCGTAGAATATTCTGAAAGGTCATACAAAACGAGACCATGCTAAAAATCGAAGTGTAGCTGTGTATTCAGGCCAGCACATCATGATACACCAAACTAGCTATACACTCTCATCCATCACCCAACCAATCAAAATTCAATAACACAAAGATCACAATCACGGAACGAAGTGCGAACAATTGTGTTAACAAGATTAGTTGTCATCTTGACGTCTCTCCGTGCGGACGTCTATTTGACTTCATTACCTTGACGTTCCCGCTTCATTCCCTTTCGATTCCTCCCATTATTGCACGTTTTTTGCCCTCTTTGTCTTCGCAATATCGCTCGGAAGTGCCGAAGGGAAGGGATTGAAAGCAGCGTAGAACCTATTTATCAACGGGTTTTATTATCTCTTCGTTTGAATTGTGTTGATGTGGTTTTATTGACACGTCTTTTGTTAGGTAATTAAATATGAAGAAAGAAAGAAAGAGCTATAATAGATGATACGCGTAATTATTTGAAGACGAACTCGACTAGTTGCAAGCCATGCTAGAGGCTCATATTCATGAGCATCATTCCGCGACTAGCGACGGTGCGACTGTTGTGCTGCTGAGCTCGTTGTCCTTGTTGTCGAATTTTCGATGTCGCAGGTCGCGTTCCTCGTCAAATAATTAGGTGAGTAGGCCGAAAAACGTAATAATTAATTTAGTGTGTCTAACGAAAGTTATAAGATGACATGGCATTTCATTATGTAATTTGCTAGCGACCCGCCCCGGCTTCGCACGGGTGCAATATGTATGTATTATACACAAAGCTCTTCTTTAAGAATCACTCTATCTATTAAAAAAAACCGCATTAAAATCCGTTGCGTAATTTTAAAGATAACGCCCGGGTGTCATCACTGCGAGGACCGCCCTGAGGACACGGTGGAACACACTTTAGCGGAATGCCCTGCGTGGGCTGAGCACCGCCGTGCCCTCAGGGAAGTGATCGGCTATGGCGATCTCTCGCGTCCGGGCCTAGTGCAGGCCATGATGCGGAGCGAGGGGGACTGGGATGCCGTCTCCTCCTTTTGCGAAGCAGTCATGCTAGCTAAGGAGGAGGCGGGACGCGTGAGGCAGCGAAGCGCTTCCTCCTCGCAATCCAGCCATCGCGAAGGACACACCGGGCGTCGGGGATCGCGGGACGATCTTCGGCCACCGTAAGCGCGGGCCTGCGGACGGCGAGCATGGGTGGCTCCCCGTCCAACCAGAAACAGACCCGAGCGTACGGCGCGTCGCGTTCCGCGCGCGCCTCAAAGAGCCATCAGACCACCACAGATGGGGCCCAATAGGGCCGATGCCGATTCGGAGTCGCGGAGAACCTAACGGGTAACCGAGGCTCCGGCTCGACGTGCAGGAGAAGGAACGGGGTGGTTTTTAGTCAGTAAGAGTCTGACACTCCCTCCCGCTTCACCCAGGCGGGAGCAGTGATTCGATGATTTTTCCCCCCTTAAAAAAAAAAGCATATAGACAGACGGCGGATAGCGACTTTATTTTATACTATGTAGTAATTGAAAAATTTTCAATAAGTTCTAAGATCTTTTTTGTAAACAAAATCTGTGTAATTAATATCTGTAGGTGTTATTTATCTGTGGTAGCCAACAAGAAACGTCTTTTGTTTTGACCGTTTGGTTTCCTTCCGTATTGTCTTCCACCTTGATGATCAAAGGAATTGAAACATTTTTCAAGTTCTGTCTCATGTATAATTTTATGTACATACATTAAGAAGTAACTTTAAGTGTGGGAGAGCCAAGTTTCGGCAAGAATAGGCCGGCTCGACCGGAGTGATACCACGTCCTCACAGAAAACCGACGTGAAACAACCCTTGATATTAAATTACGGTTCAAAATAAATAACTTTTGTTATTCTATATAAATACATAAGTAAAATATTATTCCCGGTGACCGTCCTTCCGGTTTCATAGACTCTATTCTAAAAACTTCGAAAATGACGAAAGTGCTTCCTTCGCGGTTTCCGTAATTCAAGTTTTTCACAATGATTTCTTTCTCCATCATTTTTTTACTTATTTAGGTACTTATTTGTGAAGGATCCTTTAGTGCCAACTTTGACTTTACTCCATAAAATTGTCACAGGCCCGATATCTGTAACAATCTAGAATTAGAGAAATCGTACGATACAATTTCATTCATGACCTAAAGGTACACATGAACACAGGTAGTGAGACCAAAGAAAGTACACGGTATTGAATCAAATTTCTAAACTAATCGTTAGTCGTTAGTTCCGAGTAAGTGCGACTGCCGGGCAAGAGGTCTCAGATTCAATTCCTGGGTCAGAAAAGTATTACTAGGTTTTTAAAATTGTCAGTAGTAGCACGGAGTCTGGAAATGTGCCCGGTATAAGGCAATAGGCTCACCCCCTATTACATGGGACTCATAACATAAATAATGAAAAGTTTGTACCTATTACATTGTACAGTGGCGTAATGTGCACCTCTGCCTACCCCTTCGGGGTTATAGGTGCGTTGTTACAATTTCGATCATGACCTTAGAATCACGGGTCAAGACATGACCTAAGAATCACAGGTCAAGACATAACCTAAGAAAGTACACGAAATGTCGATAATGTACTCAATTTCTAAATTAATTGAGTCGTTAGTTCTCTAAAATATTCCGTTAATTCAATAGTAAACTAATTCAACTATTTCATAGCCATTCTCAAACAAGTGTCGTTAAATAAGTCTATAACATAGGTGATAAGTTATCACAAAAGTTCTTCCATTAACTCTTATAATATTAAATAAACTAAATATAAGTTTTATGAGACTAGTCTCATCACTAAAATTATTACCTTGATAGTTATTTTATTTTAAACTAGCGACCGGCAACGGCTTCGCTTGCGTGCAATATGCATGTATTATATAAACCTTCTTTAAGAATCACTCTATGTAATAAAAAAACGCATCAAAATCCGTTGCGTAGTTTTAAAGATATAAGCATAGGGAGTGACAGACGGGGGATAGCGACTTTGTTTTATGTACACAAAACACCGTTAATTAGTTCGCAGCGCTACACATCGACACTAGTATGACTACACAATATACATGTGTGGGTAATTTCATATTAATAGATATGTATAGAAACATTCGTTTATCACACACATCTTGGTATTTAAATATCATTTTTGTGTCGGTATACGTAATTATTTAGTAAATAAGTTTAAATAAAAACGAGGGTAAAGATAAAAATAACTTACAACAAACTTTGAATAAATCGAAATCAAATAATGAGCAATCGAGCTATACAATACCCATATAAATATAGTGTTTTCTCATCGTATTTTTATGTTACTGAATGGTATACAATATTTCGATGATCTCATTCGCAGCGCGTTTGGCGTAATGGTTATCACCTCCAGTAAAGTGCCGCCGGATCGATTCCAGCATTCACAAGTTGTTTCAAGAATTCATTAATCAAATATTTGAAATTTGAAACAATGTTTTAATCTTTTCTTTTTTTTCTATCCTATTTTTCTAAATCTTCTTATGTTAATTTTAAAAGTATATACTTTATCGCATGATATTTCCCAATTCGACTATACCTCTAAGGTTTATTGGCATATTGATTAATTATTATTTAAAGAACTTTAAGAACTTAACTGTGGTATGATAATTAATTATTATAAATATTGAATATAAAACCACTTATTTGTATAATAAATAAATTAATTGTAATAAAAGATAGTATTGTTTTATTTACCGACTTATCTGCTTCTTTTATAGCCTGATTTAATATTTCAAAAAACAAAGAAAAAAATAAGAAAAACTAAATCGTAAAATAAAAAAAGAATCTTTCAGCTGGAATAGAACTCACATCATCATTGATATTTGAAAGACGATAAAAGCGTGCTCATTAACCAGTCGACCACGAACACTACGTTAATACCCATCAAAATGTTGGGCCATATCAATGATTGTAAATAGTTTTAACCTTACCCGTGAATTAAATTAGAGGTATAAAAATATACCGACACAAGAATGAAAATACCAATGTGAATGTGGTGGACGAATATTTTTATACACAGTAATATGAAATTACCCACACATGTTCACTGTGTCAAAGATAGTAGTGTCGATGTGTGGCGCTGCTAACTAATTAGCGGTGTTTTGTGTACATACAATGTACCTAGTGATGTAAAAGTAAGACTGAAGTTCAATATACAGATCGTTCAAGAATCTTTTTGGATAGATATTTAATGTCTCACGGATTTTGTTGGGCACAAGACCGATGCTTACTTAGTTTACGTTACGGCCGCCGTTCCCAATATTCAAACCATGGGTAAAGATACTCATAGTCATCATGGATAAGACCTACTCTCGATGGTCAGTAAAAAGCTCCCTACCTTTCGATGCCGTCTCAAATGTGTCTTTGCTATCTCCAGATATCAGTAGGTAGGCTGCCTATCTGTGCCGTCCCTTATGTTTCATTGTACACAGAGCCTCACAGAGTGCTGCTAAATTATATTAAGTAATTAAAACCTTTGGTTACTCCGCTGCAAGGTATCCTCGTGATATCTGTAGGTAATTGCTATTAGATCATATGATGCTGTGCAGACATGGAAGCAAGTGGCAGCAAACGCGACAGAGGTAACCGCGTAATTTAGGGGTAATTTGGCCTTCTGTAACCACTAAGTCCGGCAAGAATAAGCTATACTTTCGCATATACTTATTTACTTAAATACTACTATAATCACAAACAACGCAAATAAAATCTCTAAACAAATTCAACAAACGAATACAAAAGCATTTACGTAGGTACCTATCTGTTTATGAAACGCAATATATTCCATCAGTTCAAAAGTTATATAACAAGCATTAACGAACTGAATACACTAACACAGTACCTCCTCCCTATATTATGACGTCAACATATATATATGTAGTGTATAATGACGTCACAACACGCATGCACCTGACATTGCAAGGGATATTATATTCGAATTACATTTCCCGTCAAAGGAACTGAAGCTCGTTCTGCTAGTAAAGACTCGTGTGATACTGGTTCATTTTATATTTCATTTGTTTTACGAGTAAATCATTATTTTTTTAATGATATAAGTCGGTAAACGAGCTTTCGGATCACCTGATGGTAAGCAATCAGCATCGCCCATGGACATCTGGAACACCAGAGGCGTTGCGATTGCGTTACCGGCCTTTTGGGAATTAGGAGTTTGGGAATTGGGGTAATTGGGCCTCCGGTATCCTCACTCACACGACGAAACCTAACGCAAGCGTTGCATCACGTCGGTTTTCTGTGAGGCCGTGGTATTATTCCGGTCCAGCCGGCCCATACGTGTCGAATCATGGCTCCCCCACACTTAAAGTAGTACCTATTTACCTATTTATTAAACGAAAACTGACAGCAGATTCAGTACATTTGTGGCCACTTCTAATCTTCCCGTGGGTGTTGGTGAGTCAACTAAGGGAATGACATTTTTCATAACTATCAAACAATAACGTTCCCTGAATTATGTCAGACAAGATGGTTTTACTAAAAGCGTGTGCGGTGTAGGACTAATAAAATACACTGCTAACGCCATATATGTATTCAAAATGTAAAATTTAACTAAAATCTACTACTACTACTAGATCTATAACCTTGTAAAGAAAAACAATTTTGTCCGTTCAAAATATAGAATAAATTACACTCGATGACTTTTTAAAACTGGTAAGATTTGAAAAAATACTGTGTTATGTCCTTAAGCAACACAGTCTTAAATGGTGTTCGGTGTAAGGTAACAGGCTCACCCCTTATTACAAGATAACCAACCATAACATAACTGATGCATATATTACTGAATAGTGGGTGTTATATTTGTATATGTGAACCTCTGCCTACCTCTTCCCGAAATAAAAGGCGACACGTTACGTTATTAAAATAAAACAATACTCATAACTTTTCTTAAACACAACATACATATTTCGACCCATTTTTAACCTAAACATATCGTCACATCAGCGCAATGGCCACTGCTGAAGGTAATCACAATCAGCATTAATCACCATGTTTTTTTTTAATGCGGACTGGTGATATCAAACTTATAATTACAAATTATAAGCCCAGGTTTTCTAGCAATCGCGCGCGCCTCAAGGAGCCATCAGACTACCACAGATGGGGCCTAACAGGGCTGATGCCGATACGGAGCCGCGGAAGACTTAACGGGTGGCCGGGGTTCCGGCTCGAAGTGCAGAAGTAGGAACGGGGTGGTTTTTAGTCAGTAAGTGTCTAACACTCTCTCCCGCCTCCGCCACCCGGGCGGGAGAAGTCATTGGATGATTTTCCCCCTTCAAAAATAAAAAAAGGGTTTCTCGCAATGTTTTACTCCACCGTTCGTCAGTGGTGTCTAAATAATATCAGGAAGTAACCGTAGTCAACTTAAACACGCTATCACAAATCTGATCAGCTCAATGATTCATTAGTTCACAACTGAACCACTCAATCAAACAAGTGACTGTAAACAAAGCTTACAACCTATTTATACATACATACTTGTTCCCCGCGACTTCACCCGCGTGGAAATTGATTTTATACTTGACTAGTGACCCTCTGTGCAGTCTCGTGGACAAAATACGTTATCGACCCGTCAGCGTGACTTGGAAAGACAGATTTACTGACATATTTTTTGTTTCATGTGAATTGATGTCGACGATAGTTTCATATTCTACGTCACTCACCTTTATTTATTAACTGTGAATAAGTTTGTTCAGGAATTAAATTTAAATTGAAACTAAAATAAGTCTAAATAATCATTTTAGTATATGTTACATTTAGTCTGTATATAAATGACTGCCTCGTTGGCCGAGTGATCGCAAGTGCGAGTAACGCGCCAGGGGTCTCGGTTTCGATTCCCGGGCAAAGAATTACTAAGTTTAAAAAAAATCTCAGTGGTAGCACGGAGTCTGCACGGAATTGTGCGTGGTATATGGCAATAGTCTCACCACATGGGACTCATGACATAAATAGTAAAAAGTGAGTGTTACATTGTACAGTGGCATAATGTGCACCTCTGCCTACCCCTTCGGGGATAAAAGGCGTGATGTAAAACTTTATACATTCTGAATCCTCGTTACAGCAACATAACTTCGACATGCGACTTGATACTGAAAAGTTACAATTCGGTTCTGAAAGTTGCTTCAATCGGATGCTATGTGACTTTTTTCGCAGTGAAAGTCACGGTACAGAAGTTGTTTGTGAGGTATAATGAGTTTCGAGTTTGAAAGGAAATCGATTGATAAACAAAATGTGTAACTACCATTTGAGCTTTTCGCGTAAAGAAAGTCTTTAATCACTTTTCTTAAATTTATTTAGATTATACTTGTGATCTATTGCGACACTGGGCCCAATTTCAGAGGACTTAGTACGAGTTTGATTTACGTTTAAAGTATTCGAAACGAGTATGCTTTCGGCACTCTGATTGGCCGGCTCCAATGAAGCAACCAATCAGAGCGCCGAACGCGTACTCGCTATGATTACTTTAAACGTTAAATAAACTCGTACTACTTAGAATCCTAAACTGTTACCTACAGTTACACCTTTTGACGACAATCTCCTTCAAACTGCTCGACGATGAACGACGCAACGACGGGAAACCTTCAAACTTTTCTTGCTCGTTCTTCTCCAATCGAATCTACATTCTGGAACGAGCGCCTAGCTTCACTGACGGACAGACTGACAGACTATTATTTATTTTATATTTGTTGACGTTTCAAAAGTACCAAATTATTGTTTAATTGAAATAAATGCTTTTGAGTTTGAGTTTGAGTTTTGAAAGAGTAGATTTTTTTTGTATTCTTATTTCACTGTGATCACGAAATTACCTATGATAATATAACTTACATAATTATTAAGTAACTTAAATAACATAACGTAACATGTAACCTTTTATCCCCGAAGGGGTAGGTAGAGGTGCACATTACGGCAGTTAATGCCAGTGTACAATGTAACACTTACTTTTCACTATTTATGTTATCAGTCCCATGTAATAGGGGGTGAGCCTATTGCCTTAAAATAAATAATTACGAAAATATTTAAAAAAATCTGTAACTTATTCAACAAACTTTTCGCGATTAATAAATATTCAAATTAAAACAATTAAAATCTGTACGAGAATGTAATATTGCAATTTTTGTAACGAGGGCCGAGTTGTGACACAGGCAACGCTTCATTCTGCCTCTGGCATTGACACTCCTGTCCGTAAAGGTTTAATTAAAATGTGAATCTATTTTAGGCTTTCCATATATGTTTTAAAAGGTTTTTTAAATATGTTTTGGTGTTATAGAAAGTTTGACAATATCGTATTAATTATCTACTTTCGTATTTTTGTTATAATATTCCTATACTTGAATAACATGTTTTTAAATACTTGATTATAAAAAAAATAACAGTTAGGTTGTTATTACGTGTCATAATTGGGTACTTGCCAACTAGTCATATTTAATACTTTTATCGAACTGTCAAAAACGACAGTTTTCTATGAATTTTGTACGAGATTGTGTATTGTGACGTCACTTATTATTTCTTACTATTTCTTAAATATTTATTTTAAAATTTAGTTGATCATAAAATCAATTAATGAAAGTGTGATTATTTTTAAATATTCTATTATATTGAACAGTCTCTAAATAATTTATTTTTGATTAAGGAAAGTACCCAATTATTCCAATTATTCCATTATAATTTCCTTCTTTGATATTTATCTAATGAAATTACTAGAATTACAATTACCTAATCGATTATATTCACATGAACACCTTACTATAAAGCGTCCATTGTTAGACAACCATTTCAGTACCGATATATCGTTAATTACATCATAGTCCCTGGCACATAAAACCACTTAATTAATGGAAAGCTTACAACTGAAAATGTACCTATTATCAACGTAAATAAGGCCCAATTTCAATGGATCAAACATTAAGGAACACAGCCCAAACATAGTTAACTAATTAACTCATTTCATTTTAAATTTCTGCGAACATATAAAATTATATTGAAGTTATTTTTGCCGCCTCGTTGGCCGAGTAGTCGCAAGTGCGACGGCCGAGCAAGTGGTCTCGGGTTCGATTCCCTAGTCGGCCAAAGAATTCCTGGGTTTTTATTTAAATCTCAGTAGTTGCTCGAAGTCTGGAATTGTGCCCGGTATATGGCAATAGGCTCATCCCCTATTACATGAGACTCATAACATAAATAGTGAAAAGTGGGTGTTACATTGTACAGTGGCATTAAGTGGCGCAATGTGCCTACCCCTTCGGACGTAATGTTATGTTATTTTTGATACGGAGCATAACCAATTTAATTATATAACACATCATCATCAACATCAACAGCTTATAAGTAGCCACTGGCTACTTATAAGCTGTTGATGTTGATGATGATGGGTACTGAGAGGAACCTCTATAACTCGAAGTATGGCTGCTTATAACGCAACTGCAGGATTTGTGTCTCTGGACGAGAGGGAATCCGATCGATGTGGAGTGTTAAAGTTTAAAACTCCTCCAGGGGATTCCCTAGTAGTGGTTGCCAAATGCACAAGAATTATGCTGGACGATAGAATATTAGAGATGGCAAGATCCATTTCTGAATCTGGATCAGAGGACTCGTCAAATCTAGGGTTCGAACAATGGCGTCCATCCTAGTAAACGGCTTGGGGGAGCGAGAGAGCTGCCATCGACTAATGGTAGATGAGGCTCTCATGAACCACTTTGGAGCCGTTGTGATGGCCGCCCGAATAACTCGAGCCAAGGAAGTCCTTCTAATTGGTGACATAAATCAGCTTCCGTTTATAGATCGTGATAACCTCTTCCCTCTACTCTACAGCCGCCCTACATATATCACGCCCATAAGCCAGGAATTGATGTGTACCCACAGAAATCCAATGGATGTGGCGTATGCCCTCAGCACAGTTTACAGTGGCATATACTCGTCCAGGTCGTTCGTGAGATCCCTCGATATAAAAAGGTTCTCGGGGGCGATGATTCCAAAGTCACTCCCCGACACTTTATACCTGGTACACACTCAGGCAGAGAAGGAATCCCTTAAGAACCAGGGATACGGGTCGACCGTGGGATCACGCGTGCTCACGATACACGAGGCACAGGGACTTTCGTGTGCGAATGTGATTGTTGTCAACACACCAACGAAGAAACATCAAATACATGACAGCGTACCACACGCGGTAGTAGCAATATCGCGTCACACGCATGTTTGCATCTATTACACAGACAACAGTGAAGATGCGATAAGCAAACTAATCAGGAAGGCGGCTGATGAGGGTGAGCAAGGTATTAAGGACTACAACCTGAAAATGGCTATCAAACACAGGGACGCGGCAGTCATGGGTGCTCTCTTGGGCGGGGAGTGTTGCTTATGATGAAACGAATGCAACATGAGGAAATGTGTGTGCAGAAACATGTAGAAATAGAATATAACCAATTGACTTTGGACTATTGTACGCTTTATTGGAATCGGCCCACGTGGCAAGGGTTGAGGCGTCATGCACACATAAATGTCCTACAATCGGTGGCGATGTGTGTTGGGTTGTTCCGTTCCCAATAAAAAGGTTGACCGGACCAATTGCTGACACACACGTCATACTCGTGAACGGGTGACTTCTGCTGGGTCAGGTCGGCTCTCCCATCTTGTTGGTGGGCTAGTTTCATAAAACCTTTGAAATAAAAATAAATAAATAGTGCCTAATTATTATGTAACCTATACTTTTGGTAATAATTATAGATGTAGTTAATTGTAGTGTGTAACTAGGTTCCCTCTTTACTTTATAAAAATTGACTAGATGTATTATAATTAAAAAACTGTATGACAAGGGCACGGACCTAGAGTCCGTGGAGAAATAATCTATAATATTAAAAAAAAAAAAAGTGTGTAGGCACCTATCCGTTTAATAAAAGAGTCCTTATTATTTTATTGAAGGCGCAATCTTTGATTTCATCAAATAAAAAAAATTTCGCACCCCTTTTAAAAAAAAAGTCATAGGTACCTTCTATCGACAGACAGATGAGCCTGTCCATAAAATCATATGATAATCTCTATAGTTTTCTTAAAGTCATCACACACTTAATAAGTACGGCTCCCGTACGGCTGAAGCACGGCTCCACCACGGCATTTTATGCTTTAGAAACAATATAATTAAAAGATTGTTGACAAGTTGAGCAGCATTAATGAAATATGTCATACGACATACGATTTAAAGTTCATATTTGAATGACAACGACATTGTTGAGTTAAAGCCGCGCGGGATGACTTTTATTCGTTATGTTTCATTAGGATCGATAATCCTACACGGTACACGACAGCAGGCCACTTAATTTTATATTGTGATTCACATTGTTACAAGTAATGAAGTAAGATAGATTCACCATCCCTCACATAAGGGATAGGGGTAACCTTCTATTTATTTATAAAGGTCAACAAACAGCAGTAGGTATATCACTATCATCACTACATAGTATAAAACAAAGTCTATCCGCCGTCTGTCTGTCCCTATGTATGCCTAGAAGCATACAATTAAAATAAATTAAATTAAATTAAAATAAAATTAGAATTTTGATGCGGTTTTTTTTAATAGATAGAGTGATTCTTAAGGAAGCTTTACATGTATGTATAATACATGCATATTGCACACGTGCGAAGCCGGGGCGGGTCGCTAGTTAAATATGGGTCACACGAATAAAATATAATCTACACTGTAATCAGCTGATCTAGAAATTGGAATAACAAGCGTAAAATTAAATATGCAGATTTTCAGTAAATTCAGTAACGTCTGTCTATAATTTGACAGATTATGTACTTCGTCCCTTCAGTCGACGAATAAATCGTAGAGGTAATTCGTAATTGATTTCAATATATAACTGGTTAAGGATATAGGATTTAGTACCTATGTCATTAACATTTAAACACACGTTACGGATATAGTATGTCATTAATGTACACACATTAATGTACAGTCTCTTTTTTGTGCCTTCAGACAAATCAAACATTCAGTTTCCTGCAGTAATTCACCGAGGGAAGTGGAAACTATATTTTTTTTTCTCCTCTTATAATAAGTATCTTATGATTCACTTCGTTGCGGGAACCAAGACAGTTACTCATGTCCCTGAGACGTTGTTGACTTCAGTGATTCGGTGTTTTCATGGTTGTATCTACTGTAGATCCTGGCTTACAGGAGTTGAAGTGGTTTCATGAGGTTGTGGCGTGCTTGTCCCTAAAAAAATGTCGGTTAATTAATTAATATACTGAAACCTTCTCCTAGATGTAACAGACACTTCTCAAAACCGCATCAAAATCGGTTCTCCCAATCCGAAACAATCGTGCACAAATATACATACACGCATACGTACAGGTCAAATAGAGAACCTCCTTCTTTTTTTAAAATCGGTTAAAAATTATATAGTTTCATTATCCCATCATAAATTTAATTTTTAAATTTAATCACCTGTCTTCATCTCTAGTCCTTCAAGTAATAAATATCTTGATTTTAAAGTTAAATTAATTATTATTCAGCACCTTGACGAGCAAAGTCCAAAGTTCGGACTTTGTTTGTTATCGGAGGTTCACAGGGACGGCGATAAAGTCCTCTGTTGACAAGTGACACGCACATTTTAGTAAACAATAAGGGCTCTTCGAAAATAGATTGTGTGAGGGATGCCCTTATCATTTTGTTAAGTAAAAATAGGCAGTTTTGTTTTTCGTTTAGGTCTGTGTCGGTATCTAATCTGACGCGTCTGAAGTAAAATTTTCTTTTATACTGTGATAGTGACATTTCTGTTAGTGTTTTTAAGGGGAGACAATCGTCCAGTGACTTCTACCGCTTTAGTTGAGGCGAGAGGGAGTGTCAGACTATTACTGACTAAAATCCACCCAGTTCCAACTTCTGCTCTTCGAGCCGGACCTCCGGCAGCCCGTACTATTCATACTTTATGTCTATTTATTTTTATGGGTATACCTCTAATACGTATCTACTTAATCCTACAACATGGGCATCAATACTAACTCTTCTATCTATCCTCATCTCAAGGCTTCTCATAGGTACCTAATGTGTGAATGGAACTGTTATCTTACCTCCTTTGTTAAGAAGAACATAAACAGATAATCATTTTTGTAATAGTGAAATTAAATTATAGGATAGTATCAACAGAAATAGTGTAATATGGGTAGTCGCAAAGTGATTTCATGCAGACAACTTTTGGAGCAGTAATAGGAGTTTGATATGGTCGTCAAGTGTACAGTATTTCATTACCATATAAAATACTATACCTCTACATACTAAAATAATATACCTACCACGTAACTTCTCGTTTTGAAGTTAATAAAGTTAAACATAACATTATGACTAACCATAACCAATTGGTATCGAGCTTCATTAAAACTTACTAGTCTAAGTCGATACAGTACTAAACAAATGGATATATTTCGTCCAAACTATACCAATATACCATCAAAAGACTTGCCCAAATTAATTCTCTTTCAAACTCCATTACTAATAGATAAAACGTCCATTAAGTATTCAGTACCTTGGGAACACAATGTAGATACGTCCACTCAATGTGAGGACATTGAGTTTTTCCACAACCCATTCTCATCAACCGTATGGATTGGAAAAGTCCATCACATATATCTACCAACCAACTTTTGTCGGCGAATTCACCCGCGTGGAATTTAACAGAGTTAAAAGTAACCTATGTTACTGCCTAAACAGTGAACTTTACAATGGTAAAGAAGTTTTCAAAATCGGCTCATTTGTTTCGGAGACGATGCAATAAACAAACAATCAAATCTTCTATAACGTAGTAGTATGGATAAAAGACAACTATCCCAGCTTTATTATAAGTAACACGGGGTTCCAATATAACTTTAATATACTTGTAACACAAGGTTCTTTTTGAATCAAAGCTAAGGGAATATAAAGAGAAGCGAGGTCCACAATCTTGCTAGCTAGTCTAGCAATGCAAAAGTAGTGTACAGTTACCGGCGATAAATGTAGCACATATATTTTAATTACAATGGTTCTAAAAGGGCGTTGAGAAAAATATTTTATGACATGGGATTTCGTAATAACTGTCGTGATACATTCTAAATTACAATTATCTTATATACATATCCACAATTATCTTCCATTTTGGTGAACCGAAATCCTATCTAAATTAACTAAAAATCGCGGGTTACTCACGTGAATATACTGAGAAAAGCTCTACTTGTTTCGAACCACAGAGAGGTTCTTCCTCACGAGCAGCGTGCGCGGTCGCAGCGATGTCGTGCAGCCTACTCAGTAGTCTGTAGACGCGGAGGCGACCCTTCTGTGGTTCGAAACTAGTAGAGCTTTTCCCAGTGCTATAGTAGTATATAGTAGCTATTCATTTAATTAATTTAGATGGGATTTTGGTTTACTAAAATGGAAGATAAATGTAACCTTGTAAGAAATACATCGGTGAAATACGCAAATATTCAACAGCCGATGTGCAATATTTATCGCCGGGCAGTGTACCGACGTACTTTGAGCCCTTTCAATATCGTAGCAAATTGGCTAAAGACTCAATATAGCCTTTTTCTACGATATTGTACAGTATTTGCAAGGCTTTCGGTTTACTGAAACAATGAAAGCTTTGTTAGCTATCTGGAAATAGACGAGATTGTTATGTTTTGAAGATTGATTGCTTTGAAGTTATGCTTGCCGAGGTTGAATGCAATTTATGCGATTGAGTTCGGAATTGTTCATCCTCTGACCATGTTGGATACCTCTAACCTCTAACCAGGTTATCAATAAGATCTGCAGCTGTATCCAAATGCCATTTAGCGCTTGTCTACAGGTATGTAGAGTAGAAAACCAAATTATATGGAACTGACACTTTTCGGTGTCGAGACAAGCTCTAAAGTGGCGTTTGGTAAAGGCACTGGGTTGTCTAACTATATAAATATAAGTTACTGTAGGTAGTAAAGAACAGACGACAATCGTCAGTCATAATCAAATATGACGTGAAACTGCTGAACATCAGCCTCCTCAATGACTTCTAAATCATCCAGTTGAACTGGGGATTACAATAGAAATCACTATCTTGGGATCAAGTGACCGCTCTCCACTAACTACATTATAGACCTTTTTTCCCATAATTAGAGACTACTTTTGTATGAACTTAGGGTACGATATTTCAACAGGTTAGAACCTTGTATAAAACAAAGATACGAAACACAACAAAAATAAGAAACGTATTCACTTTTATACGTATACATATTATTTATTATACAAATTCTCAAATGAAATAATTTTTGTTTCAACATAATGTTCCAAGTCAGACAGGGATTTAAATTCTATCATCTCAGTAATATTTCTACCCCGAGGCGTTTTTCGTCTGACAGACAAGATCTACTAAATATTCGTACATTTTGTTGAAATATAAGTTTATTCTGTTATCTTTAGATATTAGAAACAGCTACGTTTACAGTCTATGTTTACTTTGTACGAGATTTTTGCCTATTTTATTGGGATTTTAAGGGTATCTGGAGAAATCTTTAATCACGAAACGAATAACGCCTTCTCTGCATGAGAAGGTTTTTAATTATCTCCACGCTTGCCAGGGATTTCATCTGAATGCCTGGCAAGCGCAATCAATCAACCATCACAATCTGCTTTGTTTGTTTTTCCTGTATCTCCTAAGAAATAATAAATATGCACACTTCTTTTTACGATCCATGTCACGACCTAGTTTTCAATTTAAAATACGTTTAGTACGGCTGACAGTCGCTGAAGGACTGGTCACCCTGGGAGACGCCTTGTCGCACGAAATCACATCGGAGCAATTCGCATCGTAATTTTTGCGTAGCGAATTCGCATCGCAGTTTTGTGTACCAGCCCTTAGTCTGCCTTGACACGTGTTAACACTACAACAACAACGATAGATTAATACACAAAAGCAAGTTACCAATATCTGTGGATTATGAAACTATGTACCTATATCGTCTACACTAGTCCGTCACCGTGCCTGGTTCACAGATTCATCGCATCGAGTATAATTGGCTACAATCGATAGGGATATAGCAAAGCCGTCCCGGGATTCATCGATGTACCTCTATAAAGATATTGCAAACTGCTTGTTGAACGTGTATTATGTTATGGCCGTCCTTATCGTCACTGATGCTAAGGTATTATAATGAAGATGAAGGTGGATAAAGTTATTCAGCTGTTAAATATGGAATTTCTTGTAACGATTTATGTGATGCAATAGGGTATATGCCAAATTTTTATTTTAATATCCGTCTGGTAGATTATTTGAAATAATTACACATTATTTTTTATTTTGTTACAGAAACGAATAGTTTCGACGACATAATGATTTGAAATGTCGCGTGACGTCACTTCTATGTACATACATTTTATACGTAGAAATGACGTTTTAGCCCCCACTCCTAAACTTTGATTCGTTAAATCTTAGTGTTGTTTTATTATACGACAAAATAAAAAAAAAATACGTGTCTACTAACTTACGGACTAATTATATTTTAAATTTTCCATACCCTGTCATCATCCCAATTGTGAGATTTAGTGACTACTCCGTTCAGGAATTAGGAGGTATGCACGGAAACAAACTAATAATGTATGTTATCTATATCAAAATGTAATCTTTAAAACAATCTTTCCTGTTATCATAAAATAAATTTCCAATTTTCCTTGACGTCTCGTATTTGTGCGTGGCATTTTGGAGCATGTATATTGTATACCTACGTCCATATTTATTTTATTTTTCAGTACTTGTACATACATGCGGAAATTTTATAACGAACCATGCTATATTTTAGTTACTTTCATATTCAAATACCATGTTGGGTGAAGAATCTGCATCAGTAATTAATTTTTTTGTATACTAAGCTATACCTTAACTTTAGCAATAGACTTAGGCTCCCTATTACCTAGAATAGTCGAGACGATGGTAAAAGTGTCATTAATACAACTACCGCCTTTTCTAAAAATACAATATATTTAGTTGGAATTGTCTTACCATCATCTGCTTTAATATGCTATGCTCAGTGTTGTCCGTAGGATAGATGAGTAATTTTTATATTAATATCCGTCTCGTAGATTATTTAAAAAATCTAATACTCTCGACGATATATTGGTTTGAAGTAGGTTTTTTTATGGCATATACCGGTAAACGAGCAAACGGATCACCTGTTGGTAAGCAATCAGCGTCGCCCATGGACACCTGGAACACCAGAGGTGTTACAAGTGCATTACCGGCATTTTGGGGATTAGGAGTTTGAGGATCGTTGGGGATTCAGTAATTGGGAGATTGGGGAAGGGGAGGGTAATTGGGCCTCCGGTAACCTCACTCACACGACGAAACACAACGCAAGCGTTGCTTCACGTCGGTTTTCTGTGAGGCCGTGGTATCACTCCGGTCGAGCCGGAACATTCGTGCCGAAGCATGGCACTCCCACACTTAAAAGAGAGTTTAATACAATCCTATGGTCGTACGTACGTATATTATGTCTCACATACGCCTAAATCATATTATTCCACTCTGGCTCCATGCCAATTTGGAACTAAATCGAGTAAATTGGAATTATATAACAATATTACGCCTCAGATATATTTTTTCGAAGCTAATTATTGCTACTTTGCTTATCAATTTGCTGATTGTCGACTGCCGAGTTTTGGTACCTTATATACGTAGCCCTGGTCGGAGCAACTATTATTTAAATCTTTTAAGCAATACTAGTAGTATAATACTTAATATTCTGGAATTTTGCCCAGTTTTCGATACTAAATTAATGGTCTCCCATCTACAATTGGGCTATTAATGATGTTAAAATTGAACCTCTCGCGCGCTTCTCATACACACGGGTAAATGCGCGTTCTCGTACAATCGGGTAAATATTTTAATAGAAAAGCGAATTAACTATTCTGTCAATAAAATAAAGAACGGATTGCAAACTTGAAAATATAGGTCACAGAAAAAATATCCAATCGGTGCGTGTTTCTCGTACACCCATGTGTACAATTGCGCGATGGGCACTCAACTCTCTCGTACACCCGTGTGTACCGCGAGAGGTAGTACCCTTAACCGACGAGCATGCATGAAAAGATTGATGACTGGGACCCCCATGGGAGACAGGCGTGAATGTATGTACCGATGTATGTATGTAAAATTGATTGAGTATGCATTACGCTTCTACTGCAAGAAACAACACATTTATATCTATGTTGATATGTTAAGTTCTACCTACATACAAAGTATTTTTCCCAACTCTTGCTGATATTATTTTAGTCAGTCGCAGGGTGACATGACATTGTATTCTCCTCTACCTCTATATAGATTCGTACAGACATCTCTGTGGGGCGTCTCGAGTCATGCTCTCAAATTAAAAGAATATTGTTCGAAGAAAAATACAGTGACAACTTCGATATGAACCGTGTGTAACTGCTTCTAGCTAACAACAATGTTTTACTTAAAATATTACTTATTTATTTACACACACTTTATTGTACACCATAAAAACATACATAGAAAAATAAACATAAAAAGAATGTATATAATGGGCGGTCTTATCGCAGAATGCGATTTCTTACAGACAACCTCTGGATGGAGCCAGTAATCATGAGTTGGAAAAAAGGGAGTCGTCCAGTGTACAATAATAATCAAATCAATATACCTCTATACAGTATAATTCTACCTATCCGGGGTTCCGGCTCGACGTACAGGAGAAGGAACGGGGTGGTTTTTAGTCAGTAAGTGTCTGACACTCCCTCCCGCCTCACCAGGCGGGAGCAGTCATTCCATGATTTTCCCCCCTTAAAAAAATACCTACATACCAAATAAATAATATATACACTAAAATAAAATTAAATATAACTTCTATACATAAGTGTGTGTGCGTGTAGGTGTGTCTGTGTATGCGCGCGTGTGATTTATTTAATATCTATGTATTACATGCATATTCTGCAGATGTCATCTGAATCAGTATCGTCAGTAAGAAGATAAATGAAATTAGAGTGTCTGTTTGTAATATTAAAATAACTGCTTTGTATGTAGTAATACATGCATATTACGATACAAATACCAAAACTTACTTTTTACAATTTTTATCCGTCTGTCTGTCTGTGTTTGTACTGGCAAATCTCTGGAATAGCTGGACCGATTTTGCAATACTTTTATTGGCAGTTAGCTGATGTACTAAGGAGTAACATAGGCTACTTTTATTTACGAAAATTAAAAACAAAAAAAAGTAATGTTCTAAAATTCATATTCTATGCGGACGAACGCCGGCAACAGCTAGTCATCAGTAAGATAGGTACGTTACTCAGTACCTTTCCTATTGAAATATCACCTGTCAAAATTGATTTTTTTTATTTAACACGCTAGCTGCTACCCTGGTCGCCGGTGACCGGCGTTAGCGAAAGATTTGTCATAGATTTTAGATCATGAAGGTCTTAAATGGAATGAACTAGCATCTCATGAACTTCAGTCGTTTTTTTTTAACCGTTGTCCCATACTAGGATTTTCTCCTGTGTTATGGGTGTGTTTACAAACATACAAGTTCACATACACATGACACCCAGACCCGGAACAACAATCTGTGGATCACATAAAGAGTTGTTCCTTGCGGGGATTGAACCCACGACACGTTGCGCGGCAACCAATTGCCCGACCATTGCGCCAACCGTGCAGTTTTGTATTCAATAATCAACCAACATAAATCTAACTTAAGTAAAAGTTTCGATTTATTTATTTTGGACAACTTAGATCCATTTGGTTAGTAAACAAACAACTTATTATACTACCTCTATACTCGGAATTTTAATTCGATTCCAGATTTGACAACTTCAGTGTTGCAACGTTATGACAAGTACTAAATAGTGACGTTGCGAAATTATTCGACATGCAAATTGAATATTTCTGGATCGATTCTTCTCGTTTATAATTTTGATCTCGTAAACTAAGTATATCAGGAAATTAAATATTTCTGAACCGATAATTTAGTTTTGACGATTAATTAACGATCTGAGACTTTTCTTTTATAATTGTGTGTGAAATAAATAAAAAAATATAATCATGAAGGAACATGACAAATAAAACAGACAGATGTGTTATGGTAATAATTTATTTTATAAACTGTCGCCGTCATCGCTATCGCTATCCTGCCACTTTCTGTAACATTTATTACCTCTAATCAAACACCCACACTGACTGTTTATCGATTTTTGTGTTCATCACTACACTATTATATGTGGTATCATTATTTCACAAAATGACAGTAGCTAATGTCATATCTGGAATCTAATTAAAATTCTTACTATAGTATTTCCTTAAAATTACCAGTTATAATTAAAACAGCTTACACCACAATAGCATGCAGGCGTATTCAATTGTCTGCTTTAGTCTTGATTAATTAATTGGTTAAAATCGTTATTGTTTCTATTACCTATGTAGGTAAGTGATGTCTGAATATTAAGCAGCTTTTACGCCTAACTAAGATCTCGTAAGCCGATTAGTTAACTGCGCATTAGGTGACAAAGATTCGTGAAGCAACAATATGTGATGCGGCATTGAAATTGCTCTATAATTTTAGTGTAGCATAGTTAATTCCTTGCCTACATAGTTTGTACCTAGTGGAAACATAAAAAACTGCGTTTAAAAAACCCGACTCCAAAAAAACTAATAAACTACTAACACAAAATAAAAATAAATGTTATTAGTACTGATAGGATACCCACCCACTGATAGGTTAGAAGTCGGCCTCATGAGTTCTAAATAACATTATTCATAAAAACCTTTAGCTTTAAACTGTCAAACACCAAGCGGTCACCGGTGACTGCAACCTATTGTTCTATACTTGTGTCTACAAAGACGGTATTCGACGAGTTAAGAGATACCTAATATCCAACCTAAATAACATTATTCATTAAAACCTTTAAGAGATACCTAATAAGCTTACAACTTAGTGACCACTAAGGTATATCATTTTGATAAAAACTTATGGCACCGACTTCAATACGGCAAAAAAAAACAATCAGTCGAAAATAGTACCTCCTCCTTTTTTTGAAGTCGGTAAAAACAGGGACTGTGATCTCTAAAAGGAAGCAAAGAGGAAAAAACCAGTGTTCACTATAAGCCTGGGGTTTTAAATTGTGTCCTGTGTTTTTATAGGCAAGCCATAGAATAATTCTATGAGGCAAGCACAATTCTGCTTAGCCCTATTAGAATATGGTTTTACATCCAACAGTAGATAGAGGTACCTAATTACATTATAGCACGTTCTACCACGAAATTCTCGGTACAAAGTGAAATCGTTCCTAAATGTAATTAATCGATTTGCCGGCTCTGATTCGATTACCTTGTAATGAATGTGCGACCAGAGACGTATCTTGTCAATTTATTTCGTTGTAAGTGGTTTTATATGCCTATCAACATAATGGTATTACAAAACATCACGCTGTTAATTTCATGGGCACCTAGAGATGGTATGAACAGAAACATTTTAAGGGTTATTGATGAAATGATAATAAACTTGTAAGTTGTTTGACCGTACTTACATAATTTTGAAATAAAACCGGCAACGCAATTGTGGTTGTGGATGTTCACTTATCATCAGGCTTAAGGCTCTGCTCCTGCTTACTTCTTATCCCATATTTTATTACCTTTTTTTTTTTTTTTTTTTTTTTTTTTTTTTTTTTTTTTTTTGCGATTTCATTCGACAACTGTGGCTTTTTCAACCCAATTCGATCGATAAAGCCATAATTACTAATTAATAGCTAGGCCTAATAAACATAGCTATATCGATTCATCTGCCAGACAGTCTGTGGTCTATTTGATAGTCTGTTTCATGATAATTTTGGTGTAATATGTCTACTTAATTATGAAGTGACAAGCTAGGCAAATGCCTGCGGTTAGATCGTGTATTAACTGTGTAACTAATAAGTTAGACTGATGAAAATCGAGATAGGAACCGGATTTAGTATTACAAATAGTTTTCGCTTTTGCTTTCACATGCCGCGAATGTCTCGCAAAAATGGATTTTTTTTTTGTTCAATAATATTTAGTAGTCAAATGCCAAAATTGTATTTGCTAAGGATTAGATTGGTCTCAAACAAAGTAATCAAAAAACATTTTCTACGTGAGATTACGAAAGAAATACGAAGGACCAAAATCACTGCCTTGCGGCATTCCACAAACATAAGAAATTCGTAATTCAAACACGAGTACTGAACACATTTCTGACATATCAAATATAAATATTTTGAGACCAAACATTTCAAAATAGATGGAATATTATTTCGTCGTACAGAAGCTGGTTTCCCTATAAATCGAGATTTTAATGCGCTACGGGGACCGGGTTTTGCATTAAGACATCAGGTAAAAGGCTTTTCATGAATCCGAACAGCTTAGGATAGTGCTTAGGGGTATATGGAAAATCATTTTAGTAGGTATGTGTGGTTATAGGTATACTGTTTCATTTACCCTTTTAGCTTACAGAGCAGGTGAAATATAGCCCCCTTCCTGTTTTAGTCTTATAATATAATAGTACTCTTAGCTACACATTTGACAGAGACTATACAGAGTAGGTACTCTGATAAAAAATTAAAACTGCGATCTTCAGCCCGCCTGCTAAGCGCGAAGATTATGACAAACCCGTAATATGTTATATACATGGCTAAGTACTTCTTACTAATTATTATCCACTGGTAGTTTGCCAGTAAAGCATTTTTATGGGATAAGCCGGTAAACGAGCAGACGGATCACCTGATGGTAAGCAATCGGAGTCGCACATGGACACCTGGAACACCAGAGGAGTTAGGTGATAATTGGGATAACCTCACTCACACGTCGGTTTTCTGTGAGGCCGTAGTATCACCCCGGTCGATCCGGTCTATTCGTGCCGAAGCATGGCTCTCCCACAATCCTTTACACAAACAACCAAGTAATCTTATATTTCTTCATTTATCTTTATAAACTGTATCAAATAACATTGCAACAAACATTAAACATAGGAGATTAATATCACAAATCTTCTTAAGCTCGAAACATAAATACGAGATACAGATATTAGGCTCAACTCGTTTGAAGTTCGCTAATAGAGGTACAAACTCAAGTTGTGTAAACGAATGACTTGGGTACATTTGTGAGGGATACGTTAAGTTAGATTTGTTATTACTATAAGGGATTGGCAGAGGTTAACCTACAGATATCTAACTAACTTTTCGTCAGTTATGTTTTATAAACCTCAATTCTTAATCGTTTTTCAATAGAACCGTTCATTGGGTTAGTCAAAGCAATAGGTTAGAAACTCAATGTTATATGAATTCATATCTAGTACATTCAAACGAGCCATTCTTGTATAATATATATATCGGCGATTTGATAAACGGCTCCAACGTTTTTCTTGACATTTTGTACTTATTTAGGGAGTTTCGGGGGTGATGAATCGATCTAGCTAGATTTCATTTTCAGAAAAAAGAACATCTAACTAAGCTTAGTCGTCCAAGTACTGAATTGCAATGCCTGGTAGATATTCGCTGTTTGGGGATAAAAACAAATACCTAGGTTATAAAACTAATGGGAAAATACACATCTGCTTACTATTTGAGAAATAACATGCTTGATGTTTTCCTATTTCGTACAATGATAAATGAAAAACAAATAGATTTAATAACTTGTATTACTCCAATTTGTATGGCATGTCCAATAAGCATGAAATATTCATTGATGGAAAATAAATGAGACATAATGACGAAAATTGAGGCTTTAATGGGATGGCGTGATACTAATGGTGAAAGATTTGGCGGTATAGGAAATACGTTTATGTATGATTGATATACGTATTTTTAAGGGGTATAATCATCGAATGACAGACTCTTACTGACTAAAAACCATCCCGTTCTTACTCCTGCACTTCGAGCAGGAACCCTAGGACCCATTAAGTCCTTCGCGGCTCCATATCATGGTGCTTATCATGCTTGTCATTGAATGAAGTAAAATCAATATCTGTCGGATTATAAAATGACTCAGATTAATTAGTTACGCATTAACGTCAATGGCTCCAAAGGCAAAGTATCAACGGATGGTGGTGATGGCTATTTGATGTAAATGTAAAGACTTTGTGCTTTATGTTAGAAAATGAATAATGCCTAAATACACGAAATTCTTCAGAATCACTACATAGTACCTCTATAAAACAAAGTCGCTATCCGCCGTCTGTCTGTCCCTATGTTTCCTTAAATCTTTAAAACTACGCAACTGATTTAGATGCGGTTTTTTTAATAGAGAGAGTGATTTTTAAGTAAGGTTTATATGCAAAATACATACATATTGCACATATTGCAAGCCGGAGTGGGTCGCTAGTATAAATTATGTACAACAATGTATATGTTAGTTAACATAGGTAGGTAAGTACTTAAAAGATATAAGACAACTAATGTCAGATCTACCAGCTACAAAAGAATAAGATATTCTGCTTTCTTGAATGTATACTATTTAATTGACAGTGACCATGGTTGCTCAGATGGCGAACAAAGTTAATAAGTTTTGTACTTAAAAACAAAATGAAGAATAAAACTTTTTTTAATTTATTTTGAGTCGCCAACTGTAAAGAACTTTCAAAGCTAGTTAGTTTATTTTCTACTACGAGCTTTAGAACAAGACTGCCTTTCGAATTGTCTAGATAGTCTAGAATAATATCTTGCTTTACTAATAAAATTAAAAATACACTTTGAAATCTCTGATTGTTATCAACATTGTTCACTAAAGGAGAAATTGTTACTTATTACATTTGTCTTTCTTTTCTTAGTTTTCGATACTCATTAACTTTGACTTGCCTTAACAATAAGCCGTCAATTACGTTAACAAGAGAAACTTCAGATTTCTTTGCAAACATCCAGCTTTTAATAAAACAATAAAATTGAATTGAATTGAATCTTTTGTTCTTTGAGTAGGTATTTATTGGTTGTTATATCTGTAGAAAGTTCTGGAACACTAAAATAAAGTGGAATTCGTAAATAAAACTATTGGTCTGGAAAGTCATTATTCTGTGTTTTATGACAATCGTGTGTTTAGTAAGAAGGACACAACAAAAATGAACCAAATATAAGATAATAAAAATACAACACTAATTGGATTATAAAGGGTTTATTGTGTAATGTTCTAAAAAAACAAGCCCAAAAATGTGGAATCCAAACATGGACAACCGACAAATGGAGAAAAGAGTTGTAGTAGGAAGAGTACGACCAACTTGGGCCAGAAATCTTCCCGAAGCAAGAGAAGATGATGAGAAGAGCGAAGCAGAAGCTGGAGTAATGCCTCATAGTGAACCGCCTTCTCCTACAGAAACCTGGGAACAGCACTCAAAACATGAAGATAAATACGATGTATTTGGCAAAGTAAGTAAGAATTTTATACATACTTACAAATAGAAGATTATATTAGATAACATTAAGAAGGGTTCAGGACAGGTCGCCTTTAAAAGGGTTTAAGTAGAATAGGCCAAAACATATATTTTTTTCTAATTCCGTAAAGATAAAAGATAGCAACCTTTTATCTGTACCTATAATAATGGGAATACATTAGGAAGTTTAGCTAATGGATTATTTATGTGCACATCAGATACCAATATCTAGTAGCCAAAGAAAACTTGTTAAGGAGCTACAAATGCTCACCAAGAAGATGTTTCTTTAGGTGACAACAGAACTTTAAACCAAATATTATATCCACCTTGAGAACACCCATAACAGACAGAGAGAACACACATAACATCATTATAGATGTGAGTAGTAGCACGGAGTCTGGAATTGTGCCCGGTATATGGCAATAGGCTCACCCCCTATTACATGGGACTCATAACATAAATAGTGAAAAGTGGGTGTTACATTGTACAGCGGCATAATGTGCACCCGCTGCCTTTTTTTATGGCATAAGCCGGTAAACGAGCAGACGGATCACCTGATGGTAAGCAATCGGCGTCGCCCATGGACACCTGGAACACCAGAGGCATTACAAGTGCGTTACGGGCTTTTTGGGGATTAGAAGTTATAAGATCGTTGGGAATTCAGGAATTGGGGAGGTTGGGGAAAAGGAATTGCCTACCCCTTCGGGGATAAAAAGGCGTGGTGTTATGTTTGTTATGTAGGTATATGATACCGTTTCGTACATGTCATGTAAGTTACCTCGGATTTTAAGTACCATCTTTCACTAGCAAACTTATCTATAGCTATTCCGATTAACCAAAATCAAATGTAATACTATACGCTACATCTGGCTTCGTTTCGCTAATTAAACGTAAGTCTACCTATATCCGACTGAGAGCTTTAGATGCTTCGAAATTGGCCGTAGGTAGGCACTAATTAACGTCGTTCCTAACTTTGCTTTTGACATTTCAATCACTATGTTAGTCTGTGTGTACCTAACTAGAGAGTTATTGCTTATAAATCATTACTTAGATTTGAGTCAATATTTAGGTTAGGTACTTTTTACGGAATAGATTTAGAAATAATACTTCAAACAATACGAAATCTTAACCGTACCGTCAATATACATACTTGACTTATGTATTTTTGTTTTTAAAAATATCGACAAATTCACACGAGTAGAAGATACACACAGCGTCAACACGCGCCATAAAAAAAGGTTATGTGCGCCACCATCAAAAATAAAAATGTTAACTAATAGTCCATACTATATGGCTATAAAAATATATAATAAATTGCCAGATGGATTAAAATCTGAAAAATCAATATTAGTATTTCAAAAACGACTAAAGATATACCTAATAAAAGAATGCTTCTACTCAGTGACGGAATATTTAGAGTCCAAAATAAAATAATTTTAATTCATGTGGGAACCGTCGATCTGCCCTATACAAACGAAATGTATATACCTACTCGACATAACATAACATTGAAATACCTTGACATTGTATAATTTTATTATTGACATCCTAAACTCGACAGCAATTATACCTATTGAATTGATTATTACTATGATGTGACATATACCTGACAATTATTTTTTTTTTTCTTATCTTTATGATTTGTAATATCTACCTACAATATTAATAACAATGAATGTGTACCTACATAACTAAAAATGTTGCAATGTCTGTAAGAGGCCGCTAAGTATTAAGCACTGTAATAATTTTATAACCACCATCTGTACACTTAGTTGCAATAAACGCTTTGACTTTGACTTTGACTTTGAATATATCTAAGATTCATTTAGTTGCCTCGTTGGCCGAGTGGTCGCAACTGTGACTGCCGGGCAAGGGGTCTCGGGTTCGATTCCCGGGCCGGGCAAAGTATCACTGGGTTTTAAAAAAATCTCAGTAATAGCACGGAGCCTGAAATTGTGCCCGGTATATGGCAATAGGCTCCCTAAGTATTACATGGGACTCATAACATAAATAGTGAAAAGTGGGTGTTACATTGTACAGTGGCATAATGTACGCCTCTGCCTACCCCTCCGGGGATAAAAGGCATGATGTTATGTTATTCATTTATTTGCCTGAAATATGGTGGTTTACAGATTTTACAGTATAACAATAGTACATCATATTCCGCCTATAAATTCGGTTATATATTTTAACAAAACTAAACCACAATTTCATACAACAACCATTACTAAATGAATAAAACATACAAATCACAACCTTTGCTAATAATTCCAAATTAAAACAAGACAAATTAAGTTACTATTTCGAAGATTCCAAATAAAAAATTAAACTATAATGTTACTAACATTAGTTTGTTTATCAAGTTAAGTTGGTTTATCAAGAAAGGAGGCTAACAAAGAGGAGATAAAGAAACAATGAATAAGTTAAATTCTCAAATTAAAATCCAAAGTTATTAACAACGAATGAATTACAATGTTAATAAAGTAAATTCAGTAAATTATATAAACGATCAATGGCTGAACCGACCTGAAGGACTTGATGATAAGCCATCACTTCCGCTCATAGACACCCCGCAGCACCAGAGGAGTGCATTGCCAACCTTTTATGTTTATACATTAAATTTTCTATTCATATACTTACCTAATTGTTAAATACCATTTCTAGTTTAACTTATCAATATCTTGGTCCTATTTATATCTAATAATTTTGTATCATTTTACAGGTAATGCTACTCGGTGACAGCGGTGTCGGCAAGACTTGCATGCTAGTTCGCTTCCGGGACGGAACCTTCCTCGCAGGAAACTACATATCCACCGTCGGCATCGACTTCCGGGTACAATGACTCACATTGCACGTGCCGACTCTAATCTCTGTCTTTTACATACGTAGCAAATGATATTACTTATATATAAGTAAAATGGTGTGAAGAGGTTATAACGAGCGTGAGCGATATCGAAGCGTACGCGATTATGACGCGGTGAAATGCGATGCGGTACGACTACGACGCGGCGGCTATGTCCTACGTGCATGCGAATCGTTTCTCTTCGTTTTTGTTTCCGTCATGTCATAATAACTAAACAAAAACATGACTACACCGCATCCTATGACATTACGCTCGAAAATATCAAACCAACTGGGTGCCAAGCACGAATAACTATCGCATTCGTATCGTAACAGTATCGAGCGAGTTAAGCGTTCTGATTGGTTGGTTCACTTGAGGCGCCCAATCAGAGCGCCGAACGCTCTCGATACTATTATGTTACGAATGCGATAGTTATTCGTGCTTGGCACTCTGATCGCATCCCATGGGCGTACTGTGACGTAGGACGTTTCAATACTACAATAATTCAGTTTGTTGTAAGTATTCGCACCGCGCCGCACCGCTTCGCATTCGTTTCTAGATCGCTCACGCAGGACGTAGCGTATACGTTCAGCAAGCTACACGTGAATATGCGGCTAACTAGTCACATTTGACCTCAGGCCTCAGTGTCATATTGCACCGTGGTCAAAGTATTTATGTGTGCGTTACTGTGCGGCTTTTGAACATACAATATTGTTTAGGTAACCATCCTCTACTATCTAAGAACATCCTATATTAAAAGTGTTTAAAATCCAAAAAAAAATAATTAAAGAAATCTGCTCAAAGAAATAGAAATTAAAATTAGTTTACCGGTAAATTCGGGTTATTTTGATTCAAACCCTCTATCTAAAAATAATTCAGAACAAAACGTATCTAGGTACCTATACTTAATTAATTTATGTATTAGTTTCTCATTGGTAAAACTTGGGGTCAAAATTACCCTATAAAGTAGACTGTAGGGTCAAACAAGCCCGATTTCACTAAGTATATATTTTAAGAATCCACTAACTATTTTAACTCTACCCACTGTTTTATAATCACAAAATCAAATTAGCTACCGCCTCATGGAAGCTTTCCAAACCCGCCACAACTTACGCAGAAAAAGTCAGTTCAACGTCCAGCAAAAAGCTACCATTGAGTTTTATTCGTCGAAACGAAGAGCAAAAAGTTCCGATATCAGTGAATAATGTTATTGTAATTTTTAATTCGTGCAAAAAAAAGTAATTAATGACCGTCAAGGGTTCCAAGTTCAAAGGGGCCAGTGAATGGCTGCACGCGACCGGTTCACCGCAACGCTATTGGTGTTCGAAGTTTGGCGCGCTTTTTCCGTTCCCGCCCCTTGCCCATGACAGCTGTGATTGAATCGACTGCTCGCCTGAGTGATTTATTGTTGCAAAGGTTTTTTTTTCTTGCCTGTACAGTTTTTGCAGTTTGATTTATTATAGCTGTCTTTATGGGCTAGAAAAAGTATCTGGGTAGCCAATAACAAGTTTACAGTCAACTTTTTATTATAGGAGAAAAACTAGCCATAATAGTTTTGTTTAATTGCTCAACGATTTATAAATGATCTGGTAGTAAAATGATCTGGTATATTTACTTCAACGTGTCTAAGTATGTAAATTTTTAAGTGATGCAATATTTTCTACAGAGTAGCTATAACCTACATATACAGTACATGACAAAATTTAATCTGTGGCATATTTTCTTCGATTCCTTAATCATAACAACATGTGTGTAATATTTCAATTTATCATTTTCAGACTCCGCAAATTTTCTCAAACACCCATTAATTTGCAATTTAGTACAACTAGCGCCATCTGTTCACAGAACAAGGTAGTGACTGTAGACGGCGTCAAAGTGAAGCTTCAGATTTGGGACACCGCTGGCCAAGAGCGCTTCCGTAGCGTAACACATGCATACTACAGAGATGCTCATGGTAATTAATAAACTGCATATACATTTTTATTTTTATAAGTAATATATAAATTAAATTATTGTGTTCAACAAAATTATATTTCGTGCTAGCTTAAGAGTAATCTGTACACCTTAACGCCATCTATCGGTGAGACATGGTGAACAGAATCCTATTCAACTTTGAATGACCATGATGTCTACCACATGGCATGGCGCGTCTGTTTCTGGGAAGTCTACATTGGGCGTCATGCCTAACTATCGTTGATAATAATAATGTCGTATTTTAATCAACTTATGACAGTTTCTGCTTTAGCAAGCTTTTAAAACACTATTCGGCAGTTCGGCTTTTATTGAGTCACCATAATAGGTGCGTCGGGAATATAGAAATGCCACCAAGCCGCCAAGGTCTGGCCTCGACCTGTTTCTGTTTGCAAACCGGCTCACGTATTCACACGAGTGGAACTAGATTGGGTCACATTCAACTAGTCTTAACCACACCATGTCATTAACTTAGTCCAGTATCCTTATCGGGGCCGTTCTTAATTGATTCATGGTAGGCCTCTATTTTGTCTCGATCGTATGTTCTAGAAATATTGTGAGCTATGGCCATGCTGTTTATTGGGGCACAAGGCTTGGTAATGTGGAATTTTTTCATATCAATTTTTAGCGGAACCTTCTTTTACTGGGCACCCTATCTGTGAATGTAAAACGTTGATGCGCAATGACTATATAGAATATATTCTCTTATAAATTGTCTGTAGAGCTGTCTGTAACACTTTCACACCTTCATAACCACAAACCACAGAGCTGATTCTGATCCATTTCCATGCGAGGATAGGTATCTAAGAACTTAGAATAGGAACTAAGAAAAGACTAACCGTTCACCTACTTTCCATCGGTTTAAATTTATTAATTTAGACCCTAAACATAAATAACGGTAAAGGTGCATCCCGAAACAAACCTTCAAACCATACATTGCCTTTAAAATAAACAGAGAATCCCTTATCTAATGCTCTAATTTTCTCTGCCAGCGTTGCTGCTTCTATACGATGTGACAAACAAGATTAGTTTTGACAACATCCGAGCGTGGCTGGGGGAGATCCGGGAGTACGCGCAAGATGATGTCGTCATCATGTTGTTAGGTGAGTACGGGAATATAAAAGCTCCAGAACAGTATGAGACAATTGGTTTCTTTAAAACATCTAGTAAGTACAGCTAAGTTTTTTCTAAGGATACCTGGTTCACAAATCTAAATAGGGTTAGTTAGCTAGACATCCTACACATTAAATTACCACCTAGTGCACATAATGGATTAAAAGAGAACTGGGAAGTAGATAAAATGAAGGATAAGTACCGACGTTAAATTGTCACCCAGTAGTTCTTGGTGCCTACCAAGATTCAATACAATAAGATTTCTTTCCATTAGTCTGATCTCTTCAAGTTTTGAGATTTACCTATAACAATGAAAGTCAACCTCTTCTAAAAATTCCATCGACTACTCGAGGTACTGGGGTAGAGGCACTAAAGGTAAGCATTAGTTTTATAAGCCACTTTCATGACTAAGATCTGCGGATATAGATGGTACCCATTAGCAGACTTAATTTCTAAGTCATTTTGTAGTTTACAAATAATAAACATCGACCTTGCTTCTCAGCCCTTAACCAATGTAAATGAACTGACGTAACCGTCACAAACAAATACACAATTGAGGGGTTCCTAATGCTCAACAAAGCCACATGAAAAGAGGTCGTGTTACATTATGCTTGCAGGTAACAAATCCGACAGCGGCCTAGAGAGGGCGGTGAGGCGGGAGGAGGGGCAGCGCTTAGCGAGAGAATACCAAGTGTCGTTTATGGAGACATCAGCCAAAACCGGACTGAATGTCGAAGCTGCCTTCGCCCATGTGGCACGCTCTCTAGTAGCGAAAGCGAACCCCGTCGACCCTTCGAGGTTGGCGGTGCGCGCGCAGCCAACACAGGAACAACGGTCTTCGTGCCCGCCATGTTCGTAATTTCGCGGCAAATTCAAATTTAGAATGTTGAACGATGTGGACCAAAGTTGGTGAATGGTTTCATCAGTTGATTAGTTGATGCTGTGTTGAAGAGACGTATCGTGTGTGTATGGAAATGGTTATTAAATGGCTAAAGCATTGCTATGCGTTGGACAAGGTCTATGAATGTTATATAAATTTATCAAATGTATAGTATAATACAGTACCGACTTCTATTGTAATTTTTGATAAGGTACTTCGTATATTGTTTATAGCTAAATGTATTATGAGAACATATATAATTAATGTGTTTACCTACTTATTTCTTTACTAATTTTCCTGTTAGCCCGAGGAAGTTACCAATTCTCGTTCGAGAGACGGAAAAAATTGAAAAGGGCTTGTAAAATGTACTTTGATAAAATGTATTTATTGGAAAAATATTTACCATTGTAGTTGAATACTTAATGAGCATTTAAGATATAGTGTTGTATGGATTTGGAAAACCCATTGTTTGTCAGAAAATGATGTAGATACACTCATACACCCGTGCAAATGTGGTAACTTCATATTATTATTTTCTCACGGATTCTCCATCATGTGTCTATACCCTACTTATTACTTAGTCATATCAATTATATCACTATTTTTTTTATGGTATAAACCGGTAAAAGAGGAGACGGATCACCTTATAGTAAGCAATCGGCGTCGTCCATGGACACCTGGAACACCAGAGGCGTTATAAGTGCGTTACCGGCCTTTTGGGGATTAGGAGTTTGAGGATCGTTGGGGATTCAGGAATTGGGGAGATTGGGAAAGGGGAGGGTAATTGGGCCTCCGGTAACCTCATTCACACGACGAAACACAAAGCAAGCGTTGCTTCACGTCGGTTTTCTGTGAGGCCGTGGTATCACTCCGGTCGAGCCGGCCCATTCGTGCCGAAGCATGGCTCTCCCACACTTGAAATTATAGTTAGTGCCTAGTTTATGTAATACTAACTACCGTACTCAGAACATTTAATTGTTATATAACTATCCTAACTATAAACTATTCTTTCGTAACGGTTTTGTCCGGAATCAATTGGGTACTTACTTTCCTTAATCACAATTAAATTATTTCGACTGTTCAGTACCTACCTACAATAAAATATTAAAAAATAATCACACTGTCATTAGGTAATTGATTTTATGACCAACATAATTTTAGTATTTATTCAGCAATTTTTTAAGTAACTAGGTAATAAGTACGCTGTTTGATGCTAAAAAACGTGACATCACAATACCTACACAATATCGTACAAAATTCATAGTAAACTATAGTTTTTGACAGTTCGAAAAAAGTATTGAATTTGACTAGTTGGCAAGTACCCAATTGCTATGGACTGGGCCACAAGCAATGGCTCTGAGTACGGCGGTATAGTCGTGGTGGCCCGGAGGTTTAAGACGCCCACTTCTCATGCATGAGGGTGCGGGTTCGAAACCTACCAACGGCAAGTACCAATGTGACTTTTTCCGAGTTATATGTACTTTCTAAGATTATTTAGACACCAATGACAAACGGTGAAGGAAAAACATCGTGAGGAAACCTGGACTTATAATTTCTAATTATAAGTTTGAAATCGCCAACCCGCATTGAGCAAGCGTGGTGATTAACGCTCTAACCTTCTCCGTGTGAGAAGAGGCTTTGCTCAGCAGTGGGCATTTATAGGCTGTTGATGATGACGGCGGTAACTATCATGCAGTCATAATATCTAAGTTGTCTGAAGCCTGCCTCGTTGGCCGAGTGGTTGCAAGTGCGACTGCCGAGCAAGTGGTCTCCGGTGAGATTCCAGGGTCGGGCAAAGTATTACTGTATTTTAAAAAAACCACGGAGTCTGGAATTGTGCCCAGTATATGGTAATAGACTCACTCCCTATTACATAGGACTCATAACCTAAAACATAAAAAATACATTGTACAGTTGCATTAAGTGCCGTAATGCACCTCTGCCTACCACTTCGGGGATAAAAGGCGTGATGTTAGTTATGTAATGTATGTCTGAAGAGATGACCCAATAAGTTGTATCTACATAGTGTGAATTTTTGCTTAATGACTTCATGATAAAATCGTGTTTTTTCCAAAAAATAACCGTAATAATCACACCAGTTACTATTATCTTTAATATAAGCTTCATACTACTTTCACTCTTTGTAAATGCCAACTAATGTTCACAAATTAGGTCCTATAAATACGGTCCAAAGTTCAGGCAAGAAATGACACCTTTAACGCACAAACCAATTTCGACCTTATTCTTGGGACACGAGAATGGCTTTTTTAATCATATGTTAGAAAATTTAAGACAATAGTAGATAGATGTCGTTGTACCCATAGTTTGAATTCACTCAATCACTTTACAGTATTAATTATAATCTTGTATTATCTATAGAATTAAAAATTCACTTCTCACCAATACAGACAACAGCGTGTCAAGCTTCTCCAATCTATCAATATTTTTCATTGAATTTTCAACTTTATGACATAGATGTAAAGTTGGAAATCTAGTGGCAGTAAGGAGTAGGTTGACGTGCTGTGTATTAAAACTAGAGTAGAAAAACTAAGTAAGATACCTTTATCCCTGTGATATCTATTAAAATATGTACCTATATTTATATGTGTTTAACCTAAGTCAACATATCGAAGAATATATTACTCAAAAAGAATTAATCTTGTATAACTATTTACTGGAGAGCTTTTTGTTCTTTATGTTAAAGAAAATCAGATATGAGATTATGGGGATATCTTAATATTAGTGATATTTTTATTATACCTACATTTTCATTGAAGGGATAATCTTGTCAAGGAGAATAATAAAGCTACCATATTGTGGATAACGATACCTTACGAGCTAGCAAGCCTTTCATGTGCCAGCAGTATAATAGGTAATGAAAATATCTCCTGTTCTTCTTTCTGAATTCAGTTTAATATGTACCTGAAAATAAATACTTCAGCGTGACAATTCATCTAGGTTATTCTGTAACTTCCAATTCGACAGATAGAAGTGAACTCGATCGCGGTCCGCCATTCCATTGGTTGTTAGAATAATCTCGACCAATGAGCAATGTACTGGCTTCGAAAATTTGAATTGATATTTACAGCCTAGCCTGCACCTCAGTGAGCCATCAGACTATCAGACCACCACGGATGGGGCCCAATAGGGCTGATGGCGATACGGAGCCGCGGAGAACTCAACAGGTTACCGGGGCTCCGGCTCGAAGTGCAGGAGTAGGAACGGGTGGTTTTTAGTCATTAAGAGTCTGACACTCTCTCCCGCCTCATCTAGGAGGGAGAAGTCATTCGATGATTTTCCCACCTTAAAAAAAATATAGAAGCCCATAGATTTTATGTACCGTGAAAATCTATTTTCTTTTCGTCCCACAGCAAAACAACTAGCCGGAGTATATTCGACGTATAAAATAAAAATAAAGAAATGTTTTTGTAGCAAAATAAATTTCATGGAAATACGCCCATGATACACTAGACGTAAATTTGAAGGCACTATTCGCATCACACATGGCACCTGACGAGAAATACCTCTTTGAGAATTAGGTGCTTACAACGTGTTTTGATAATGTAGAACTACTGATGATATGGTGTTTTGATAATGTATGAGTTCGTATGCGCTTTCGAAGTTTGCTTTTTGCAAAGGGTCACAAGTTCTTCTTTGTTTTAAAAACGATAATTCTTTGTAAAACTTTTATATTACCATTTTACTTGGGGACGGAAACAAAATAGAATTCACGGTGTGTTTCCGTAGTCTAGCCTGTATTCTCCTTGATGTAAGTACTTGTATGGTTATTGGTTACAAACTAGACAAAATCTTTCACATACTCATGTTGCCAACTACTAAAATTCTTGTAGGTAGATCTATAGTCTATATACTATAGTATCTTGTGTGTAAAAATAACTTCAAAGTGTTTTCAAACTCCACTTGTTAACTCCAACTGTAATTTCAATGTGTGTTAAAAATTCTAATAAACAAAAACTTTACCTACTTGTAAAGTATTGTAAAATTATATTGTCGTTGCAAATTTTTTTTAAATGTTGTGTGACGTTGGGTGTTGTTTGTGCAAAAAATAATAAATAAATGCAATTGAATTAATTTCTTTGTTTCATTTGCACCTTTATAAGTACTCAGATTAACCGAGTGGTAGCAAGCGCGACTGCCGGGCAAGGGGTGTCGGGTTCGATTCCCGGGTCGGGCAAAGTATTACAAAGTACTACGGGTTTTAAACAAATTATCAGTAGTACCTAGCACGTAGTCTGGAATTGTGCCCGGTATATGGCAATAGGCCAACGATTTATTATCAGCCAGCACTGACTGCGGAAACAGATTAGGATTCTCGTGCCATTTACCGAAATGAGGAGGTATTTACTTATGTGTAATAGATTTACAATACATGCTCTGTCATTATATTCGTCTATAAAGAACGTTAGAACAGGGAACAATGCACCCTTAAGACACGTTTCAACGAGATCCTGTTGAAGGGGGACTGACTACCACATTAACGGTCCCTTTGAATAGGGACGCAACGGCGTGTGTCTCGAGGTTGAGGGAACATCGCGTCGTCTAAACGACGCGATGGACTCAATAAATGGTACAACTAATTTGGTTGTACAATTTTTTTAGCTAGGTGTAGTTATACTTTCCTATTTAGGTACTGAATGGATGATGTGCAAGCTACCTGGGTCACAGTTATATAAGAAAGAAATAAAGTTACTATTCATATTCATAAGCATAAGATGGTCTACTGACTGAGAGATAGGTATAGGTAGATATTCGATCGGCACCTAGTAGGCTTCCCGATTCTGTATCAATATAAACCTACCTAGGTCTCTATACCTACTGTCAACATTGACCATCGTATCTGTCTTTCTGTCTAATCGAGTATTGAAAAGCTTCAGTTCGAGGATCAACAGAACAAAAACCTGCATGGTAACAAATGGAGACCCAGTGAAACACTTACTTTCTACCAGTCGCCTACTACCTACGCCATAAAATCCCATGGTACGTCTACCTGTCCATGATAATAGGGATCGAACAATGGCGCATAGCAATACCTCTAGGCTATAAGGGATTGGGTGTGCCGAGTACTAAGTGAGTACCAACCTGAGAATCTTTGAAAACAGGAAATCCCAATAAACTTTGCCCCCAATGATGTTATATAAGCAAAAATGTAGGTGTAAATACGTTACCCAAACAACCCTCGATACAAAGCGAAAGCGTTGACGTTGACAGTGCAACGCAACTCTGATTATCCACAATTTAATTTATTGTGCAACTTTCTGAGCACTTATAACCTATCTACACCTTATTAATTAAAACATCATTGTTTGCCGTACCTGAACGACATCTCTTGCTTGACACACCTCGACCACAGCCGATCAGGTAGGTACCTATGAACCAGCCGACCTCGACCAACGAGACAGAAATACCTAAATCAACATGATGAGAGAGGAAAATCTCTCAGCTCCAGAAACTACCACGTAAAATACCAGGTTTCTAATACAAAAGAATGTTATTTTAGTAAGTAAAGCCTTTGGGCAATTTTGCCATGCTATCAATTCAAGCCCAAACCCATTGTTGTAGGAAACGACCACCGCCAAACAATAGGCCAAATCCGTACTCTCTAAAGTCTACACAAACACCTTGTAGGTATTCCATTCGGTGGTAATTTACTGATGAATTAGGTGGGTGCAACATTTTTTCAATTCTGTTTGTTAGAAAAGCAACTTAGAGAGCGTGGTATTTATTTTATTTGGTACATTAAGTTTACTACCTTTGTAGATATTAAAAGCATAGGTATTTTTATTACCTACTTAAGATGTCCTATACTCCTATATTTAAAAAAAATACCGTAAAAAGTAACCCGACTGAAAACAAATTCATCTTTTACTGTATTCTCTTAACTATTAGTATGACATCATAATCTAGAATAGGTATTTCCGTAGGTCAATGACTCAATTTCATATTATTTTCGTTTAATACGTGATGTGTAGTAAAGTCACATTTTACGTTTTCATTCATTATTTTGCTCTCCCCAACTCTCCCCACCATTTATGAATGGACCAAACTAATTTCTTTCTATTTTGTTTGTTTATTAGATACCCATAAAGTTAACAGCACGTGTGAGCTACCTCGATCCGATAACTTACAACGTTGTTTTATGTTTTTGAATGATTTAAATGGAATAAACCCTGTCAAATTTTATTATTTCATAGAAATTTATTCGTAGATATTATTAATAATGTCATTTAACAATCGTTACTTTCCAGAAACAAAGAAAATAAAACAATAATTAACAACGGTCTGAGTTTTGTAGTCTCGCGCCATTACGAACAATGAACGAAGTTCTCCGAAGTTCAAATTTGCCGCTTTGGCTGTACTGGCTTAGAAAGAGAAAGGGATACTTTTGTTTCATATGGCTGGGACTCTAAACATTTTATACGGGCTTTATATTAACCATGTATTTCAAAGTCTGTGATAAATTAGGTTATATTAATCTATGTAATTGGCAGATTTAATTTGGAAACAAAAAGAACTAAAGCTTTATAATTAGAAAACATTCAATATTAAATAAAGAGTCAGTTTTATCAACATACAATCAAAATATTGGCATAGTAATTAATTTAATTAGAATTGTTTAAAAAGTTTGTATTAATAAATTTAAAAATATTGTAAAATGGATAAAAAAATACTAAAACTAACACATTATAAGGGTACACGCGCATTACATACTGATAGGCGTCGCCAACCGAGAGGCGCGGGGAACCAGAGGTGTGGGCGTGAGCAGTGCGGGGGGCGCTAGCAAGTGGCTGTGGCAGCCAGACAGTGGTATTCGAAGGCCAGTAACGGGTGCGCGCGCGTCTTTATGCTATTCCTCTCGGCCAACCTGTGTAACTTAATAAAGTGTAAAGTAAACTTTTTACTAAAAAATAGTGCATCTCGATTCAGCTCCCAAACCATAACTATGCTATTAAACTTAAAAAATATGTGTTTTAAAATCGTTTAAATTACTAAATAGGTAGAAAATTACATTTAATTTAAATTGAAATCCCATTCCATTTTAAAGTAAACACAAACAGCGACTGTGCAATTAATGTTTTTTATTAGATAAAAGAACATCAGTGTGAATGTTTGTGATCTCTGAAATTATCAACATTTTGTGTTTCTGATGTTGGCCACACCGAGGCAATTTTACGCGCACATGCGCAGAACGACAGGTGGTCGCCGACTCGCACCAGCCGTCCCGACCGAACCTATCGACTTCTCATCCTCATCATCAGCCGCTTTCGTGCTCTAGCAAGAACGATGTGCAGTGCTTTGTGTTCAAGTGCTCGTGGTGACATGGCGTCCTTGTTTTAAAGATTGTGGAAGGTGTTAATACGTGCAAAATATCGTTTATTTACAATGAATGTGAACTATGATCGTGTTTGTAGACTGTGCTTGTCATCTAGAGGCGAATTACTGCCGATTTTTCCTACCACCAGTTCCGATGACTCGGAACCTCCCGTCCTCGCTTTGAAAATCAAGGATTGTGTGTCCATTCAGGTATGTATTGTGTAAAATAAGTGATACAGTGCAGTTTTGAGTGAAAGTAGACCCTCGGTATACGTGAGAACTCGTCATCCGCCTCGATACGAGCAATGACAGGCAGCGCGTTTAGGTGGAGATGTCGTAAGATCGTCCACCATTTTGTAATGTTCCACGGCTATCGCTCGGCTCGTGGCCGCGGCGCGTCGCATTCCGTGCAGCCGGCGAGGAATGGCGCGTATCATGAGGGTCGGGTTGGCTTTATTCCCGGGGGTCATATCGGGAGGGGGCTGCGTATCGCTAGGCATGGCTTGCGTTGGCTTGGCCGTCGGGTGTATTGATTTATCGGACGAGACCAGCCTGCAGCTCGTGCCTCGGACGGGTCGAGCGTCGGTGTTGGCGTGAGTGCGCTATACTTGTGTGCGTATATCGAGCGCTAACCCTCGAGGGGCTCGCTGGCTGCCACTCGACTCGCTTCTACTTATTCGGTCGAGGAGTAGCCGCTCGCCGGCGCTCGGTTATACCTACGCCTACCTACTTAGTTTCTCCTCGCGTAGCTATCTATACACGAGGCGCGGTTTCGCCTCGTTCGTTCTGATGAAACGAGCGCGTCGTGGAGAGCGCCTATTTGCCCATCGTGCGATGATTACGTATGATTGTTTTTTCAGATAAACGAAAATGACGATCTGCCCACTAATGTCTGCAGGAAGTGCATGGACAATGTCAATAACTGGCATGTATTTAAAACTGTTTGTGAAAGGACACAAAACAAACTACAGTCTCTAAAAGATGGCAGCCAACTAGAAGAGGTGGGTTTATCTTTCTGGATATTTGAGCTTGGAACTGTCAGTTAGCATTTTGAGATTCTGTTGTTTTATGGTGGAATTATGTATTTTCAGGTGAAAATAAAGAGTGAACCATTATCTGATGAGGCTTATGATGATGGAGTGGTCATTGATGGCTCATATCCTGTCATTGAGGTATGTATGAGTCAGCAAAGTTGTTGGCATGATAAATGCTGTTATCTACCAGGACTGTTGTTTGTGAGTACTTCTGCTCTGGTCTACATACTTGTACTAAGACTTGGCTACACATTGGTGTCAAGGACATTTGAACAGTTGTCAAGTAAATTATAGACAGGGAACTTGTGTTAGTGATAATGAGTTGGCTATGAATGCAGTGTTCATAGGTCTTAAATAAAATTTTGTCGTTGTTCAGTTTTCCTTGTTTGACCCAGCTAAGGGAACTGGTTGTGTTGTAGCTTCATAATGTTTTTATTGAATTGTTCACTTAATCCATATTCCCATTAATTACATAACATAAAAACATACTGGTTTTTATGTAACTTTAACACTCTTTCCGTGTTACTATAATGCAGTCTGTAGATCTCACTTTGTAATGTTTACTCATAAACATTAGTGATGAAATCTTATTGGTTTTTTTTTTATTATTCTCTTTTCTTCATACAAAACTCCTTAATGTAACAACTTATAAACTTGTCAAGGGTCTTTTTTCATGTTCTGCCACTGAAGCATAAAAAACATTATAAACAAAAATTTAAATGAAATTATATAAATTTCAGAATGCTGGCCTATCAAACAAAGTGCAACCTGAAGGTCCCCCAATCTTGGCTTCGTTGGGGCTCACACCAAGAAGTGATAAGGTACAGATTATATGCCCAATATAGTTTATCACTGAATAAGTAACACACGCTTGTTTATATCACAACTTCCATTTTAATATGACACTTCAATATTTTTTTATTGTATTTTATTTATACAATATTGTACTTTATTTTCATTAATAGTGAGTTTGTAATACAATGTTATAGAATTTAAATTGTAACAAGTACCAGTAGGAGAATAGTTCAATTGAGTTAATTTCATCCGCAGACCTGTGTGGATCCCCGAATGGATTGGCATCGGGTTCATGCAATTTTGGACATGGTTCAAGACAATGAGGTGATAGATTCCCTACAGAAAAAAGAGGAATGTGATGTTTTGCAACATTCTGACCATGATTCTGACACGGAAACTGAACTTCAACAAGAAAATGATGATGATTATGTTAATTGCAAAACTGGTTACATATGCAAGAATAAACAAGTTATTGCTAAAGCACCAAAACTATCAACTGCTGTAAATAATGCCAGAATCAAAGAAGCTTTTAAACTCGGGAAACGTAAACCAACGGCCAGTAAACATTGTTCACGACCTAAAAATGCGTGGCAATTGTTATTCACCGATGACCTACTAGAATTGATTGTCGCTTCTACTAATGAAAATATTGTTGCGAATGGTAGAGGTTTCTCAGAGTCTACTACTGCCGGCGAAATTAAGACGCTTATTGGTATACTGTACTTGCACGGCATATTGCGACCAACACATCCGAAATGCAGTGACCTTTGGAATAGCGATTGCGGTGTCCCTTGCATCAGAAATGTCATGAAATATGAAAGGTTTAAATTCCTGCTACAAAACATCAGCTTCGATAAGAAGGACGGTGACTCGATTACACAGTACGATATAATGAAGCGTATGCGTAAAGTGTTCGAGATCTTCGCCATGAATTGCAGAACATCTTATGAGATCGAGAATATTGCGGTTATTGATGAGATCATCGTGCCAGTTTATGGACCTTGCCCATTTCGATATGATATTGATAAGAAACCACTGAAGCGGGGTATAAAAATGGTCTTGCTAGTTGACTCATCATCATTCTACGTGAGCAATCTGGATGTCATAACGGATTCTTATTTTGGACCCGAAGAAATGACGAAAAAGTTGGTTCAGCATTTAGCCGGAACTGGAAGATCTATTGTGATGGACAGTTGGTTTACGTCATCCTCTTTAATTGATAACCTTAGAAATGAGTATCAGTTATATTCTATCGCGGCCTTGAACCCAAACAGTGATATGATACCACCTCTATTTCTCTCTCGGTACAGGAAATGTAGAACATTTATGTCTGGCTTTGTTGACGATGAAGTGTCACTTACATCCTATGTGAACACTGAAGGGAAATCCATTAATGTGTTGACTAATGTGCCCAAGTATTACAAGAAAGGTCATATTAATCATACTACAGTGGTGTCAGTATACAAGAAGAATCAGTCTGCGGTAGAAGTAGTTGATGTTCTCATGCATTACTATACAACCATGCAACACACAAATGACTGGACATTGTCCATATTCTTTACGTTACTAAATATTGCCACTGTTAATGCTCAGGTCCTGTGGTGCTCCCAAAACAACCATATTACCCAGCGCCGCCTGTTCATCAAAGATTTGGCTCTAAGTCTATTTGACTCGGAGGATCATAGAATTTTCATTTCACCAATTGTGAATGTAGAAGAGAATAGAAATACATTTTCTCTTGTGTCAAATACTATTCAGCCTTATTATAAGAACAGGAGAAGGTGTAAAATATGTGTGAGAACAACTAAGAAAGATAGGAGAACCAGACAGATCTGTGTCAAATGTGGTCAATTTATTTGTAAAGAGCATTCTGTTAGTATATGCACTATGTGTGGAAGTTAAAATACATATTGTTTTAAAATTTTACTTGAATGATGAAAGTTAAAGAACATATTTTGCTTATTAATATTGTTTTCTTTTTTTGTAAACAAAATTTTATAATTTAGAACTATTTTGTAATAAAACTTTGTTCTAAAATGATGTTGAGGGTAATATGGCGTGTTTGTTTTTAATATTTCTTTTATTTTATGGTTGGATTAAAAATTACTTATAGTTATCTAAGTTTAATATTTTTAGTTTGAAGTGTCATATTGAACGTTGAAAATAAGCTGTGTTGTTCGTAGTATTTTTTCATGTAAATTATTACTTGGTGATATCTTGTATTGGAGTGCAATAAAATTTCTTTATGGTTAATATTATATTTTGTTGATTATTTTGCATTTCACCATCAATTCCAGGGAGCGGAGAGTGAGAACAACGATGAAGACGAGGAAGAAACTAATGAACCTGAACCCGCACAAACATACCCGAAAGTGCCTCATATGCCGGAGGTGTCTATCACGGTCATGAGGCCTACCGGCGAAACCCTGCATGCACGTCAAGGTATTCACCAGTTAGCCTCAAAAGACTGTCTAGTCTGTGGTCGCTCATATAGGTACTCTCATAATGCTCGTCGACATGAACTTACTGCTCATAGCTTCGACAGATATACAAACAAAATTACGCCCAAGAAAACACTCACTCATCTACAACCCAAACTCAGACCAAACCCATTCAATCCCAAAGCACGGATGATGCCGAATCCTATTAGTCATAAGATGCAATTTTTAAATAAAAACATCCCGGCCAAAATTATGCCGGCAAACAAAGTTATAACGCCTCAGAAACCCATTCCAATAAAGACGTCAAAAACGACGCCAAATAATTTGCCTTATCCATTACGTATTAAAGCGCTCAAAGATTTACAAATTAAGAAAAAGGAACCACAAATTCTAAAGACCTTGTTAACCTCGAAACCTGAAGTTTTGGTTTCCGAACCAGAAATTCTTAATTCTGGACCTGAAAGTCCGGAGACACTGATTTCTGAGCCAGAAATAGCATCTTTCCAAGTCGAAGCTATTCTGACTGAGCCGGATGCTGATGCATACGACCCACAAGATGTACAGCAGGGCGACGAAGAAGGCGATGAAGATATGAACAATCAAAGTCAAAATTATGATACTGTTGATATGGATTCTGAAAACGAAATAGAAATTGCTCGTCAACAAGGAATGGAGCAAGATGGCGAAGACAATGTTGACGGAGAAGATAATATCGAGCAAGGTGACGATGATAACAATATGGAAGGAGGCCAAAGCGACAACGAAAAAGATGGCAATGACGACACAGCAGAAAGTCAAGAGAATATGGAAGAGGAGGACAGTATGGATGTTAAACCTGAAACTGGTGATATGAAGGATGATGACGGTCAAGAAGACGGAGAACACGAGGAATCCGAAATGAATCATAATGAGAACGAAGAGGAAGATGATGATGACCTTCCTATGTCATTGGCACCCGTCGTTGAAATTAATGAAGGAGTTCAAGGTAACTCATTTAATAGTGAAGTCAACGAAGATGATGAAGAACTTGATGAGACAGCCGACGCCAATGAGACCCTAGACGATGAAGAGCCCGAGCCCAAAGTACTTGATCCTGACAAGACCTATGTTACAAAAACTCAAAGAGATTTCATCCAGAAATATCGTGACATCATTCAACAAATTAACACGAAACGTTGTTTATGTTGCGACCGTGAACATCCACGTAGGAAAGCCGTGATACAACATTTACAAAAGAACGGACACAAAGTGCCCAAACATACTTGTTACAATTGTGTCATCACGTTCGGACATATTGGTGCCTTGCTAAGCCATATGAGGTCGAATACGTGCACTAACTTGTGGAAGATTATTTACGATGAAAATGGCATCACTGACGATCAAGTACTGGAAGACGAACCTAAAGAAGTCAAGGTTCAATACAAAGATATCTTTAACGCCAGATCTTACGCCTGCAAGCTTTGCCCAGCCAAATTCCAGCTTAAACAATTTATTATGAAGCATGTCTTAGATACTCATGAAGATGGACAATCCCGGGTGCCGCTTACCTGTGTCCACTGCCGTGCTAGATTCAAAGATAAAAGTTTACTTAAAAAACACATCCGTAAAGGAGATTGCACAGTTTATGTAGCCTGCGACTTGTGTTCAGAAAAGTTCGTGAACATGCAGGACTTCAACGATCACGCTTTAGCCGTTCATGCTGGCAGTTTCGACCATACTGATAATCAGAGCAAATGTGTGGATGGCCGACCAACTGACTGTCCACTGTGTGGAAAGAAAAACAGTAGCTATCCTAATTTAGTGAAACATTTGAAGATAATACACAGTGAAGAGAAGCCTCATTATTGTCAGCATTGTGATGCTAAATTTGAACAAGCTACAGATCTGAATAAACACATTTACATGGAGCATTCTGATAGAACTTTAGGCATGGTTGCTGAACCAGATATGTCTATTGTGAAGGAAGAAGCAGAAGAGTATCACTACTCGTGCACGGAATGTAACGCTATTTTCGAAACTGTTGATGCATGGACAGACCACCAAGTGGCAGAACATAATCAAATAGCCCACCATTGCGACCAATGTGAGAAGAAGTTCCTACGTCCCTCAGAGCTGGCAGAGCATAAGAACACTCACTTGCGGGTTAAATTTTATCCCTGCAGTGTGTGTCCGAACTCTTACGGCACCCCGCAGAAACTATCTGAACACGTGCAAGAGGCACATGCAGGTCTCGGTCCAGTTGTACCCACAGAGGCTGAATTCTTCTGCGATATCTGCATAAGATCGTTCAAAAGCCGGCAAGCTTATTCAAATCATATGCGCATTCACGCTAAAGTACCTACTACTAACAGAAAGCCAGGTATAGTTAAGGGCTCGGCACCTCAAATTGTTGTTAAGCCCATCAAGCAATACCCGGTGGCTCAACCTGGATTTTCATGGTTTAAACCTAATTACAATATTCCTAACGCTCCATACTCTTGTGACATTTGTGGGAAAGGATTCATGCACAAGAAGAATATTTGGAAACATAAGAAAGTTTTGCATGCTGATATTTTGGCTGAAAGACATGATAGTGAAGAGAATACCATGCAAGCTTCCACGGAAGAGGAGGAATTCAACCCAGACGAGAACGGTGCCATTCTATCTACGCCTCAATTTAATAGTTTTAATTTCACAAATTTCCCGAACAATGTACAACAATCGAATACAGAAACAATGCCATACTCGTGTGAACTGTGCTTCAAACGTTTCCCACTTAAGACCAGTTTGTGGAAACACAAGCGTGCTAAACACGGAATCGCAAATCCTGGTACTAGTGGTAGCAATGACACTACGACTCCATCGGCTAGCGGCGGAGAAGGCAGTAGTAGGTCTAGCTGCACTATATGTAGAATCACATTTTCCGATAAAAAATCTTATTATCGCCACCGAAAAAATGTTCACAAATCTACAGTTCAAATGTGCAAAATATGTGGTAAACCTCTAACTTCAACCTTAGAATTATATGAACATTTGAAAGCTGCGCACGCCAGAGAACTGTTGGGTTACAACGCTAATCAAGGTTCCAGTAAATCTCAAGATATGACCCAAGAAGTAGAACCTGATTATGAAAATGATCAGGAATCTGCAGATCCAAGTGTTGATTATCAGGCGCGATACCCGTGTGACACGTGCGGCAAACAATTTGTTGGTTTGTTAGCATTACAAAACCACCAATGTATCAACCAACTTCCTGCTCAGCCGCAGACATTTGACTGTGAGATTTGTCATAAGAGTTATACATCAATTTCTGCACTAAAAAGTCATCGTGGTTGGCATTTACGTTCGCCTGATGGTAAAGCAGCTGCCAACAATTCTGGACTTTGGATGCCTCAGCACAAAGTAACTAGTAAAATAAGCAAACACGAAGTTATTGATCCTTCACAACTTGCTAAGGTCACACATACCTCAACACCTGTGAGTGCAAGTGTTGCTAAAAGAAGGTTGCCGCCAGAAGTGGAAGTAACAGTTGTGAACCCGAATAAGAAATTACGATCAGATGACTCGGTGGATATGGATACGCAAAACTCTGGTTCCATTGAGGATAGGTACTGTACGATTTGTGACAAAGAGTTTACGAAACGGGCGGCATACCAACGTCACATGGATGAGGTGCATCAACCTAATTCGGTATTTTGTCCGGTCTGTGATAAGAGCTTTACAAGAAAGTCGACGTTGCTAATTCATATGAAAAAGCATTATGAGAGTGGTGAAGGTAGTTCTTCGGCTACAGGCCAAGGGGACGATGATATGTTCTCTTGTGATTTGTGTGGCGCCCAGTATGATAGTGATGAAGCGTTGAGAGCGCATCGAGCGAGGCATCATGGTGAAGAAGAAGAATCTGCGGAAGAGAGTGACGACGGAAATGTTCCTGTGCCTCCTCCAGGAGAATTCACTTGTGCACAATGTGGTGATGGCGTGGCCACTCCCCGAGACCTCATCGCCCACCGCACTATGCATGCCACACCCACCAAATTCTTCTGTAATATTTGTAAAGTGTATTTCGCTCGTGCGCTGGACCTGTCGTCGCACACACGTGCGCGACACGCCGACAACGAAAAAGTTTTTTTCCCGTGTGCCATGTGCGATAGGTTTTATATGAACAAAAAGAGCTTACAGCGGCACATCGAAATGGCTCACTGATCTTCGGCTGAGACGAGCGATGTCTCGTGATTAGGATAAAATAATTATTAAAGTTGAATGAAACCGTAACGCGTTTCTACTACTCGTAATTTTAATTTCTTTTTTCTTTTGTGGTGTCTGTATGTTTGATACCAACGGCTTTACAGGCACAATATTGTTACAGTTCGGCTGTATAGGAACGATCTGATATTGTTCTGTTGCCATTGGACGATGTAATTTCTTCTATTGATTTGGAATGAGAACCAAGATTTATTTTCGTCTTTATTTGTTCTCGTAAAGCCTTTGCTCACGAATTGTGTTATTTATTATTACTATTCTGTCCATAGTGATATGAAGACTGTTACAGATTCGACTTGATGTAATAGTATATTATTATGTGGACTCACTTGGACACTAATGTCTGTAGTAGCGTAAGTACTTATCATGATTTACTAAATAAATTATGATAATTAAGTAAATAATGATAGTAAACTATTCTATTTTTGAATATTGGAATAACGGGCCAAAATTGTGGAACATAGTCAAAATCAGTCAAACAGTGTTTATGTGTGTAGGAATTTGTTTCTTACTATGTATGATTATTTTTAAAATCGACAAATATTATGGTCATAGGCGTTTTTCTTTAAATTAAGTTAGTTGGTTATTTTGTAAATATTAAATAGTTATTTTAATTGTAATTTGGGATTTAATGAGTTATTGATTTGGTATAATATGGTAAGGTCATTTCTGTTTCACTAAAATGTACTGATTATTTTTAGTAATTTTAATATATATTCTATGTAAACCACTAAGGGCATATCGCCTCATCTATGGTGACAAATATAATTTTGTAACAGTAGGTAGGTAGGTGATAAAGGCCTAAAATCTGGAAATATTTGTAAAGTAATACTTAAGGATTCATCTAAGACTTTGGATATTGTTAATAACGTCTTTATACTTTTACACATACAGTTCTGTTTCCACTGTCGACCAGTGCCAAAATATATATATATCTTCCGTTTTCTTAATGATAACTGGATATAATTATATCATAAATTCTAAATAGATATTAAAATGTTCCTGTAAATTAAAGTGTATCTTTAAATTGTACACTGTAATTATATACTTCAAAATAATGATGGAATTTATATATTTCATATTTAGTTTGTAGTAGTGATATTAGCGTCGATGATAAAATACGGTATTAAATTTCTTAATCACGATCTTAATATGATTCTATTATTCAAAATATTTAGTTTATCAGTCCTCTACAGTTACATTACAGTGTAAATAAGTAAATAATCAATTTGAGCAGAAATAATTGAATGTTCATATGTTCAAGCAATCAAGCTATGTTCCTTCGGTGTTTTTGTAACTTCGCATTTCTCGAGTGATGTACAAATTAAGTGATATGAAGTAAGGTTTCCTTCCCGGATTGACTACGATTTTATATGAAAAAGTTAAAATTTGTTAATGAAAATAGTCAATTGCTTATCATTGGTTGGGACGCCGTGAAATATAAAGATGGATTTACTGCAAACTGCTGAGCGAATAGATTTATTATTTACTCCATTGTGTGTCCTGTATTCTTCAAATAAACTTTTACATAAATTATGTTAACTAGTAGTAAGATAGTTGGTTAATGAGATTGACCAATTTTGAGTCTTGTGTCTTAGACCAAAGCACACACATTGTATTGAAATCAATTAATATGAAATGGTCATCTGGATTTTTATTCCCCTATTCGTATTATCGTTTTAGGATATTTTGTGTTTTATTGTAAGAGTATTAAAGCCTAAAGTTCATTGTTGCATAAATATTTTTGTACTTGACGGCGTCAGTAATGAATGTGAATATTGTCCATAGATGAGGTACACTTTTGTCATCTTCGTGGTTTGATAATAAAGTGACTTAATGATTATTATTTATGTCTTTAATTTTTATATTCTGATACCTTATTTTATTTTAATATCGACATGTTAGCAGTGCACCTGTGCACACAGAAAATTTTCACCTATCAATGGATATGGACATTTGCACAGACAGGTGCTAAAGTTATTTGCACTGAATTTCGTTTCATACTTTTTTGTATAAAACGAAAAATTCTGTCTCGTTGGCCGAGTGGTTGCAATTGCGACTGCCGGTCAAGGTCTCGGGTTCGATTCCCGGGCCGGGCAAAGTATTACTGCTTTTCCAAAAAATCTCAGTAGTAGCACGGAGTCTGGAATTGTGCATGGTATATGGCAATAGGCTCACCCCCCTATTACACGGGACTCATAACATAAATAGTGAAAACTGGGTGTTACATTGTACAGTGGCATTAAGTGCCGTAATGTACACCTCTGCCTACCCCTTCGGGGAAAAGGCGTGATGTTATATAATGCTATGTACTTTTTTATTTTGATGAGGCGTTTCGTAGTGATGCTGGGTAAGCGTTTGGATATTAGCAATGTATCTTCTCGCCCGTTTTCTTCTTTCGTCTTATGTAGAGTTTTTAGAACTTCAGAATAATTCCATTATTCACTTGTAGGTACTGTAACAGGTCGTAATAAGACTCGGAATAGATTGCACAAAACATTTTAATATAAACTTAAAAAGTCGTACAACAATATGAAAAATTATTATTGACTAATTATATTAGCGGACATGGAGAGCCGCATTTACTATATTATGCAAATATTATATTATCTTTAACACTTCCATCGAATATATCTTACAAAAGAAAGAAAAATAAAAAGTATCTTTATAATAAAAAATCTCTTTACGCTAAGTTGTATTATTATTAAACTTACATCATAGATTTTATCTACAAAATACTGTAGCATTTCGGTCAGTTTCTCAATCGACAATCGTAATCACCGATATTATTACATATTATTACGTAATAATTTAATAATAGGGCGTTAATAAAGTACACGTTAAGGTTGAAACCATACAACTAGGCTTAATTCTAAATCAAAATATAAAAATAGTAAAAAATAGTTGTACATATCAGTTTAGGTACAAAATGTGAGTGTTGTGCATGGAACGCGCGCGTGCCGTGCGCACTGATACAACACTAGCATGCCTACCACTGCACCTACTCTCCTGACCATTGAAAAACTGCACCGACCGCCAAGTGAAATATAAAAAAGATAAATAACACATAGTATTTATTTATGAATTTGCATGCACCCGTTATTCTTAATTTGAATTGAGAAATATTTTTTCTATCATTTATCCATATTCATGTCTTTTATAACAATATAAGTATACCATACACGCTAAGGCCGGGCGCCGCGACGCGGTCGACCGGCAAATGTACACAAGGACTAATATCTTCTTAAAAAAATACTGTTAGATTGAAACGTAGCTAAACCTATAATATATTATGTATAGTATTATAATTATTATTATTACAAGGGTACACAATCGTACGAGTGATGCTCATTATCACTATTTGTGAGATCTCCGACGCCTTCGGGCGGCCCGCCGCCGTCCGACCACGTCCCACCGGATATGCAATTATTTATTACGAGTTACGACGTACGAGTACAATACGTAGGTACTAGTACACTATAATAGTAAGTATGAATTATTTATCAATTTCAATATTAAAAATACGTAATTTCTCTATTGGCCTCGTTTCCACGTGAAAAATTAGACGATTATCGCGTACGAATATATATTATGTATACATATTTAAATATCAGTATTTTTCTTAGTCGGAGGACGTATGTATACAGGCTCGCTCTAGAAGGTACGTCGTCGTAAGCGCACGCGGCCAGTCGGCCTCTCGCTCCCTTACACCCTACGAATATATCGATATCGAACGAAGACATCAAAAACTTGACTCAGCATTAAATATTACGAAAATAAATCGCCGGCGAGTCGCGCGGCAGATTATTGCTCCTATCGATAAATTTACACATCGACGTAACGAACGAGAATACAAAAAGTTATGGAAAATCGTACGGATATCACAAGCGGCGGGCGGCGCGGGACGCCCCCGCGGAAAATAAAAAAATAAATCGCGGCGCGCGTCTCTCTCGTAAAAAAGTAAAGACTCTATGAGCGGGTCGCGCGGTGCGGCTAGCGCGCATGCGCGGCTCAGTTGGCGAGCAGCAGGTGCGCCGGCGCTGGCGGGTACGGGGGCGCAGAGGACGGGGCGGGCTCGCGCCGCGCGACGAAGTACGCCGCGGGGTCCGAGGCGGGCGACAGCGCGCGCGCCGCCAGCTGCTGCTGCATCGCGCGCTGCTTGATGTAGTTGCTGAACTCGGTGGGAGACATGCGGTTTGCGCGTTTGCTGCTCGTCTTCAACTTCGTGCTTCCGAACTTGGTCTGCGCAAAAGTCGCTGTCGTGAATGTGAGAGGTTGCGCCCGGAAGGGTGGCGCTGGAGAGAAAGCGGCTGGTGCGGGGGGTGATGGCGCCGCCGCTGGCTCAACGGGCCGGAAGCACTGCGCCTCAGGGTTGAACGCACGAGTAACCTGAAATAGAAAATTACTCATTAGTATAGGTCAGCAGTCAATCTAGATGATCCACTGATTGTTATTAAGTGGATATAAAGAACCATATTAAAATAAGTACATAGATGTTGCCCTTTGGATAGTGCTATTAATCTTGAAAGAGTAGACCACTGGGCCATTGTATACAAAGGTAAACGAAGGTTTGGCTTTGATACGAATCTTTAGAACAAAGCCAAAAAACGCAGATACTGACGTCTTGAAATCTCTTTAGACGTCCCATCATGAACGATTTATCATTGATAACTGGGTTGCGCCACCTGACGTATTTTATTGCCAAAACATAGCTAGACAGTCTGTACTAATTTATTCTATTGTCTTCAGAAGTAATAAATGTTATAAATTGTTGTTTCCATTCGGTACGAACTGTTTATGAATGTTCGTGTACTAGTAATTTATGTGTCTAGTCAGTTAGAATGTTGTTCTTACCTCTCGATCAGTCCTCTCGTCGGCTGCTCGCTCGTCGCTACTGAAGAGCACCTTCACTGCGCCCTTTTCCCCAATGCGGTATGATACTTCGCCTGAAACATAAGACAAGTCTCGTCTTTATTTCGTTCGCTATCCAATCTCTGCACTCTACTTCGTGAAATTGTGTCAGGAGTTACATTACTTTTGGTGTCGATCTTTTTTCAAGATTCATTTCGAGATATCGGTTTCGCATTGAGCACACATGAGCTCCCATGTTTTTATAAAGCTTTACCAAAGTGTCTGGATTGTACAAGTTATTCCTCGGTTTGTTCCTAACTTTTTGATTTGTTTCTAGAACAGTCTAACTTTTGTAAGTTTTGACGGCTTGTTTCTATTTCATTGTGAATACTACGTTCCTGTTGTATTCAAGTGACATATCTAACAACAATCTTTATCATCGCTCTCGGAGCATAAATTGTCTGTTTGTCGACCTCGTTTCTTTTGCGTGTTATGCAATACACCATCAGTTATGCGCACTAGGCACTAAGGCCCTGCCTACTGCGACAATTGCATTGTTATTTAGTTTAACGACTAGGTACCACTACATAATTGAGTTGTTTGCACTGAATGCTTTCACATTATCGCTAAACGCATGAAAGCCAATTAATGACAATTATCAGCTATTAGGTACTGCAATTAGATATCTTCCTATACTTAGACACCGACATCGACTTGTAATTGTTGTGCTACATTCGGAAAGATCCTATTGTGATTTCCCATTAACTTTTCGTCTGGCCTTTGAAATATGTTTGGCCAAAAATAAAGCGGCAAGATTAACATCGGAATATTGCCATGGCGACATAATTGATGCTACTCTAATAGGAATTGTAATTATATGCGCACTATGTACTTATCTTGACAACAGACATAGTAGTGATGATAAAACTTGGTCTATATAGATAATGTATGACGTCACACATTTGGCAAACGATGGAGCCAAGTGAACCGACGCTGGGATAACGTCAGAACTTCATTGCTGGTGACGTTTATCAAAATTTTCCCACAGCAAAACTAGGAACAATTTCCTGTGTAGGTAACATTTTCAACTTTTCAATGCACAACTTTATTTGGGTCGGTGTATGTTTTTGATTTGTATTGCAATGGGAGCAAAGTTTTACCGTTTGTTTGTTCAACTACATTTACATGTTATAGTGTTCTGATTATGCACGAATAATTCTCACCTGGATCGACCCAGACGGCGAGATCCCGCGGTAGGTGTTCAAGGACATCTCTCACTGGGACTCCTGATTCTCGCGCTGCTCTTTCCAGCACGGGGTCTAGTGGGCCTCCCGTCTTCAAGCACCGGAACGCCGAGCCTCTGCACGGCCTATCGGGGTACCAGTGCCCCCGGAACTTGTCCTTCAACGCCTTCTCCAACTCCTCACCGAAGATGTTGACGCGTCGTCTTGGTAACTTGTTGTACAGGTACGATATGACGAAATTTAGGGCGACTTGCACTTCAATATGCATGTTTGTTATCACTGTGAACAAGAGAAAAATAATATAAGAATTTATTTTAAAAATATACTTGAAATAACTTCGTTTTAAAGTTATAATTAGCGACACAAATAACCGTTTGTTAAATCAATTAGAACAGCAGTTTTTCGGCTTCATTGGCTAGAGCCGCTAGAGGTTAAATAGAGCTAACATTGTAGTCTTCTTCGGACGTTCAAGACGACCTCTGATAACGGCCGTGACAATGAGAGTAAACTGGCCGAAGCAACACAAATAATAAGTACGTAAATATAGTTTTCCGCAGTCAACAGCGTTTATTGCAAGTAAATTCACAAATCGATTTTGTTATGCAATGTAATCGAAACAAATCAATGAAATTGAATCGATTCGCTACTCAGAATAGTAGCTGCTCGGTGATTTACAGATCTAATATTTAAATGGCGATTACTTCGAAGACGATTCCGCGTACAAATCGACTTTTATTCGATTGAGTGCGAGTTGATAAAAATAAAGTCAGCTTGGCCTATATTTTGTGTGATGATTTAGTTAATAGTCGTCGCGAAATGAGAATATTTACTGTGGTTTATTATGGTATCCGGTCGTCGATCCCAGGTCTAGCTGTTGGCTAAGGTTTCCGCACTGAATTAACTTTGGCCTTCCGAAGTGTCGCGACTCCGAACGAATAGTGTTGTAACCACGTTGTATCTAGACCTACAATATCTATAGTTAAAATGGTTCCGCACAAGATATGAAGCGTTTAAGATCTCAGAATCGATTACATTGAAAGAAGAAAGATCGGAACGAATATAAGATAAGGCTTAATAACAAAGATAAGTGCGTAATTTTCCCTACCATGGTGTTAAATATAAACATATTTCGGTGCCATCTTGTTTGTTGACAGTTCTATCGCACGAGTAAATATGTAGATAGGGATTTTGTCATTCTACCCAAGATAGATCTGTAAAATATTTATCATAAATCACGTCTGCCTTCAACACGTAAATGTCAACAATTGGTAACATATTATTGTAAGTTCTTAAAATTGAAAGCAAATATTTCGTTGACATATTTTCACATTTCGAAATAACTATAATGTAATTCAATGTTTGCGAATAACTATATTGTGCTATTTGACTTTATAAAAGAGGGTAGTTAAATTAAAACTGGTTTGAGTTTTTTTTAAGTGGGGAAAATCATCGAATGGCTGCTCCCGCCTGGGTGAGGCGGGAGGGAGTGTCAGACTCTTACTGACTAAAAACCACCCCGTTCCTTCTCCTGCACGTCGAGTCGGAGCCCCGGTTACCCGTTAGGTTCTCCGCGACAAAACTGGTTTGAGTGGGAGGTTACAATGGTAAGGGACATCCTATTCTCATTAGTGCGTGTCAGGTCACGCGCAAGAACGGCCATGACAGTTGCCTTGGGAGTTTTTTAACCGACTGTATTTCTAACATCTATCACCCAAAATATATCTTGTATATTTTAGTCGCTTATGCTTTTTTCTTGTGATTTATTTTTGGCGACGTACCTACTAAAGGTGAAATGGGGTCTTCTGTTGTGTTCATGAATTTTAAATAACAAGTCCACGAAATAGAGCGTAGAGATGAATTGTTTCAAGTATCATGGTGAGGTGTTTCTAAACTGACAAAGTGATAACATAGCTTCGAAACTGCAATCTAGAAAAGACAAAATTGCACTCAAAAGCCCTACAAACAAAGTTGAAAACGAAAAAAACCGAAACCGATCTATCGTGACATCAATAGATCCATCATAATAGACTACGTATTTTCAAACTGACAAGCTAAATGGGTATTGAATCTAGCGCCGAACCGACTGTTAACCTTGAGACTTCAATTTTAGATTGATAGATAGATTTGACAAGCTTGTACTACGTGCTATCTTTACTCGTTACAATTTTATGGCACAAGGCAGGGTGTGATGCCATCTTGAACCACCTACCACCACCAACCATTAATAGTTAGATTGACATAATTCCATTTTAGAACTAACTTAGACTGCCTTATTAGACGCATTGACTGCCTTATTGATATAGGCACCCAAAAGGTGCCTATATCAAGTTGGGAAAACTGTTATTGGGGTTATTGATTGTCAAATTTCGCTACAGTACCTACCTAACTACAGAACGAAATAATGCTCGATACTCTAAAAATGTCCGGTGTGCGTGACAATGGGCACTTAAATTGAGACTTCTTGTTATATGAGCTTTAAAATATAAACTGAAGCCTATCTAACCTTCCCCAATTCAGAAGAATAACAACAAAATGGAAAATTTTCCACAAATAAAATGCTCTGCAACAGTCCACTAACTTCTTCACTGAATATAATGTATTCTTCAGTGTTTCTCTACAATGCTTTGCACAATGTTTATTACATCTTACGTTTATCTACTGGATACGTACTATTTCGTAGTTTAGTCGACAGATGATAGTTCTAGACGATTCTAGAATATATTTCAGTCTAGAAATGTCGCTAGATATTTCATTCGTACGTGATTGTGGTGCGGGATGGTGTGAATGATCATTCAGCGATGCAGCTCCTATATTTATTGTTTTGTTTTGAATTTTATTGCTGTAAAGTTAGAAGAATAGTGAACTGTGGGGTATGGCTTTTTGATGCAAAGTAGTGTGGTTTATAAATTCGTAAGTAAATATTTGTTATAGGTATATAATCGTAATGATTTGTGTTGGTCAAAGTCAAAGTCAACGCATTTATTTAATCATAATTTGGTACTTTTGAAATTGCAACAAAAATACAAAATAATAGTCTGTCAGTCTGTCCATCAGTAAAGCTAGGTGCTCGTTCCAAAATGTAGATTCGAATGGAGAAGAGCGAGCAAGAAACTCCATTCGTTACTCTTTATGTCTTATGTGATAGCTACTAGCTCCTCAATAAATCTACAACATAGGTACTTATCAACATATCTATCAATATAGGATTATATGAACTCTTTTCTAAGCACACACGCATATTTACAGCCTTACGTTTCGCTCGATCAAGATATATAACCGAGGGACATAATAAAAATATCGCAGAGATAGATCGTGAAACAAACATGGCCGCTGAGTTCGTTCAAAAAATATTTTCCCTCTCCAGATCAATCGGTGATACGCTTCGTAAGAAAACACAAATATTTATCTACTAAACGAAGTTTCCTATTGGCGATGGAATATTTCATCGCTAAGTTATTTCAAAGTTTAATAAAGGTTAACTCTATCTAGGTTTTACTATTTTGTTATCACGCAAACTTAACTAGGTACACACTAAAAATCAATACTCTTTTGCGATGACGGGTTATTATTAGCTGAACTCGATTGTCGTGACCTGTAACGACTTTAAGCCTTAATACAACTTGTTTATGTTTGAGTTTTCCTAAAACAACGGCATTGATACCCTCATTTTTCCTCAACTCTCCCGTCTTCCTCTTGGCAGTAACATAGAAGTGTTCCCGTGACCTAATCAGGACGAAGGAACTTTAGATAAGGCGCAAACAGATGGTCTCTGCGGAATAAGCAAAATGGACCCAAAACCCTTTGAAGGGTTCTCAAAAAATTCCAAGTACCGAGATAAGTCCCCTTGAAACGAATTACATTTGTCGAGTAAACTTTTTAAGGAAAGAAACGGTTTCAAAAAAGATGTTTAGACATTCTATATTTGCTTAGGCTTAGATCTATTCTATATACACAAGTAATGCCTTCAAGCGACTTTTGTGAAGGTATAAAATGATCGTAAAATGTCTATAGCACATAAAGTCGTGGACCAATTTCTGTTTTGAATGACGATCAAAATTATCGTTGAAATCTGTGATACTTTTTCCCCTGAAGTGGCTTCCATATTTGCATTTGAAGTATACTTTTTATATCTTCGTGTTTGTACCTAACTCTAAGGAATGTGCTAAAGAAAGATAAAGTAGTACAAATAAAACAGGTTGTATGGAATTCCTGTGACCTACATTGTCCTATGAAGCTTGAAAGACCATCCATTTGAGATGGCTGTTATAAAAAGAATTCCTTGATAATTACTCATTAAATAATTATTTCTATATATCATTTGTACCTACTTATTAATAGAAAATAAAGAAAATATACTATAGTAAAAGTAATTAACAGTCGAAGGCTGCGGAGAAATCTTTATAACAGCTGTATTTTACAATAATATGAAAAATATTACAGTTTATACGATAAACTATTAATTTTTTACAATAGAAAGCACTACGGATTTTTGGTTACCCTGTTACCTAATAGACAAGGAAATCCTATCTCGTCAATAACCTTATTGTATTTCAATTCAATAGTGAATGATTAAAACCTACACTTCTATGATAAATAAGTTATTATCAAACAAATAACTTTATTAAAGTATCAAAACTTACCTTAGTCACTAATTATGTACTACACCTCTGTTCAGCAAATAAAGACATTTGATTTGATTTGATTTGAAAACGATACTTAGAAAAAGACCACGTGACATAACCTCAAAAAAACCTAACCTAACACACAAACGTTAAAATGCTACCTACATTCATAAATCTAACAATATCACGGATGTAGAGACAATAATTCAGTACACATATCTAGGTTACGTACTTGCGAACATAATACAGAGGAATGATGGCTTCTGGGCACATTTTCCAGCTAAATGGTTCCCACCATTATATCTCAAACAAAGCCACCCTTGTCGCTAGGAAGGTCATGATGAGAAATGGCGGCCTATGTCTGTGGTGCAAGTTTGGAGCGAGCAGCGAGTATATATTTTTTGTATGTAGTTTTTTTTTTTTTTTAATCTTTATTTATTAACGAGGGTTTGATCACGCAGTGAACATGTCACCCTCATAGTTACCCTTAATTGTAATAAACTATACAACAAAAGCTTACAATAAATACATAAAATTAAATTAAATTAACATCTACGCTTAATTCCTATATTAACTAATTTGTATAATAATCTAGCAGCTTTAGCTGTCGGAAAAGCCAAAATAATGTTACAAATACCTAAATCTTTAATATTAATTGAATGTTCAAAATTAATCATGCATCTCTCGGCTTCGTTTCGGACACATTCCAACATAATGTGCAATACGTCTTCAATTTTATTACATTCCGTACAGTTTGGAGATGAAACTTTACCCACCAATGCTGCAAAACAGTTCAATGGAATATGTCCGGAGCGAAGTCTGAAGGCTGTCACGATCTCTTGCCTGTTCATTTCGATATTGTCAAACCAGGGATGGTTGTTAATGGTCGGTTGAACTGTCCGATACCAAATACCTTTGTATAGTGACTTTTCATCAAAATATTTGTATGTAGTTGATATGTGTGGGTGAAAATTGTAGTTTCATTGTCATACTATATTGTTTGTGATTGTGGAATAGAATACACTTGTCATTCACTTTTAATTTTTCCTCGAGTGTTGTAAGATACAACATAGGTATTTGACAAAGACCTGGCAGCAATCGCTCTCTGAAAAACTTAAAAGTTTTAGGTTACTTAGCTTCTTCTCACATTCTTGAGTTAACCAAATTCTTAATAAAATAAATATTTACACTATATTTAGTCCTCATTTTGCCTAACACAAATAATTCGCATTAAAACACCTATCGTAATAAAAAACACATCATCATTATCTACAGCTTATAAGTGAGCTCTGCTGACCAAAGGCCTTTTCTCGCACGGAGAAGGTTTGAGCATTAATCACCACGCTTGCTCAATTTTTAAACTTATAATTAGAAATCACCTCACCTCATTCTCATAAATAAGAAATACGCGCAAAAATAAAACCTACACTCGCTACCGCTTATCAATCAAACCTCCCAGCGGGTTCCCAAGCTACGGCAGTTTGCCTAAACATGTGAACCGTGAAGTATGAAGGTTAGGGGTAATTAATTTACCTAAGATTAATCACATAGGTGCTGCTGATTTGCGATTAAAGCCTCCATAAAGGCTTTTGGAAGCGTCAGTGGTTGGGATCAAAGGGCTCATATTAATGGGGTCAAGATCAACCTTTGAAGTTGCGATATGGCATTAAAATTATTGAGGTTACACGGGTAGTTATGTAATTACTGGTGGTACTATCTGACAGCATGTGTAGAGGACTAGAGGTGTATGAATCTGCAGTATTAGTATTTACTTTTCTCTAGACTAGAGGTTCTTTACGTTTTATGGGTACACCATGTACTTCGCGTTTCCCTATATTCTAATCGCATTGTAATAAGTGTTATTGTATAATGTATAATAGGCATAAATACAAGTTACAGACCCTTGACAATAAGTGACCATTACGAAAATTAGCCTCACGTCAGGATCAAACGAAATGTATATGATTATAATAATATATATGTATTTTGACGAAACGGTCTTCTAAATAATTGTGACCTAACACTCATTCTCTCTTTTTATGACATATAATACTAGTATTAGCATAGCATTCCATAAATGAAATCAAAATCGAACGGGTTGCTCTGGGAAAAGATCTACTAGTTTCGAACCACAGGGGGGTTTTTCCTCATGAACAGCGAGCGCAGTCGCGGCGTTGTCGCATAACCTACTGACGCAGTGTAGGTATCTCAGTATTTTCACGTGAGTAACCTACGATTTTTAGTTAATTTAGTATGTCTCACGATAGTTATTATAAAAACATTCTAAGTAATCCTCGAATCAGCCAAAGAAAATCTGCTACCATAAAATCTCAGGCAAATAATAAATTAACCCACTTCCGCAGCACGGTTATCATACTTCACCCACTTACCTACATTCGCCGGTTAAACAAAACTCTTAAACGTATCGGCACAAGGTTAGTTTTTACTCTTTGTTAATTGCTTAACCCTATTAATGCCCCATATTTTCGCGATATCAGTTTCAGCTCGTTATGACTGCGTAGGTATTGCCCCGTATTGCATACGGATTTTTATAGAGATATGAAAAGAAATATGATACAGTGTTTTGCCTAAGATCCTGTGGCAATCCACAGGTAAAGGTAAAGAACACTTAGATTTTCGGTTTTATAGACATTTACATACTTAAATATTCTCTTTCTTAGGATCTCCCCTAATGACACTGAAAAGTTAGTTCGCCATTTTTTAATTTACCTATAGGTTCTTAAAAATGTATTTGAATATAGCATCTCAGACATAATATTATTAATTTGAAGGTAATTACAAGAGTTTAGTTTTTCAAAGTCACATAGACTTCATATTTGTATCCTGTGTTTCACAATAATGTGAAATCTTGATATACATATTTACGTTCAGAATACTACTTCATAGGAAGTACGAGCAATACCTTTATATTAATATTAGAAAACTAATAAGTAAGTAATAAGACTGCCTCGTTGGCAGAGTGGTCGCAAGTGCGAGTGCCGGACAATTTTACTGAATTTAAAAAATAATCTCAGTAGTAGCACGGAGTCTGTTACCCGATATATGGCTATAGACTCATCCCTTATTACATGGGACTCATAACACAAATAGTGAAAAATTGTATTACATTGTACAGTGGCATTAAGTGGAGTAATGTGCACTGCAGCCTACCCCTTCGGGAATAATAGACGTGATGTTATGTGTTATGTGTAATTAGAAAACTAGTTCCAAAAGTTTCCATGCTTCAAACAACCACTATAATAAACCTGTCACTTCAAGATGGAACGCTTAAAATCATGTTATAACTAGGTCAAGATACGGAAGCCGATTACAGTGTTGCAAGAATCTTACTCGAACTAATTTTGTATATGGAATGACCTTAAACGGTTGGCAACACTTCAAATTGTATGTCATTAAGTTCAAATGTTGAGGTGGGACTAGTTATTGCCGAAAAATTTTAGGTTTCATGTTATTTCAGCATCAAATCAATGGGCAAGTAAATAAGTGGTCAATTTGCAGTTGAAATATTAACAACATCCTGAAACGAAGCTGAATACTTACAAATGCTTGTATTAGTAACGCAATTGTAATAAGAAGTAAGTAATCTTGTTGACAAACAACAATTCAATAATCCAAATTACGTTACAATTGCGTAATTTCAATTCAAGACCAATAAATACTTGGTAATAAACTTAACCTTTGCATTTTCAAGACAAAACAAACGAAATGTTATACCTCTATAACAACACTATACAAATTGTCCAGGACAAACAAACACACGCACACAAACTTCATAAATACTCAGTTTAAAATTTGAAATTCCGACCGACTACTCTCAGAAATAGTTGACGTTTGACGTCTAAATTCTAAACTGAAATAATTTTAACCACGAATCAATGTAGCTGTTAAATAAAGCCGTATTTGTTAAAATGGTTAAAATCTACGTACGAAATTGTTTCACATACCTATAACGATTAAAAGGTAATGTTTGGCGTGATAGTGAACAGTCACGCTATCAGTTATTAGATCACTTTGAACATAATGACACGCTGTTGCCGTTGTTTTAGTTAATTTATGAGGTATGAGTTTGGTTATTTAGGATTTTGTTTTATCTACAGGTCTATTTTAGGAATACCTTATGGTCAAAATTGGGAGAAGACGCGTACAATACCTATGTTGAGATAAACTGTATAATATTTTGGTCTAGTTTAATCACAAAGGACTAGCGATTGAGTCTACTTTTGTATACCTAATATGACTATTACAATGTTCAGAAAGAAAGAAATACCATTTATTTCTGCGCAGAACAAACTTAACAACTACAAAAAATAATAATACATTAATATGTAGGTATAGTGTAAGCGAAGATAAACAGAAAATAAAAGGAAAAAAATATAAAAAACTTAAAATACTAGGGCTCAAATCAAATTAAGTCTTTTCTACGGTCCACAGACAGAGTATGAATTGGTATGAATTGATAATGTTATAATAATTACTAGAGGTATTATCTGTGGACCATAAGACTATTTTGTTTTGCTACAGTAAAATGTAGGAGCATACATTTTAAGCATGCTAAAATTAAAGGATTTTATAATATCCGAAATAACGCCATTACTTTGTAAAGGAACACTTATAACAAAGCCATCAGAACGCTCATCACCTTGTAAATCACACCCTATCAACACATAAAGAAAGTAATACCACAATAAGATTATAACATTATCGCTCTGCAACTTCGCAGCGGTCCCATCCCTCCACACTGCTGAACTTAACAGTTTTGCATAATCCCCGTGATAATGGAATCAAAATTTCCACTTCACATCTCCCTTTACAATATGTATAACTAGGCCAGCTGACTCGGCTCGATACTACGAGTATTAAAGCACTACAATCGATCCCTATGAACGAATCCGAGCGTTTGAGGACATACGGCCTTAAGTTCACCCGTCCTATTTATATCGGTAACCCGGTATCGATTTGTCGCCCCACTAGCCGACAACCCTCTATTCCTACCCGCGCGATTTTATCACTTACCAGCCAGGACACAAAGTCCAATTCACTATGAAAACTAACTTACATGGATTTAAATAGCCGAGCCAACTTCTGTTGATTCGAGTATTATTCTTGGTGTGGTTTGGTTATGTTTTTCTTGTTTGCGGTCGGGAAATTGTGGACGAGAGAATTATGTGGTGACGTTAATGGAATACGTCACCGCGGTAATACGGATTTATTGTAGCCATATAGTGCACGCGATCGTTAAGTTTTGTTATAGGTAAATTAGTTTCTATGGGGTACAGTTTAGTGAAAGTTATGTGTGTTAAAAAATCGATTTAAATCTAAGTGGAAAGTAATGACTGAAAGGCATTGTTGTATACACCTAGGTTATAATGAGGATAATAATAAAACATTTCAATCAATTAGCTGTTCCATAACCACCGCTTTTCATTCATTTCTCCTAATGCAAAATTGAATTCTAAAACTTTTTCACTTTGGAACTTTAATGTTATAAACACACAAAACTCCTACATTTTATAATTTAAACTCAATTTGAATAATATTAAACCGAAGCCCATCGAACTGGAAGCCATTACGTGGGTGCTTAATAATTTCCATTCTATTGAAAATTGAGGAATTATCTTCAAGAAAAAATGTACCGAAAAACCTGGCCTTATTCTTGGCGAATTCTCCGATTCATCCGAGCGTCCCTTCTCTTTATCGGAAAAAGATTTAGGTTAGACTAACTATGGATGTGACCCTCCACAAATTCGCACTTAAAGATATTATTTTCTGGTTTATTAGACGATGTTCAGCTATCCGGGTCATTAAACTTGGGACAAAAAGATGTTACAATGAGCTTAGACAGTACCTAGTTACTTATAGTTTTGGTTTATCTGTAATTTCTTACGGTCTGATGCATCCTATTAGATGTTACAAAGGCTTTGGTTATAGGCTTGTCATAAATATCCCATTATAGTTAAGTTAAATGAGGCGTGCTATATTTGGCTGTGAGAAAATTGTTTTTAACGCGTTTTCAAAATAATGTGAGCTAATCAAGCACAAGATATTAGTATTAAAATGTTCTCAAGCTGAGTCAAAGATTTGTCGATGATTAAACGAAATTGCACCTTCATATCATAGATAAAACAAGCACAGAAGTTCTAAGAAGTTTCGATATACGACCTTATTTACAAAACTTGTGAAACTCAAATATATTCTAATAAACAAAACCAAGAATAGTTGGTTGTTTGTTAGTATTAAATAAAAGACCAGTTACTGACAGTCAGGCCATAAAATTTAGTTACCCTTAGCAACGAAATACACTATTTAGACGAGACGCTGCGCCGGAGCACCTATTATTGTTATCTGCAGAAAGTGTTGCGATCATTTACAGAACGTGCTGAATTATACTTTGGGATAAATAGAGGCGGTAGCGGGAGCGATTTTGTATGTAATGGCGTAAGAAGAGCTTATACGCGATGCATTTGTATGACCAGGATATGAAGAAAGTTAAAAAGTCATAGTAGAGGAATTATTTTTAAAGGGAGAATTTTGTTTGTCTGTGCATAGCACCAGTGTCTCAAAGTCTGTATTACACTTATCTTTTATTATGATACTTTTACATAGATACTAATCTATGTCCTAGACACATAAACATGACTAATATGACTACAGAGTGCGAATAAATCGAAATAAATGACACTCATTACACACATGACCCAAAAAACCTAAAAACATTTCCACTTTATACGACAAGAAAAACATTTTAGGGATATAAAGATGACCTTGAATTTAAAGAAACAAAATGGCGTACATTATTTGTGGCCATCCCGCTAAGTCTTCTGTTTTGTACCGTGGTAAAACAAATGGCTTGCATTCGTCTACGTTCCGTAGCTCTCACAAGTAATCGTCTGATGTATTGTAACAACTTAATAATACCTCAACACCTTGCTTCAAGGATATATAAAATATATATAAAGATATCTCAGTCTTTATAGAAGACAAAGTAAGTTTAATGGTTCACCAATCGGTGATTTTTCTAAGAAAAGCTTTTAAACCTGTAACAAATTGAATGGAAAAATGTTGGCTCTTATTGTGATGTCGAGTTATGACCTGTCCGTTCAACTGTGAAAAAGTCTATTTGATATTAGTAAAATGGTCAACCAAGTGGCGATGGGGAAAGTGAAAATGAACCTTAATGCTATGGAATAAAAGTGAGGAGAAAATCACCAAGGATATGTAGGTAAGTTCGATTTTTAGTAACATTTTTCGAGGATCATAAAGTTGATTATTATCAAACGCTCCCCAGCTAATTCCTAATGTCATATTATGTAGAACAAACTGATAAAGGATTTTAGACATTTATTACAGTCCTATTTATCTGACCTCAAACCTGACGCATTTCGGCACCATTAACCGAAAAGAGATGTTTGACCGAAATTGAGTTTATCAATGCTTTTGACTTAACTACACACGAGGGTATTGAACTTCCACAATTCTTTTTGTTTCAAAAGATATACGCTCCATATAAAAGTTGCTACTATCATCAATATCTATCTTTCGCTGAATAAAATAACTCTTTAAACGTCCTGGAATTGTTCCTACGTCTACGGAATTTATTTCAAGCCACGTCGACATTATCCTTCGATTATTCTCTTGTATAAAAATTAATGGCGAAAAGTAAGGGAAAAGAGAGACATTTAGATGTTTATATGACCTAAATAAATAGTTTTATAGCTAATAAATGTATATGGAAAACCTATTTTATTCAAGAAGTGTGTAGAAGGGAGCAGCTTTTGTTACGTTTTTCTTCTATATATGTAGATAAATAAAATTGGAGTGTTTACTTGTAATATTAAAATAACCGCTTTAAAAGTAACTATATGCATATGAATCTGTCTTTCTATACACGACGTGCAAGTGATTAATGCTCAAACCTTCTTCGTGCGAGAAAAGGGCTTTGGTGAGCAGTGGCCACTTGTATACTGTTGATGTTGATAATTAATAAGTATAATTCCTTATTTTGGACTTTAATACCCCGTGGAAAGAGTAGCGGTAGTGATTATCGCAATCCATTCTACGATCACTATAATATGCATAAATAAACCACACATTTCAAGCTACATCGACATATAAAAGGCTCCTAAATCATGTCTTTCTATATACCACGTGTACTTAGACCCGTACTCTCCAATTCTCCATTATTTACATATATGTATTGTCTACAAGTGTCGTATATACAAAGGGAGTTAGTGTCGAGTGCTACGCAAGTAGGGTAAACTCCCCTTTTATTGGCCGGACGCCAGTTAATTGATTTAAGTTTTGCTGGTAGTGTTTGGAGCTGTAAGTAGGACACTGGGATAAATGATCTTTGTTGTGTATTGTAGGATTAGTGGAATAAAATGTTTGTGTATGATTGAGTGGTTGTGTTGAGAATTATTGCTAAAGAAAATAAGCAGAGCTAGATCGATTTGAGTTATAACCTACTCAAATCGAGAGGTCAATTTTAGCTGTAATCTACACAAATCGAGAAATCAATTCGAGTAGATATAGCTCAAATCGATTAACCTTTATTACAACCATATGTGTATGGTATGACTCATGAATCTCCAATTTTAGAGTTCATAACCTAATGACAATGAAAATCGTAGTCAGTATGCCATTACAAGTTATGTGATATTTATTTTTAAAAACTAATTCATTCATTTACCTTATTCAGTTGTCATCACGCCGTAGACAATACTCGAATTTAAGCACCTACAATAATTCTATCAATGTATCTTTTATAAAAATGTCGCAAGTTATGTTATAATCCCAGCTTGTCTATTTATACAGACCACTTCATACTGACACCCGATAAAGCAATTTTGTATTGGATTATAGGATTAGATTCTTATGTTATATCGTGACCTACAGAAGGCTATTAATATTCACTTCAAATGGCTTCCATTGAAGGTAATGTCAAAATAAAGTCATAGCATACGTAATTCATTTAATAATATCAAGTTTGGGTACTGAGTCAGAAAGCCATGTCAACATGTCAATCAGTTTATGAGAAATTAACGTGAACATTGGGTTAGTAAAAAAATAAAATAAAATCAGTCATAGTTGAAACTACGTTCCGTACAAAACTGAAAAGCGTATCGGGGAATCATAGCTGGCGATGGGGAAATCCCAGCCGGTTAGGCTCCGCCTCCTCAGGGCGGCGGCGGCCACAATATCGGAGGCGGCCTTGGAGCAGTGTGCGGTGCCCACTGCGGGAAAGGTGCGCTCCGAGCTGGCCGAGATGCGGCGAGAGCTGGCGCGCTTGGCGGCCTCCAATGCGGCTCTGGAGGCCGAGCTGCGGACGGCCAGGGCCGAGCTCGCCGCTGCTCGCGGCAGTCGCCCCCAGCCCCCGGCGGAGGCCGACGTAGTCGGACTGCTGCGGGCGGAGTTGGCTGCCTTCCAGCGACGTTTCGACGTGCTGGAGGGCAGGCTCTTGCGGCCCCCGCTCGCGGTGAGTCAGGTCGCCCCTGCGGTCCCGCGGTCGTACGCAGCCGCTGCGGCCAAGCCTTCGACCTCGGGTCAGGCTAGCCGCAGCTCCCAACCGCCGGCAAAGGCGCGACCGGCTGCCCCAGCGAGGGCCTCTGCGTCCCCGCCGACGCAGACCCCAGCTGCGCCGACGGCACCTGCGCCCGCAGGGCGCAAAAGAGGAGAGGCACTCCAGCCCGGCAGGCTGGAGTTGCGGCAGCGGTGGTGGAACCCGCCCCGCGAGCGGAGGACGGCGGCGGGTGGCAAATCGCCGGCGAGGCGAGGAGAGTCGCCAGGGAGGGCCGGAAGCGCCGCAAAAAGGCGCAGCGGCAGCGACGGCAGCAGCAGCGCAGGGAGAAACGCGCTGCTGCCTTGCTCCTCGCCCCTAAGACCGCGGCTGTGGTCATCACCCTACAGCCGGAAGCGGTCAATAGGGGCGTTACCTACGGCGACGTCCTCGCCAAGCTCAAGGGGGCGGTGACTCCTGCGGAGTTCGGGGCCCCGGACGGATTTGCAGTCAAAGTGACTGCCACTGGAGCCCGCCTCTTGGAGGTCCCCCGCGACCAGCGGCCCATCGGCCGACGCCCTGGCCGAGAGGCTTAGGGCGTGCCTCGGTGCGGACGAGGCCCGCGTGTCCAGGCCCACCAAATGCCTGGATGTCAGGATTTTGGGCCTGGACGACTCCGTCACGGAGAGTGAGGTGGTGGCCGCTGTGGCCAGGACGGGAGGGTGCCCTGCTGACCAGGTCAGGGTGGGCACCATACGTCCGGACAACTCGGGGCTGCGCACGGTGGTGGTGAGCTGCCCCGTCACAGCGGCCAAAACATTAAAGGAGGGCAAAAGGCTCTTGGTGGGATGGGTCTCGGCGCAGGTCAAGCTGCTCGAGACCCGGCCTCTGAGGTGCTACCGCTGTCACGTGGGGGAGCACGTGAGTGTCAAATGCACCTCGGAGGTGGACCGCAGCGACTGTTGCTTCCGCTGCGGTCGGCCCGGTCACAAGGCCGGCTCGTGCAACGCCCCGCTGCACTGCAACGCATGTGCGGCGGCTGGCAAGCCGGCCAATCACCGGGTCGGGAGCAAGGGCTGCTCCCCTCCTGCTAAAAAGGGCAAAGGTAGGCCCTCCGCCGCCCCTGCCGTTTCCGCCGCCGCCGCCGCCACTGCCACCGCAGTCGCCGCTGCCGCCACTGAGGAGGTCGGAATGGACTGTCAATAGTGGCTCCATTCCGCCTCCTCCAGGCGAACATCAACCACTGCGCCGCTGCTCAGGATCTCCTGCTCCAGAGCATGGCGCAGTGGTCGATCAATGTCGCCGCGGTCTCCGAGCCGTACTTTGTCCCGCCCAGGGATCACTGGGTGGCGGACCTGGACGGCTCGGTGACCATCATCTCCTCGGCCGCCGCCGGTACCCCGACTCTTGAGGCTGCTCAAAGAGGCCGGGGTTGTGTCGCAGCACGGTTCGGAGAGCTCGCTGTGGTGGGCGTGTACTTCTCTCCGAACCGAACTCTCGCCGAGTTCCACAACTCCTTGAGGGAGTTGGTCACTGTCGTCGTCGGGTTCCGTTCCCTCCCCGTGCTCGTCCTCGGGGACTTCAACGCCAAAAACTTGGCTTGGGGTTCCCGGTTCACCGACGTCCGGGGTAGGATGGTGGAAGACTGGGCCCTTGAGACGGGCCTAGTCGTCCTGAACCGGGGTTCTGTCCCCACATGCGTGCGGATGCAGGGCGAGTCGGTGGTGGACATCTCGTTCGCCAGCCCTGCTCTGTCACCGCGTATTGTTGACTGGCGCGTCATGGAGGAGGTGGAGACGTACTCCGACCACCGGTATATCCGGTTCGACGTCTCCGCCGAGTCCGCAGACCCGCCGGTCAGACAGGCCCCATGTGGCCCGCGTTGGGCGCTGAAACAGCTGGACCGGGAGCTGCTCCTGGAAGCCGCCATCGTGCAGGCCTGGGTGATACCACCGGTCAGGCCTGCCGACATAGACGATGAGGCCAAGTGGCTCCAGGACGCCATGTCCAGGATCTGTGACGTGGCGATGCCCCGGATCCGGTCGAGGCAACAAAAGCGCCAGGTGTACTGGTGGTCGCAAGAGCTAGCAGCTCTACGCAAGGCGTGCACTGCCGCGCGACGCCAGTACACTAGGCACCGCAGGCGCCGCATCCGTCCTCCTAATGCGGAGGCGAGAGAGGCGGAGTTGTACGAGGGATACAGGGCGGCCAAGGCCCTCCTCAAGGTGGAGATATTGCGGGCCAAGGAGGAGGCCCGCCGAGAGATGCTGGGGACTCTGGACAGAGATCCGTGGGGACGCCCGTACCGGATGGTACGCGACAAGCTCCGCGCTTGGGCTCCCCCGCTCACCCAGAGTCTCCGGCAAGAAGTCTTGGAGGAGGTGATTGGCACCCTGTTCCCTCGACTGTGGAGGGGGTTCACCCCTCCGTATATGACTCCGCCCCCTGCGGTGCCCGACGCGGGCTACAGCGACGACGACGACGACACCGTCCCAGAGGTGACCGAGGCAGAATTGAGAGCGGCGGTGCGCCGGATGGGCGCCAAGAACACCGCCCCAGGACCCGACGGCCTGCATGGCAAGGCATGGGTCCTGGCCTCAGAGACTCTCGGGCCTCGATTGATTGGTCTCTACAGCGCATGTCTGGAGAGAGGCCAGTTCCCGCTTCTCTGGAAAGCGGGAAAACTGGTCCTCGTGCGGAAGACGGGGCGCCCTGCGGACTCTCCGTCCGCGTACCGGCCCATAGTGTTGCTCGACGAGGTGGGGAGAATGAGTCTTCGAAAGAATCATTTCGAACCGCCTCGTCGCGCACCTGACGGACATTGGGCCGGACTTGTCGGACGGCCAGTTCGGCTTCCGCAGAGGGCGCTCCACGGTGGACGCCATCATGCGCGTTAGAGACCTCACGACGGGGACTGCAGTGTCCAGGGGTAAGGTCGTAGTGGCGGTGTCTCTGGACATCGCCAACGCCTTCAACTCCCTGCCCTGGAGCTGCATCTTGGAGGCACTCCGATATCATCGGGTGCCTACCTACCTCCGTCGTGTAATCGAGGCTTACCTGACGGACAGGTCCGTCAGCTACCCCGGTCACCGGGGCGAGTGGAACCGGCGAGAGATGTCACGCGGTGTTCCACAGGGTTCGGTTCTGGGGCCGCTCCTGTGGAACATCGGCTATGACTGGGTGCTGCGCACCGACCTCCCGAACGGCGTTAGCACAATATGCTACGCCGACGATACGCTGGTGCTAGCGCACGGGAGGTCACACCAGGCGGCGGCCGACTTAATGGCGACAGCGGTTGCGACAGTCGTTGAGAGAATCCGGCAGTTGGGACTCGAGGTGGCGCTCCACAAGTCCGAGGCCATGTGTTTTCATGGCCGCGGGAACGCGCCACCTCCGGGTGGGTCCCAAATAACGGCGGGAGGAGTTACCATCGACGTCGAGACGACGATGAAGTACCTAGGACTCGTCCTCGACAGTCGGTGGAACTTCATAGAACACTTCCGACGTTTGGCCCCAAAGTTGGAGAGGACGGGGGCTGCGTTTAAACGCATCCTCCCCAACCTCGGGGGCCAAACGCCTCCTGCCGGAGGTTATACGCCGGGGTCGTGCGGTCCATGGCCCTCTACGGCGCCCCTGTTTGGGCGCCAAACCTGTTGCGGCGTCCCGCTCGGACGCTGCTCATGGCACAGAGGGTCATGGCGATCCGAATGATCCGCGGATACCGCACGATCTCTGGGGAGTCGGCGAACCTCCTTGCCGGATTACCGCCGTGGGATCTGGAGGCGAAGGTGCTCGCGCGCGTACGGCATGCGCGCGGAGGCACGTCGCCGGGGCGAAACCCCGCTGCCGCGCCAAATAGGTGCGTGGCGGGATGAGCTCCGGCGCGATCTCATGGCGGAATGGCAGCAACGACTGTCGCAACCGAGGGCTGGGCTCGCTGCCATCGCAGCGGTAAGTCCCCTCTTTGAGGAGTGGCTTGAGAGACGCTACGGCGTCCTCACCTACCGCCTGACGCAGGTCCTCACCGGACATGGAAGTTTCGGGAGGTACCTGTGTCTGATGGGGCGGGAGGAAACGCCCGGGTGTCATCACTGCGAGGACCGCCCTGAGGACACGGTGGAACACACGGTGGGAGAATGCCCTTCGTGGGCTGAGCACCGCCGTGTCCTCAGGGAAGTGATCGGCGATGGCGACCTCTCGCGTCCGGGCCTAGTGCAGGCCATGATGCGGAGCGAGGGGGACTGGGATGCCGTCTCCTCCTTTTGCGAAGCAGTGATGCTAGCTAAGGAGGAGGCGGGACGCGTGAGGCAGCGAAGTGCTGCCTCCTCGCAACCCAGCCATCGCGAAGGACACACCGGGCGTCGGGGATCGCGAGACGATCTCCGGCCACCGTAAGCGCGGGCCTGCGGACGGCGAGCATGGGTGGCTCCCCGTCCGACCAGAAACAGACCCGAGCGTACGGCGCGTCGCGTTCCGCGCGCGCCTCAAAGAGCCATCAGACCACCACAGATGGGGCCCAATAGGGCCGATGCCGATTCGGAGTCGCGGAGAACCTAACGGGTAACCGGGGCTCCGGCTCGACGTGCAGGAGAAGGAACGGGGTGGTTTTTAGTCAGTAAGAGTCTGACACTCCCTCCCGCCTCACCCAGGCGGGGGCAGTCATTCGATGATTTTCCCCCCTTAAAAAAAAATCGGGGAATCATCGTGAAATTTTGCGTTAGCGAAGTCGCGGGTAAATAAAAACATATTTGATTTTAAAGCTCCCCGAAACCAAATAGGTACTTTTACCCTATTCAACACACACACACAAAAGTAACCTATTGTAGGTAGTACCTACATAAAATCTGCATGTTATATCTAAGTGCTGAATAAATCCCCAATGCCTACTTCATGAATATTCAAAGCATTGATTACAATTCTGGTTGAAACCGAGGTTGACAAGAGTTTTGCCTGATAAACATTTCGAAAGGATCTGTCCTTCGATTTGTGATCTCGTGTGCCATGTTTTAATCACGTTTTGTTACAAAATGAAAAAGTTTTATAGGTTAATGTAACCTATAGTTTTAGAATAAATTTTTGGCTATTGCAAAATGAACTTTAAAGAAATGAGTTTTAGTTTTTTATAACCCTTTTTTATTGCGTTATTGTAGGTAGTATTCGGATTTAACACGACTGACTTAATACTGAAGTATGTATTGATTTGTCCATTTTCTTTTTCAGTAGGTCATAGCAATAGGAGTAAAATAAGTGTGTTATTATTTTGAAAAAATATTACCTAAATATACAAACAATATGTGCATTGCTGCCTCGTCAGACGAGTGGTCGGAAGCGCGCCGTGCAAGGGACCTGGGTTCGATTCCCGGGTCGGGTAAAGTATAGTACTTGGTATATCCCAGTAGTAGCATGGAGACTGGAAATGTGCACGGTATAAGGTAATAGGCTCACCCCCAATTACATGGGATTCATAAAAAAATAGTGATAGTGGGTATTACATTGTACCTCTACAGTGGGATTAAGTTCTGTAATGTGCCCTTCGGGGATAAATGGCGTGATGTTATGTTATAGGTGTATTAATGATTCACAATATTACCTGATACACAATCAAAAGTTTCTCCAAAAAATATAAAATCAAAACTTAAAGAGTCATCACGTAAGACGGTAACTCAATTACGAAAGATATTATCTCAAACGCATCCTGAATTATAATAATGGACTCTACAACAATTGAAACAAGGTCACTAATGGTGTGTCATAATCAGTCATGGTCGATGTTTATCTGTAGCCGCAGCTGATTGTGTCCACTTATGTATTATTTATGAGTTCGTTTCCAATTCGGAAAAGTTCGGCATTGATTCGGATTATAAGGGGATACTCGATTTTTTGTGTTGTTTTAAAATTAATGTGGAAATATAGAAAAAAATGCTTTGTGAGTTGCAACTTAAAGTTTAATTTTCAATTGATTGATTTGTAAAGATTTTGTTTTATAATTTACCTTCTAGTTTCGATTTCATTAGTTACGGGTCTGTTATAGTTATTGTAGAAAAGCCTTAACACATCAACAGCCTAGAAATATCCACTGTTGACTAAACAAACTGCCCTCTTCTCACACAGAGAAGGTTTGAGCATTAATAACCACGCTTGCTCAATGCGTGTTGGTGATTTCAAACTTGTAATTAGAAATTATAAGCCCAGGTTTCCTCTCAACGCTTTCCTTCTTCTGTCAGTGGTGTCTGAGTAATCTTAGAAAGTAGGTACATATAACTCGGATTGTTACTTGCCGTTGGTAGGTTTCGAGCCCGCAACCTCATGCATGAGAAGCGACCGTCTTAAACTTGACGTCTTTGATCGCTTGTATCTGAATCTCGTAACTACGTACAAAATGAAGGACAAACACTGTTTAAAATATTAATACAAAGCAATAATGTCCAGTCCCATCAAGCCAAACGACTTCAATATCTTATTGACCTTCGTAAAAGACACTTAACGATATATTTGCCGAGTCATCGTAAGCTATCTTCATATTGGCTCCTAAGGAGTTTTTCGAACATAAAAAATGGTTAAGTATGACCCATATTTCCTTCTATCTGACTGTCAGACCTACTTTGATTTTATCACCAAAAAGGTTCTGATTCATAGAACCTAAAAGATCTAGATTTCTAGGTTTATTTGCTCCTAAAACTTCTCTCATTTGACTGACATAGGTTTTTATTTTTCAGTCTGCAGTTGAAAAAAACGTCTAGCTTTTAAATTCATTGAGGTTGACACAACAATTCATTAGAGCTCTGTGGTAAATGAATTTAATACTTAAATTGTTCGTTAAATGAATTTTATTTTATTTTTGTTTTCACTAGTGTTTAGTGAAAACATGATTGCGTTTAGGCAAAAAATATTATTTACTTTTGTTTTAAAATAATTGTCTAACAAATTAAATATTTTTGAGAAGGAAAAAAACGTTTCCAAGTTGCCAATTTAGACAAATATTTAGGTATACCTACGTAGGTACTGTGTATGGTACGCATATGTATGTGAAATACGGTAGTTGATAAGTAGTTAAATTCAATACTTTTATTGAAATGTCAAAAAAACGATACTTTTCTATGAATTTTGTATTGGATCGCAACTTATGACGTCATCTTATTTCTGCGTCAAATAATTATGCAATTATTTCCTAAAAATTCGCGAGAAAAAATCCAAAAGTAGTTGTCAAATTATTTATTGCATTGAAAAGTTGAAACAATTTATTTTAAACCTAGGAAACTAACTACCCAATTATACGTTTGTAAATGAATCTACGACTTGGAGAGATTCCTAGTGTACGTTGGAAAAAGTAAAAAAAAAACAAGCTTATGAAGGAGTCTTGGAACCAAATACTGTAATCTGGTCCATATTCCGATATTCCTATCTTTATTTCTACCAACACTTGTCTATTTATAACTTTTTTCATTCGCTAAGCCCTATCCCAACGAGGCTGGATTTAGCTTGCAGTCTTAATCAAATTCAGCAGAATAATAACCACAGTGAGATTTCGCTAGACCAATATAGTAAACCTAGATATTTTTATTTTTCTCTATCTGCAGTAGGAATATCGTAGAGTGGTTTATATTAGATTCGCTATCTATACAGATAAATGAAATTGGAGCGTCTGTTTATAATATTAAAATAACCACTTTTTACTACATACATATATTATGAATTTACATACTATAGAGGTACACATACCAAAATAGCATTTTTTACAATTTTTGTCTGTCTGTCTGTTTGTTTGTACTGGCTAATCTCTGGAATGGCTGGACCGATTTTGACGGGGCTTTTATTGGCAGGTAGCTGATGTACTAATAATAAATACCATTTATTAATGCAACACTAGTTGCAATTAATGCATTACTAATGCTAATATACTTTAAATAGAGTTAGGGTTTGACTGCACGATTGGTTCGGTGGCTGGGCAACTGGTTGCCGTGCAACGTGTCGCGGGTTCGATTCCCGCACGGAACAACACTTTGTGTGATCCACAAATTGTTGTTTCGCGTCTGGGTGTCATTGTGTATGTGAACTTGTATGTTTGTAAACGCACCCACGACACAGGAGAAAATCCTAAAGTGGGGCAACGTTTTTTTACAAAAAAAAAGTTTAAAGTACATTACATTAAAATTGTAGGTCAAAAACCTTTGATGTTTTTGTTTCTAGTCTATATGCATAGGGGCTCCTAATAACAGTAGCTATTTAAAAATAGGTACGTCAGTACATGTACTATACCACCATAACCACTATGTACCTACCACAAAATTTAGATAACAATATTGTTACCACGAACAATACAAATTAAACATAATATTAACATACCATCACGCCTTTTATCCCCGAAGGGGTATGCAGATGTGTACATTACGGTACCTACTTAATGCCACTGTACAATGTAACGCCCACATTTCACTATTTATGTTATGAGTCCCATGTAATAAGGGGTGAGCCCATTGCCATACACCGGGCACAATTCCAGACTCGGTGCTACTACCAAGATTTTTTTTAAATCCAGTAGTACTTTGCCTGACCCGGGCATCGAACTCGAGACTCTTTGGCCGGCAGTAACACTTGCGACCAATCGGCCAACGAGACAGTCTCAATATTAACATAATAATAAAATTTTCAGCTGACTTTTTAAAGTAGAAAGAAGCGATTGCATTGCTATAAAACAGTTCAATTCAATATATTATATATTTTTCCATAGAGTAACAAATCAAACACCAACTTCCTATTAGGTCAATACAATGACATCACAACCCTTAACGTCATATAGAGGTAGTAATGAGAAATAACTTAATTTCATCCCGTTATCATTATATTCCATTACATTATCAGTATTGCAATGTAAACCATGCAATTACCAAATGTCGTCACAATTAGTGGCGTGGGTAGAGGAAACGGAACGTTATCGTTAACATGACGATACTCTATCGGTTGCTACGCTAGTCATTATACAAATTCTATGCACACTTTTTGACATATACATAACTATATTATTATAGTCTTGCTTCGTATGATCTCTTCGAACTTTCGAAGGTCAATTTATAATGGTTTGTATAGGTTGATGAGTAGGTTTAATGCACCTATAGTAAATGGTACTGATACGAATAGGTGAACAGAAGTTTATATTAAACGTAGGTAATGCTCATTGAAGCACGTAGATTATAGAAAACTCTCCTATGTGATGAAAGTTTGTCAATGTCAAGAGCTGTGATGATATAGAAGCTTCGGTTTTCATATTAGTTATGTTATAAGTCCCATGGAACTGGATTAGAGTCACTAAAGCATATACCAGGGACATTTTTGAATCCATCACAGACTCCAAGCTAATATAAACAATTCCCAAAAACACAACTGTACTTTGTCCTCTTGCTCGACATTCGCGTTTGTGTATAATCAACAAATGAGGCGGTTTTATGCAAATTGGTTTCAAATTTTTACGCGTTCCGGGATAAACGGTGTTAGTCAAGTGGGTTATCAATTTTACAACATGTTTTTACTGATACAGAGCCCGTATCACCGGTATCCGAGACTTGCGTCGTATTTTGCTAATTAAATACGGTCTGTACGTCAACACTTTACGGTTTTTTGTTTCGGTTTTTTCGAAATTAACTGCTGTTTTCTACAGACATAAATGATGTTAAAGAAACTCTAATTGAATTAAAAAATATACTAGTTCATAATCATTATAATGGCCATGTTGCCTTTTTTTTCTCTCTCTAGTTGTAATTGTGCCTGGAGTTCCTTTCTCTTCTCCAGTACCTGCTTTGGGTAATCTTCTTTAAAGTAGTAGGTGGTATCTATTAGTGCTCTTTTTGTTTCAGGAATTTTATTTGTTTTTTGTGCCTAGAGTTAGGAAAGGCACTACCAGAGGGCGACTCAAATTTCATACGACAAACTAATAATAACAAAAATCAACCCTAAACGAAAATTACCCATTTCACCTGAAAACGCCATGCCAACCAACACTGAAAAAATACAAATAAACAAAAAGAACAAAATACAGCAAGGCGACCAGTCTGTCAAGACATCTAGCAGCTTTTCAGAAGAGATAATAAAACAAGGAATACTGAACTACGTGGTCAAAAATTCAACAAGCAAAAAAAATAACGACAACAAGCAAATATAGCAACTAGGCGCCTCCTCCTCCTCATCTTCACACACACAACGAACAGGCACACAAACGGATTCAAGAAACACACCAAATCTTCCAAGCCGGCTGGTCACCGTGGAAGATTACGACCAAAACCCTCCAAAAACAACAAACAAACGAAACAAACAAGAAAATCAAGTAATGTACGTAGCAACCTACAATGTCAAAACCCTATACACATATGAACGGTTATCAGAACTGGAAGAGGCAATACACAGTATAAAATACGACGTTATAGGATTATGTGAAACGAGACGGCAAGGTACCAAGATAGAAGAGCACGAAAACTTTATATTTTGCCACGTCGGTTACACACCTGGCCTCTACGGAGTTGGCTTTATGTAAATAAAATACACAAAAATAATATAGAGAGCTTTGATGCTTTAAGCCTCGCTTTAAAAGCAAAATGGAGGTGGGCCGGCCACGTAGCGAGGCTCACTGATAAAAGATGGACCTACATATCCACAATATGGACTACCCACTACACGCTGGGTCGATGAAATAAAAGAAATCGCAGGCCCAGACTGGCGGCAAATAGCACAGGACAGAGATAGGTGGACAAATTTGGAGGAGGCCTTTACCCAATCTGGGGACCTTAATAAATAGTCAAACAGTAGTAATAACCACTCTATTATCCAGTTATAAATAATGTTAAGTTAAAAAAACTAAGTAAAGAGTAGTTTTTGTAAACACAAACATTTTTTTTTTTTTTTTTAAATATTTAATAACATAGAATGTAAGAAAAACAATTCTTGTAATCAAGGTCAAATAAAGGCTTTTTTATTTATTTTTATTTTTTATTTTTTATTTTATTTTATTTATTTTAATCATTATAATGAATAGTATATTTAAATGAAAATAGATACTTCTAGCTTTGTTGGAATGTAAGTGTATTAATAAAAACTTGTCTAGAAAAAGCAAACCTTATTATAACAAAGAAATAACGTTCATAATTAAAATAAATTCACGATGAAAATAACTGTTCTGTGTGCTCGAGGGTTTACCTAATCACGGACTTTTAATCCCGGGATCTGGGATTTAATTTGCATGTTCCATAGACAGTGAAATCCCGGTTACAAGTATCGAATAGGGACGAATTTCCCGCGATTTTCTTAATGAGATTTTTCTTTGACTAATTTTTAAATTTTATATTTTCGTTTTTCAATCTATCTGCTGTTTAAACGTGGTTAGATTAGACTTAGCTTTGGAACAGAGTGCCATAATATAAAGTTCTATCGCAAGTGCGTGACATAGTACCATAATAATATACATATATCCTGAAGGTTGCCTGGTAGATATCGCTTTTAGCGATAAGGCCGCCCTTGTACCCTCCTTATTCTTTATAATTTCCGAATATGTGTAATTACTTGCTTGGTGTACAATAAAGCTTATTTATTATTATTATTATTATATATCTTGGAAAATGTATGTGGTATGAGTAACCTAAATGATTAACAAGCTCTGAAAGTTTTACAAAGAGTAATTAATACACCTAGTATAGTACTTTCACTAGATTATATTTAGGCTTTCAAGTAAGAAAATGAAGGCTGTGCTTAAAAGTAATTACTTAAGCAATTTAATCAATAAATTACCACGTGGAGGCCTTGAAAGTTTATGTTTAGCCATTTGTATTTTCTCATTGGTGTTTCGAACACGTGTATGTAAAATATAATTAATTATGTACGTATGGCTGACTATGTAATTACTGTTTTCATTGGTACTATGTTTTCATTATGAGGGAAAAGTCTAACGCGTCACGACGTTTAATCAAGTGAAAACATTGAGGTGTCAGAAAGCAAAACATAATACTATGATATGTTTAAAGGTGTCTGTCGAAAATAACATTACATAACATCACGCCTTTTATCCCCGATGGGATAGGCAGAGGTGCACATTACGGCAAGTAATGCCACTGTACAATGAAACACCCACTTTTCACTAATTAACTTATGAGTCCCATGTAATATGCCTATTGCCATATACCGGGCACTATTCCAGACTCCGTGCTACTAGGTACTGAGAATTTTTTTATAAACCCAGTAATACTTTGTCCGCCCCGGGATTCGAACCCGAGACGCCTTGCCGAGTCGCTAACGAGGCAATCTGCCGACAATAATAATAATTGAACCTTATTGTGGTTTTGTTCTCATTGGTTTAAGTAAAATTCAAGTGTTAAGACGTTGAATCTAAATAAACATTAAAGTCGTATTTAATATTCAAATGAATATTTAAATGTAGTCTCTATTTTGAAGTTCAACACAATTTATGTATGAGATACAAATAAAAAATCTTGAGATCCCGGGACTCCAGGGTTTGGTCTACATCACTATTTTTGTTAGACGTAGGCCCTTCTCAAAGGACAGAAAGACCTAATATTTGACGTTATACAAGTTTCAACAAATCTGTTTAAGCAAATACAAGGGCTATATTGTTTTTCTAGAAACCTATGTTTTGTTTGGTTTATTGGATTAAGATTGTGTTATGATTAAATATTTGTCTACAGTTATGACATTAATAAAACATTGTAGATCGCCTACATACCATAATCCATAACATCACGCCTTTTTATCCCCGAAGTGTTAGGCTGAGGTGTGCATTTCGGCACTTAATGCCACTGTACAATGTAAAACCCACTTTTCACTATTTATGTTATGAGTACCATGTAATAGGGGGTGAGCCTATTACCATATACCGAACACAATGCGATACTCCATGCTACTACTAAGAATTTTTTAATAACCTAGTAATAATTTACCGACCCGGGAATCGAAGCCGAGACCCCTTGTCCGGCAGTCGCACTTACGACTTCTCGGCCAACAAGGCAGCGTATAAAAATGAACCTACTGAAATTCAATGTTCTTTAATTTCTTCTTCTTATTCTTTCTTTTTATTGAAAACTAGTTATATAGATGTTCAATACACTGTATGTTATATCATCCTGAACTCCTAATTAGTTATTAGTTCCTAATTTAATTATATATAGAGGTATACCTACATACGTAACTTATATAATATACGTGTAATGTAACACACGTAAGTATTATCATATGCGACGTAATTAACGGTTTAACGACTGGTAGATTTCGAACTAAGTAAGCAAAGAATGACGTCAACAGTACCTATGTACAAACTGTATATATGAATACGTACGTAGTTGTTTAAACATTGTGACGTGAAGAAAACGTCATGAGGGAAATTTCATGTTGAAGTGTGAAAAATGTTTTGTTTGATACGTTATGTACCTAATTTTGATTATATAATTGAAAGTAAGAAGAGAGCTATTTATTGGTCATTTACCATTATTAGGCACGATTATTCCAACGCCAGACAAATTTTAATTAAGGAAATAACTGTTAATATTTAAAAATTCTACCATACTAAAAACTCTCAAATGTCATAATTTTATTGTACACTAGCTGGCCCGGCAAACTTCGTACTGCCTAAACATTTTTTTTCACTTTTTAAACCTTCCCTGGATGGATGTAGGGGTTCGCGCGCGCCTCAAAGAGCCATTAGACCACCACGGATAGGGCCCAGTAGGGCTGATGCCGATACAGAGCCGCGGAGGACTTAACGGATTGCCGGGGCTCCGGCTCGAAGTGCAGTAGTAGGAATGGAGTGGTTTCAGTCAGTAAGAGCCTGACACTCCCTTTTGCCTTATCCAAGGCGGGAGAAGTCATTGGATGATTTTCCGCCCTCAATAAAAAGGAAATGGATGCAGGTCGCTTAAGTTGCTCTCTATCATCTTTGGCGAATTTCTCTCATCGTGGTTTTTTAGACAAGCCAATAAAATATTGTACCTACCTTAATGAATTGTGAAGGGCATCTACTCATCAATTTATTTACCTTCCTGCCTTAAGAAACAGCACAAACATAAAAAAAACCACGTGAATTGAAGTGCTCCGTATTTGGAAGCACCTAAAATACTAATAAATCCTCCTTATTTCTCAAAAGGAACTTCAAAATATATTCCCAAGGGCTCTCGACGAATTCAAATTACCTTTATGGGTTATTGAACCATTAAATGTTGTATTGACTTCAATATAATCCTACTTTAATTCCCGCAATACATTTCTGAGAGACTCTCAGGATCGGTTCTTGGAATATTATTAAGTTATTTCGTATTTCCTTTACTTATCATTAATATTTTGTATATAGCTAAACAAAACCACTTTATCACGGCCTCGCTTCGTATGATCTTTCAGAACAAATGAAGGTCAGTGTATACTGGTTATTCATAACTTGATGTGAAACCATGACTATCTAATAAGTAATAGGGCATAATTTATCAAAATCACGTATGCCATTATATACCTTATTATGTACACGTAGGTATGATAATAGCGTGAGTCGTTACGGCAAATAGATCGCGTGAGACCTGTCTCAATATTGTTTGAGCTGGTTTTTCTGACGTAGGCGTATGTTTGTTTTGATTAACTTTTTAAATTATGTTGAATATCATAAAGATTTGTTTGACTAGGAATATTTTACAACTCCTTAGAGGGAACAACCTACTTTGAACTTTACTGACATTCAACTAAGATTGTTAAAAACATGCGTCTAAAAAGATAACATGATAGCTATATATTAGACAACTAGACTAACGTTGATTTTCACCAGGCACCCCCAAACCATCTCTTAACTAAGAGTTACCTTAGTTAAGGTTCAGGTAGGTAAAACTTCACCCCTTAAAAAAACAATGCAGTTTTCGATAATTTAAACACCAATGACTTTTAATTCAATCCTTAATTAATAATGCTGTCGCGAAGATGGCGTTCATTTGCAATTTTAGTGCTTTGCCTTCTAAGATAATAAAGTTGGTCATTCTGTTAAATATTTATCAGTCAATTATAATACTTAGATAAACGATGTGCCTGGGTGACCTTGGTACAGTTAGGTATAAGATGTTCAGGTTCATTTTATGGACGTAATCTTTGCCGGGTCGGGCAAAATATTACTGGGTTATTTTTTTAAATCTCAGTAGTAGCACGGAGTCTGGAATTATGCCCAGTATATGGCAATTGGATCGCCCCCTATTACACGGGATACATAACATAAATAGTGAAAAGTGGGTGTTACATTGGCACTGCACGTACAGTGTGGCATGTACCTCTACAGTGGCATTAAATGACGAAATGCACCTTTACCTACCTCTTAGGGGATAAAAAGGCGTAATGTTATGTTATGGAATCTTTGCCTTGTCACTGAGACTAAGTTATTGGCCAAAAGTAATTGTTACATGCTCCTTGGTTTCAGCATTTTGCGGAATGAAAATTATAACTATAGATATAAAAATTATTTTATCAACTACGTTTAACAAAAGAATCTTCATCAACCCCCTCCTTCTTTGAAGTCAGTTAAATTATATATTATCTAAAACCTTCTCCTATGTTTACACTTAAAATCGCATCATAATCGGTTCGGCCAATCACGAGGTAATCGCGCCCAAATATACATACATACAGGTTGAACTGTGAACCTCCTGTTTTGAAGTCGGTTAGTAAATGAATTGTTTTTAATATTCCTGTGGTTTATCATTCATTCATTCATAACATCACGCCTTTTATCCCCGAAGGGGTAGGCAGAGGTGCACACAGAAGTAACACCCACTTTTCACTATTTATGTTATGAGTCCCATGTAATAGGGGGTGAGCCTATTGCCATATACCGGGCACAATTCCAGACTCCGTGCTACTACTGAGTTTATTTTTTTTTAAAACCCAGTAATACTTTGCCCGACCCGGGAATCGAACCCGAGACCCCTTGCCCGGCAGTCGCACTCGCGACCACTCGGCCAACGAGGCAGTGGTTTATCATACTATGTGAAATATGTAACGCTGTTACCAAGCCTTTTAACTTAATTTATTTATATTCCTAACTTAAGTATTTAAGACTTAACTTAAGTATTCTAGTATTAATGTATCGTGTTCGACAACCGATTTTTAATCAAATATTAAGTAAAATTTTGCCAATCCCCCTGAGAAAACACGTCACTTTATATATTATCCCATATATCTCCAATTTTACTTCAAAAACCGCTTCACACACGTACTATGTACACATAAACAAACTATGTTTGTCGTCTATTAACGGAAACAGACTGTTAGCGCTCACGTGAGAACAGTAACCGTAGTACATACGACTAGACATCAAGCTTCACTGAAATACTTTATTATGACCTCGCTTTGCATGGTCTTTCCCCACATTTAAAGCTCAGTTTATACTGGTCTTGTATAGTTTGATGTTTTGCCGTAGTACTATTTACTAACAGAAAAGATTCCATACAAGGTCACACGACTGTACCTACGCATTGTTTCACAGCATATGCAGGTAGATTGCAGTCATATGTCATATTTATATGATGAGTGCAGTATATGCTTCCTACTTCTGGAATATTATGATCCTGGTTCAACATCATGGCCATGTATGATGGTTACTGAAATATATATGTTGTTGTTTATTATTGGTGGATTGTGTTGTGACATTGATGTTGGTTTGGCGCTGTTAAATAAGAGCTGATAAGTAATTTTAGGGGCTAATGGTTAAGAGCTCTTTAGTTTAATTTGTGAGCTCTTTTTATTTTTTATGAACTGTGATTAAAGTTGTATCTTCATAATATGGCTAATGTGTTTTGTATTAAGAAAGGTAGTTTAACAAAACGCAATACTGTTTTTAGCCTTTAGACTTTAAATAAAAACGTAACGTCTAAAGAAAGTAGATTACTATGTCTACATTGATAGTATTAAAATGTATATCGACTATTTACATAATATATATTTATCCCAGACGTAATTTTGCGATATGTGACGTAATTTTATCAAACACGCGTTGAAATATATTTAGGAATATTATTCCATATACGTTCATGTTATGAATGATTGATTAGCGTTATCTAAAAGTTTTAGACTAAGATCAAGTGCTTACCTGTTTACAGATAGGTTCGAATGAAAGGCACTGACTTATAATATTTATAACTTATGACGTTGATGGATTGATGTAAAATCAATGATAGGATTTAGGGCGTTCATTTGTCATTTGTCGGTCATTTGTTGGTTTATATTAGGATATCGAGTTAAAATAGATAATATATTGTATTACATATGTATTCGATATATCGAGCTTGTTATTATTGTAAGTATGTAATTCAATTTCGTGTAGTTTTAGGCAGCCTTCGAAGGTAAGAAGGTAAGAGGTAAGAAGTCTTCGAAGGAATTATGAAATTTGGTCTCTATCTCTATAGTTTAATATTTACTTCGTATTTAATCGTATTTTTTCAGTGTATTTTTATATGAAAATGGTTAATAGGTTGGACTTTAAAATAGGATTATGTTTTTAAATTAATTAGTTTAGCAATGTATACTTACAGATAAGGTTCATTCTCGTCACTAGCTGTTAATTAATCATTCTTCTTATCAAAATCAGCATCAGTGATACTAAAAATAAAGTTTAAAACCTATATATACCTCTATAGTAAAGAAAGTTTTAACTTAAAATGGTGTTTTATTTCGATGTTTTTGATTAGAATAAGGTTCGTATATACCTCTAGAACGTTTTACTATTCAAACTGCTTTAAAAAGTGAATTGATTCTTTTTTGTTTTAGTACTAACATAATCAAAAAAATGATGTGTGGTACCGAAATCGTATGTCTTTCTGTGATAGGTACAAAATACGGTTTCGTTTATAAAATATTTATTTATTCAATTCAAAGTAAATGTTTAATTAAGAGTCTTCGTCTGTTTGTTCGTTAATACACAAAGCTGACAGAAAATGTAGAACGAATAAGGGTGCATATTTTAATAGCAGACAGTACCAATGATTTTGGCAAAACAGATGGCTATTAATTTTAACTTTTTGGTACGTTTTCTCATTAAAACAACCATATCTGTTAAAAATATGTTCTATCTATAGCGTGTATTATGCATGTGGCTGTCTACAAGGACAATAAAATACCTATATATATAATCCTGTCGCAAATACATGATATGCACACGTTAATTCATTCTCTCGGTGACAGCGGACACGGCGATGTAAATTATACGAACACAATACATTGCCGGTTCAAAATGACAATGGAATCAGAAACTACAAACCGAAGCAACCATGTCAAGGCATTTCCCTATTAAAGTTTTGACACGGACTAGACACGAATGGCCGATAAATTGACCTGAATAAAACTGGATGTCATATTGAAATGGATAACAGAAAAATATTTTTATATCGTTGTTTATTATTAGATTGAAATAGCATATGTAATACAAGATTATTATACAAAATACAAGATTATTAGATATTAAGTGAGGCCTACAACGCAATTGTGACGCCTCTGGTGTTGCGGGTGTCCATGCAAAAAGAAGCATGCTGACTTTATGGTATTTACTTAGCACCTACCAACAATTTATCCCATACAAAAATATATAAAATCAAATATATTCGTATGTAAAAAGTACGTTATATTTTACCATCGCTAAATATTTATGTTGGTATAATTTTGAAATAACAAAAACCTATAACGATACTTTGTGACTCTGCTTATTGTATTGTTCAGATATATTGACACAGATATATTAAATAAGAGAATCATGTACCTATGTAAACCTCGTAAGTCGATGGTCTTCTTTGATGTCACAAAACCGGGAATATCCAAATTTATTTATATATTTAAGTAGGTATACCTACATATAAGATAATCCTGTCAACTGATCAATATTTATCAATGATTCATTGATTCAGATTTTGTGGTCTGTAAAAACCAGATCATTGCTGTCGGACGGTGCTAGATAACATGACAAAATAACAAATAAAAAATTACGTTAGATGTAATACCTACTTGGGTATGTACTTGTATCCACTTAGGTAGCAGGTTCACAGAGTTTTGAGTTGTTAAAAAAGAAAATTATATTCAGAAATAAGAATTTAGACTCTGTGCACTTACTGATAAGTTCTAAATTGAAAATTATATTACCAATTTCCTTTACCTTGATCTAACACAAGACTTTTTGCTCGACAGGTAAAAAGCAAACATGAAGATATTACTATAAATGCGAAAATGTGTGTGTATGTTTGTTACTTGATCATGTTAAAATGGGTAAAAGGATCGTGGTGAAATTTGTAATAGGGATAGATTATGGTCTGGAATAACACATAGGCTACTTTTTACCACATCCATGATTCATTCATTCATCAACAGCCTATAAATGCCCACTGCTGAGCAAAGCCTCTTCCTACACGGAGAAGGTTTGAGCATTAATCACCACGCTTGCTCAATGCGGGTTGGTGATTATAAACTTATAATTAAAAATTATAAGCCCAGGTTTCCTCACGATGTTTTCCTTCACCGTTTGTCAGTGGTATCTGAATAATGTTAGAAAGTACATATATAACTCGGAAAAAGTCACATTGGTACTTGCCGTTGGTAGGTTTTGAACTCGCACCCTCATGCATGAGAAGCGGGCGTCTTAAACCTCCGGGCAACCACGACATTACCACGACTTTTTACCCCATGGGAACTCATACGAAGACGCGGGCAGAAGCTAGTTAAAAAAATCCACCTATAATATTAACCACTAGTTGCTTACACGCGGTTGCACCCGTTCTGCTCGGCTCCTATTGTTCGTAGCGTAATGTTTTTTTGTTTTGTTTTTTTATGACCTTTCTCGATAAATGGACTATCCAACACAAAAAGAATGATTGAAATTGGACTGGTAGTTCCGTAGATTAACGCGTTCAAACAAACAAACTCTTCAGCTTTATATGTATAGTAGTATTAGATTACATAAACTTAGCAACACTTCAAAAGATTCAGGTATTTCAGTCGCAAAACACCATCTGTAACACCTCACGTATCATCCATAAATAATTACGTATTTCATGACAGTCGAGTTATGACAATTTACAAGTTAACATAGCTACGCATCAAGCTAGTAAGTAACCAGCTTATCATGATCTCGCTTCGTATGATCTTTACGGATATTCAACAGTCAGTTTATACTGGTTCGGTATATCTCGATGTGTAGTTGTGAACTAGTAAACTGTTCTATACACAATCGTGTTGTAAGACGAGGTAATAAGTTGTCTATGTACTTAGATTTCGATTGACTTTGTTTGTTTATTGGTTTATAAACCTACAACCAAGTTATTTAGGTCGCAGGAAAGGAAATTAAGATGAATTGAGACTGTTACTGTTACTATATTAAATTGTATGATTTAAAAAAAATCGCAGTAGTACCACGGAGTGTGGAATTGTGCCTCGCTTATGGCAATAGGCTCACCCTCTTACATGGGACTCATAACATAAATAGTGAAAATTGGGTGTTGCATTGTACAGTGGCATTAAGTGTCGTAATGTGCACCTCTATGTCGATAAAAGGCATGATGTTATGTATGATTTTTAACGAAGCCATATCTTTTGAAATCTTTGGTAGGATCAGTAGGTAATCAATATATGGTTACAGCATATTTTATACTGAATGAATCCTTTTGTTTATCAGCTAATAATTTGGCTGACATGATTGTGGTTTGGTTCTCATTCGTCTTGTAGTTTTAGGTAAGGGTTGTCTGTTAGTCAATCAGTCGCTAGCACCAGATAATGGTATATTTATTGATTGTACAAGTAACTAGACAAATGTATGCCATTAAAAGTGGCATTGGTTAGGTACGAATAGTCGTTGATCCTGTATCTGATTTTATTCCTCTCGTATTGAGTTGTCATCTCATTGTATCATGAGAGGGAGTAGTGAGAACCAGTATTATTACCAACCACCAGTATTAAGAGATCCAGTACCTACGTGTATGTTTTTTGCGTAGTAACTATCTACGTGGCTGTAACTCAATGTTTGCTCATCGTGAAATATTATTTTGTAACTTACACACGACATCGTCGTTTCGTGACCAAGTCTCGAGATTTAAAGGAGAACCTTTATCTTAACTGATACAGCATGTACTCATGATTCACAATTTAAGATAAAATATAATAATGCGCAATAAAGAATAAACATTTTCGAACGTACCTAATTGCATCAGCTGTGTTTTTTCAAGTTCAACGCAGAACGTAGAACAGTTATTGGTAGCCAATCAATAATTGTGCGTGTTCCAACCTCATTTTCAAATAAAAACTTATAAAAACAAACTACATTACTACATTAATATGGTAAACCGAACCATGGTAAAGTCAAAGCAGTAATATGGGGCACTGACGTCAAAGTTTTTGCATTAAGAACTTTAGTAGGTCTCGGTCTCGGCGTTTGTGTTTATGCGGAAATGAAACTTGTGTTTACAAGCAAAAGGACCAATTTCCCATGAGGATGGTGCAGTAGTGACGTAAGAAGTACTGTGAAATTAACCCTGCACCGCATGCATTGTATCAGATGTGACGCAAATTGTTCGATAAACATTCGCGTTTAAGGCATAATGAATTTCTTTACATACTTCGAAAAACAACACCTTTATTATTCGCTGAGTTATGATGTGTATTCTCTTTTACGTAAGGTCTAAAATCGTATATCAAGCAATCTCATTTAAATACACCCTTAAAATCACTCCTACAGCTCAAGAAATAAGAACGTCACTAGAACCATGTCACCGCTGATATATGGCACAACTTGGAAGCGCTGCGAGCGATGTACAGGACGTTTTAAAATGAACAAATTCCTGTGTAATATTCACCGAGTTACGTCGGATAATTTATTTGGAAACTCCAGAAGTTTGAGGGAGATTCTCAGCCACCCACAGTTTCGAGGGGGAAGGCTGGATTATGGTGATTAGGCTTAATGGTTTTACTTTATTGATTAACTGGTTTCACGTCATCGTTCTGTAATAATCTTGGATCAATATAACCATAATTTTATTTGCCTAATTACATATTTAAGATACAGTAAAGAGGTCATAACCTATCATTAACTACAGGCCATTTTTATTTGTTTTCTTTTTTTAAATAAACTTTGCTTTTAGACTCAAATTGTAGGTTATGAATATCAAATTACGCCCACAATAAATAACCCTCAATTGTTTCTGATTTTGACGCAAACCGATATCAAAGTCCTAGTTTTAAATATTATAACTAGATTAAATTGTGTATTCAGTTAGAAATGTCTAGAAACAGCCACAGACTGAAATATCACTTTGTTTAATTAAGTATCTGGTCTGACTATTAATAATATCGTTGTCAATTTAGGCTCGCCTGAAATAAATTAAGTCATCGATGACATTTCTACGTTTATTGACTTAGACATTAATTTTGTACAGTTTAATTAACTGATTGGGCAAGTTGGGAAGGATTAAGAGTTATTACTTCGAGTTAAGATTTACGTTTGTTTGTAACTTAGCTCTGGTTTATTAAAATCATGCTGTAGATAGAAATTTTGTTCTACTTAAAAAAGTGGTCGACAAAATTCGAATAAATATTTCTTTCATCCCACTTCCTAAGGACAGTGAGCAGAAGTAAATATGCCAAGGAATTAATAATTCTAATTAATATTATAAAACTGTTTTTGCTACAAAATATTATTTATCTTTTTACTAAAAACAAGGTAAAGTCATTCAAATACTGTGTTTCAAGGTAAAGTACAGTAATAATCTCTTTTTATAGCCCAAGCTAGTATTATCGAGATGTTTGTTTTTTAATCTGCAATAACAACAGTAAAGTACGAAGAAGAAGAAAATTACCCTGAATTCCTTATTATTCTTCTACTCAAAATGAAAACAAAAGCATCACATACAATGATATACAAAGTAGAGTTGTTCTAACAAACAAAACACAGTAGCTTTACGAAATGTTCTAAATATGTAATCCAAGGAAACCTCTAAAGAATAGAGAAAAAATATCTTCACTAAATTGCGTCCCTAAGCCACACATCTAATGTGAAATTCATTAGTACAACCCATTCCGAACGGAACGGTCCAGACCCAAAATAGAATATATTCCAGTTTTGACATATTGTCGTAAAACATGAAAACATTTCGACGCAAGATATATTCGGGATAAAAGCATCCACCGTCCATCTATAATGATTAATGAGGCCATCCATCCCATATAGACCCCCAGAATGAAAAGAAAAACTTGATTGATGAACAGCTGAGGGTTACTGGGGTAATATTTTCCACTATTTCCTCGTACACCAAATGTGGGTATGTCGGTTTTTGGGTTATTGGGCTTGGGAGATTTGTGCGTTCAATAAGATGGTGTAATAATGGCTGATAGGGGAGATAAAGCGTAGTCGAAGGTTCTGGAAATAGACCTATAGAGGTAGAATATAGCAATACAGATTCTATGAATGGTATCATGAGTAGTCAGTATTTATTAGGTATTGTATCTCCTAGGTTAAGACGCCCGCTTCATCGAGCCCGTAGGTACCCTCATGCATGAGCATGAGGGTACCTACGGGCTCGAAACCTACCAACGGCAAGTACCAATGTGACTTTTTCCGAGTTATATGTGCTTTCTGAGATTATTTAGACACCACTGACAAACGGTGAAGGAAAACATCGTGAGGAAACCTTAACATATAATTTCGAATTATAAGTTTAAAAATCGTCAACCCGCAACGAGCGAGCGTGATCATTAATGCTCAAACTTTCGCCGTGTGAGAAGAGGCTTTGCTCAGCTGTGGGGACTTATAGGCTGTTGAGGTCTATCTTCTATCTCATACATGTAGCCTTCTGGATTGACTTGCCATAACTATTAGCTTATTGCAAACTGTTAAGGTTCAAAATCTACGAAAGAACTATCGGAGTATCTTGATGCTGTCGAATACAATGACACATACCATATTAAAACAGTGTACCTTAGAATACAGGCGAGCAAAATAAACAGGCCGCCCTATTACTTACCCCCAAAAGTTCTGGATTATTTAAAATCACCCAATACTTTCGTGACCGCAGGAGCCGAAAGGCCTTGAAACGCCAGAGAAATTTAAATTATGAATGCGACGCAGGAACGCATTATTGCTATGGAATAACATACCTATGTTTCTGTGAGAATTTCTTATAAAAGGGAGTTACATTGTACAGTGGCATTAACTGGCGTAATGTGCACTCAGTCTGCCTACCCGTTATGGGACAATGCGTGATGTTATATTATGTTCATGAAAAATTCAATAAAAATTGTCCCGATTGTGACTTCTAATTACTCGACCAAGGGCACAAACCAGCTTAGTAAACACAACACCACAATCCATGTTACAATTTAAGAATTTCGAAATGCAAAAACGTTTAACTAAATAACTAAACAATCTGAGATGTATGCAAAACACAATAAGGTCTAAATCTTAACAATAGTGTTGTTCATTACAGTCTTCTGTGTTGACACGAAAACATCTGTGTAATGCAACATCCTTTAGTTTAAACATTACTTCCAATTTGAAGTTTTTTTTTGTACTAGACAGTGTTACTTGAGAACGTAATATGTATTAAGTATAATGGTGTCATATTCTTTTTCTTTTTGAGCGATTGGTATAATAAATACTATCCAGTATCCATTCTTCAAGAAGTTTTAAGTTTTTTAGCCGACTTCAAAACAATGGACATTCTCTATTAGTCCTGCTTTGTTGACGTTCTAAAGTGCCTTTCTGGTCTAATTGAAATAAATGATTTTTACTTTGACTTTGAGGTTGATTTTGACGTTGACTTTGACGTTGTCTTTGACGTTGACTTTGTCTATGACTTTGTCTTTGACTTTGTTTTGACTTTGACTTTGACGTTGAGTTTGACTTTGTATGATTGTGCACAATCATCTTGCGATTGGCTGAACTGATTATGACGGGGTTTTCAGAAAAATGTTTGGTACACTTAAAAAGAGGGAGATGAAGTCTTTTTTTTTAAACTTAGTCTATAAAATAATTATTTTTCTTTGTGGATTTGGCTGCCTCGGTGATCAATATTTATAAGCTAGTCATCAGTATGAGGGTGAATCTAGAAAAGTATTGTTGAAGTGGCCTTAAGTGCGACTAATGAGTTCAAAGTGAGTATTAATCAGTTCCCCAAATAATAGTAGTAATAATATAGCCTCAAAAAGTGCACGAAGTTTGGAAACTAGCTCGTCTGTATACTTAATATTTTAGAATCAAGTTTTCACGACAGCTGAAGAGGTATTATTTAAGAGTACCTAACCTACCTACTGGACAGATAAGGCAATCGGATAAACTTTATGTGGATTACTCAGATATAGGAAAAACAGCTCTAGGTACTACCTTCAAGGTTTATTTCAGGAAAAACAACAATAAAGGTATATCTATACTAAAGCCTACTCGTTATACAGTATTGGACGATCAATTAATACAAAGAGCTAATCAGAACGATTTATATGAAGTGTATAGTCATGTAATTGCAGACATGACAATGAATAATACAACTTTTTATCTTGTATAAAACATTAATAAGTTCGTATATTATATTGTAGGTATGAGCTTTGAAGTGTATTATTGTACTATAGTGTACCATTACGACTTTAGTTTTCTACAGAGCGGAGACACTCCGGGCGTCGGGGACCGCGAGACGATCTCCGGCCTCCGTAAGCACGGGCCTACAGACAGCGAGCATGGATAGTTCGCCGCTTGATCAGAACCAGAACCGAGAGTAAAGGGCATCGCGTTCCACGCCCGCTTCAAAGAGTCATCCGACCACCATAGATCAGGTCCAATACGGCTGATGCCGATATCCGGAGCCGCGAAGGAATTAAAGGATTATCGGCGCTCCGATTCAAAGTGCAGGAGTAGGATCGGGGTGGTTTTTAGTCAATAAGAATCTGATACTCGCTCTCGCATCATCCGGGCGGGAGAAGTCATTGGATGATTTCCCCCCCTCAAAAAGATAGAGGTGTTGGTAAGTACTTAGAATGAGCATTATTTATGCTTATAGTCTTATTATAGAGCCTACCTAATAGGATTAAAGCACTGCAGAAGTAATTAGTACCAGTGTTTATGAAATCGATGATCTATATTATAAACTTCAAGGTTCATTTTGATTTAACCGAAGATCGATCTTGTATTATTCAACTAACGATCCAGATCAAGTTGCTATACTTAGTTATTATTCTTTATATCAGGACGAATACAAACATTTGCGGTAGCAGTATCCATTACCTAGAAACAAGGTACCTAACAAAGGATTAAATATAATTAAATCAGATTAAACTCAACCCTAGGGAACTGATTAATTAAAATAGATACGACCTGAACCCCTGCTGATCCCCAAAGGGTAGAAGAGGAACATGGTTCAATCTATACTACCCGGAAATGACGGCTTCAGTGTTTCCTGAAGCATGAAGGGGATTAAGCATCGACCACCCATCCAACTAATGGCCGGATTAGGTGACAGCTTAACCGCAGATTTTGTATGGTCGGGTGTATTATATAATACTATCTGTTCTAATAAACTTCATATCAACGCTATGTAGCTTGTGTCAAATGCATAGAAATTAACTTTTTGAATTGAAAATCTGACTTATGTATCTGTGTTGCACTCAAAACTATGTTCTTACTTCAGAAAAATAATTTCTTTGATTCTGCCTGTACTTTATAATAAAATAAGCAATGATTAGATCAAAGTATAACTGAGTTTAAAAAAAAATCGCAGTAGTAGCACGGAGTCTGTAATTGTGCCTGGTATATGGCAATAGGCTTAGGGGGTAAGCCTGTCGTCGTCGGGTTCCGTTCCCTCCCCGTGCTCGTCCTCGGGGACTTCAATGCCAAAAACTTGGCTTGGGGTTCCCGGTTCACCGACGTCCGGGGTAGGATGGTGGAAGACTGGGCCCTTGAGACGGGCCTAGTCGTCCTGAACCGGGGTTCTGTCCCCACGTGCGTGCGGATGCAGGGCGAGTCGGTGGTGGACATCTCGTTCGCCAGCCCTGCTCTGTCACCGCGTATTGTTGACTGGCGCGTCATGGAGGAGGTGGAGACGTACTCCGACCACCGGTATATCCGGTTCGACGTCTCCGCCGAGTCCGCAGACCCGCCGGTCAGACAGGCCCCATGTGGCCCGCGTTGGGCGCTGAAACAGCTGGACCGGGAGCTGCTCCTGGAAGCCGCCATCGTGCAGGCCTGGGTGATACCACCGGTCAGGCCTGCCGACATAGACGATGAGGCCAAGTGGCTCCAGGACGCCATGTCCAGGATCTGTGACGTGGCGATGCCCCGGATCCGGTCGAGGCAACAAAAGCGCCAGGTGTACTGGTGGTCGCAAGAGCTAGCAGCTCTACGCAAGGCGTGCACTGCTGCGCGACGCCAGTACACTAGGCACCGCAGGCGCCGCATCCGTCCTCCTAATGCGGAGGCGAGAGAGGCGGAGTTGTACGAGGGATACAGGGCGGCCAAGGCCCTCCTCAAGGTGGAGATATTGCGGGCCAAGGAGGAGGCCCGCCGAGAGATGCTGGGGACTCTGGACAGAGATCCGTGGGGACGCCCGTACCGGATGGTACGCGACAAGCTCCGCGCTTGGGCTCCCCCGCTCACCCAGAGTCTCCGGCAAGAAGTCTTGGAGGAGGTGATTGGCACCCTGTTCCCTCGACTGTGGAGGGGGTTCACCCCTCCGTATATGACTCCGCCCCCTGCGGTGCCCGACGCGGGCTACAGCGACGACGACGACGACATCGTCCCAGAGGTGACCGAGGCAGAACTGAGAGCGGCGGTGCGCCGGATGGGCGCCAAGAACACCGCCCCAGGACCCGACGGCCTGCATGGCAAGGCATGGGTCCTGGCCTCAGAGGCTCTCGGGCCTCGATTGATTGGTCTCTACAGCGCATGTCTGGAGAGAGGCCAGTTCCCGCTTCTCTGGAAAGCGGGAAAACTGGTCCTCGTGCGGAAGACGGGGCGCCCTGCGGATTCTCCGTCCGCGTACCGGCCCATAGTGTGGTGACGAGGTGGGGAAAGTCTTCGAAAGAATCATTTCGAACCGCCTCGTCGCGCACCTGACGGACATTAGGCCGGACCTGTCGGACGGCCAGTTCGGCTTCCGCAGAGGGCGTTCCACGGTGGACGCCATCATGCGCGTTAGAGACCTCACGACGGGGACTGCAGTGTCCAGGGGTAAGGTCGTAGTGGCGGTGTCTCTGGACATCGCCAACGCCTTCAACTCCCTGCCCTGGAGCTGCATCTTGGAGGCACTCCGATATCATCGGGTGCCTACCTACCTCCGTCGTGTAATCGAGGCTTACCTGACGGACAGGTCCGTCAGCTACCCCGGTCACCGGGGCGAGTGGAACCGGCGAGAGATGTCACGCGGTGTTCCACAGGGTTCGGTTCTGGGGCCGCTCCTGTGGAACATCGGCTATGACTGGGTGCTGCGCACCGACCTCCCGAACGGCGTTAGCACAATATGCTACGCCGACGACACGCTGGTGCTAGCGCACGGGAGGTCGCACCAGGCGGCGGCCGACTTAATGGCGACAGCGGTTGCGACAGTCGTTGAAAGAATCCGGCAGTTGGGACTCGAGGTGGCGCTCCACAAGTCCGAAGCCATGTGTTTTCATGGCCGCGGGAACGCGCCACCTCCGGGTGGGTCCCAAATAACGGCGGGAGGAGTTACCATCGACGTCGAGACGACGATGAAGTACCTAGGACTCGTCCTCGACAGTCGGTGGAACTTCATAGAACACTTCCGACGTTTGGCCCCAAAGTTGGAGAGGACGGGGGCTGCGTTTAAACGCATCCTCCCCAACCTCGGGGGCCAAACGCCTCCTGCCGGAGGTTATACGCCGGGGTCGTGCGGTCCATGGCCCTCTACGGCGCCCCTGTTTGGGCGCCAAACCTGTTGCGGCGTCCCGCTCGGACGCTGCTCATGGCACAGAGGGTCATGGCGATCCGAATGATCCGCGGATACCGCACGATCTCTGGGGAGTCGGCGAACCTCCTTGCCGGATTACCGCCGTGGGATCTGGAGGCGAAGGTGCTCGCGCGCGTGTACGGCATGCGCGCGGAGGCACGTCGCCGGGGCGAAACCCCGCTGCCGCGCCAAATAGGTGCGTGGCGGGATGAGCTCCGGCGCGATCTCATGGCGGAATGGCAGCAACGACTGTCGCAACCGAGGGCTGGGCTCGCTGCCATCGCAGCGGTAAGTCCCCTCTTTGAGGAGTGGCTTGAGAGACGCTACGGCGTCCTCACCTACCGCCTGACGCAGGTCCTCACCGGACATGGAAGTTTCGGGAGGTACCTGTGTCTGATGGGGCGGGAGGAAACGCCCGGGTGTCATCACTGCGAGGACCGCCCTGAGGACACGGTGGAACACACGGTGGGAGAATGCCCTTCGTGGGCTGAGCACCGCCGTGTCCTCAGGGAAGTGATCGGCGATGGCGACCTCTCGCGTCCGGGCCTAGTGCAGGCCATGATGCGGAGCGAGGGGGACTGGGATGCCGTCTCCTCCTTTTGCGAAGCAGTGATGCTAGCTAAGGAGGAGGCGGGACGCGTGAGGCAGCGAAGCGCTGCCTCCTCGCAACCCAGCCATCGCGAAGGACACACCGGGCGTCGGGGATCGCGAGACGATCTCCGGCCACCGTAAGCGCGGGCCTGCGGACGGCGAGCATGGGTGGCTCCCCGTCCGACCAGAAACAGACCCGAGCGTACGGCGCGTCGCGTTCCGCGCGCGCCTCAAAGAGCCATCAGACCACCACAGATGGGGCCCAATACGGCCGATGCCGATTCGGAGTCGCGGAGAACCTAACGGGTAACCGGGGCTCCGGCTCGACGTGCAGGAGAAGGAACGGGGTGGTTTTTAGTCAGTAAGAGTCTGACACTCCCTCCCGCCTCTCCCAGGCGGGGGCAGTCATTCGATGATTTTCCCCCCTTAAAAAAAAAAAAAAAAAAAGGGGGTAAGCCTATTACATGGGACTCATAACATAAATAGTGAAAAGTGGGTGTTACACTGTACAGTCGCATTAAGCGCCGTAATGTGCACCTCTGCCTAACCCTTCAGGGATAAGATAAGATTAGAAAAAATACATTTTAGAAATTAATGTATTTTTGTATTTGTAATGTTCTTGATATCATTGTAATTCTAGTTATTTCGCAATAAAGTAAATACTTTTCTTTCGATGAGAAAATGAAAATAACTTTTGGATACGTCAGACATTATTTGCGTAAATGCTTTATCTTTTATGTAGTCAAAGTCAAAGTCAAAATCATTTATTTCAATTAGGCCAGAATGGCACTTTTGAACGTCAAAATAAAATTAATAATATAAATTAATAATAATAGTAAACATTACTTTAGCTTTAACGGTAGATACGTAGTAGGTAATAGTAATGTGTATCCATTGTAAATATACTATAATATAGTTATATTACTATACTAACTACTTCCGCGCAGTTTCATACGCTTTGCTCAGTTCCTATTGGTCGTAGCGTGATGTTTTATAGCTTATAGCCATCCTCAATAAATGTGCTATCTAACACAAAAAGAATTATTCAGACCAGACTTGTAGTTACGCAGATTAGCGCGTTCAAACAAACAAACAAACAAAAAAAACAAACTCTTCCGCTTTATACCTTATAATAGTATAAGAGTATAAGATTATGGTAATATTACGTCTTTTATTAATTTTACGTGCATTTATCAAATGTTCCTATAGTATGAAGCGCAGGAGAAAGAACGGGGTGGTTTTTAGTCAGTAAGAGTCTGACACTCCCTCCCGCTTAATTAGATGATTTCCCCACCTTAAAAAAATATCCTATAGTTATGTATCCGAGTGATATTGAGTCTCATATAATAAGAGATAAACACGCTGAAATACATCAGGTACTATACCAGCTATACCAGAAATCACTGTTACTACTGAGACTATTCAAAAATTTAAAGAATCTAATATCACTGAGTTCAAATCGAAAATCGAACCCCTCGCTAGACAGTCGTGCTTACCTTACCTATGAGGTAGATAGATAGCAAATAGAACATTACACTGTAAACAAAACGTTGTTTACTATTTCGAAGAAGAACTGCCGTGATGTTTCGAAATGTTACATAATTAAAAACAGTCGTCTAATTACACTCATAATTATTTTCTCAAATACGTTTTCCGGATTTGCATTTTAATTACAAACGTTCAAATCTAGATAAACAAATTAAAACCCAAGGTTACTACGGAAATAGAACAAACATTTTGATTAAAGTTTAAAATGTGAATGTGTTTCTTTTGCTTTTATGCCTAAACTACACTTGTACAGTGGTAATATGTAGTCTATGTATTGCATTTATTTATATATGTGTATATTATATGTCTGCATATTTGGGATAAATATTTATTATATAATTCATTTTAAGTCCCTATACCCTTAGTTATGTATTATCGACTATAACAATCATGTCTTCCCTCTTTAATATTTTATTACCTTAACTACTACTTCATACTTTCTTTTTACAATTTTGCACCTACCGCTTTAACATTCTGCACCACCCAATGGTCGACTGTCAGATAATGCCTACGGCATTAAGTCCGCCAATTTCAGTGTATGTGCAATAAAGTTTAATAAATAAATAAACTTGTGAACTGATTTTGGTGGAATCTGGTACAGAGATAGATAGGACTCTGTAGAGCAGTATTGAGATAAACTGATCGAGAACTATGTTTTTATATTAGACAGAAATGTTCTAATGTCAGGATTTTTTTAATTCTTAGCAGTAGATAGCATTCCATTTTGTAATTATACTGCGATGCATAATTTATTTGATAGTAGAGAAAGATAAGAAGATGACTGAAAAGTGTAAGTCAACTACGTTCGTCCCTTTCATTTATTACTTCGAGAATAATCTCAAAAGAAGTGACGTCCAAAAAAAAATGGTCCTTAGTCCTTACCTAACCTAAAAGCAATTAACTAAAAGCAGTTTAACAATATCCTACTTACTTACTAAAACTGTTTAGAAACCTCACAACGGTTTTATCTGTACTAATGAGTCGGCGAAAATAGGGCTGTGATTAACTACCTCTAGATTAGTGAGATTACACACTTAGATGAATAGAGTATTCACTTGGTAGGCAACCCTATTGAAATGCTTTGAATGTGTTTGTTAATATTGCAACGAAAATTAATGTTCATTTAAATCATGAATATTATTTTCATTTTAAATGAAGTGAATTATTCATTTTAAATGAACACTTTTACATTCATTTATTCTTTATTTTAGTGGACTGTTTGATTATTTTTCGCTAAGATTGACAAAAAATATTGAAATAGAAAGAAACAAATAATATAAAAATTAATAAAAATGGACACTACTACATCTTCATTAAGATTCAGTTTACAACCAATTACAACGAATACACTACAAAATTACACACATAACACAAAGTATCCATAACAACAACAGATGAGCGTTTTACAAACAAAAGTATGAATGACGAAACTTCAATAACGACAAGCTCCACTTCGCTTGACCACACAATGGGAAGCGGCCGTGACATTGACAAGGCTAAACCAGCATTGTATACTGAAGAAGACAATTCAAGCGTACTATAAAAATTCAAACGCCGACGACACGTTACGTCACAAGGTCATGGAAATTATACAACAGTGGTAATTAATTATGGACTGTATGTGATCACAATAAAATGTATAATGCATATAGGACCTTCGTTGCAAAGGTCGAAGTAAGGTCGTCTGATTAGTAGCGTGGTTTTAAATGCAAAGTGCGTTGTGAAGAAATGATTTAGTGTTTCGTTGGTTGCGTGATTCGATTAGATTTCTGGGCTAGGAAAAAACATTGTACAATGGCAAGCAGGCTATGGAAAATTTGCGTGGAATATTTTCTACTTATGCAGGTAATTTTCAGAGATGGACAACATTAAATATGGGGTTAGTAATACGTGTTGGAATTAGTTCCATCTTGTGCCGCATGTCGCTACTGTTCTTACTACCGGGTGACAGCCATTTTTTTCTTCCCTTTTTCTGTTCCCATCGAAAGATTACGCACACATTATTGTAATTGTAAGTTAATAAAGAAACTATATCCATCAATATCAGTGCTTCATTGTGTATGGACCTCCTACAGTACATATTGTCAAAATTGTTCGATGACACAGAAATGGTCTCAATATTTTTTTTTAGTAATATTTCACATTGAAGCCTAAACGTCCGCTTACCCTGCTGTTGTAGAGGCACACATTCTTACTCATACTATGTCTAGCCTACATAATAAGCGTTTATATACGTGTATGTATATTTCTTGTTTTGATATAAGTAAGTTCTAGTTCAGAGGGGAGTCGGGTGGCCCTCTCAGCCTTGCAACTATTTAACTACTTGGCTGGGAATTGTTTCCGATAGCTTGAGGTCTCTTGTTTATTTAGAGAGGCAAATCCCGCATTGTGCTAGTTAAATTACGGCTTTATACATAATATTTTGTATAAGTTCAGTGAAAAAATTCCGTATCATAAAGTAAATGACATTTGATTCATGCGAAATTGAATTGAAAAATGATTACAGTAAAGTACTTTTTTGCTTAAAAATGAACGCACGATTGCATTCTTTTTTCGATTTTTTTTTATTCATACCTAAAAACTGTTAAAGAAAATCATTGATGACGTCACATGCACGTGAGCTGCACAATGTCACAGTATCCATTCATTGACATGATAGGGCTGCCAACTAGCAGTTTGAATGACAGTGTCAGCAATACGATAGTGCTATTCGACGCTCTAGTTAAAATTGTTTAATAAGCATAAAATAAATCTTTGATACATTTTAAAATACAAGACGATCTTGTTTATCTGATGCTTGAGTGGCAAAGTTTTGATAAATGTGTTAAGATAAGAATTTATAAAGATACATCGTCATCTTTCTTTCATGAAAGAAAATCTCTCTGTCATTTTGAAACCATCAACAACATCGTTGCACTATTACATTGAAATCATAAATAACAACACAATTTGAAATAAAATCTTAGAGCACGACATTTGTATAAAAAATTCTAACATTTAAATGGAGTACAATGCAAAAAATATGTCCAACAATTTGAATGTAGAATGTAATTATGTTTATTGGCAACGCTATTATGTACTTGGGACGCACTCATCGTCAACGGTGCGTGGTACATTTTTTATTTTTTTTATTTCTTTTTTTTCTCACGCGCGGTCATAGACTAAGTTTAGTTCACCGGAAAGCCAAGGTACGCTGTTAAGAAAAACTGGCCATTCACTGCACAAGACAAGTAATCATGGCCGAATCTTTGGTATATCGCAAAAAATGACGTTTGATAATTTAGCGTGACATTTTCTAGCATCTTCTAATGTTTTTTTTATAGAATTGCGTTTTAAATGGTAGATGATTTGAGTCTTGATTTTAATTTAAAACAAAATACGTCACAGTTTGTTAGCAATTAGACGTGAATACGATAATTAAAAACTATACTTTTAGATTTCTTTGATTTGTCGATAAAAATAATATGATTATTCATATTATTTTTATTAAACAGATGGTTATTATAATGTACCTATTTGAAATTGATTTATCTTTAATGTCAGCAAGTAATGTAGAAATAATAACATGAAGATAATTTTGCTCATTGTAAACACACTCTATTTAGAATTCAAAGCCTTATTTGGTGCCTAAGTGCATTACGATTTCAAAATAATTTATCAATGTTTAGATATAAAGCGATGGACGTACATTATATGAATATTTAAAATGCTTAGACAATTTGATATACTTAAATATTCTGCTGTCAAGAGACGTGTAATATAATTTTCATACTAGTTGTCTGCCTTGGTTTTACTCGCGTACTATACTCTGATTTGCTCCAATGTTTGTTAATTTTCATTTAACACAAACTTTACTGCAGTAAATTAAAGTACTTAATAAAACAAAAGAGGATTTATCGAATTTGGTGCAGTCGTTCGAAAGTTATGACCGTAAATACAATTCGAAGATTAATTTTTGTTTAAACAGATGACAATAAAATCAAAGTCATATTTTATTAATATTATTACCTACTGTGACTTTCCAAAGTTTATCATGAATTTCGGTTTAAATTATGAATATTATTATTTTGAAGACATCAAAGAACAATACTAGAGTGTGACCTAGATTATAAAAATAACGGAATAATAATTTAAATGGTTTTTGATGAATATATAATATTTAATTTCATGAATAGAAAAAAGTAAATATTCACAAAATTTATTTATAACTACAATTTTTAATATGTAATACCTAAATTAAAATTTATGAACAGCAAGATTACTTCTTTGAAATAAATATTAATTTAAACAATCATTATATTGCAGTACCTTCTAACTAAATGAATTCATATAACACAATCATATTTATTTAAATAAAAATTTATATAGAGGTAGAACACTTACCTAATTATTATTCACCCTGGTAGACGGAGCGTGTATGTGGTTTGTATCTAAAACAAAACAAAAATAAATAAATACCTACGAATTCAATACAACTTTACTTAAATCTATTCACAGCATTTCGAACTGCAGCAAGCGATTGAGAGCTCCGACCGTAGTTTGAAACTATTTGTACAAAACATCGTATAGAAACATGCTTGTTAACCTGTGGATAGATAAGTGGAATTATAATACGTACGATTTCGTTAGGTTAGGTACCTTTGTTAAGTTCGATTTTAATAGGGGACGAGACTATTCAGAAATCGAGAAATATAATAAATTATTGGTATCTATCAAATACTATTAAGCCTAAGGTACTCAATAAGAGAAATTAACAAAAGTACTACTTATAATAATGTTTTTATAATAACTATTGTGAGACATACTAGATTAACTAAAAATCGTGGGTTACCCACGTAAATATAGCTCTAGAAAAGCTACTACATACATGTTAGTTTCGAACCACAGAGGGGTTCTTCCTCATGGGCAGCGTGCGCGGTCTGGTTAAAACTACTACTGTTTTTTTTTGTTAAAAGTACCTACTACTATTTAGTCAGTTCTTATTAGGTAATTAATTAAAAGATAACCAATAAAAAAGTGAAATGCCATTAACATTAAAATATTAATCAGTTAATACATCCTAAGACATAAAACCTCTTTCTAACAATTCCATCCCACACAACATTATAAAGACCACATCACTAATTACAAACTATAAATCAGTTGACAAAAAAAAAAACAATCATTGTCAACCAGTTTTAACGGAAGGAGTGCGGTCGTCCCAATCATTCAATATCCGTGTTATCCTTGTTCCAATCAAACTAGTTTCATCTGAACACAGCTGACAATATTTGAACCCAGGATTTTTATGAGTTCCTTGCACTGCGCACTGGCGTAATACCTAAAAGACCTTGAAACGATATTGCGCTGTACGTATATTCTAGGATTACTAGATTAGGAGAAGATTAATGATATTGATTTAGGTTTTATCTTATAGTACTGAATTTCCTGGTAGGATTTCTATGTTTCCTACATATGGTAGAATGGTATGGTAGGCAGAGGTGCACATTACTGCACTTAATGCCACTGTGGTCTGGAATTGTGCCCGATATATGACAATAGGCTCACCCCCTATTACATGGGACTCATAACATAGATAGAGAAAGGGAGTGTTACATTGTACAGTGGCTTTTAAGTGCCGTAATGTGCACCTCTGCCTACCCCTTCGAGGATAATAGGCGTGATGTTATGTTATGTCATTGTAATGTTACTTGAATTTCATAAATAAATACAGGATTATAGATGTTTTAAATACAATAAAATACAATTATCTCTTTATAATATTGACATTGACAGCACAGCCCTATAGTTATTATCGTCTTGAACAATGTCACAGTCAATCGATGTTTGCGATGGGCCATCTGTCTGTCTGTCTCTACAACTGTTAGCGATTGGGTCTACATCGCAAATCTATTGGAAAACAGACTTCTGGATGGCGATGACGTTACTCGTGTTTGTGTGTTTGTGTGAGCATAGAACACCTGGTCTGTGTCAATATGTAGGTAGAGTTTTGTTTGTGAAAGTAGGTTTTATGTGATAAAGTTGTGTGTTTTCGACTGAAATGGGGTGTCCAGTGTTGTAATGGGATGTTGTCTTTAATGGTGTTGTTGGTTATTTGTACAGGAAGACTATTCTGTTATTAAGCCTACATTCTAGTCGTACCTATAGTGACAGAGAGAGTGATATTGAGATTTTCAAAATCGAACGCTTAACAATCGGTTGCTAGATTCGAAAATCGAACAAGCTACGAACTATGAGAAGTTACTATTATAATATTTAAACAACGAACGCAAAAAAATTCTTTTTAATTCTATTTTATCCTAGTCTAGACTTTTATTAAACAGCCTTCACCGTAATTTAATTAATTACTATGATAGTCTATTTTGTAAAAGCTACTATGTTAGTTCATTTTGTTTTTTCAGGCTCTAATATTACTGAAATTAGAATGTAATTATATAGATATTAGTATTTCAAGATAGAAGGGAAATAAAGTAACTATATTTAAGTTCTAATGTAGTTTTAATGAGTCAAATGGGGTCGCGGTACGTTTATTTTTGTTTCATTTAAAATCAACCTTTCATTGTTAACCTTACATTAAAAAATAATTTAAATAAGACCTTTTTTACTCATAGCCTTTCACGCATGTGTCTTTCACGACTGTCTCTAAACAGAATAATCATAACATTTAATCTGGTTTTAACTTGATTCCAATTGCACACTTCCCTACGCAAGTAACTGGTTGTCGGCGACCAAATCAATACTACTTACTTTTGGTCATAGTGACTAGAGAGTCAGTGTCAACAGAGGTAGGCAGCATGTTTGCGCGTCTTGTTGTAAAACCTGGTGTTCCAACGAAATATAGCCCTCATGATCTTTTATTAATTTATTTAAACTTAGTACAAAGCTGTATACAGGCATTTTCTTCTATAAGTTATTAAAATTTTAAAATAATTAATATTTTCTTTTATTAAACGTTTTGGCACGAATGGGCCGGCTCGACCGGAATGATACCACGGCCTGGCAGAAAACCGACGTGAAGCAACACTTACGTTGAGTTTCGTCCTGTGCGTGAGGTTAAAAAAATATCTTCAATTTCCTATATAATCCCCAAAAGGCCGGTCACGCACTTGTAACGCCTCTGGTGTGCCAGGTGGCCATGGGCGACGCCGATTGCTTACCATCAGGTGATCTGTCAGTTCGTTTAGACCATTAAAAAAATGTTTTTACTTTAAACTTGTGAAATATAATCGAAAGCACTTTGTATGACGGAATATTGTATGGAATTTTGAACATCTGCCAGATTCGAGTGAGAATTCAAGAGTATCTTACAGTTTTGGCATTAAAAATTCGTTGTGACCCGAATAGAAACAAGGGAAAACTTTTCAACTATAATGAAGTGTACTTTATAGACTACCTTGATGGTTGAGGGAATCTTAAGCTCGATTCCCGAGTCATTTAATAGTGCAAAGTATTATTATGTTTTAATTAAAATCGCGGGTTATTTACGTGAATATAGAGGCACTGTGAGTGTGCTGCGCGACATCGCCGCGACCGCGCACGCTGCTCATGAGGAAGAACCCCTCTGTGGTTCGAAACTAGTAGAGCTTTTCTCAGTATATTCACGTGAGTAACCCGCGATTTTTAGTTAATTTAGTATGTCTCACGACAGAACAGACAAAAACATTGTTATGTTTGTTGATAATAATTGTAAAGTTGCTTTTAGTAATGACAATTATGAAGTTATAAATTATTTTGCACTGTAGCCACCTTGCTATACACCACTCTATGCCACACCAATATTATAAATATGAAAGTTTCTTTATTTGAATGTTAGTCCGTGAATCACGCCATAACTACTGAACAGATTTTGATGAAATTTAATATACAGGCAGGGTATGGGCTGACTTAGATGATAGGATAATGTTTATCCCAATCAAATGCTCTAGTAGTATACAGGAATATGGGACAACGCCGCGGGTAAAAGCTAAATACTATGAATTTTCGAAAAACGAATTATAGGCCTGGGAATCCAAACTCAAAAACTAAGATCGACATAAGTTTTCGCGATCATAAGATCAACAAATCATCGTATTATACCTCTAGGATGTTAAATAATCTCAATGTTAAATAGAATTTCTAATAACTATGTCACTATACTTAAACTAGGTGATAGGAACCACACGATTGACCCTAATACCAGCCTCAATGATCAAACCACAAGATAACCTAAATATCACAAGTAATACCAAAGTAAATAATGATCTATTTATACTACGCATTAACCGCGAGATGTAGGCAAAATATTTGCGCAAAAGATAACGTCAGATGGAAACAAACTCAATATTAATAGCCGTAAAGGTCAAATTGGCGTGACAAAGGAAAATTATATGTCGTAGGACTTTTTAAATGGATGGGTACTTTAACTTCCCATTACATGTTTCGAACTGTTTATTAAGAAAAATACTGCTTCTGTGTTGAGCACGTGTTTTTCAAGGGTATTTTTCTTAGAAAATTAATTATATGGCATTACGATATGAGTGACGTTACTCGAAAAAAAATGCGTTTAAAAAACCGACATCACAAACTCAAAAACTGAAAACAAACAGAACGCATGACTCGCCCCTATAAATTTATTCCCTTCGGTTTTCCTAGGATTCAATCATCGGCTCCTGACCTCATGATAATGGGACCCTCTCGGGAGTATAACCTTTCAAACAAAACAAGTATTTCTGAAATCGGTTCACAAATGGTAGGGTTATCGCGGAAAAAACAAAAAAAAAATCAGCCGAACATAGTACCTCCTCTTTTTTTGAAGTCGGTAAAAAGCAAAAAATAACTATTATTAGTACTGATAGCTTAGAAGTCAGCGCTATAACCTGGCAGTCAGGCTTCAAATCACTCAACAAGTTAAGCGACATACATATAAAATTATAATAAGTACCTATTACATAATAACACAAAGTAAACAAAACCGTAAAGGTTACTTGTTTGAGTTCAAAATACATAAAAAGCTAAACCACAATAGATGAAAGTAATATATTTAAATAAATAGCGTAGTTATACAACTTTTATTAGCAGCTGTGACTTATTATCGCACCTATGGCCTACGTAATAAGGATTAATGTCCATCGTCATGCGACGGTATATAAAAGGTGTTCGTTAAAAGTGAGTTTTGTTTTTAAATTAGAATATTAGGTTTTATTTGTTTTAATTTCTTTATTTTTGGGTTAATTTTAGTTATATTCTAATGGAATTACAGTTGGTTTTTGAGCTCGTCATTTGTAACATAACACAACATCACGCCTTTTATCCCCGAAGGGGTAGGCAGAGGTGCACATTACGGCATTTAATGCCACTGTACAATGTAACACTCAATTTATTGCCATATACCGGGCACAATTCAAGACTCCGTGCTACTACTGAGTATTTTTGATAAGTACCCAATAATACTTTGCCCGACCCGAGAATCGAATCTGAGACCTCTTGCCCGGCAGTCACGTTTGCGACCACTCGATCAACGAGGCAGTCATTAGTCTGTTTATAAATATGAAATCCTTTTCCTTTAATTAATCTTTACAATGCCTTACAGCACATAGGTACTCCTCATGATAGCTAAAAAAAACAATTAATGTACTCTTTGAAAGAAATGACAAATTAATATGACGTCACATAGGCTTTTCAATACGCATAAGCATAAACAAACAGCACATAAACCTCCTTCAAAGTGACAACAGCCTACAATAGATTGTCTACTTTATCACATAAGAATAAGATTGTCAATCCTGTAGAGAATTGCGTTTAGCTTTACGTGCGTGTAGCTACATACGTACATAGCATACATACATTATTATATCTATGATTATTGACAATTCGACCTTTTCCGTCACTAGGCATATACCGTGTATCGGTCTATATTTCTACAGATATTGTTATGTAAATTGGTTAATTCTCAGCTTATATCTTCATCAATCTTTCGTTACTTGTCATTTGTTAAGGCGACGGGTAACGACGCAGCAATTAGTTTGTGTAGAATGACTTCAAAACAGCTTGTTAGCGAGTTATTGTCATTATACTCGAAACTTTAAGGTTCTTTATTGCTTGCATTTTTGTGGTTATTTGCAGAAAGATTTGTTTAAATTTTAAAGGTTTTTATTGCTTGTCTTTCTGCAAGTGAGAATGATTTGTCTCGTTATAATTAATTTTATTTTTGACGAATAGTTTTTGATGCCAAACATTGTATTTGCTAAAGAAATTTTAGACTGATTGTGTATATATTTTGAATAAGTAAATCGGAAATCCAGTACCTGCTTCTAATGTTTAGTTGGATTTATGATCTAGTCTTAAGCCCACAATATTGAGAACCTAACGGGTTACCGGAGCTCCGGCTCGACGTGCAGGAGAAGGAACGGGGCGGTTTTTAGTCAGTAAGACTCTGACACTCCCTCTCGTCTCACCCAGGCGACAGCAGTTAAAAAAACCCGCAATATTGATAACACAGACCACATCACTATCATAACATTATTTGGACTTAAAAAGTTTCAATAAGTTTCATAATAACTGTGTCTCTGACTACGTATTGCCTACACACTAATTACTCTTTACCACATATCACAAAGCCACAAGATCAGAATACAAGACATACTATAAATATTTGACAAGAGACAATTATGCATTTATTAACATTGTAATATCAGCAGTAACTACTATGCCAGACTACAATCATTTGGCAGTATTATAATACACAGCAAAATCTTTAAATAGTTTCTCTAACACAAAGGAATTTCGACCCTATTTACCAGCGTAAAACTGCTCAAAAAGCCGACTACGCATTTCGAAATTTAAACCGATTTAAGGTAAGCAAATATTCTCAAGGACAAATGTAAATAAAGGCGTAAATCAAAGTAAACATGCTTGCAAATATTTTGTTGTTAAAACACGCACCGATCTTCTCAACTTGAAATATTGCTTCGTAAATCAAAAAGAAAATGTATACTTAAAAGAAAGTTTGCATAAAAGCATTATTATCCTTGTTATCTACAAAAGGAGCTTGCTGAGATCTTTTTTAATTTTTTATCATCAGCCATATAGCGTGACATTTGGGGAACCAAAATCGAAATGCTGCCACATCCAGTAGCTACGTCACCTATATAACAATGGTTCCTATAATCATCGTTTTTAAACTATAACTATGAGTGAAAAGTGGTAGAATTGGAAATTTATTTAAATCACATTAGATTCCCAATCCTAAATACATATTACTAACGTCCATTTTGAATATCCAAAGTTAGTCTCAACTCCAACTTTTAGACCAATAGTTGCTCAAACTATCTTTGTACTAAGAAAACTTTAAAATATCTTACGTAATTGAAATCTGTTGTCAAGACGCTTCATGTCTACATTTTGGCAATCTCATATCTTCTATATTATGTCAGCCTCGACTCATTATTGCGAGCCAAGTATTCATTATTTAGTTTTAACTTTAAGTGCTTTCGGCTAGTCGAAGTGAAAATTGTAACTAATGTTATAAGTTTGAAAGGTAGTTTATTTGTTGCTTCTTTACGCATTATCTACTCAATATGTTTTTTGTAGAAATTTTGTATGCATGTAGTTAAAAGTACGATGAAAGACATAGGCAATATTACATCCTAAAAATGTGGTATTCACAAAGGCAAAGTCGCGGTTAAAAACTAATATTTTTAAACGTGCTCAAATTTCACTAGACAACGCTGTCGTTTCATTATAATTAGATTTTCATATTAAAAGGGTCTAAATTTTGTGATATTTACGTCCAATTTGAAATACTTGAGTAGCATTTATGGGACTGAATTTAATTGAATAAATTCCTAGTGATATTTATGTTACTGTGTCCGTTGGAGCAGTGGTCTTAGAGACGACGAGGTCTGTCCATTCTAAACAGAGTATTAAAGGGATTGCTTTGGAAATTCTCGGACATAATAATATCATGTTTGTTATTGCTTGAAGGAGCTAGCAGACATATACGTACTCATAATATAATTGTCAATGGTAATGCGTTGATAAGATTCAAATAGTTTTAGCAAAGAAGACTCTTTAAAAGAATACATGCACGCAATGTATAATACGCAATATTGTTTTGCTGTACGTTATATAACACAACATAACTTAACGCCTGTTTATCCCCGAAGGGGTAGGTAGAAGTGCACATTACGGCACTTAATGCCATTGTACAATGTAACACCTACTTTTCTGTATATATTATCATACTTATGCCATAATATTATCTTAGTCCAAAATTATCTTAAATATTTCTTATACATCTCTGCTTACCCCTTTCGTAATATTAATCATGAGTATGACATGATAATACAACAGAGATTCAAGTGCTTCCCTATAACGATAAATAAAAAAACACCTAATTGTAATTTCATTGAGTAAATAGTAGGATTGCGTGTCAATAATCTACATCTATGTACGTGTTTTACAAAGTTGTTTCTAACGACACCAGTCACGTAGTATTTGGTAACGATTCAAGATATCAATTTCTTATGAATTACACGAGAAAACTATTTAGTAATCAGTCTAGATCTAGAAGGATGGTTTTTTTAGACAAGAACCTTATATATATAATGCGTTGGGTTTTTTGCTTAAATCTTTATAAGTATCAGCGGGGTTATTATGACGTCCTAAAGTCAGAATGGTTTCATTGTGGGAAAGAAACAGAGCTATACAAGTCGTCTAGCGAGATCTCGTTCCCTCAGCAGAACCACTCCAGCTTTAGGACGTCATAATACACCACCTGTAGTTTGTAATAGTCTACACCTGAACTAGGAGCCCTAACTCCTTTTTGATCATTAGATGACGCAAATATAGAAAGAGGTATTTTTGTCCAATCACAGCTGATCACACATATAGCACATTCTTCTTTTTTGAAGTCGGTTAGAAAGTGTGACAATCGCTATGAAACAATCTATATCTATACTAATATTATAAAGAGGAAAGATTTGTACCTATTTTTGTATGTTTGTAATAAATAGACTCAAAAAGTACTGGGCCGATTTAAAAAAAATCTTTCACCAATAGAATTTTCCATTCTTCCAATTTGACATAGGCTACATTTCAATTTGAAAAAAATTAGGGATCCTTGGTAAAATTTGAACAATGTAACCGAAGGTGTAGAAAAATGAATCTTAAAATGTCTTTCGTCGAATGCGCTGCCGAAACTATTAGCGATAGAACAAAATAATGTACAACAATATTGAAGAACATCATAATGTCTACAACAAACTCCGCGGTAGCATATGTCCAACTATTGTAGTTATGTCACTACAACAATCCAAATATCCAAAAATAAATAATTGTCTACCCCGTGCGACGGGCTGCTAGAAAACTAGCAGCCCGTCCCGGCTTCGCAAAAAATATATAAAAATATATTTTTATAATTTATAGTACCTAATCATTAAAGCGGGGAAAACTTATATACCTCGTAGGACAGGTATTTTAAAACCAATTTCTAACTCTAGAATTTCCGATCGTTATGACATACATAAAGCAAGAGATGGGAATTAACAAAGGATAAACATTGTCGTTAATACAAGTCTGTACGTAAATATACCGAATTAAACATGTTCAAACAGCGGCTCATGTATTACTTTCACCACGACATGATGTTAAATAAATCGTGTACCGAAGGAAACGAATGTTTGGAAGGAAAAATAAAATGCTATGGAAGGAAAATACCTTCAATAACGTGATTGCGTGACCTGCGAAGGTAAAGCAGCGGTATAAATTAGGTCACGCATATACAACTGTCATACAAACATGACATAACGCCTAACTTAACCTTGTCTCTTCAAGGTCATCCCTCAAAAATACTGTTTACGTTCAAAATCTCTAACAAAAACCAATTAACACAGCCCAGTGATAAAACTTTTTTAATTATTTTCAACAAATATTTATTACGATAACTCGATTGTCCAAGTTTAGTGCTACGACCAACCCTATTAACAAGTTTGGGTTACATCACAAATTGAAATTCGGTGCGTCTTCAAAATTATCCCTCATGAATTCGGTTCGTCATTGTGGCTGCTGACATGAATCTCGACCATGTCCCAAATATTTTTAGGTATATTTTCCCGCATCAATTTCGCTCTAACGACGTCATTATGTAGATTTTCGTCTATATATCTACGGTTATCATACCCATCAAATGCAAAGGTCGCTTATTCATTGAATTTGAAAATGAAAACCCGTCTGGGACCTGGGACCAATCTTCATTCCGCGAATCCTGTTAGTGACAACCCTAGCAGATAATTTTGAACTGAACTGTAATGAAACTATATCTAATTTGAAGTTATATTAGATATTGCATATAATCATTTCTTACATATTAACGTACATAGTATCTACACGTACATAAAACCTCGTTCGCCGAGTAGTTACTAGTGTAACTGCTGCTTTCAGATTGGATTCCCGGGTTCGGTAAAGTATTACTGGGGTTTAAGAAAACTTTCAGTAGTAGCACAGAGTCTGGAATTGTACATATATATTGGTATATGATGGCAATAGGCTCACCCCCTATAACATGGGACTAATAACATAAGTAGTGAAAAGTGAGTGTTACATTGAACAGTGATATCAAATGCCGTATTGTGCACCTCTGCCTACCCCTTCGGGGATAAAAGGCGTGATGATTCTACTTATACATAAACTATGTACGCAAACAGCTAGAAATAATGTAAGTACGTAGACGTACCTATTGTTTGTAGGATGGTTTTTAATTAATCTTGTGATATGTTATTGTAATTGTTGTAACAAAAGAACAACAATAAGTATGACATTCAATTATTGTAGATAATATATATAAGAATATAATTATTTTCAATAGGTATTACTAAGTAATATAATTATCACATAATATATATCATAGATGTATTATAGCTATCGTAAACTAGGGGAGTACGTTTTTTAACAGATAAACACGTGTGACTTCCTTAGTAATAACAGTTATCTCCGAAGGGTTTTTTTAAGGGGGGAAAATCATCGAATGACTGCTCCTGCCTGGGTGAGGCGGGAGGGAGTGTCAGACTCTTACTGATTAAAAACCACCCCGTTCCTTCTCCTGCGCTTCGAGCCGGAGCCCCGGTAACCCGTTAGGTTCTCCGCGACATCTCCGAAGGGGTAGGCAGAGGTGCACATTACGGCACTTAATTCCTCTGTACAATATAGCACCCACTTTTCACTATTTATGTTATAAGTCCAATATAATAAGGAGTGAGCATATTGCCATATACCGGGTACAATCACAAAATTACACAGCTACTACTGAGAATTTTTAAAAATCCCAGTAATAGTTTGCCTGACCCGAGAATTGAACCCGAGACCTCTTGCCCTGCTGTCGCACTTCACTCGATCACTGTCGATCACTCGGCCAACGGGGCAGTTAATAGATATAATATGTTATAGATACCGTTAACTTGTAGAGTACGTTTACTAATAGATAGAACACATGTGACGCTGTATCCGAATCGAATATGTCTTTCACGGTAAATCGCTTACGATACTCTTATAGCGAATAAATTAACATACACGTGCTCTGCTAATTAACACTTTGAACATCTCACTAGAGGTACATAGTATGTAAATAAATGCTACCTTTGAGTATGTTTCTTAGCCACAGTAATCATAAAAAAATCTTTCTTAAATACCTCTATGTATGTACCTATACAATTTTTCTTCTGTAATAATTTAATTACATATAATGAACTGTAATAAAACCTCATTTATAAGCATCTACTAATAAATGTTCAATGTAAAATGTAATTACCTATTACACCACTTTTACATGAGTAAAATAACACAAAATACGATAAAAAAGCACAAAAATTTAATAAAATTTACAAATAAGCGTCTACTATACTATGTGTATGTACAATGAAATTTTATTATCATACCACTTTAACTTGAGTAAAATAACACAATACTAACATATTAAATAAGAAAAACACAAAAATTGATTTCCCATTAACAAAATTTCACTACAACAAATGAACAACTACACATCAACCGTAAATTAAATTGAACGATTAATTTTAATCACATTGCCAAATTTGGCCACACGATTACTAAATGGCAGATCGATCTACCGGCCCCTATGTAGATGCTATCAGCGTTTTTACTGGCATTTTGGCTTTGCCATCGGTCTGATGATGCCAGATGATTCGTGACGACACCTTGACATTAATACTACAGTTGCTAGTTCATTGAAGTATCGTATGATATATTTGGAGACAGATCTTGAACTCATATTGTTGTCTTATATGTATATGATAGCCTATTTAATCTGTAATTAGATTTGTATGAAGCGTGATTTGATTAATTAATCGTATTATATGAGTTTGAGTGTGAGTTAATATTTACGGATAGTTTTTATGACTTTTATATGGGTGATTTATTTTGCTGTAGCACTCTTTATAGCTGATCGCTTTTTAAATTATTATTATTATTAGGTACTATTCGAAGTAGTTGAAGAGTTAAGTACTGTTTCTACAAATATATAATATGTAATAATTTATGATCTTTTGCGTCTTTTCTATCTCTAACAATTAAGTAAACAAACAGATAATGATTAATAACCGATTTTATAATCCAAAATAATCATAAGGAGATCCGTAAATCAATGGTAATCAATATGACTTACGATTATAGGACATACTATAAATCAACAATATTTTGATGACGAATAACAAACTATTTATTACTTTCATTTTAATGAGTTTTAACTTCGTGTACGAATCAGGAAATATTGAACTATCACGCAAAATTTAACATTTAATTATATAAGTCCTTGTTTTAATTCAAGGTCAAGTTGAACTGAGATGTATTTCGAAACTAAACTTCGCTGCTATCATGATCTTAGAAATCGTATTTCCTCTGTTAAATAACCATTAAAAATAAACAATACGATTAAACATGAAATTTACAGATTAACGCACTATTTATTAATACGATTAACAAATTAATCGTTTGTAATATTATAATGATAATCGAAATAACGGATGTAATAAAAATTATTATTGTTTACAAATTGGTCGATGAGATTCTAAATAACATAATAAACCATATGAGAATAATGTTAAAGGTCAAATTTTAAGTTCCTGATAACCGACAGATATTACATTGATCTTCTGGATAGTGACTATATAGAGTGTAAAATTGGTTATGAATTCAGTTATTTATTTCTTTCCCTAGACAAACGATTTATAACGTTACAAGTTTTTTATCAGTAAAGTAAGTGCCAAGATTATTACGTCAAGTACCAAAGATTCAACCTAAGGGCTTGTTGATGTTTTTGGTTACCAACTGTTGACAATTTTCCACCAATCACGTGGAACAATTTTGAGAATGTTATTAAACAGAACTGTTTGATTGGTCGCTTGTTACATAACGTAATGACGATGTTGTGTTGTACCATTGTAAAACGTTTATTTACTTTTTTTTATTTTAGGGAGTTTTTTTTTGTAGCAAAAGAAAAATATTAACTAGGTATTATTGGGCCTATATACTTTTTAGTTCTAATGTTTATGTGAGTACCTGTGTATGTATAAAAATAATTTACGATACAAAATAAATTTAAGATCAGTAACTCTTTTATTACTTTCTTAGATTTATTACAATAGAAGTTTGTAATATAAAAAAGTGGTTCTATTTCGTAATAAAAATATAGTACGGCCGGAATGAAATAACATTTTTATTCTCGAATATTTTTGTTCCAAGACTTATTCCAAGAATCAGGAATAAACGTAAATCTAGACTGAGAATATCCTTTTACAATTCATGACTTTCTAATTCCCGAGAACAAAACTTTTCATTTTCAGTTTGGGGACACAACAAAACAAATTTACATAAAAATAAATATGTATGTGTTTTTGGCCAATTTTTTTGCGCACACGTCGATGGAAAGCGATAAGAAACCAATAGGAAAACGATATAAGATTGGGTAAAAGCAATTTGTTTAACGTAAACTGCACAGTCCATAAAATTCGCGGACCTATAATGAAGTTGATAGTGCGTACATACATACGTACATATAGCTATATAAGTACGTATGCGAGATTAATGACGTCATTATTTTGTGGGTTGTATTTTTTCCAGATACATCGTGTATTAGATAAACGGTTCATGGGTATGTTTCTATGTATGTGATTTAATGTTTTAGGAAATTGAAAGACTGACCTCTGAATGTAAGGAAGGAAATAGATACCGACCTCAGACATTGTCTTTATTTTTTATAATTTTAACTATGGTCATTTTGTTAGTTAATTATTATAATGTAATTTCGGTTTTATTGTTACTAATTTCGATATTTTTTGGTACTAAATTGCATTACAATTACTTTTCGTTCAGGTTTTATATCACATCGTATTTTTTATAATTCTTCGACACAGAATTTAGATTGCGTCGTAACTAAATCTTTAGAAGAGGAAATGTCAAGATAAGTTTATCTCGATAAAAAAGATATCCATTGACAAAACGTCTTAATAAAGATCACATTCGTTTTGTACTTTAAAGTAATTTTGACTTTCCTTGTACTTTGACTTTTAAAATAAGAAAAAATATAATTGCGAATATGTGATGTTTTTTCATATTTCGAAAAATATTATTACATTATCAACAGTCGACTTTGCTCTTTTAATAGTCATGAACTGTTATGATGTAATGAACACAAACATTCGCACATCGCTTGAATGAATCCCTGTCTGAACATCTGCCAGATCTCGTATCAAACAGTCAGATTTAGTGCCCACTCTGTAGGTCATGATCACTCTCATGACCACATCACTAACACCTGGCCCTACTCGTAACTAATACTCCGATACAACACATTAATGGTACTAATATCGCCTTCGTCATTTAACTGCACCACACTTTCTATCACTTGCATTCTATATCAGAACGTCTGTTGTCATACAAACAATAAGAAAAACATAATGCCCGTCGTCAACCGCACCACAACCTTGGTATTAACAACGTTATCGCATTACTTATTCTAAGCACGCGCCCACCACCGTACAGCCGTAAAAACGATTCGTTTTCCTCCCGAACTAACTGCCTGATAATAGATAACACTGCATACGATCTAAACAATCGATCAAAACATCAACGTAAACTGTACATCGAACGTGTACGCGGACGCAAACAAACGCGGCCTTGAACGCTAAGCAGATCGCCTGAAAATACTCGGCGCGTGGAAATAGCCGTGGTGAAAATACGAGCACGTGATGCTTACGTACCTCGCGAACTGTCGTATGGAGAAAATCGATGGTGCTTGCCACTCGGCGACCGGCGGCGGACTGAGCCACTGTGTCAGCGGAACGCGCCCCACCCGAGCCTCCGCCCGCCTGACTCGCTATCACACTTTATTATTAAAAAAAAAAATACTTTCACCGTTTTCGCACTTTACAAAAATACGGATGCAACACTTAAAATATTTTAAGCAGGCGGCGTCTGTGAGGTTGTGTTTGTTCGCGATCATCCGCGGCGTCGGGTCGCGGCCGGAGCGTGCTGTCAGCTCGGAGTGGGGCGTTGGACTGATCGGAGCAGGCAGCCAGCGAGCCGACGAGGTGCCTCCCTGCCCCCGCCGTGACGTCGGCTACAGCCAGCGATGGTGGAAATTAGCAGCTTCCCGAGCGAGGGTCGCTGGATGTAGGTCACGGGGACTGGGCCTGCACTTGCCCACTCTACCGTGCTGATACACTTGACAAGTTTAAGGACATAACTAGTCGTGATTAGGCGCCCGATGCATACTTAAAATACGTTATGGGTTTCTTTTAATCTCGCTACGGATACTACGGTTTCTCGTAGCACGGTTGTCGTAGCTGCGTTCGGGCGTACTGTAGCAGGATACTCGAGTAGTTCTTATGGAAAAAGTAATTGTTATACTTACATAGATAGATAAGGGACATCGTTTCCTTATTTAGGGACGTGAATTGGAAAAGTTTTGGGTCTGAATTTTTTTCGTGTTAACTTTTGTTATCATCGTAATCGTTTATCGAATAAGTTGAGTTTTTGGCGTTCTCGAGTAACTGTATTCTGGAGGGACATTTGCGGGCACCTCAAGGTGCCCTGCGGGCAACTATTTTGTGTCCTCAAAATAGGATTCGTATCGGAAACGGATCTTTTTAGATTCATTGATAATTCGTTTGTATTTGAATGTAGGAACATAATTGATTTGCACAAGAGGCACGAATTTCCTTAAAGTGGCACCGAAGTGTTAATCAAATTGTATAGGTGTCTGTCGATTGCGTCCATCCTGATTGTTCGTTAAGTGAGTAACAAGTAATGACCAAGGGAGTCACGACAGCGAGATTGTTCCTCTGTAGAACACAATTTACATATTGTTTCATAACACGGCGTGCGTTTGTGAGGACCGCTGATTTATGCCCTGGTTTTCTCATTACGATCAATTTGTATTCCCGTTTTTAGTGCGAACGTTCGGTTGTACAGAAGTAGGTTAATATTGATGAAGTGGAGGGAATTGTGAATGCAATCTTGGTAACTGTTACTTAAAGATAGTTTAGATTTTATAATTGTAGGTTACGAATGTAACTGTAGGTTCTACAAAAGTGTTTAATGATAACATTGCATTTTTATAAAACACTTGGGCTGATAATTTTACATTAGGTACTGTTTATTAGTAATCGATGTTATAAAATTTAATGCTATGACCTGTAACGTACCTACACACTAATTTAATCACGAAGGCATGCTTCAATTGAGAACTTGTCACTTAGTCGCATGTGTATCGGAATGTTGCTCAAAATTAGCATGCTTATTCCAAGCATGTCTACGAATCGACGAGCGTTCGATTTTTGAACATTTTTAGGCATGTTCAATAGAATGCTTTGTCGCATGATGTTTTAAAGTCAAGGTCTTTGATTTCAAAAAAAGATCTTTGCTTTATTGATTTGTTTTCACTCTGAACAGCAGATAAAGTAGCAAAATACGAAGCTTGGTTACAGAAGATAACATAACATCACGCCTTTTATCCCCGAAGGGATAGGCAGAGGTGCACATTTCGGCACTTAATGCCACTGTACAATGTAACACCCACTTTTCACTATTTATGTTATAAGTCTTATGAAATTGAGCCTATTGCCATATACCGTGCACATTTCCAGACTCCGTGCTAGTACTGAGATTTTTAATAACCCAGTAATACTTTGCCCGACCCGGAAATCGCACCCGAGACCCCTTGCCTGGCAGTCGCACTTGCGACTACTCGGCCAACGAAGCTTGCTTATTTTTCTTTTAATTTTGTAAGCAACCATCGTCAATTCGATATGTTACACACACATGTGAACCACAGGTATATAATGCAAGCTAAAATTTTACATAAAAAGTTACATATAACAGTTAGTACATGCCTACAGTTAAGCTAACATAAATGACATACAACTTTTCTCCTCTTTTAATTGATCCAACTTTTCCTAGTTAGCGCTGCGTCGAGTTAGAAGTGTTACGAAAAAAGTTAGTATTAAAAATTAAATTATATTTTTTAACTTAAATATTCGTTAGGAGTTGGGAGTCAAGCTTACGTTTTAGCAGTTCATCATCATCATCATCATCATCAACAGCCTATAAATGCCCACTGCTGAGCAAAGCCTCTTCTCACACGGAGAAGGTTAGAGCGTTAATCACCACGCTTGCTCAATGCGGGTTGGCGATTTCAAACTTATAATTAGAAATTATAAGTCCAGGTTTCCTCACGATGTTTTTCCTTCACCGTTTGTCAGTGGTGTCTAAATAATCTTAGAAAGTACATATAACTCGGAAAAAGTCACATTGGTACTTGCCGTTAGTAGGTTTCGAACCCGCACCCTCATGCATGAGAAGCGAGCGTCTTAAACCTCCAGGCCACCACGACACTAGCAGTTATTTTATAATAAATGTGTCCTGTGGTTGAAGTGTAGAGAGGCTATTTCGACTGTCGATTAAGTGCTGTAGGATTAATGGTTAGGCAAAGTAAGCGGGTATCAAAGAGCTTATCGATTTCTAAAGAATTGTATAATAGTTAGATTAAATTCTTCACTAGAATAATGAGACTAAACCATTATTATCCACAATAGGGTACGTTGTCGGCCTTCGGTTGAGGATTGTTAGGGATTGAGGAGATTGAAGAGATTTGGGAGGGGGGGGGGTGATTGGGCTTCTGGTAACTTCACTCATACGACGAATCACAACGCAAGAGTTGTTTCACGTTGGTTTTCTGTGAGATCGTAGTATCACTTCAGTTGAGCTAGCCCCTCCCTCCCATGTCACACTTAAAAATGTTAGAAATGGATACAAAAAATAGTGCACAATTGATTTGATTAGTATAGCAGTCACATGGTACATAAATAAATTATAATTATTTATAAACATTGTTATTGTTATGTTCTAGAATTTTCATCGCTGATCGACTTAATACTTAGTTGGTATATGTACATTGATCACCTTGAACTACAAAACTGCCGAATCATTGCGAAATTTTCCCCGCGATATAGCTAAACAATGATAATTCGTGTTACCTTCAGCCCCCTTTGTTATCACTCATGTTAAAAAATTATCAGTTGACGAAAGTTGTTAGTCGAATTAGGTATACGAATGTCGTAATCTATGACAATGCCTATGTAAAAAGTTATGTGGAATTATGCCATATTTATGTGAATTATGCTAGTGCTATTAACATTGTTTTGTTTGAATTTTGAAATTTTATTTTAGTGTTAAACAAAACGTTTGTTTGAGATGTCGTAAACGAGTGTTAAGTATTTAAGAATAAAGTTTAAAGTTCGATATCTAGTATCCGAATACTGAATTTTATTTCGCGCTCAAGTATAGTTATACTCTTTGCATCCGCTGATTACATTTTCTGCATCACCCAAGAGTCAGACTGGTGTCATCGCGAAGGACACTCCGGGCTTCGGGAATCGCGGACGATCTCCGGCCACCGTAAGCGCGGACCTGCGGACGGCGAGTATGGGTGGCTCACCGTCCGACCAGAACCAAACCCGAGCGTATGGCGCGTCGCGTTCCGCGCGCGCCTCAAAGAGCCATCAGACCACCGGTGTCGCGAAGAACCTAACGGGTTACCGGGGCTCCGGCTCGAAGCGCAGTAGGAGGGGGAAGTAAGGAACGGGGTGGTTTTTAGTCAGTAAGAGTCTGACACTCCCTCCCGCCTCACCTAGGCGGGAGCGGTCATTTGATGATGTTCCGCCCTTAAAAAAAAGGGCCAGACTGGTAGAAAATGCTTGCAGCATTAAGTCCACCCATGTGCTTGTTAATGTGCATGAAGATTTTTAAATAATTATTCAAATATAGTTCTGTCACCACAATTTCGTTGTAAAATGACAGTAATGGCATAATATTTAAGTACTACTTAAAATAGAGCAACCTTTCAGTATTTGGGTGTAAGTTTGACAATGTGTGTACTTATACATATAGATTGATGATTTTGAAATTCTCGTCCTTTACTGATTAACCTAAGTTTGATTCTTAATTAAAACAAAATAATCGGTCAACAAGTCACCTACATAATCCAATATTGGGTTTGAAATTGTGAACTAGTTGTAGGAAAAAGCCATATTACAGTTCCGAAATGTTTTTACTTTATCCATCGTACCTTAAAAGGAAGAAATCGAAAACCATCAGAATCCTAATCATTCATCCAATAATAACGTTTGCTTCAACAAATTCCAATATTTAACGCTTCATTTATATCGGAAATGACCCTCTCAATCGAAATCAGGAAACTGAAATATCACGTAGAATTTATTAGAAAAATATACAAACAGATTTGTACAATCGAGACATTAATATTATGAACCATTGTATGCTTATTTTAAATAATATCGTGGTCGCCCGGCGGATAAGATGCTCGCTTCATATGACTGCCTCGTTGGCCGAGTGGTCGCAAGTGCGACTGCCGGGCAAGGGGTCTCGGGTTTGATTCCCAGGTCGGGCAAAGTATTACTGGGTTGTTAAAAAAAATCTCAGTAGTAGCTCGGAGTCTGGGTTTGTGCCCGGTATATGCCAATAGTTTCACCCCCTATTACATGGGACTCATAACGTAAATAGTGAAAAGTGGGTATTACTTACATTGTACAGGCAAAATGTGCACCTCTGCCTACCATTTCGGGGATAAAAGGCGTGATGATGTTGTGTTCATATGCAGGGTGTAGGTTTGAAATCTACCAACGACAAATACCAATGTGACTTTTTCCGACTTATATGTACTTTCCAAGATTATTTAGACCACTGACAAACGGTGAAGGAAAACATCGTGAGGAAACTTGGGCCTATAACTTCTAATTATAAGCTTGAAATCACCAACCCGCAATGAGCAAGTCTGATGATTAATGCTCACACCTTCTCCATGTGAGAAGAAGCTTTGCTCAGCAGTTGGCAATTATAGACTGTTGATGTAGGTATAATGTGTGTGTATGCTTATTTTCTTACAGCTATGCACATACAATTAGGCTTGTCTTCACCTGAACAAACATATGCATAGTAACGATGTTAGTCTATATTATTATCATCATATGGACGATTTATTGTGGAAGAGGGTCACGATTCATATTTGTTGATTGTACTTAGACAACTGACAGATGAAATATGCAAATATAACTTAACTTTCAAGGATAGACGCCTAATTCAGTTTACATACATGGTAAAGTAAATGAAAATACTTGTAATTTAGTATTTCCGTAAATTACCTATGTATATTATATCGAGGAATTCCGTAAGTGTGATTGTATGACGTAATTGTTGAGTTGAATTTTTGTGTGTCAGTATTTTCTGTTTGTTGATTTTCAATATTTAATGGCGTTTTGCTTATGGCTATGGAAATAGTAGTTGATTCATAAAAAAATCTGTAATACGGTAGTTGACAACTAGTCAATACTTTACATTTTATCGAAATGTTAAAAACGATACTGTTCTATGAATTTTGTACGAAATAAATACTATCTAATGACATCATCCTATTTTCGCGTCAACAATCACACTTATATCTAAAAAAATGCTAGAATAAATCGAAAATTAAGTTTACGGGAAATCAATGAATGAAAGTGTAACTATTTTTCAATATTTACTTGGACTGAAAAATCAAAATAATTTATTTTTGACCCAGGAAACTACCCAATTACCCAAGCATTCAGTACGAACGGAGAAAGAGGAATAGATTTCATTTCTATCGAGTTCATAGTCGACTATTAATAAGACGAGAAATACAGATGAAACAGTTTCATTTAAAAGATAAAGTAATACGAATTCAATACTTCTTTTTATAATGTAAACTAGATACATTATAAAGATATTAAAAAACAGAAAATATGAACATGTTTATTTGAAACGAAACATGTTAGAGTTCTCTACGTATTTCTAATTACAGAGAGCTTGAGTGCACTTTACGTAATGTAATAATAATGCTTTCAACATTATTTATATATAAAATAAAGTATAAGCTTAATCCGGAAAATGAGAGATGGACTCCTTCACCTACCTATCTACCTCTGTCTATAAAAACGAAAAAAAAATCGTTTGTTGTGTAGGAAATAATAGTTTTATTCTGCTTCTGTTGTGTTGTGTTTGCAGTAATAGACATATATGCCACGCAACGTGGAACGCGTTCAATTCTCGCACCGAGCAACGCTTTGTGTGATCCACAAATTGTTGTTTCGAGTCTGCGTGTCATGTGTATGTGAACTTGTATGTTTTTAAACACACTCATGACACAGGAGGAAGTCCTAGTGTGGGACAACAGCCATCAGACCACCACAGATGGAACCCAATAGGGCTGATGTCGATACGGAGCTGCGGGTACTTTAACGGGTCGCCGGGGTTTCGGTTCGAAGTGCAGGAGTAGGAACAGGGTGGTTTTTAGTCAGCAAGGGTCTGACACTCCTTCTCTCCTCACCCGGGCCGGAGAAGTCATTGGATGATTTTCCTCCCTCAAAAAAACAGGGTGGGACAACGTTATAAAAAAATAGTTGTTCAACTATCACCGGGTCATCCATAGACTTTTTAGTGTTTTTTTTTATTTTTTTTTGTGTGTGTATAGTGTGTAGTGTGTATAGTAGTGATAGAGTCCCATTTTAATGTTTGTTTAGGGAACTTAAAACACCACAAAAAAGTATTGCAATTATCTTATTCCATTCATAAAACTCTTTGCTAATTAATTTTCTACAAAATATCTGCTCAGACATTTTTCATTTAGTAAATTTTGTCACAACAAAACTTTCTGTCTGTCTGTGCATTAGTGTATATGAAGTTGTATTATGGTCTTATATGAAGTCTTCTCTCGAGTTTAATTTAAAAGTTTTTGATACGTACTCACATTTCAGGTCAATGACCGATAGAGTGTAATTTTTAGTTCACATGTCTCGGTCGTCGTCAGTAACTTTGTGTCTGTTTAGAAAAAATATTTTTGTGAAGTAGTTTTTGTATTGAGTGTAGTGTTGTAGTGACCAAAAAATGCATTCTGAAGATCGTCAAATGATATTGTAGATTTCTTTAAATTTTTTATGTGTTGCGCCTCTGATCGTTGATATTTAAACACACATCGAGAAACAAATAAGATTTAGTTACGATACCACGTCATGTTGATCAATAATAATCATCTACAGACCAATATCTTATCCATCTATCAAGATAAACATAATTTTATTTCACAAAAAGATAAAAACAGCTGTTTATCTTCCATAAAGTACAGAGATTTTCGAAAAACTAAACAGAATATTTTAGGCATTGGCCGTTTTTTTTTCTTTTTTCTTAAGGGTCTCAATGTATAATTTGGGAACAAAAGAGGTCGTTCCCTACTACGGCCGATTCCTTTGTTTTAAGGCTATGAGGCACAAAAAAGGGAAATGGTGAATTATGCTGAAATAAACACCGACGGACTTTTGAAACGAGGGCAACAGGATATCTCAGATTTTAGAACGAATAAGAGACTCTTTGCTTGAAACAGTATTTTTTAGAAAGTACTTCAGTATATTTACATTTTTTTTTAATATAGTTTACATTTACGTTTTTAATGACCTTTTTTTGACTTCTAGGTAAGTTTTCGGCAGTCAGTGATTAATTTAAAGTACCTATGTACCTATAAGTCAAAACCGCTTTGGCCACGACACATAACTGTCTAATATTTGATACCTACATAAATGCCCACTGCTGAGCAAAAGCCTTTTCTCACACGGAGAAGGTTTGAGCATTAATCACCACGCTTGCTTAATGCGTGTTGGCGATTTCCAACTTATAATTAGAAATTATATATCCAGGTTTCCTCACGATGTTTTTCCTTCACCGGTTGCTAATGATGTCTAAATTATCTTAGAAAGTACATATAACTCCGAAAAATTTACATTGGTACTTGCCGTTGGTAGGTTTCGAACCAGCACTCTCATGCTTGAAAAGCGGGCGTCTTAAACCTCCGGGCCACCACGATATTTCACGATCACGATACATAACATAATGTAACGCCTTCTAATCAGTTTTATTAAGAGTTGTAATTGAAGTGAGCCTTAGTATGTGTGTGAGTACTATGAATTACTCATAGCGACCTAGTCTCGCTATTGCTCACATATTTATTGTTTACTGTCAAATAAAAGGAAAAGAAAAATGTTGGAAAATACATTTCTAGACTAACAACATAATCTTCGACCACCGTTCGAGTCCTAAAAAGAAACCGATAAACGTCCATTCCGATATTCGATACATTATTTCAGTCCGTCCAGAATCGATTCTCGATAGCTTTCGTCTGAAGACAGTGGTGAGAATTCCTGGAATATAGACGTAGCATAATATAAAATAAGCTTTTGTGCATAACATACCATAATATCACGCCTTTTATCCCCGAATGGGCAGGCAGAGGTGTACATTACGTCACTTAATGCCACTGTACAACGTAACACCTACTTATAACTATTTATGTTACCTACCGGAAAAAATTGAGAATTGATAATTTTAGATAGGCTTTTCTAGGATCACTCTCATCTTATTACCGTTCTCTGTTACAGTGACGAACACACAAACTATACCGATAACAATGGTTTATGCTTAGTTTAACATGTTTAGTAAGTATTTGGAGCATGGCGAATTGTGGCTGTTTACCCTTTAACAAGTCTAAGTGACTTGTTAAAGGGTTTAAGTTATTATTATTCATGCGTTCAAAGTACTTAGATATTGCATTAGTGATGGTTTTGCTTGTTTTGCGAAGTCAGTCGAGAGTTAAGTTCGAAATTGCATCTATGCAAGCTGTTTGAAAATTAATCAGTTATATCTATGTGTAAGTTTTAATGATGTAAACTATATATTTGAATGTTGTGTTGGTTTGACTACCTTGTCACAAGTCCGACTATCGGTCTCGAGTTCGATTCCCGGGTCGGATAAAGTATTACTGGATTTTGTAAAAAAAATCTTAGTAGTAGCACGGAGACTGGAACTGTGCGCGGTATATGGCAAAAGGCCCTAGTACATGGGACTCATAACATAAATAGTGAAATGTAGGCAGAGGTACACATTACAGTACTTATGTATTTCGTGTATATATATATATATATATACTTCGGGGATAAAAAGGTGTGATGTTATGTTGTGTTGGTTTTTAACCAACTTCAAAAAAGGAGGAGGTTATACATTCGGCCGGTATGTTGCTTTTTTTTTGTATGTATGTACGCGCATAACTCTGAGATGCGTGAAGCGATTTGCAAAATTCTTGTTTTGTTTGAAAGGGTATACTCCCGAGATGGTCCCATTTCCATGAAGTCATGGTCTGATCATGGGATCCTAGGGAAACCGAGGGGAACTTTCGAAAATTCTATGGGCGAGTAATGCGTCTATTATGTTTTTCAATTACGATTTTTAAACACTACAATTTGATAAGGGTCTGGAGTCGACCTGATGATAGAGCCGACAGACAGTCGAGGGAACTCCTCAACGGTTTATATTAACTACCTTGTGTTTGGGCTTCATTAATTTGTATTGATGAGAACTTTACACCTAGATAGAGTGTGGCTGTCATTAAGGGTCTGATGATGAAGAAGTGTAATTGTTAAGGGAACTCCTCAACGGTATACAGTAACTACCTTGTGTTTGAGCTTGATTAATTTGTATTGATGAGGACTTTACACCTGGATAGAGTGAGGCTGTCATTAAGGGTCTGATGATGAAGAAGTGTAATTGTTAAGGGAACTCCTCATCGGTATACTGTAACTACCTTGTGTTTGGGCTTGTATAATTTGTATTGATTAGAACTTTGCACCTATGTAGATTATAAGTAACAAAACCGGTAGTTATAATTATGTAGCTTTACACTGAAAATGATAAAATAACAAAATAAAAACTGCGTTTAAAAAACCGACTTCAAAAAACCAAAAACTGCTTTTTAGTTTTGACTTTTTGTTTGTTATTAGTTTTTGGTTTTTTGAAGTCGGTTTTTTTTATCATAATAGTGGCAGTTGAAATGCGATTTCGATTAATCAGAATATTAGTAATGGGTTATCTTTTATATTCTGTACTGACACTCCATGTGTCAGTACAGAATAAAAAAACAAAACATCATAGCTTTCGAATATTACTCCACATCAGTACATCCCATCACATCGCAGCAAACTAATGAATTACCATAGAGGTTTTAGTAATTTGAAACCTCACAGTCCGACCTCTGATTCGGTTTGCCTTTGACATACAGCCAGCAATCCGACGACATTTCTATTACGTACAAATTTCAAAATGGCGGTTCATGCAGGGGACATTCATTGAAAATAATTATGTATTTGAATATTTGAAATCCTGTATCTATTTTATGCGTTTGAAATCAAAATTGTAAAGGGAATATGTTAGTGGAATGCTTTGTTTTAGTTTAGTTTAATTGGATGATGTTTTATTCGTAATGTATTAAAATGGTCAGTCAGGTTTTATGTTTGGCGTCACCGTCAAAAGGAATAAGAAAAAAATAAGAAAGAAAGACAAAGCATTTATTCAGCACCAGCCACGATGCAACTTTTGATTAGATAATGTCTAGATGGAGTGTCATAACATAACATAACTTCACGCCTTTTATCCCCGAAGGGGTAGGCAGAGGTGCACACAGAAGTGACACCCACTTTTCACTATTTATGTTATAAGTCCCATGTAATAGGGGGTGAGCCTATTGCCATATACCGGGCACATTTCCAGACTCCGTGCTACTACTGAGATTTTTAAAAACCCAGTAATACTTTGCCCGACCCGGGAATCGAACCCGAGACCCCTTACCCGGCAGTCGCACTTGCGACCACTCGGTCAACGAGGCGGTCATCCGATATCAGCCGGGTAAATGCAAAACTAAATGAAAGATCGCTAGTTTCGAAAGCTCCCATATCCTACCTTTAGTTATGGATCATATTAATAAACCATACATCAAAGTCATAACTGTAATTAATCAAAATGAATGAGATTGTATTGACAATCTGAACATATATAGAAGCAGGGAAATACATGTTTACAATAGTAAACATGTATTTGATAAGTAAATATACTTATCGATGAATTTGCTCCCTATTACATGGGACTCATAAAATAAATAGTGAATAGTGGGTGTTACATTGTACACTGGCACTAAGTGCCGTCATTTGCACCTCTGTCTACCCCTTCTAGGATAAATGGTGTGATGTTATGTGGTATGGTCGGTGAAATCAAACCAGCGAAATGGATTGTTCCTTAAAGCCCTTAAAATTTTCTCCTAGTTTTCTAGCAGTAGCTTGTCTATGGTGGTTTTTGTCTTTTTATTATTGAATAAGCCGATAAACAAGCAGACGGATCACCTGAGGGTAAGCGATCCGTCGCCCATGGACACCTGGAACACCAGAGGCGTTACAAGTGCGTTACCGGCCTTTTGGGATTAGGAATATGAGGAATGTTAGGGATTCAGAGCTTGTTATTCAGATCGGGGAGGAGAAGGGCGCGGGGATTTGGGCCGCTGGTACCCTCGCTCACACGACGAAACACAACGCAAGCGTAGTTTCACGTCGGTTTTCTGTGAGGTCGTGGTATCATTGCAGTCCAGCGGGCCCGTTCGTGCCGATGCATGGTTCTACAAAACTTAAACACTAAACAGGAATTGATAAAATATGAATTATGTCCTATATCTAAACTAGAACCACAAATTATAGAAAATTCTCTACACGCAAATTTGCCCAATACTTTGCCAGTTTTTTTACATGTTTCTTATTATGGAACTCATTAGGTAGGTACAGTATAGAGGTACATGTGTGTATAAGCGAGATTTCTTAACCAAACTTGTAATAAAAATGAACAGGAAATATGTATTTGTCCAAGACATGTCTTTATCAAAGTTGTACATGTTATATTCGCGTGTTCCTAGTTTTTCCCCTACTTCACAACTTTCGTGATCATTAAGGAAATCTTGGAGTTGTGGAGTAATTGGATTTATTTAATGACAAAGACTATACTTTTGTGTTCTTTTCTAATGTACTTTAAGAGCTTTTGCTTCGCGTTAACGAAACTTCAGTTCTAATGAGATTATCTGACGTTCATGTATTTTTAGCTAATGGGAATTATTTTTAATGGATTAGGTTTGTATATTGGAATGTGATTTATTGATTTTGAAGTTAAATCATTTTTATTGACTTGGTTAAGAAGAACCTATAAAATTAATTAACATTTTACTTCTACATTTTGTAGTAGCATAATATCTATCGGCCTATTGTTCTAAGCAAAGCTTTTATTCTATGAAATTAAATATATTTTTGACTGCACGATTGACGCGGTGGCACCGGTTGCCACGTAAAGTGTAGCGAGTTCGATCCCCGCATGTAGCAACTCTATGTCTGATCTACAGAATGTTGTTCCGGGTCTGGGAGTCATGTTTATGTGGACTTGTATGTTTGTAAACGCACCCATGATACAGGAGAGAATAAGAGAGTTGGGCAAGGATTATTATTAAATAAATCATTGGGAGCAACAATCATAAGTAATAATTATCTTGTGTTATCTATGACTAAATCATCTTTCATTATTGATCTTGGTTTAAATATTTTAAGCCATTCAAAAGGATCTTGGAAACCTGAATGCTCTAAACATATTCACACAAAAGCTGTAACATTTAGATATGTTAAGGGATAATGTCTCTTAAATACATACTTTGGCAGTTTATAATATGGAATTTCCAAAGACAGGTGCGTTTAAGTTGTAAGCGAGTCATTGTAGCAAGATAGGAGGATTATTTCTTAAGCAGATTAGTATTCTATTCAAATAAGAACAATGTTTTCTATAAATACTTTTAGGCTTTCAATACACAATACATGTTACCACCATTGTTTTTATGGTATAAGCCGGTAAACGAGCCGAGACCGATCACCTAATGGTAAGTAATCGGCGTCGCCAATGGACACCCGGAACGCCACAGACGTTACGAGTGCATTACGAGAATTTGAGCATTGTTAAGGATTCAGGGATTGGTGAGATGGAGGGGGGGGGGGTTAATTGGTAGGTAACCTCAGGTAACCTCACTCACACGACGAAACACAACGCAAGTATTGCTTTTCTGTGAGGCCGTGACATCATTCCGGTCGAGCCGACTATTCATGCCGAAGCATGGCTCTCCCACTCTTATGTACCTAGATAAAGAATATCATACATATGTAAAATGTAAAATTGTATCGTGTACCACCATACCACCAATGTATTCAACATTTTTTTTTAATAGCCTTGATACCACTGCAGGGCAACGACCTTTCTACCCTCCTACTATTAAAATTCTAATTATACTTAGACACAAGTATTTCTAAATATAGATTCTAAAAATATCGTCATATAAATGTAAATATAGAAATCTTAAGGGACCTCTGATAAACGGTTGGTCTCGAATCAATCCCGGTTTTTCGAGAAATAAATTCGAAGGACATTTTCCAGGAAAATTATTTTAATTTATTAAGATGAATGGGACGTGTTTATCAATATTATTTGCTTTCATTTATTAGCCTTATTTTTATTTTCTTAATTGAGAGGTTTCTCGGATTACGGAATATTTATCACGTTTTTTATGTTTTGAGGGCCGTAATCAAAGTGATTTCCTCTTTCATCATCATCATCATATCAGCCACAGGACGTCCACTGATGAACATAGGCCTCCCCTAATGACTTCCTGCATCCAGCGGCTCCCTGCGACCTTGATCAGATCGTCTGTCCTCTTTCTTCTGATGTTGAATTTTTTTCAGTACTTATATAAGTTCTCAATTAAAACATCAGCAGTTGTACTTTTTACAGTCAGGAAATGAAATTGTGTGAATTGAATTTGCAGCCACTTTGGTGTGAATACCGCTGCGTACATGTAGGTACATAATGTAAAATTAATGCAAGCAGAATAATAATAATAATAATAATGTAATTATCTTGAGACGGTTTTGAAAACCATAATGTGTAGTGGTGGCCCAGAGGTTTTAAGCATAAGGAAGAAGTGAAGAAAGAAGACGCCCGCTTCTCGTGCATAATACCAATGTGAATTTTCCGAGTTATATGTACTTTCTAAGATTATTTAGATACCATTGACAACCGGTGAACGTAAACATCTTGAAGAAACCTAGGCTTATAATTTTTTATCATAAGTTTGTAACCGCCAACTTGTATTGAGCAAGCATGGTGATTAATGCTCACACCTTCTCCGTGTGATAAGAGGCTTTTGGTCAGCAGTAGCCACTTATAGGAGTTATAGGCTGTTGATGTGGGGTGTGTGAATTTTGGAAACACGTTTTGAAAATCGCAATATAATCCTTTTTAAACCCCCAATGGTTTAAAAGTAAAGTTAACAGACATTAGCACAATAGTACAATATACCTCTACCGTCCACATTTCACTAGATCTGAATCCGTAGTACGAATTTGTTTTATGTTTAAAGTAATCGAAATGAGACCGTGTTAAGCGCTCTGATTGGCTGGCTTTAATGAACCAACCAATCAGAGTGACGAACATGGTCTCGTTTCTATACAAGGTTTTCTACTAAGCCCTTTGTTATGAGTTCTATGTTAACCATTGCTGTACACAATTCCAGACTCAGTACCATTACTGAGATATTTTCGAAATACTGTAGTCTTTACATTTCTCTATACAATTTTAAAATAACGAGAACAGCTGGCACAATTTATCATGACTTCAAAATACCCAGAATATAAAACAGAACTTCAATGAAATCCATTATTTCTTGCAAACGTTTCGTAGTAAGCTTCAAACTCATTCCCATTTGCATTCACTATTCTCGTTCCCTCAAGAATGGAACTTTCTAGACTTGAACGTAAGAAATAAACTTTCAAATTATCGAAAATTTGTCAACTTCTGTCCAGTAATTATAGAGAAACGTGCTGACAGATGTTTTTATGAATTAAAGTGTGACTGGTAGCGGGGTATAACATGATGATAACATGGGGGTGTTTGGCTTATGTCTCTACATTCCAATAGACTTAATATCTTGACCTGACATGGACTGACCACCACAGATGGGGCCCAACAGGGCCGATGCCGATTTGGAGTCGCGGAGAACCTTACGGGTAATCGGGGCTCCGGCTCGACGTGCAGGAGAAGGAACGGGGTGGTTTTTAGTCAGTGAGAGTCTGACACTTTCTCCCACCTCGCCCAGGCGGGAGTCGTCATTCGATGATATTTCCCCCTTAAAAAAAACGTAGTAGGTGTCTGTTGGTAAGAACTTAAAAATGTCTTGGACCGATCAGATCAGGGCTGTCATTCGTTAATGGCTGGCTTCCAGTGTATGAAATAGTGATGATATATCATAGCTTGCTACCATTCCTAACTAGATGACAAAGAAGGTCCTGTTTAATTTTTACTAGCAATCATCATGAACAGCCGAAAGATGTCCTCTGCTGGACCAAGGCTTCCCACTCAGTTCTCCATGTTCTAAACAAATGTTGTGTTGTCGATAAGAACAGGTAATCGAACTGCCTAAGGGACGATGAAGTAAGTAGCAATTAACTAAACAGAAATATTTTCAACAACGTCAACATTTTTTATATTTTGTCCCATTTTTTTCCTGCTTACATCCTGTCTGCTTCAACTAATTCATTAGATTACATTACACGACGGTAATAAAACAGTTTTATATGCCACAGAAATACGAATAAGGCATAAAATCCCAGCCTTTATAAGTCATATAATATTCCTTGAATAAAATGTAAGCCATGAATGAGGATACTGTTAAGTGTATATGTGGGGTGAGGAGGGTAGCAGGTTTCGATTGTAGAGGCGAACAAAAGCATTAATATATATTTCACCATAACCTAGTTTGTATCTAGTCAAAGATTCACATACTATCACAGTACAAAGAAACTAATCTATACTATATTAATATTATAAAACTGAAGAGTTTGTTTTTTTGTTTGAACGCGCTAATCTCCGAAACTACTGGTCCGATTTGAAAAATTCTTTGTGTTGGATAGCCCATTTATCGAGGAAGGCTATAGGCTATAAAATATCACGCTATGAATAATAGGCGCCGAGCAGAGCGAGTGAAACCGCACGGAAGTAGCTAGTATACTAATGATTTTTTTTCTGAATGCGGTTTTGCCCGCGTTCTGTTCTTATTACAGACCAAAATCTATCCCTGTTCCAAATTTCATTCGATTCCTTCACCCGTATTGACGTTATTGTGTAACAAACAGACACATTGTACAGTGGCATTAAGTGCCGTAATATGCACCTCTGCCTACCCCTTCGGGGATGAAAAAGGCGTGATGTTATGATGATGATGAAACAGACACATAAGGCTTACAAACTCAAATTCATAACATAATTTTAAAAATGTTCATATCACCAATTAATAGGTATTATACAAGTCTGTCTAGTCCCTGACACAAGAGGTGTCATAAATACACTTACACAAATAAACATATTACAGGAATTTTCCACGATAACCGCAAGAGTGTTAAGCTGGGAAATCGTTAATATTATACCGAGACATGAAATTAATTCACCCACAAAGTTGCCCGGGGGATATTTTAGGGGTATTTCCGAAACCCCATAACAAATGTACTTATGTATATAGGAGAAGCCTTAAGCCGCAAATGCCGCAACCGCTTAAGTTCAGCAAACAAGATTTTTTTCGCACTCTCCACGTCGAGGTAAATATTTACGAAGCTGTTCTCTATAATACATTTTGTTTGTTTTTATTTATCAGACTTTTTGCTATTGGTGATTTTCAAAAGATCTGACGTGAATGTTAATAGATGATAAAGTTTTTATTTTTGTATTCCTGACATTTTCCTTGTAACATAACATAACATCACCCCTTTTGTCCCCGAAAGGGTAGGCAGAGGTGTACACAGAAGTAACACCCACTTTTCACTATTTATGTTATGAGTCCCATGTAATAGGTGAGCCTATTGCCATATACCGGGCACATTTCCAGACTCCGTGCTACTACTGAGATTTTTTTAAACCCAGTAATTCTTTGCCCGACCCGGTTATTGAACCCGAGACCCCTTTTCCTTGTACTTGAAAGGTATTGTAACTAATATTGTAGAATGCATTCTATTATTCCTAATGAAATTCTAGAAAGTTTTACCTAGATACAAAGGTTACTTTGATAACTGTTCAAGATGAACATTTCTAAGAATTCAACGATACTTTGTTCTACTTACCTTTATGTCCTAGTAATCAAGTTTACAATAACAAAGAGAGCACTACTAAAATAAATATACAAGCAATAATTGCAAACACAGTATTTCAGAAGGGAACCGTTTACCAAATATTAAGCAATCATTCAATTTACTTTCCAAATTGAAATTGGATTTGCTTTACAATTTACAAAGTAGCTTAACTCCGGGGTTGTTTACAAAAAGTTCCCCCGCCCCAAAACCCCATGTTATATGGGGTAGAAAACATCAAGGTTCGTTTGGGGGCTTTTTATCATAATTGACGTGGCTATTTTTATGATCGTCTCTCCCTTCCTTGGGGGTGCAAAACTGGTTCTATTAAGTGTAATTAACTTTAGAAATGAATGGAAAATTATGCGTTAGTTTGCCTCGTAATTTCCTATTGGATTGTGCTGCCTTACCTATGTATATAGGTAGGTTGTAACGTTTATTGAATGTCCAAATGTTTTGATTTCAGTTTATAGATCAAATATGAGATTTATGACGACATTATAGATCATACTTTTTTAAAAAGAGTAATGAATGGAGTTTCTCGCTCGTTCTTCTCCATTCGAATCTACATTTTGGAATGAGCACCTAACTTCACTGACGGACTGACTGACAGACTATTATTTATTTTGTATTTGTTTGTTGACATCTCAAAAGTACCAATTTATGGTTTAATTGAAATAAATGTTTTGACTTTTGACTTTAAGTTTTTTTTTCAGCTATGCCACGACAATTCTAAGTACAATTTTCAACATTGACCTGTTTAATTTTGGTTATAGGCACTCGAATCTTATTAATATCATTGTAACATAATTATACGGATATTCTAGAGAATATTTATTGGATCATTTGCTATGAATTGATTGCTATGAAATGGTTGTTGTGGCCCCAAAGCTTAAGACGTCATCTTCTCATGCATGAGGGTGTGGGTTTAAAACATAATTATCAACGGCAAGTACCAATGTGACTTTTTCCGAGTTATATGTACGTTCTAAAATTATTTAGACACCACTAACAAACGGTGAAGGAAAACATCATAACCTGGACTTACAAGTTTGAAATTGTCAACCCGCATTGAGCTAGCGTTGTGATTAACGCTCAAAGCTTCTCCATGTGAGAAGACGCCTTTGATCAGCAGTGGCTACTTATAGGCTGTAAATGATGATGATGAAGTACCTTAATTTTTACAGACTCCGAGATTCAATTCAAACCTCATATTATAATAATATGTATAATTCAGAAGAAAGAATTTGGCCCTTAATACAGAAGAGCCAAATTACAAGTATCCTTAACCGACGAGAATGCATAAAAAGATGATTGTTGATAAAGCGAAAGAGGTATGTAGGAATCGTAGTAATTGGCGTTCTATAGTCTCTGCCTACCCCATGGGAGACAGGCGTGAAGTTATGTATGTATGTATAATTTAGCTGTAAACTATACGTAACAGTAAAATATTTACTCAATTTGTTAAATAAATTGTCGTGACGACCATATATATCTAATGGCCATCAGTAACTTGTTTACAAGTTAAAGTTATAAAAACAACATGTTTACTTCAAGGAATTCCTCGTTTTAATTGAGTGCAGTGTTTTGTTTCAGTTCAGTGGTTCAGTCTTGACTGACTGACTGACTTATCTAATCAGACCTTGGGTGACACAAGGCTTGCACTTTGTTGTTGTTTTTCTTTATAATAGTGCTCTCTATAATCTCTGTTATATATATTTAGTGGTTGATTATTAAATCAAATTGATTGCACGTTTCTTGATTCTTGAGCCCGATGTGAAATAGGAACATAACATAACATCACGCCTTTTTATCCTCGAAGGGATAGGCAGAGGTGCACATTTCGGCCCTTAATGCCGCTGTACAATGTAACACTCACTTTTCACAATTTATTTTATGAGCCCCATGTAACACTACTGACACTTTTTTGAAATAAGATTAGATTTATTTGCTAGTTATTCGTGTTGTTTGTTTGTACTTGTTGCTATCGTAATTGGAAGCAATCCTATTGATAAAAATCGAAAACCCATTGCTATACCGAAAACTTAGTTATTATGAACTCCTATTTATTGAACCCAAGAACATCTTTTCAGTCTTTATACTATACCATGATCAAGAAGGTTAAAAACACGACGCATAAAATGTAATGAAAAACTAAAAAAGTCAGTTATAAACTACACAGGTACGGCTTCAAAAACACTAATTAAACAAATCAGAACAGTTTTTATTTTTAACAAAACACGATAACACTTATCAATGCCATCTAAAAATAAAACGACCGAGTTGCGGTGTAAAGATATCGATTTTCCATTGTTAGAACGTACCTTCAGGAGTTGATGAATTGGTTGTACATGACGTTGCAAATCACTGCCGACCTCTGTTGGTAACGTCCGTGACTAATTATGGTATATAATATACAGTATCATATACAGGGTGTAACGTAGTTAAGGTATACAACATACAGTGTCATGTATAGGGTGTGATATTAGTAAGTTTGTTTCACGTTGGAGAGCCTCGGCATGACTGGACCGGCTTGATAGCAATGATTCTAAGGCTTCATAGAAAACTGACGTGGGAAAGTTATGTCTAGGTAAGAGAGTGAGGTTTTTGGAGACCCAAATTCCTCCTTTCCCAATGGGCTTCTCCTCGTAATTCCTCCAGTGTAATTGTCGCCAACCGATGCCTAACTATTATAATATCCGTCTGTTTGTTTCCTTTTACGGTTTGTTTAGTGGCGAACAGTTAGGTACTGTAAATGTCGTGGTGGCCAGTAGGTTTAAGATGCCTGCTACTCATGCATGAGGGTACGAAATCCACCAGCGCCAAGTACCAATGTGACTTTTTCCGACTTATATGTACTTTCTAAGATTATTTAGATACCACTGACAAACGGTGATGGAAAACATCGTGAGGAAACCTGGGCTTATAATTTCTAATTATAAGTTTGTTATCGCCAACCCGCTTTGAGCAAGCGTGGTGATTAATGCTCAAACCTTCTTTATGTGAGAAGAGGCTTTGCTCAGCAGTGGGCATTTATAGGCTGTTGATGATGATGAGTTAGGTACTGTAACATTAAACGAGTCACTCACATATTATTAAGACAAAAATCTGTCAACCTACCAGAACCTAAAATATAACACCCTTTAAACAAACCCAAAGAATAAATATGCAACACGCTGTTTTGTACACCAGTATCTACATTTCACAATAGGCGACGAACATTGTTTAACTCATCTTTTGTACGCAAATGATTTACGAGTCTCCGAAGGTGCACTCTGTTTTGTAGTATCAAGCTCCTGAAGTACTTTGTAGCGGTTTTGAAGATCGGGCGGACCAGACCTTTTGAGATAGTATAGAATGGGCTTTCAGAAACGAGTTGTTTAATTTCAGAATTTAGACTTTTCAGATAGTAAGCTTATGTGTTATGTTATTCTAAAATGGGACCACAACAACCTCCCGAATACCACTGCAACCATGGAAATACCGGAACATTGAAGTCTGGCGCATCCTAGGGAAATAAATATATCTTCCAGATCCCGCAACGAAATAAATCAGAAAATATAAATAATGGAGAACAAAAATGTGTTAAGTTACTTTATCATCCAATAGTCTAATTGTAATAAAACTGGCAAAAATATACCATGATCACATTTTTCAATACTTTCAACTTTGAGGAAGGAAATCAGGGAATCTCTGTTAAGTCAACTATAAAAATTGCTTTCTGGGAAAAATGGTTGATGAAACAAAAGGTAGTATTGAATAAAATATGAAGGGGTGAAGGTGGCCCAGTGGGGCTGTGACAGTTATAATCTCGAGTATCAAAGGGACTAAAGGTCACACCATATTGGACGTTTTTTATACACGTGTAACCTAAAGGTTATTGGTTATTATTTTTATTAATAACCGTTTCAATCAAGCTCAACACTCACCTGCCTAATGAATTATCTAACGAATTTAGATTTTTTAAATTTTAATTTTATGGTATAAGCTGGTAAACGAGCAGACGAATCACCTGATGGTAAGCAATCAGCGGCGCCCATCGACACCCGAAACACCAGAGGCGTTACAAGTGCGTTACCGGCCTTTTAGGAATCGGGAATTTGAGGATTGTGGGGGATTCGGTAATTGGGCCTCCGGTAACCTCCTCACTCACACGACGAAACAACGCAAGCGTTGTTTCACGTCGGTTTTCTGTGAGGCCGTGCTATCGCTCTGGTCAAGCCGGCCCTTTCGTGCCCAATCATGGCTCTCCCACACTTTTGGAACAGATCTCTTTATGAAGTTTGTATTTGAAAATCGAGTGATTAATTTAAGCTTGTAATAAAAAATAATTAGCAATTTCTTTATACATCACTGACTAGAAAAAAATTGTGCTGAAACACAAAATGCCTTTTCTACGAACATTATTTAAAATGAAACAATAAGATTACAATGTTCATAAATATGTGAATAGATATTTCAACATAATTCTGTTTTTTGGCGTTAACATTGAAAAAATACATACCTACAATTCATACTTTAAACAAATATTAACCAACATGAATCTCGAAATATTCCAGTTCCTGGTAAACAGAAATTCATATTTGCATTGATTTATAAAAAAAGTTTCGCACAATATTGTCGATATATTTTTATACAGAAACAAGTTCAGAGCAATATTTTTTGATACCCTACCTACATATTTGCGGTGTATTGTAAACATGAAATATCAGTTTACCCTAGAAATTTAATATCCTGTACTCGTTGGGGATTGAAACCCGTTATTTAATTTGTTTTTTATGTTCACAGAATCCAAACAATGATTAATCCTGGGAAGTTTCGTACATACAAATTATTATGGGAGGTCTCATACGGTAGTAATCATGATTGGTGATATTCACCATGCCCTTGTATTAATTTTTAATTATATTTTGTTTTTCAATGACTGCCTCGTTGGCCGAGTGGTCGCAAGTGTGACTGCCGGGCACTGGGCTCGGATTCGATTCCCGGGTCGAGCAAAGTATTACTGGGTTTTTAAAAAAAATCTCAGTAATAGCACGGAGTTTGGAATTGTGCCCGGTATATGGCAATAGGCTCACCCCCTATTACATGGGACACATAACATAAATAGTGAAAAGTGGGTGTTACATTGTACAGTGGCATTAAGTGCCGAAATATGCACCTCTGCTTATCCATTCGGGGTATTTCAGAATCTCAGTTCACATTATAGTATGACTCATAATTTGGTCCACCATTTCAAGTCCTTTAAAAACCGAACAATTAATGTGTAGGAAATAACGGTTTTCTCGTTTTATTGCGTTTAATAAACATTGGTTTCTTACGTAACGTGTTATCGGAAACAATCGTTTGAAAATTACATAAAACACGTTTCCGTGTAACTACTTAGGAAGGTAATGATTATGACATATTGTGGTATTAAGGATTGATTCAAAAGAATCAGTATGTTTGCTTTAAAGCAAGCTTCTTAATTTCGATACGTAATATTGCAACTTTTCCAGAGCGTACGGCGCGTCGCGTTCCGCGCGTTCCTCAAAGAGCCATCAGACCACCACGGATGGGGCCCAATAAGGCTGATGCCGATACGGAGTCGCGGAGAACGTAATGGGTTACCGGGGCTCCGGCTCGAAGTGAAGGAGTAGGAACTGGGTGGTTTTTAGTCAGTAAAAGTCTGACACTCCTTCCCGCCTCACCCAGGCGGGAGCATTTATTCGATGATTTCTCACCTTAAAAAAAAGAAAAATTTGCAAGTTTTTGAAATTATGTTTGTTCTAATGTTAATATTCAATACTCACAATAGCCCTAACTGAAATATTGATCCACAAAACGTTCGAATTTGGAATCCGCAACAAAACTAATCATAACACCTATATCATCAAAGAATAAAAATAATTATATCTAAGCCTTCTTACTTTACTATTGTAATCTCTAATTACTAATAAAAATACTTAATAAACCTAATACCCAATAGGGACTAAAACCCACGCAACTTAAACTGTAAAACACCAAGCGGTAACCGGTGACCGCAACCTATTGTTCTATAATTGTGTCTACAAAACCGGTACTCGACGAGTTAAACTATAAAGATTCTAAACCAGTTAAAACTCGTTGCTTTTAAGACATTTCCACGTATAAAAGTAAAACGCAATTTACCGTTGTCTAACAACAAGTTATTTGTCAAACCACTGAGGCTTAACAAAGTCAATGCATCACAAGGCTGGAGATGCATTTCCTACTTCCCAATTCGGATTCCGTATAAAAAAATATAAAAAAAGCTTAAGGGCAGAGCCAGTGATGCGAGTAACGATATTAGGAGGCAATCATTTCCCGATTGGATGATCGAAGGAACATGGTTAGGCGCCATGTTTGATTTGCGTTAGATTTGCGTATGAAATAAAATTATATAAATACGAAAAATATAATTTGCATCAAATAATAATAATAATAATAATAATAACCTTTATTGTACACCTTAAATAAATGGAATATACATTAACGTTATAATAATAAAAAAATAGTAGGGTACAAAGGCGGCCTTATCACTAATAGCGATCTCTACCAGGCAACCTTTGGGTGAATGGAGCACTATTCAATGGAAGTGGAGGTTGTTCTTGGTGTACTCAGGTACTTATACATTATTTTTACAAGTAAAATATATATTCTCTAAATAAATAGTATATTGTATCAAATGTGTATATAGGTATCAAAGTCGACATTTTAAAAATATGTTTGTGTAGGAAGTATGTTTATTTGTATTTCAGTTGTTTATGGAAGCAGTTGAAAGTAACAAATTGTATTTTATTATTTTTCTGTTGAACGAAAAGAGCAGAACTAAATTTAGAGTTCTAGATTTTCAGGACAGGTAAATCATACGAATTCCGATTTCGATCATTTTTAGAAATAGTGTATCAGAATTGCACAGAACTGGTGTTGTTACATTGTGAAGTAGCATAATATACACCTCTGCCTACCCCTTTGGGGATGAAAGGCGTGATGTTATGTTATGTTATGTTATGTATCAGAATTTTCTACACTTTTTCCGACAAAATCTTTTTAAGCGAACTCGAATACTCGTTCCTTTTATCATCGATAAAGCATAATGAACAAATAGGTACCTATACCTACTTATTAATAACAATATGCCAAGTACGTACTTATATTTATATAATAAAACCAATATTACAACGGCGTACATAGCGAAGATAATATGTTGTAACACCAGTTATTTTTATCGCTCCTATTTTTGCTTCTGATAAAATTATCTCTCGTATATTGATATCGCCCGATCTTGATAACATTGTGAGGAAACATTGTGTTTTCTGAATTGATCGTTGTGATGAAGTTATTCAATGTTTACCTCATTATACCTCTATATTATAATTTACGTAAACTTAAGTACTTTGTCTTGTGTGGGCTAAAACATAGAGGTAGAGAGCCATCTGATATTATCCACTATACATTTTTGCTTTTTGTATCATCGCAAATTTTATCACAGAATTGCTTTAAGTTTGGCAATGCCATGCTTCGGCACGAATGGGTCATCTCGGCCGCAGTGATACCACGGCCTCACAGAAAACCGACGTGAAACAACGCTTGCGTTGTGTTTCGTCGTGTGAGTGAGGTTACCGGAGGCCCGGGCGACGCCGATTGCTTACCATCAGTTGATCCATCTGCTAGTTTAGCGGCTTATCTAAAAAAAAAAGTTTCGGCATTAGCTGTCTGAAGATGTTTTCTGCTGGTAAAAGCTATTTTACAGTTACCAAAATTCTCACATATGAGGAGGCTTGAGGAGCAGGGAGGTAGGTCTTTATCAATTTTGAAGACGTTGTTGCCTTTCCCCTCGATGCTTGGTCACAGCTTTGGGACACATAGGTACTGCTGATAAACCCTCTGGTCTATCATCTGTAGTGTTAGGATAGAATAATTTCTTTGTTTTTTACCAACTTAAAAAAAGGAAAAGGTACTATGTTCGGCTGAGTGTGTTTTTTTTTGTTTGTTTCAGTTTATAGTGGTGAAGTCTTACGCCCGAACATAGCAAGGCTACTAAATTTTACGTTGCGCTTAAATATGATTCTGTCACTACAAATTCTTTTGTAAAATGACAGAGATGTGACGATCTTCAAGGTCAACTTAAAATTGCATTTCAGTATTCATATAGGTATATATATATATATGTTTATATCAAACATACTACTGACTACCATCTTTTAGTGTAGGTAGGTACCATTCTTGAAAGTCAAGATTGATAGTCAAAACAACTTCTAGAACAGTCATTTGTTTACTCAACCACGTTCGTTTTATTCAAATAAATCTTTTACCCCTCGACCTTTCCGTTCCATTTTAATTACTTTGTTTAGTGGATATAATTAAATTCTCATTACCTAAAGCTTCCCCCCATTACTGTCAATTAATGCAATTCTGTAGGTATAAGGGTAAATTACTCTTGAAGTATGGCCCATAAGATCTCAAGTTATGGAAAAGTTTTTGGTGTTTATGAATTATAAAATTTTCTTTCGAGGTTACCTTTGACCTTGCGATGTTGAGATGTTTATCTTTGAATAGCTATCGTGGTTATGATTATTCACTCGTGTCAAGTATGGTTATGATTATTCACTCGTGTCAAGTATTAGTTTAATTCCTTGTCAGTTCGAAAAGGTGACTGATTTTTTTTTTTAATAAAAGTGCCCCATTATTGGATTATCTCCTGCGTCGTGGATGCGTTTACAAACATACAATTACAAGTACACGTGACACCGCCCGGAACATCAATTTGTGGATCACACAAACAATTGTATGTTGTTGCCCAGCCACAGCGCCAACCGGGCAGTCAGAAGAAGAAAATAATAGGAAGAAGCTCAGAATTAGATTTTCATATTTAGATATATGGACGTTCCTATAGTAATGAGTCTTATATTGCTGTAATTAATCTTCGAACCATAGGGACCACTCAATATAAGGAGGAAACGATCACCACGCAGACGGTTCCTGGTAACGAGCAAAAAGACCCAGGTCCCTTGAGGGACTGGTTTCTGTTTCTGCACCGATATTATCCTTCTATTGCAGTTTGCACATATGCAATTTTAAATTAATACCAACTACTCCCGTTTTGTTATAAAAAAAGTGAAAAACGTTTTGTTTTATATAAAACTAGCTGTTCCCCGCGACATCATCCGCGTGGAATATCAATTTTAGGACAAAACTTTTTTGTTTCAATTTTCCAAAATAAATGTAGCCGATATTACTCCTTCGTAGATCAGCTACCAATAAAAGTCTCGTCATAATCGGCCCAGCGATTCCAGAGACCAGTATAGACAGACAAACAGACAAAAAAAATGTTGTTTAGTTATGTCTGTCGTATTTATATTCATATGCGTGTAGTAAAAAGCGGTTATTTTAATATTACAAACAGATTCTCCAATTTTATTTATCTGTATAGATCTAACATTACTTATCCTTTCCTTACTTTTTCTAAGAATAAAAGCCGTAATGTTATGTCATATTTTTACAAAAATAACAGACAAATCCATCTACCAAATTCATTACATTACCCAAATATGACGTTCAAATTATATAACAAATAACGATTTAATATACAACCTTGGAATCGACGTTTTTGGTTCATGAATTACATATTTTGGTATATTATTATTAGGACTGCGTAGGTGCAATTAGGAGACGTAATAACTGTAATTTATCGGAATATGTATGTATATATAGAGGTATAAGTAGTTCAGGGTCATCCATATTTGGTACCAATTTTCTAAGTGGAAACGTCTAAATTGGAGGCGCATTTATAATGGATTTACTGCCTTGTTTAGCTTAAATATATGTATATTTCACTAGGTCTTCAGTTCAAACTCGGGAAGGTAAGCTACCAAGTTCATTGATCAATTAGACCAAAAAGTTCAAAGTAAAAGTAAAATTAACCTCCTTTTTTCTGAGGTCTAACTGAAAACAGCACTGTTTAAAAATACACAATCCTAGTGTGGACGTGTTTGTACAGTTCATTTCAAATTGATATCGACACAGGTATCATCGGCTAAGTACACTTCACCAGTGGTGCTAATAACTACTCAGCCATCAAGAAAGCCGAGTCAGGTACAACACCTAATATACCACAATATAATCTAATCTTATATACCAGAAATTGACTTGACCCCAATACAGACTTCATTAAGAAAAGGCGAAGAGCAAATATCCCCATTACCTAGGCTGAACAAGTAACAAAGGATAAGTGATCGCTAAATCTAAAGGCTTTGGGTCATATAATATTAATGCCATCCAACATAGGGAGTGAAGACAAGACCAGCCAATTATCCTTGTAATTAATAATTCTAGTGAATTACGCCAAAGTACTATCTGCTTTAATTAAGTTAAATAAAACAGGATTTTTCTTGTTACGTAGTTTTGTAACTAGTTATGTGTTTTTGGGATCAGGGTGCCATCTGAAAATCAGAGTTGGGCATGTAGGACAACGCAATGCTGAGATGGAGATCCTTGTGACAAGGGCGAGCGCTTTTATATGTTATTTATATCTTGTTTTATTCATATTTAATTGCTGTGTTATTGTTGTATTGTCACTATTTTGTTATACTGTGTTTTTTGTTTGTTCTTGTACTACTACTCATTGTAAGCCTCTGTACTTTTTTCTTCTATTATATAATTATTTATTTTTGTACCAAATAAATGCTTTTTTCTTTGTTTCTTGCTGCTGATTGATATAACAGATTTGTGGTTATTTTCAGGGTGTGGTAATTAATAAAAAGTAGGCTACATTAGGAGTATTGTGATAGCTGTGATTACTAACTACTAAATAAAGAAAGTTTATTTATTTGTTTAATGCCTCTTTACGCTTTATCTTTTCAACTGAATAACTGATTTTAATGAAATTTCCATTCACCCAGGCAAATTCACAAATAACTATTAGGCACCAGTTCTAAAAAAACGTAATTCAAGACGATTTTTTCGCAATCATTGAGTTGATCGATTTACATTTATTAGAAAATATAATGTGATTAAAGATCGCATTATGTCAAGAAAGTACATTAATTCATCTCATCTTTACTATCAGCATCTTTTAGGCAAGTAATAAAAACATATCGTAATCATTAATCAGTTTGACAGAAATTTCTAGTTCTTTAAAAATGATTTAGAGACTTACAAGATTCCTTTGAAGATGATTACGAAAGCGTAAAAAAATCGTAAAAAATTGACCTAAAAATAACAATTCAAAATGGAATAAAATTTTAATTCAGTTTAACGTCTGTGATAAAAGGTTCCCAGCTTTTCTATCGCTGTAATTACAATGAACCATTGCTTTAAATTAAACCAAATCTGTTTAACAGATTTTACGGCCGTCCGTCCCTTTCTGTGGTCATGTTAAATGGGTAGAGGTGGGTGGTTATACAATATTATGTTTTATGACTCAAAATTTACATCTACTGTTTTTATGGGCGTGTGGTTACAAGTCTGTCTGTGGAGTAAGACGTTTTAAGGTTCAATTTAATTAAGCAAAGTATTACTTCTCATGCGTGAGGGTGCAGATGAGGATTCAAAACCTACCAATGTGACTTTTTCAGAGTTATGTGTACTTTCTAAGATTATTTAGACACCATTGACATGTGGTAAGGAAAACATTGTAAGAAAACCTGGATTTAAAATGTTTCATCATAGGTTTGAAATTGCCGCATTGAGCAAGCGCGGTGATTAATGCTCAAACCTTCTCCGTGTGGGAAGAGGCTTTGTTCAGCAGTGATCTGTTGATGTATTACTAATAACCTATAGGTACACAGTATCGGGACTGGATTGTCATATTAGATATTGTGGAAACAATTATCTTACGAACAAGAAGAGAGTCTGATGTACAGATTATAGTTCGGTTTTAGAGGATTTTTTTCCCACGGACCCTCCGATTGAGGAATGAACTCCCTGCCTTGGTTTTCGCAGTAGGCTACAAGACGGGGTTCTTCAAGAAGGGAGTGAATAGGCTTTTTAATGGTCGGCAAGGCGCATGTTATGCACCAAGTGTTGCAAGCGTACATAGGCCACGGTAACCGCTTACCATCAGGTGAGCGGTGTGATTATTATGATACCGTAGTGATATAAAAAAATAGATTATTACAACCATTCCTTGCCGTGGTAAGACGTTAATAAAACATCATTTGGTTGAAGCTGACGTCAGAATGTTATCGTGACAAAGACACGAAAAGAAAAGAAATCGTCTGGTCACAAAAGTAAGTATAACAGCACAACAAACTCGAACAAACTTTGAACGTAAAAGTATTTTCATCTTTTACGTTAGTTAGTAAGGGCGTAAATCTATCTATCTATCTATCTATATCTACATTATCTATCTATAGATATAATAAACACGTAGGAAAGTAAACACTGTATATCACATTTTTGCTTCGAGCGTGATCTACAGTCGATACCGAAAGCAAAAATATAGTTTTTAGAATTTTTGTCTGCTTGTCTGTATGTATGTCCTTAATGAACATAAAAAGTGCTGCATGGATTCACTTCAAATTTTGCATAAATATTACTAACAGGTCGGGTCAACATATAGGCTACATATTATCATGCTATCAAATACGGGGAGTAGCTTTGAATCACTATTCCACGTGGACAAAGTCGCGGGCTCAGCTAGTGTTTAGTCCTATAACTTGTTGTTCATTACATAGTTCAGTTTACTGCGTTTCTTTTTTCTTATCAACTTGTTTCACTTGTGCAACAGTGTTTGCGTTATCGCTGCGTTTACGTAACTGTACCGTATGTAGGTACGACTAGTATGGGGGCATGACTTGTAAACAAACATTTTGGTTTTCAATTTTCTTTGTCTCTGTAGTTTTCTAATGACTGTCTTGTTGGTCATAGAGGGAGAACTAGTGTGAATGCTGAGCAAGATAGCTTGGGTTCAGAGTCCCGGTTCTGGAAGAGTACTACCTATTTGTAGTTTTGGTATTTATGAATAATAATTCAATAATACAACTACACAACTATAGCAAGCAATAATACAGTTATTGTATCTAGTGCTCAGTAATAACCCCTTGGCGCTTGCTAACGGATGAAATTGCGAGGAAAATCAAGTACTTTATGATGTGAATGTAAACCTATTACTATTGATTTTCTTTTTCTGCTTTCTCCTGGCTGTATCCCAACTAGATTGAGGTCACCAGGGCGTGCTGGACCACCTGTACCGTTTGTCTCTCTGTCCAATATTTGTATTCCAATTTAAATCTACAATTCTAAAAGTTCTAAGATTTAAAAAAGTTCCGAATTATCTTATTTGAGTTATATGGTATTCTAATAAGTAAGTTATAATATTATTACTCTGTTTAAAACTCTAACTGTTATGATTGGTCTACGCCTCGAATACTAACCTTATACAAAACTTACCCAACTTGGTTGATGATTCAATTATGTCTTAAGATAGCATTTTTTTTAGGTGTAAATATTTTAGTTCATAGTTATTTAAGTTGTATACATTTTCATTTAGTAATAGTTAACACGTTCGAGGACAGAACGAGATTATAAGTTATCGTTCGAGATTTTAATATCGCACAACGTACGATGACGTTCAAATAACATTTAAATTATACGGCAAAACGTTCATTTCCGATGAAAGTTCAAGTAAAAATCCTTTTGAATGTATCTTGTGTCACAACACATAAAATACCCAACACTGTACTGTCATGTAGGGTAAGTTTAGAACTATTTCAAATAAGTGCCGTTGATAGTGTGCGGTTACGGTATTCTCATATGCACAACGTATTTATACGTCCCGCGCTCCTACATTCAACGCGGCTGTGTCACTGTGTATTATGTGTTTAATGCAAATTAATGATTTTACAGAGTAAAATTGATTTTTAATAGGTTATTGTATGTTTTAGACGGATATAAGCCGAAATAAGACAAAAGATAAGCATGTTTGATGATTCCGACACCTCCGAGGCGGATCATTACCAAGATGCATATACACATTGACGTGATAAAACGGTTGTGTCATAATATGTTTAAAACAATATTTTTTCATGTGACACTACGTACTGATACGTCGTATAATTTTGTCATTCTGTGTCATTCTGGAAACCCGACTAAAGTGGTAGAGTCCTCGAACGTGTTAATATTAATTTTATTTATGTCCTACATGTACTATTGAATAATATTATGAATTAATTTTGGGCAAGTTTTCATGTAAAATTGCACAAGGCTTTTAATACAAACTATACGTAGAAACATAGACATACAAAAACTACTCTTCAGAGATCTCAAATAATTCTCATCACAACAAAAAGTCGTAAACAAAAACTTCTAAAACAAGGGACTAATATATACTTTGGCGTTAATTTTGCTTATATCTAATTGTTCAAGGGTTATTCTCATCAGTAGGGACATAATAATATACAAGGTACTACGAAAACTGCAGAGTATATGAATTTTTAATGACACTGTATAATAAGCTTTGAAACGCTTGTTATTATTTTGCATACAATGTAAAATTGTATATTTATGGAAATTGTCAGTCATTAAACGACTTTTTATTATAATGTTTCATACTTGTGTGGTCTGATTCGCACCTTATGATGGTAAATAGTTGACAAAGCAATCCTGTAGCTAAGGTCGAAGAATTTGCTTTGTGCTGAATTCCTTTTCATGCACAATTTTATCAGCAGTTACAATTTAAAAGTTCTGTCTGCTTGACTGATCTTTGAAAAGACCCTTCATAGGTTATTTTGCTGTATAGCAATGATCCTATTGGCTATTACTAGCATTATATACATGTTTGAGTACCATGTTTGTGACAGTCGTCTTTATTTTATTTTAAGTATGATGCTGTATTGTCATTACCTTGTTATCACATATAAATAGTACTTTTGAGATTATAAAAAAAAAAACGAAAAAAGTAACGATTGAGTTTGTTCTTCGCTCTTCTCCATTCGAAACTACAAAGTCAAAGTTAAGTCAAAGTCAAAATCATTTATTTCAATTAGACCAGGAAGGCACTTTTGAACGTCAAAACAAAAGATTTAAATATTAAATAATAAGAAAAATGTCAGTCTGTAGGTCAGTCCTCTAGTGAAGCTATTTACTAGATGAACGAGCCAGAAACTCCATAGGTTACTCTTTTTCAATTATGTTCACAATACAATTACATACACCTTGGAATAAGCACCTAGCTTCACTAAAAATTCAATTTGACGTTTCAAAAGGATTAATTGAAATAAATGCTTTGACTTTGACATAGCATATACCATAAGTTTTCACTTCGAAGTGTAAGTGAAAAATTAACACGAGACCCCATTTAGCAGTCACTCTACAGACAGATAATACCATTTTGTTATTTTTTATTGTATAAACTAATGAAAAACGTACCCAAAATACAAAAGACAAATTAAACAACACACGCAAGTCCTTTCTCCTTTTAACCTTTAAATAGCAATACTTATACAATAAACTTCAACCAACTAGGCCCAATAGATTCCAAAAAGCAAAAAAGGGACGAAATTGCCACCTTAACAATGAATATTTCACATCTGTCTCCAAGGGACGTTATTTCTCAGTTGAAATGAGTTTAGAAATTAATACCTCGAGTCATTAGTTTTAATTAACTCATGAATATGAATGGAAATTACGCAGTTGACAGTACTGAGGTACTTATCTACCTTAATTTAGTTCGCTAGTGTAAATTTTGTAACTCATTCATATTTGAAAATGATTCGGTGATGAATTGGCGAGGAATATACTATTTTCATAGAGATAACTTCTATTTTGTGAACAAGGGGATATCAGAGAGATATAAAGATGTTCCTCGTAAGTTCTATTCATATTCGTATGGTAATATTGTAGGAGTCTATTGACAGATACCAGGTGCAATTTTGTACTCTGTGTTACTGGAATGGACTTATCTATTGTTGGATTAGTTATTTACTGTTTTAAGTCCAGACTAATAATAAATTTTATTACCTACTAATAAGAATCCTATGAAAATAGTGATTACGTTGACAACATTTTATTTTTGTATTTATATTGAAACACAATAGGCTAAGATTGTTTTCCTAAAATTTTTAGTAGTGAACTGAATTTGAACATAATTGGGATGATGACAGGGTATGAAAATTAAAAATGTAATTAGTCCGTAAATTAGGTAATAAAAATATTAGATACGTACTTTTTTTATTTTGTCGTATAATAAAACAATACTAAGATAAAACGAATCAAAGTTTAGGAGTGAGGGCTAAAACGTCATTTCTACGTATAGAGGTAAAATGTAGATAGAAGTGACGTCACGCGACATTTCAAATCAATATGTCGCCGAAAGTACTCGCTTCAGTACTAAGACAAAAAATACGTGACTAATTATTTAAAATAATCTACAAAAAATAAAAATAAAAATATTAAAATAAAAATTAGGCATCTTCTCTATTAATGTTGGTAATTTTTCTATCAATCAGTAGACAATTTCCAAGTCTCAAGAAAGTTCAGTTGAATTTCAGATCATGAATTAAAAATGAAAGCTCCAATTCTTGAATATTCTCTGCTATAATTATAATAACAAACAAACTCCAAATTGGAAGTTAGTAGTTCTAATTTAAATTCACTTTGTCTTAGTTTTTAGACTCCGTTCGAAGGTAAGAAATGGTGTTGAGTTCATCCCAGTCTGAAAGTAGATTAGATCACATCAAAAACTTTAGTCCAGGCTTGTCAAGTTATATTTTGTACTCACGTCCTCTGATTTATATTTAAGCTAAAAACTTTTATTTACAAAGAGCGTGCTAAGTTAATTTTAAGATAGCCTGATTGGCAATTATGCTTTCGAACCGTTTGGGGTTGAAACTTTAGGGCCGTGGGGCCCAAGTGCACATCTTCTTTACAAAGATATTGTAAAGAGGATGGTTGACACTTCAGGTGATCGAAGGGCTGGCTTCTACCTTGGACAAAGGTTAAGCATTGCCATTCAACGTGGTAATGCTGCCAGTCTTTTGGGCACCCTACCTCACGATAATGATGAGGAAAATTTTTTTTTTGATGCCTTATTATAGCTTATTTATTTATTATTACCTTTTTTAAGATGTAAATATTTTAGTTCATAGTTATTTATATTTTAAGTTGTATATATTTTCATTTAGTTATAGTTAATATTAATTGTATATATTATTTTAAGATTCTGTTAATTGGTTTTGTCTTTAGCAAGGTTAGTATAATATTAATAACACCCGTGTGTTTGAAGAAAACAAAATTATTTTTTTTCCAATACAAAATAGTATTTATTTTGAAAGGCTGTATTCAGTTACAATTTTTTAAGGTGTAAATATTTTAGTTTTAAATTATTTATATTTTAATTAGTCTAATTAAATAGGTAATTGTGTATTTCATTCATATTTAATTGAGAAATTTGTGAGTTTCAATTACAAATACTCAATATTTTGCCAAAACTCCTCATCGAAGTCAATCAAGTAAAACATTACTCGAGTTACATTTTAAGAAAATAAAATTTAACTGTATTGCTAAATATTTATTTTGGTTTCCAAGAGTTTATTTGGAATTGTCGTGGTGGCCTGTATTGAAAAGAGGTAGGTAAATTTATAGGTGTCTTTATAAAACTAAGTTTCTTGATATGGCCACAGGTGGCGTTTTGGTTCTCTTTGTCATTCCTTTTTGTTCCTCCATTTTGATTTGTATTAGCTGTTGTTTTTCTGTTATAATAAATGTGTTGAAAGAAATCTTATTCAAATTATTTGAAACCACTCAATACCTGAATAGGTTATGGGCCCAGGAGCGCAAGAATTGAATAAAGAGCAGTATAATAGAAATAGAGAATAACCGGCACGCGGAAAACATAACCTTTGATAAATTTTTTTCACTATGGAAGTCACGAATTCGATGAAAGTAGAAAAGTTTGTCGGGAAGAACTTTAAGCAATGGAAGTTTCAGATTAAATGCGCTTTGCGAGCAAAAGGATTGGATTTAAATAACCCACGACCCACTAATATTGCAGAGCTAGCTCAATGGAACAAACAAGATGGAATGGCCATGTTCATTTTGACATCTTCAATGGATCTGAACCAAATTTCTCTGATAGAAACATGCGAAACGGCGAAAGAAGTAATGAACAAATTAGAAGCTATTTACGAACACAAATCCGAGTTCAACAAAATGATAGTGCACGAACAGTTCTATCAATATACATATTGTTCAAATGATACAATGGCGCAGCATGTCTCAAAAGTTGAAGGTTTAGCGAAGCAACTGAGAGAATGTGGTGAAAAGTTGAGTGATACAGCAGTGATGACCAAAATATTGAGCACGCTGCCACCTTCATATCGTTCCCTACGGCAAGCGTGGTTGTCACTAGATCCAGGTAATCAGACTATACAAAACTTAACATCACGTTTGATCGATGAAGAGGCAAGCTTGATGAATGATACCAATAGTGAGTCAGCATTAGTGATGTCAAAGAAAAACTCAAAGCAAGTTGGGCACAATGTGAAGTCAAGCAATTTTACGAGTAATGCAAATCAAAGTCACAGGTTTATTTGCTACAACTGTAACAAGAGGGGTCATTTTGCAAGGGAATGTAGAGCACCTAAGAAATCTGTTTATAAGAAACAAGAGCAGCAAAATATGTTAGCATTTAGTGCAGAAAAGTATTCGTTATCTACGAGCGACGATGATGTGTGGATATTGGACAGCGGAGCATCCATGCACATGACATACAGGCGAGAATTTTTTCATAATTTTATTGAATATGACAACCATGATTGTGACAGAACTGTCAAATTAGGAAACAAACAGAATATTAAAGTTTGTGGAGAAGGTTCAATATTAATTAAAAGAAGAAATAATGGCCAGTGGGAGGAGAGCATATTAGAGAACGTAATTTATGTTCCTGCGCTGCGAAGAAACCTTTTTTCTGAGGGTGCGGCAACCAGAAGAGGCTATATTATTGTGAAAAATAATTTACGTGCCAAAATAATGAAGAACAATTTGGTGGTTATGCATGTGACGGCGCCGCCGTCATTATTTTGTAAACTGCGAATGTAATTGGCGAGCAGTGAACAAACAACTGACCGACGTCACTTCAACCCCACCACCGAGTGATATATAAAGCAGCGCAAGCGCAAGCTCGAGTCAGTCGTTCGTCAATCGTTGCCCAGTTCACACGTTACGCAATCGCTGAGTAATTTTATTGTGCACTGTCGAAAGTAAACGTTACTTTAATTATGAAGATTTAATTGTTTTATTACTGCATAAACATACCTCTACCGATATATATGACGAAGAGGGTTCTCGCTTGACATCGCCCACACCATCCTTCCGACATCAGAATTGGGATGGGCCAGGGTTATTGAAAATGTTAAAATTATCGGAGCCGGTTCGTGAAGAACTTCCTACATGCAAATGCGACAAAGAAGATAGTGCTGCAAGATTGGAAGTGCCTAGCTATATATAACCAGGTACTCAGTAGTGAAGATTCAACGTGGCTAACGTTGAGGCAGCTACTTCGAACTGAATCGCTATCTGAAGCAGCAAATGAAGACATGACGTGGTCCCAATTCAAGCCGGAGTACATTGGCGTCCAGTGACAGCATGAGATACGCGGCGTTAACGCAGCGTTTGGTAAGCGGCGTGTTGATGTCTGCAATTGGACACTGCTCCCATCGGGATTATACCAGGTGACTTTGTTCCATTTATTATGATTCCGATACCATATGGGTCAAAAACGAGTCAAAGACTTGAGTTTACAATTGTTAGTTTTCCAATTTGAAATTTTATTTTATTTTTGTCGGGTAGTTATTTAAAGAAAATAGCCGTGATGTTTTAGATCCGAGATTATACATGGTCATTAGAATTACGTCTGATAGTGTATTGTTAGGTAATATCTCAAGTAGTAGGCTTTCATTTGGTTGGAACTTGGAGGTATGGTTTCCGCGAGGTAGATGCAGAATTAAGTGGTGCTTGCTGTCTAACGCGGTACAGAGTATTGAAAAAAGTAGTTTATAACAAATAAAGGTCAAAAGCTGCTAATAATTGGTAGTTAAAGTCAGAATTGAAGAGACCTCTAAAGTCCTACATTCATTTAGGATTATTGTTGGGTTGGAAAATAGTTAAAGCGCTAAGAATACTCTGATGAGAAACATGCTTCCCTTGATCTTGCCATTAGGATTTGTTATAATTAGGGCCTTTCAGTACCTAGTGAGTTAGTAATTGTAAGGGTAAAACTTTTCATTTGTTCTACTATATCGTGTGTGCTAGTCATAGTCGTTACTGGGGCAGGGACTCGAGTCCATATAATGAAACTACAGTCGTGGCTGACTTGTGACTCTGAAACACTGGAGTAACTATCCACACTTGTGTAGTGTATAAATTGTGGTTACCTTGAAAATCTTGATGGCTGTTGATCATTTATTTTGAATTAAAGGACCTTGAGAAATGTTTTCGCTAAGTGCGTTGTAGTGAGTAGATAGGCTGTTCGGTGGTTATTCCAGATGACATGTAGTGAAGTCGGGTTTTGTCTAATAGAGAAAACGCGGAGTAACGAGACTCTGCATTTCATTATTATATTGCGTCTTACAAAAAATGTCGATCGCAGCGCCTATAAGTTACGTAAAATGTCGAGTAATTTAATTGTAACAGATGAAATGCAGTAGATCTGAGGACTAAGGATGAGGAGAATATCTGATCACCAGGTTCTTTGAGAATTTTATAAAGTGTCAATGTCATGAGTTGCACTCAACACCTATAAATCACATACCCACACTTCATTTTTCATTTTTTTTTGGGTGGATCGAACACATATTGAAAGATAAAGTGTTTAAAGAGATATCCGGCGTCAAGGATTTAAGACCACCTCCTTGATCACTGGTTTCCTGCCTAGATAACTACACCCAGTTGTACGGTCTCTCCTTTGTGCCTTCAGGCTTAATTCATTCTGTCTCCTGCAGTAATATTCACCGAGGGAAGTGGAAACTATAGTTTTTTCTTCTTCTCCTCTTATAATATCTTCTGATTCACTTCGTTGCGGGAACCAAGACAGTTACTCATGTCCCTGGGACGCGCCGGACTTCAATGTTCCGGTGTTTTCATGGTTGTATCTACTGTAGATCCTGGCTTACAGGAGTTGCAGCGGTTTTGGGAGGTTGTGGCGGGCCTGTCCCATCAAAAAAAAGAAAAATACCCACACTTACATCATATTCACGCACTCGTACTCTCACCGCACCCATGAGGAACTTGTGGCTATGGGTCTTCACACACCAGACCTCATTCATGAGGATCATGTAGCGATGGGCCTGTGTGGTAAAGCGCCTGTGTGGCAAACCGCCTGTGTGGCAATGCATCTGATTGGTGAATTGCCTGGTTGGTAACTGATCTGTGTGACGTTAGTTAGTATCGTATTGATTTTTATGCAGTTTCAGTTTGTAAGATTAAATGTTTGGTTATCTGTCAGATTATCTTGTCTCTGATTCGATCCTCCACGGATACTCCGCAGATAGATGTTTCTTGTCTCTCTCGTTCACGTTCTCTTGTGTCCTGTAAGTTTCGTGTTAGAAAAGAGTAGCTGTGAGTTACTGGGCTATGCACAGCCGTGATCACTTGTAAAGTTTAAATGCTTTGGGTTGCTTGGTAGAATAATAATCTTGTGAGATTGTGAAACGTCAGTTTGTCTAAAAGTTTTCTGGTTATTGATTTTGCTACTGGAACGTCGTAACTTTTTAAACTTTTAATTGTAAACGTATTCCCAAAGTATAAAGGTCCCTACAAAATCTCTGATTTCTTAGAAAACGATAGGTACGAATTGAAACTCGTTAATTGGTCTAATCGAACGTACAAGGTTGCCCATGAGAACTTACGCGAGGTACCCCGCGGTCCATTAGGTTTTATAGAAATAGTTATGATGATGACGTGACGGCGGATGATAGCCAGAGTGATTTTGTCCATGAAACTGATCGCGGTAATAATATACTGTGTGACATAGCTGTGATTGATGATGCTGAGGATGAACTTTCCGATAGCGACACTATATCTGTTAATAGCGCCACTATATCTGTTAATAGCAGCACTGTATCGGCTAGTTCACGTACTAGTAATAGTATGGAAAGTCCATCATCAGATTTACCAGAGTGAATGAGTGTTGTAACTGATTACTTATTTATAAAATTAAAAAAAAGAAGAAAAAAAAAAAGTGACAGAAAAAAGTAAAAAAAAAAGAGAAAAATAAAAGTAAACAAAAAAAGTAAAAAAAAAGAGAAAAAAAAAGTAAAGAAAAGTAAAAAAAAAGAAAAAAAAAGTAAAAAAAAAAAGTAACAAAAAATGTAAGAAAGAGTCATTGAAGGGAAAATCCGGTCCAATGACTCAGCTAAAGGGACTGATGTCCAGTCTAGCATACGCTAAAGGGACTGATGTCTAGTCTAGCATTCGCTAAAGGGACTGATGTCCAGTCTAGCATTCGCTAAAGGGACTGATGTCCAGTCTAGCATTCGCTAAAGGGACTGATGTCCAGTCTAGCATTCGCTAAAGGGACTGATGTCCAGTCTAGCATTCGCTAAAGGGACTGATGTCCAGTCTAGCATGCGCTAAAGGGATATTTATCCGGCCTAGCACAATCGTCTCCAGTTCTAATACTGATGAGTGATGATAACGTAGTAGTTGTGGTAAGCTGAAGGGTTAACCGAACCCGCACAATATTGAAAGCTTTTGTTAAAGGTTATACTAGTATAACCTTTAACATTCTATCTAGATAGAGATTAGAAATGCCAGGATGAACGAACGGGTTGTTATCTTATTCCCAGATGCTCGGAAAACGCTCGAGGACGAGCGTACGTCAGTATGGCCGTGACGGCGCCGCCGTCATTATTTTGTAAACTGCGAATGTAATTGGCGAGCAGTGAACAAACAACTGACCGACGTCACTTCAACCCCACCACCGAGTGATATATAAAGCAGCGCAAGCGCAAGCTCGAGTCAGTCGTTCGTCAATCGTTGCCCAGTTCACACGTTACGCAATCGCTGAGTAATTTTATTGTGCACTGTCGAAAGTAAACGTTACTTTAATTACGAAGATTTAATTGTTTTATTACTGCATAAACATACCTCTACCGATATATATGACGAAGAGGGTTCTCGCTTGACATCGCCCACACCATCCTTCCGACACATGCATATTTAAAAGACAATAATTTGTATGAATTAGAGATGAAAACAGTTATTGAAGAAAATTGTAACATCGTTCAAACTGATATTAAAGTATGGCATCAACGTCTAGGACACCTTAATGTTAAAGAACTTCAGAAAATGAGCAATAATGGAATAATTCCTGTAACATTGACAGGTAATGATAATTTTATTTGTGAGGCTTGTCAATATGGCAAGCAAGCAAGATTACCATTTTATAAGTCAACAAGGGGTCCAACACAGGCTGGTGATATAGTCTACAGTGACGTTTGCGGACCCATTGAGGAACCATCTGTGTCAGGTAAACGTTACTTCGTTTTGTTTAAAGATAGTGCCACAGGTTATCGCCATGTGTATTTCCTGAAGTGCAAGAATGAAGCACTAGAGTATTTCAAGAAATATAATGCTTTAGTAAATAATCAATTTCAACACGATGTGCGCATCCTACACACAGACAATGGTGGGGAATATGTAAACAACGATTTTAAAGAGTACTTAGAAAGAAAAGGGATAGTTCACGAATGTACAGCCCCTTACACCCCGCAGCAAAATGGCAGGGCAGAGAGGGAATTACGTACAATAATGGAAAGTGCAAGGTCAATGCTTTATGCAAAAGATGTTCCTTTAAACTTGTGGGCTGAGGCAGTAAGCTGTGCTGTCTATTTATTAAACAGGAGCTCATCTAGCCAAACTGTTGATATTTCACCCTATGAACTGTGGCATAATCAAAAACCAAATTTGTCACATGTTAAGATATTTGGATCTGTTGGGTATGTGCACATTCCTAAAGAAAGAAGAAAGAAATTAGATAAGAAAAGTACAAAAATGATACTAGTGGGATATGAGCAAGAAAACTATAGAATGTATAATCAACAGACTAAAAGTATAGTTATCTCAAGAGATGTGAAGTTTGATGAGAACAGTAGTGTAATGGAACAAAAACAAAATTCTATTGAAATCAACATTGATAAACTAAATGTGGATGACCAAAACAATGTGACTCCGGAAATGAATCCGTCACGAAGCTCAGATCATAATGAAACATCATCAGATGATAGTATGGAGAGTACAGAAGATCATGATGTGTCTTATCATCCACCTAGAAACATAACTTTTGGTCAACCCATTGATCTGAATCTACGACCTCGAAGGAATAGAAACATAGAATTGAACCTGACAGAGATAGACATACCAAATACATATGAAGAAGCAATGATGGGCAATAATAGTCAGAATTGGAAGAAAGCTACATGATACATGGACAATAACTGAAAGAACAGAAAAGAAGCCTATTACATGCAAATGGGTATTTTGCATTAAGAAAAATAAAGAAGGAGGAATTGAACGGTACAAAGCTCGTCTCTGTGCCCGTGGTTTTACTCAAGTGAAAGGTATAGATTACAAGGAAACTTTCTCACCCACAACTAGGTATGACTCCATTAGATTATTATTGAGTATTGCAGCAAGAGAAGATTTAGAAGTTGAACAATTTGATGTGAAGACCGCCTTCCTGTACGGGGAGCTCTTGGAGGAGATCTACATGGAGCCACCAGAGGGCATCGAAGTTGAACCGTCTCAAGTATGTAAGTTAAACAAATCATTATATGGACTCAAACAGTCTTCTCGCTGTTGGAATAAAAAGTTTACCTCATTTCTTACTACTTATGGGTTCAAGCCATGTCCTTCTGACAGTTGTGTTTTTGTTGGAAATTTTAATAATATCAAGGTACTGTTAATAATTTACGTTGATGATGGCTTATTGTTGGCCAAAGATAGAGAGATTTTGAACGTAATATTACGAGATCTAAGAAATAATTTTGAAATTAAGATATTGAATTTTAATTCATTTGTTGGCATGGAGGTAAATAAAACAGAACATTGTATAACTATAAATCAAAGAAATTACATTGAAAACTTGATAAATAAGTTTAATATGTCTGATGCTAAGGGCTGTAGTACACCAGTAGATATAAATGTACAACTATGTAAAAATGATGAGGAAATTGTTATTAATTTTCCATATAGGGAAGCAGTGGGAGCATTACTGTTTCTATCATCAGTATCTAGGCCAGACATAGCCTATGCAGTGAATTTAGTAAGTAGATATGTTAATAACCCTGCACCTATCCATGTAAATGCTGTAAAACGAATAATTCGTTATTTAATTAATACAAAGGATAGATCAATTGTTTATGATTGTAATTCTGAATTGGTTGGATATTCAGATTCTGACTTTGCAGGCGATTTAGACTCTAGAAAATCCACTACTGGATATATATTCTTAATGAATGGTGGACCTGTCACTTGGGCAAGTCATAAGCAAAATACAGTAGCATTGTCAACGACAGAGTCTGAGTATATGGCTGCGAGTGATGCAACCAAAGAAATATTGTGGCTTAAACAATTCTTACTAGATATAGGGGAAAACCAAACATCTGTGACGTTGAACATTGATAATCAAAGTGCGATTAAATTAATACATAACCCAGTATTTCATAAGAGAAGTAAGCACATTGACATAAGGTATAATTTTATTAGGGAAAAGGTTGAAGATAAGGTAATTAACATAAAATATGTTGAAAGTTCATGTCAATTATCTGATTTTCTTACAAAAGTTTTACCACTTTGTAAGTTCGCTTTTATAAGAGATAATGTCTTAAAAGTGTAGTTTTATAATGTAGTGCATGTAAACATACAGCATATGGACACCTCATAAATTTAAGTGGGAGTATTGAAAAGAGGTAGGTAAATTTATAGGTGTCTTTATAAAACTAAGTTTCTTGATATGGCCACAGGTGGCGTTTTGGTTCTCTTTGTCATTCCTTTTTGTTCCTCCATTTTGATTTGTATTAGCTGTTGTTTTTCTGTTATAATAAATGTGTTGAAAGAAATCTTATTCAAATTATTTGAAACCACTCAATACCTGAATAGCCTGGAGGTTTAAGACGTCCGCTTCTCATGCAGGAGGGCGCACCCTCAAACCTACCATCTACAAGTACCAATGTCACTTTTTCCGAATTATATGTACTTGAGGCTTTGCTCAGCAGTGGGCATTAATAGGCTGTTGATAATGATGATGGGTTTACGAGACGTAAACGTAATTCTAGTTACCATGTTGCTACTATGTTGTAATTTTGTATCCTGAAGGGTATAAACCTTAATGTCTTAAAGGCCCGAGTGATTAGGTTGCTTATGGGCATACGTGCTTCATCGTAGGCCGCATCATAGCTTACCACCAGGCGATATAGTGATTAAACGACGACCCGTCAAATATAAAAAAATATTGATATCTATTATATTGTTCCTTACATATTGCGCAGTTTTGTTTTGCTTCTGGTCGAGTTATTCGAAAACACAAAACTTAACCGAAGAAGGTTCAACAGTGTAAATGTTTATCTACTATCTTCAAAGCCGTTCAGAAACAGAGAGTGGACCAAACGTGTGATAGTTAGTTAATTAATATGGCTAATGAGCGTAACAAGAAAGGGACTGCAAAAAATAAAAAGTCATTTGTACCGAGCCTTTTATAGCAAACCAGGACTTAAGTTACAGGAATACGGATGAGAATTCCTTGTGAATATTTGGGCCTTGTTAAGTTAGTTCTAGTCCAGTTTGTTCCAAGTTTGTTTTCGGACCAATGATTTCGAAATCTAGTTTGTTAGTTTAGGACTTTAGATATTCTAGTTTCCTGAAGTTTTGGTTGTATTGCGACATACTTTGGCACATCTTGTTTGCTGGCCAGTGGCTTCTGTAAAATCAATCTTAGACCGTCTAGAATTCAGTAGAACTATAAGTAGTTTTCGTGGTTTTAAAGTCATTTGAAGATGTTTTACGCAGGTGATATAATGCAACTGTTTTGTAGAAAATGTTGATCACGACTTTTATCCCCGAAGAGGTACGCACTTTAAGCCAGTGTACAATGTAACACCCACTTTTCCCTATTTATGTTATAAGTTCCTCGTTGCCTCGTTGGCCGAGTGGTCGCAAGTGCGACTGCCGGGCAAGGGGTCTCGGGTTCGAATCCCGGGTCGGGCAAAGTATTACTAGGTTTTTAAAAATTCTCAGTAATAGCACGGAGTCTGGAAATGTGCCCGGTATATGGCAATAGGCTCACCCCCTATTACATGGGACTCGTAACATAAATAGTGAAAAGTGGGCGTTACATTGTACAGTGGCATTAAGTGCCGTAATGTGCACCTCTGCCTACCCCTTCGGGGATAAAAAGGCGTGATGTTATGTTATGTTATAAGTTCCATGTAATAGGACTTCGTGCTACTACTAAGATTTTTTTAAAAACTTCGTAATACTTTATCCGATGTGAGAATCGAACCCGAGACTCTTTTACCGGCAGTCACACTTGCGACCATTCGGCCAACGAGGCAGTGAAAATGTACTAAAATACTAGTAAACTATATTTATTGTAATACTTGGAAATTACGATGGAAAGCGTTTTTAAGAACAAACACCAAATTAATAATGAAGTTCCCTCAAACCATAACAACCTTTGAGTGCTATGTAGGTACTTACGTACATAAATATTCAGTCTACATGGGCACAAAACACAATCTCACCGAGTAATAATAGAATACATAAATATTTTATTTCTTCACTTCCATTTGTTTTTATCCTTGATTCAAATAACATAAATGTGAAAAGTGATGCCTATAATTTAAAGTAAGACTCGTGAATTATGAATATGTTAAGTTTACACCATGGTATAAAATCTATTTCAATTTTGTCCAATGGCAAAACAACTTGCCATAGGAAGTAGTTTCGATATATAAGGTGTTACATTGCACAGTGGTATAATGTGCAACTCTGCCTACCCCTTCGAAGATAAAAGGCGCGATGTCATGTTTTGTTAACAACATTTTCAATCTGTTTCCGTGCTCTAGGCGCGCGGCCTAAGTCAAAGTCAAAGTCAAAGCATTTATTTCAATTAAACCATAATTTGGTACTCTTGAAACGTCAATAAATACAAAATAAATAATAGTCTGTCAGTCAGTCCGTCAGTGAAGCTAGGTGAAGCTAGGTGCTCATTCCAAAATGTAGATTCGAATGGGAGATGAACGAGCAAGAAACTCCATTCGTTACTCTTTTTAAAAAATATGTGTTACAATGTCTCTGATATATATTCCATTACTGTATGTATATGTGAGAACGATTCAAAGACACGCTTGACGCATTATAGGTACTAATTACAAACCTTACTAAAATAAAAAACCTATACCCAGTAGTCCAACCACTGCCAGCTATTGTGGTTGGTTTGATATAGTTAATGGGCAATTAATGAAATGAATACTGAATAATGAAACTTTAATAACAATTACAATTATCTGGACCAATCAGTGCAGCTGGACATTATACAATGACTGCACGGTTGGTGCGGTGGCTGGGCAACTGGCTGCCGTGCTACGTGTAGCGGGTTCGATTCCTGCACGGAACAACTCTTTGTGTGATCCACAAATTGTTGATTCGGATCTGGGTGTCATTGTGTATGTGCACTTGTAAGTTTGTACACGTACCCACGATACAGGAGAAAATCCTAGTGTGAGGCAAAAACGTTTCTCTTAAGAAAAAAAAAATATCTGGACCAATCAATGCAGCTGGACATTTTACATAATTGTTTATTTTTGTAAACTAACACAAACGCTTATACATACAAACTCTTCAATTAGAAGTTAATTTACTTTGAAATCTTCGCAAAGAACTTTCTAGAACATCCCTTTCCTACTTATGTAACGTAACTATACATGACAGTCATGTCACTGTCACTGTCAAGTGAAAGTCGTAAACATAAATATTTGATCGTACATCGGACATTTTGACCATTATGTCCTTATCAAGTATCAAGGCCATACGGAATGAATGGAACAATTTAGTACGGACGATAAGGACAATAAATCTATCAGCTAGCTATACAATAACAACATATTTGTTTGAAATCAATGAGTTATAAATATTTATGTTAAATTAGATAAAGCTAAATTTCCGCTAGAGTGATAAAATAGTAATTCTAGCTAGGGTTCTCTGAAATACTATAGTCTGAGCTTATTCAAAATACCTACAGTCAAATTGAGCATCTCCTCCATGCAAACGTTTTTATACAAAGGACTTCTTAGACCTTGCAAAAGATTGTAAGGCAAATGGAGAAGCAATAAACTTGCTGTTTAAAAAAATATATATGACACCAAAGTAAGCATACTAGGAAAAGAATAAAAAATAACTAGATTACTATTTCTGCAAACTCATCATAAATTAGATGACTTTTACCTAAGTACGTAATCCGAAGATTAATGTAACTATACTCTATTTAATAAGTTGCCGAGTACAAGGTACCTATAGTTCGTATTACCAATAATTACCTACCTCTATCTATTAGCCCATAATATAATTGAAATCCATTCAGGTTTGTACCAAATGGAACATACCATACGCATATTGTTAAACTAGGAATTCTGTCTGTTAATTAATTTCAACGCATTTATAAATCCCCTGGTTTTGTAGTTGAAGTTCTATTTGCTTATGAACCTCTATCTTATATCAATGAGGAGATAATCAGAGGCTTGATGACACAGACTGCATACCTTTTTAACCGACTTTCCAAATAGGAGGAGATTCTTAATTCAGTCGGTATGTTTTTGTTGTTTTAATTTTTTTTTTTCTATGACATGTACACCGATTACACCGAGGTTTATGGACCGATTCGAGGGATTCTTCTTCTTTTCGACGCGGAATAGTACAGTAAAATATTCTGTAATCAAGTCTATCTCCGTGGCATGCTGTGTAATTGTTTCGAAATATACATAGTGTAAACAGAACGCTCCCGAAACGCTGACAAAAAGACAGCGTTTTTACAATTTTAATCATTTTTGTTTTCGTGTTTTTAATTCATGCAACGTCAGTCTTAAGCAGTTGATTGCGACTATTATTACATAAGAGAAACTTTTGACTCTTTACCTCATCACAATACAACTTGTTTTTATCGTTATCTATCGGCGTTTTTCGCCCTGTATGTAGGTAAGTAGTTTCTATAACCTCATCACTATTTTACATACCAATCACCACTATGCCTATCCTCTAAGCAAATAACTAAAAAGAACAAAAGGCTTTACATTTTTTAATGGAATAGGAGGCAAACGAGCGGACGGATCACTCGATGGTAAGCGATTAGTGCCGCCCATGGACACCCGCAACACCAGAGGAGTGACAGGTGTGTTGTCGGCTTTTTAGAAAGGTATTCGCTCTTATCTTGAAGGTTTGAAGGTACTATCGATTCGGAAATTCCGCCAACGACAGATCATTTATCATATCATCATTGAAAACGCAAGTAAAACCGCGAGTAACAAGTTAGCAACAATTATATTATACAGTCAATCACTAGTTAATCTCGTCCCTACAAATTGATATTCTGACCTTTCTCAGATGAGACGCCCACAGAAATATGTATAACAGAAGCACTTATAGGAGGTTAAATATCGACCAGGATTGACATTTAGGAAATGTCAGTGGAAGCAATCAATCCACTGTTGATTCTACATAAAGTTATCTAGTTTAGTTTGAAACTTGTTTGTTTTAGTCTAGTTCCTTTCGTCCTCTCGAGGCGAGGGGGTTCGGCGAGCATTTCCCACCTTGGGGTCAGAAAAAAGTTGTTTACTGGGTAACTTCGTTCGTGTAAATATTTCATGTCTGTCCTTGTTTCATTACATGAGGTAAACATAAATATTATCATCATCACTAATGTCAATGAATTCCTCTCCATTACTAGGCATAAGTCTATCAGTTTGATCTTCAAATCTTCACATTCAGCCATTTTAACTACGATCATAGGTTCTGCGATCAAATGTAACTACCAACTATTATATTTGTTATTCTAACAAGAATAGCAAGTAAATAATAACGAATGATGTATCAATATCAGCACCATAGTTGTCATCAGCTAGACTGTAACAATTACTTGACCAACAAATTAATAAGAAACCTATATCTATAATGATCTTAACAGCTTAACACGCACAAACGAAAATAAACTGCAAACGTAAACACTTTATGATTATTTTCCATCAAATTAAGGCTTGCCTAAAACTAATACTTAAACGAGAATAGCCAAAACCGCGTTAATATGCGGCTCGTACCAAATTAGTGCCAATAAATTACGTTTTCATTCAAGTTAAAATAGACCACACGCAGCAACCAGCAATTTCGAATGAAAACTATTTCCAATTGAGTTAGATTTGTGCTCCGTATATGATAATATACTGACCCTATATCACATGGCTGTAACTAACTGTAACTAGTAGAAAAATAGTGTATCATATAATTTCTGACTGTTCTACAGTTGGAAATCACATTGACAACATTGAGCGTACGTGAACCAAAATTTATTATAATATACTTATTTTTTTGTTTGTAAAATATTTATTTTCTCATGAAGTATAATCCTACACTCTACACAACGACACAAAATTTCGAGATTGAACGAAACATAAAAGCACAGATAGATACCTAACAACTAAATCATTCAAAAACGTAGACATTTCTTCCATTTAGATGATTTTCAGACAATTTAAACCAGTCTTTGGTGCTCAACTATCACGCTAACAATACCTGGTCCTTCTTCGTTAATTACACAGATAAAATCAACGAAACTTCGTTAACAAGGCACACCGAATGATCTGACAGAAGTTTATCTTGCTAAAGTTAGATGTACGAAAACTTATCTGAGTCTAGTTGACCTCGCAGCTTCTTCAATTTGGTTGGTTTAATTATCAAGATTCAAATCTCCGGAGTTTGTAGGCATTGGACTATCTCCATGTTGTAATTTCAGTTCTTGATTATTAATTACTTTTTCCTGTGCGTTTCCGATTGCGGGAGCTTCTTCATTAATTTTCGGATGTAATTTTTGGAATGTTGGTTTTAGATGGGTTTGGCTCGGTGGGGTTGATTAGAGATTTTCCGAGTAGCTACTAGTGTCTTTGTGTGTGTGTGAACTATACGTTTGTTGAAGATTTGGTAGAGGAGAAATTCGTAGAATTTTACGTATTTCATCATTATATTGTTGTTCCAGAGTGGATGCGTTACTATATATATGGTTTTAACATTACACTAGGTATCTCCTAGTGTTTGTCGATAATGATATAAAAATCAATCTATAATCTGTACCGAAACATTTTCCTTGGCAACATCCTTATCCTGCTTGAAAAGTTTTAAAATAAATTACACCAAAATTACTTATTGTAATATTTGCAAATAAGAGCTTGTATTAAAAATAAGTTCCAAGAAACAATTTGGCTATTTAAGAATTGATCAAATAAAATATTTATTGCTAAACGAAACAGCGACTGAATAATAAATTAACTTTTATTACTTACCTACTTCGTTGGATGAATATTTAAAAATTAATTGCCTTCTTCATCGACTTGATGAGGTTTTAAAATGAAAACGTTTCTCCTGTTTTTTTTTAAGCATGAGTAAATGCTGGTATTATTCTTTTATTTTAATCTAACTTCTGGCCGCGACTTCGTAAGCGCAATCTCGTTTTCTCCCGTTCCCGAAGGATTTTCGGAACTTCTTTCTGTCATAAGAATCTTCCCCTGACAATAATAAACACAACAAAAAAATCAGCCACATCGGTCTAGCCGTTCTAAATTAATGGCGTGACAACGGGAAACGGGTTTCATTTTTATAGAGGTATATATGTATAGATTTTCATATCCCAAACTTCTCTTGATCTTGGAATGGACCACGGCTCTATTTTTACCAGTCTCTTACGATACTCATATACACTCAGCGAACCATGGTCCTAAATTTTTATCATCATTCCAAAACCCTTAATGAACAATTTTCTATAATCTATAAATTATAAGTCTTATTAATAAATAACCGAAATAATACACAACACGTGAATCTTGAAGACCATTTATATTGGCACGCAATTTGTTCCTTACGCATCAACTCATACGGAAGATCGACTCAAAGTTGAGGACATTTTCTCGAAGGTCGAAGGTCAAAGGTCAAAATACGGAGAAAATTTCACAATTAGAACGGGACTCATAAAAGGGAGGAAATATACGAAGCGTCGAGACACCGATAAAATAAGCTGACAGATTAGGTACTGGGCGTTTTTAGGGTTGCGTAATTTTAAGGGAAAACGGGACCTCTGGAGACATTAGATAATGACGGTTGGTCACTGGCGATGAGTTGCAATAAATGGTGGAGTTTATGAAGTAACTAAATAGCATAAAGCCTGTCATTCCTGGAAGGTAGGTTGTAGGTATGCCACCAAACGGGTTAAGTTTATTTCGGACTAGCTGTGCCCGTGACTTCATCCGCGTGGAATAATTATTCACAGCTCCTCCTCCATAGGTAATAGCGTGATTATAAGTGCCCTATATGTTGACTCAACCTGTAAGCAATATTCAAGCAAAATTTGAAATAGATCCATGCAATACTTTTTGAGTTTAACCCGGACATACACACAGACAAACAGACAAAAATTCTAAAAAAAATATTTTTGGCTTTGGTATCGATTGTAGATCCATGACCTAAACATTATTTAAAAAAAATATTCTATGTACAGTTATATACATTTCTTACGATGTTATTATATGTATAGATAAACTAATTCAGAAGATCTAAACATAAATGTTTGATTAATAAATCGAGTTTACTTGATCGCATGCATTTGTGATGGTAAAGAAATTAACCATGGTAAAAGATTCCCAAGGTTTTTTGACAATTGCACAAACTTTAATTGGCCCCAGCCCCACAGTTTTAATAAACTCTGCTTATTTTTTTTTTATGGCATAAGCCGGTAAACGAGCAGACGGATCACCTGATGGTAAGCAATCGGCGTCGCCCATGCACACCTGGAACACCAGAGGCGTTACAAGTGCGTTACCGGCCTTTTGGGGATTAGGAGTTTGAGGATCGTTGGAGATTCAGGAATTGGGGAGATTGGGGAAGGGGAGGGTAATTGGGCCTCCGGTAACCTCACTCACACGACGAAACACAACGCAAGCGTTGCTTCACGTCGGTTTTCTGTGAGGCCGTGTTATCACTGCGGTCGAGCCGGCCCATTCGTGCCGAAGCATGGCTCTCCCACACTTATTATGTTAAGGTTATAGCCTTGATGATAATTTCCTATCCACACATTAGTTTGTACCGAACCCAATCAAACTTTTAGAGCTTAGACTTTTTAGGCCCAATTTGTTTTATAAGACATAACATTTTGTCTTATAAAAACCGGTTAAAAAAAACGCACGTACGCAATCGCTCAATCAAATGAAAGCTGAAAAACGTTTTGTATGTTTTCTGCTATAAATGGAATGAACGAGACATCTACTCGAATTTTAAGGAAGTACTTCAAGCCTTATTGTTGAAGTCTCCCATTTTCTCCCCTGGGAGGCGATGATTCAATAAAATTGGGAAGCCATTTGTTCTTGAATGAGTGATATTTCTATTCTTGACTAGTAAGTCAAGAATAGATAGTCCTAGTAAGGAATCTTTATGAATTGCGCTTTAATTGAAAAATGTAATTTTACTATAACATAATATAACATCACGACTTTTTGTCCCCGAAGGGTTAGGCAGAGGTGCACATTACGGCACTTAATGCCACTGTACAATGTTAATTTTAATATATCTAACAATATTATGAAACAATGTGTGTGAGTTCGGTTACCGGGGGCCTAATTACCCTCTCTCGTCAGTCTCCCCAATCCCCGAATCTCCCACAATCCTTAAATTCCCAATTCCCAAAAGGCCGTTAACGCACTTGTAACGCCTTGGTGTTTCAGGTGTCCATGGGTGGCGCCGATTGCTTACCATCAGGTGATCCGTCTGTTCGTTTACCAGCTTATTCCATAAAAAATGAATTCTAAAAATTGACTTAGATACTACTTAGTCCACATTACGAATTCTATAGGTATTGGTAAAACATCGATACCATTGATAAATAATAGGTATATCTTGTGAGGACAATTTTCTTTCATTGAATTGAACCATATAATATTATCCCACCCTCAGAGGTAAAAACTCAGATTCCCAGAAAACATTAATTTATCGTATCTGGAAACGAAAAAGAAAATCCTCGTTAATGAACGTGGAAACAAAAAGAGAGATTAGTAAATAGTAATTTAGTACAATAGTAATGTTTACTTAATACTATAATGATCATTGTAGGGAATGATACAGCGTGGACGTTACACATGTAATTGTCGACAAATAAGTAGATTAAGAACGCCCAGAAAATTCTCAGAACTATTTTTAGGAAAAACATTCATGGAAGTACTCAATTGCTCGATTTTTTTTCGTTTTATTTTTGGATCCTTAAATAGTCTTCTGTCTTCGTAGTTAAATATGAAAGGTCAATCTGTTTTATTTAATATTCTGGCAACGTGTTGCTTTGCCGTTAATATTCTCATTTTCTCTGTGTTTCGTTTACGATGGATTCTGTTTCTTATCTATTCTAGAATGTTGTAATAAAGAGATAAAGTGACGTTTTCAATATATTTTGTCTGCTCTCATGTCAGATTTATAATCTAGATGTCTAAGAATAACTGATCTCGTAGTATTTTTTGAAATATTATTAGCTTATGCTTTTCCCGCTTACATAACTACATGCCGTTAATTACTGATAGCCGTAATCGATTTTGTCTATCATTTTGAAGTAATTGGTTTTATCTAGAACTAGATCTTTTGCTATATTTTTTTTATTTAAACGTACCCTTAACCGACGGACTATGCATGAAAAGACTGATGACTGTTGATGAAGCGAAAGAGGTATATAAGAATCGTAGCAATTGGCGCTCCATAGTTTCTTCCTACCCCCTTGGGAGACAGGCGAGTGGTTATGTATGTATGTATGTTAATAGTGTACACTACTTTTACAAGGTTTAGGCATCCACGTTTAAAATATAATTTGCTAATTTCGACATAACCTGAAAACTCTGAATATAAAATGGTTGAACCTCTACCAACGAACACTCGAAACAAAACTTCTAAATCAATTTCCAGCCAGCAATTACGTACCTTTACACACAAATCTAAACAACAATACATTTTCTATTTGTATTTCCGAAATTTAAGCACTAAAGTTATCCGTGTTTGGAAGCCGTTGTTTCACTTCGGTACCTATAGAAATTATAAATCAGAATACTAAGTACTATACCTAGAACACAAAGCTCATTGTGGCTTGAACAGGAGTTCTCAGGCATGTTCGTGAATTTAAGTGGATTAAATCCTAACTTGTAGTCCTCGAAAAGTTTATAGTTTGAGAAATCTTCGGAAATTATTCCGTTGTTACGAGTTCTTGGGTACTTAAAGTACTGGTTGGTACGTTGAGTTGTGAAATGTAATGTCTTTTGTATTTATGTTGCTTGTTTGTTTGTTTGGTTTTCGACATTGGTGTATTGATTGGTACGGTTCTCTTCTTGTGGTTTTATTGAAGCAGTCGGTTAAAGCTAAGGATACATTAGGGGATAAATGTCCTGCGAAATGTATCGCCAGGGACGTTGGGTGAAGTAGCGCGACGTTGCCGGACTTTGGTTGACATGCCTGGCAACATCAACGTGGACATAAGTCGCGCGTTGTCGCCAATTGAAAACAGCCGGCATTGTTTGACAATGTCACCGATACATGTCGTGAGATAGTGTATACTTGGCTTAAAAATAAAATGGTAGGTATTGGAATCATGTATACTTGTAAGTCGTGGTAGCGCGGAGGTTTAAGACGCTCGCTTCTCATACATGAGGGTGCGGGTTTGATACCTACCAATGACAAGTACCAATGTGACTTTTTCCGAGTCATATGTACTTACTAAGATTATTTAGACACCACAGACATTCGGCGAAGGTACAATTTCTATTAGGTATAAGTTTATATTCACTAACCCGCATTGAGCAAGCGTAGTGATCAATGCTTAAACCTTTTCCGTGTGAGAAGAAGCTTTGCTCAGCAGTGGGCATTTATAGTCTGTTGATGATGATACGTGTAAGATAAGAATGAGTTACAATAATATCACAATTTTATTTTGTAAAAGTATTCTTTAATTTATAGAAAATTCACATATACCTCTATAATATATTAATCCACACTAACAGTACAAATGCGAACGTTTGTTTATTAGTTTTTCTTTTACACTTCGGATCGTTTTAGTAGAATGATTATTTCCCCACAAATATATTAGGCCTATATTAAATGCTGTTTAGTATTAAAAAAATTAAGACATTTTTCTTCATGGGTCTGTTATTCGTATTAATCGAAGTTATCACCCATGCAATCAATGCCAACGCAGTGGCAGCTTATTGACCTTTTTAAAGAAAGCACTGGACGGGTGGCCATAAAGGCTTAAATATAATCTTAAATATATAACTGACCTAATAAGCCTAATAGAACACACGTGATATAACCACACTTTCGATCTATTAATCTCAAGACCGATTCGGTTTGTTCGTTATCAGGAAGGTCCACAAGGCCATTGCAGACCGCAACGACAATGATAGATGGGGCACACTTGATGAATTGCAGGCTACTTATTCTTGATAACGACAAATTTGCGATGTTGAAACAATATTGTTGTTTGAATAGTTACTGTTCTTTTTTTATTACTGTATTGTAGCTTCATTAAATTTAAAATCTCAGTAGTAGCACGGAGTCTGGAATTGTGCCCGGTATATGGCAATAGGCTCACCCCCTATTACATGGGACTCATAACATAAATAGTGAAAAGTGGGTGTTACTTTTGTGTGCACCTCTGCCTACCCCTTCGGGGATAATAGGCGTGATGTTATGTTTATGTTTATGTTTATGTAAATTTAAAATTCTTGTCTACGACAGTCAAGACGTCATTAAATTATAGTTTATTTATTTTTTATAAACTACCTACATAAAAAAAATCAGACATCAACCCCCTCTTTTTTTGAAGTTGGTTAATTAATATACTAAAACTAAGTGTAATATAAAGTTTTCTGAAATCTTCAACAAAATCGTTTCAGCCAAACCCGAGATAATCGCGGACGAAGATACACATATGTATACAGGTGAAACTGAGAACCTTTGCCTTTTTTTAAGTAGGTTAAGAACCTCCACATTAAGCAGTATATCGTTAGACAATACTCCTTTGGATCATTTCCCTTTTTTCGGCTATATTGACTCGTCCTTAACCTCTTCACAGCATTTCTAAATTAAATTTTTGTAACAAAAATTAAAAAATTGTGATTGCTCATTATTACATTTTCAAGTCACTCGCAAGAAAAAAATACTTGTTAAGTTGTGTGCCATTTTAAGACTATGTTGGGCAATAGTCAATGTAACGCTTTAACATCGTTTTATTATCGACTTCCAAGAATAGGTACGCTGTCGTAGTCTGTCCAACAAAAAACAAATTGATCGGAGATGAGCTCCGACTTTTTATCGTTTATCTTGAAAACTGTGTCGAGATTGTTACGAGATTGATGCGTCCATTCTACCATTCAGTCTTTTAATAGATTGTAGAGATCATTCGAATTATACCATTGTATGATCTTGTACTGAAACTTATTTGTCTAGGGTAATTCGATTTCGACTGCACGGCTGGGCAACCGGCTGCCATACAACGTATCGCGGGTTCGATTCCCGCACGGAACAACACTTTTTGTGATCCACAAATTGTTGTTTCGAGTCTGGGTGTCATTGTGTATGTGAACTTGTATGTTTGTAAACGCATCCACACAGGAGAAAATCCTATTGCGGGGCAACGTTCTGCAAAAAAAAAAATATATTTTGGCAAAAATGTGACCTAAGCGTCTGTACCAATAGTTTGTTCTTTTGTGTTGTGTTACATGAGATCGTTATTTTTCAATTGGTCTGTCCTTCCTTAATACGTCGAGCAAGACATTAAATGGCAAGTTTCTCGACTATACAAAGATGATACAAAATTGTTTGACATACATACATTCTGATTTTTCCATTAATTTATTTGAATTGCTGATTGATTTCTGATTGGTGGCTTGTTCATCTGCGAATCACTTGGACGTGCTCAACTGGTCCCATTTCACCGCAAACTTGGGACATGAATATGTACCCATTAGTAGGTATTCATGGGTCATAAACAGAACATTAAAATTATGTGTGCCTTGTCTCAAAATTAGATAAAACAATGTAATTCAACCATATTTATACCTACAATTATTTATTATGAGTGTATACGATTGACAAACCCGGTAATTTTTTTATTTTAATTATTAGTTTTCACAATATTTATATCTAAACATCCTTTTAGTACCCTTCCGTGGACCGTGTCCAAGCGAGGTTACGAACTTCATGATTAAGTTAAAAATATAATAATTTATAAATATTAATACATCACCTCTTTTATGCATTACTCATACAATCAAAAAACATTTTTCATTTGTTACAGAATATTTAAACAAAATTTTATCAAATTATGATACATGAACAATTTGTTATTAGTACCGCGACTCCTTCCGTGGGCCAAATATTTTCAATGTTTGAATTCTCATTAAATGGAACGCAGCCAAGATTATTTATTTGAACTGGTAACATTTCAATGGCTGTCAGTTTAAGTATAATTTGGATTCGGTGTGCATGCGCTCCGTCAATTAAAAAGTGGAATTCGTTTAAATCAAAGATTATTTCAGTATAATATAAAAGATCGTTGCGACTTTTCTGGGACTTCGATACCACGGTAAGTGTTTAATCAATTATTATGAAAATCCATTCACAACAATTGTTATGGGGCGCCATTTTCAAAAACATTGCATTTTAAATTATAACCTAAAATTTTCACTTGTTTTTCTGCTTGATTTGATTGGTTTTCACTTCCGTGGACAAAATTTTCCGTAGACAGTCACTTCTGTGGACATGGTCTTTTCTGTGGACATGGACACGGAAAAGACTGTATCCACAGAAGTGACAACTATTAAAACTAAAGCTTGCCTTTAGCAAAAAAACCTGTGTCAAACAGCTAGAGCACTTGTTCTTGTTATTTATCTTTGCTTTGCATATTATTCCAAGTATATATTATACATATATTTATATATCTATATACTATTGTCAGGTTTATTATGGGACTTTTTTACCAATGTTGTGTCGGAATAACGTATTATGTTTTAATGCTTAGCTTGGTGTGGTGATACATGGTTCATTGTCATTATTTCAGTAAACTAAAATGCCTAGAAAAAATAGACTACAGAATCTTACTGATGAAGAAAAAAGTTAAGCCGGCGTGAACAAAAGAAATTAAGTATGCGTCGAGCGCGGGCTAAGTTAACTGAAGCTGATGTTGAAGAGATACGCAAAAAAGATCGCGAAAGGTACAATAAGAAAAAGGATAGAGGAGATATCAAAACTATTGATCAATATACACCGAGGCAACAGCGTCAAATAAGAAAAATGTGGCGCGAAAAATCAAAGAAACGGCGAGAATTATTAAAAATGCGAAAAGCTACTGACGCACTCATACAAGAAGATACTCCACCATCAAGTCCATCTGCATCATTCTCGCGAGTTGAATCTGGACGTGCAGTAGCTGCCCGAAACAAAAGAGGTATTACACATGGGGAAAGTAATTAAAAAATATAGAATGAGAATACGAAGACTAGAAGAAAGAAAACAGAAAGCGTCAAAGTCGAGTTCTAAAAATAAAGTCTTAAAAACGGATATCAGGAAAGCTGTGCATGATTTTTTAATGGATGATGAATATAGTAGATTGACTGCAGGTAAAAATGAAACAATAACTAGGAATAAAAGTAAACGGCAAATTCGTTTACTAAATGATACACTTTTAAACTTACACATAATATTTAAACGCAAAACAGGATTAAATATTTCTTATCAGACCTTTAGAAGATATCGACCTTTTTGGGTTCTGTTTCCAAAAGCAGTATCAAGAAACACCTGTTTGTGTACGCTACATGAAAATAATGATCAAATAATTCGATCACTTCAAAAATCTAAAGTTCTTTCTTACGGATCTGCCTCCGATCGGTTTCCTGTCAGACTCTGATGATTCTGATGAAATTTTTACTCAGAATCTCCCATTGCGTCTCAACAAAAGACCCAGGTTTTCATCAAGCTCTGATGATGTGTCTTTACCTAAACCCGATGAGAGATCGAGGTTCCGATCAGACTCTGATGACTCTGATGTAATTTTCACTCCACGACATCGTCATCCATTACCCACAGACAGCAGTGGTGAAGGTGACTTCATTGTACGACCTCAGCAGTCTCAAAAACCGTTTGTCGATCCCTACACTGATAGTGACAATGACGAATAAAACAACATTATTATTCTAGGGTGTTACAAATGGCGCTTGTAACGTCTTAGAATATAGATTAGTAATTTCTTTCACGATCTCAATATTTCTCATAATTATGTTTATCCCATTATTATATATTCAGTTTGACTGATATATTATTTCTGTTTGATTTAAGTCAACCGAAAATAAATCCCTTCTGTGGACATAAGTTTATATTTTTTTAAATCAAAGGATTGTTTATTTTTGTAATATTTATAATGTAAAGATGATTAACACAACCAGATTGTTATAATTTTAAGAAAACACGTTTTTTTTGTTTAGAATTGTTTAGAGAAAGTACAACTTTTGTCTTTTCTGTTGATTTTTTAGTCTTTTCTGTGGACAGATATAATCTAAAATATTGCATAATTCATTCAAATCAAAGGTTTGATCATTGATAATATTTTTATTATGATTATTTTATGTTTCTACACAATAAATGCTGATTGGAACCAAATAAATATGACTTTGTTATTTTTTCATTTTTGAAACCCAAGTTTGTTTATGACCCTCATAAACTAACACTATAATCTGTACGTATGTCACTTGTCTTTAGCAGGTGGAATAAAGTTTCTGATTTTATTTCTTTATTCGGTGGTGGGTAAAAATAACATTAAATTTTGAATATTGTTTTGTACTATTTTGTGTACAGGCTATTTATAAATAAAAAACAGAAAAGAGGACTTGATGTTCGAAAATCCTAGCTATTACACATTACAAAGTAAAATTACAAATACGAAGCTCTTTCGTTGAAGGCACCGTATTTCCTCAATCACTTTATCTCGTTGGATCCACGACTTCTAATAATTTCCTTGGAATTTAAAACACGACTGCATCTAATTTTGAACTAGAAAATGCTATTAATTCTTCCTAGTAATATTGTATATAGAAAAACTAAACAAGGTTTAGTTGTTACAGTTATTTAATAGTACTTACCTACCTAGTTTTCGTAAAATAGATATTCCGTACAAAAAATATCTATTTAACAAATAGACTAGTGACCGTTTTCAACAACCACCACTAAACTACCTCTTCGCTAAGAATTACTTATCGTGAGGCACACATATATACCTCTATATATATATTTTATAGCGTAAGCCGATAAACGAGCAGACGGATCACCTGGTGGTAAGCAATCGGCGTCACCCATAGACACCTGGAACACCAGAGGCGTTACAAGTGCGTTACCGGCCTTTTGGGGATTAGGAGCTTGAGGATCGTTGGATATTCAGGAATTGGGGTGATTGGGGAAAGGGAGGGTAATTGGGCCTGACTGATAATTGGGACCTAAATTAACCCCTTGACTTTATTGTTAGGTGTCACTTATAAGGTAGTAAAAACTAAAATTTTCTTTAGTGTCAGATAGACTAAATGCTTAGGGATACCTTAAAATTTACGGACGTTAGAACTTAGACACTAGGTAATTAGGTATCTTGACTGTTACTGAAACGTCTAACAAACAGAGCTCTGGACGTAAATTACGTACCTCTGGAAAGTCCACTGATTAGATGTATTCTAAAAGAAAATTCCTCACAATTTCCTTAAAGATATTAAACGAAAATGATTTTCTATTCCAACGGTAAGTTGGAATAGAAAATCATTTTCATACCGTGGAAAGTGCTAACAATTTACATAAATTAGAAAACTCCTCACCTTCTGATAGCGTCTAAAGTTTAATTTATTAAATTTTCACTAAGAAATACTGCGTTGATTTTCGGTTACCAGCGTTGTTCGGGATGCGGGAATGAGGGAAACATAGTTTAAATTAATTCTCTTGTAAATTATTTAGTTTAGGTATACTGACGTGCTATGGAAGTGTTGTTATAGAAGTTTCGCCGGAGGATATGGGAAATTAATTGTTGTTTTTGCGTGAGCTGGTGTTGTTGTAACGTATTGTTTTGTTTATTTGTGGTGTTAGCTATGTGTCATGGTGGCCCGGAGGTTTGAGACGCCCGCTTCTCAAACACGAGGGCTTGGGTTCGCGTCACGACTGCTATTGAACCGCAAACCAAAAGTGGAGTCCGATTGCAGTTCTATTACAGTCATGAACAAACGGTTGCAAACCAAACGAGCTGTCCGATTGCAATTCTATTGCAGTCGTGTCAACTGCGTTCAAACAGCATCCGCACTGCAATTTGTGGTTGGATTGCAGTTGAAAAATGCGTCTGTCCAGAGCCTTACTTAAAAACACCACTTGTAGTTGTACTAATATCTGACAAATAAGCATATAATTCCCTCAGATTCTGGTTTTTTCATACACGTCCTTGAGATATAAAAAGCCTGAATACATGATCGAGATTCAATATCAGTCAGTCATAGGATTGACAACCTTATTACGTCATATGTCATAAAATGCTCTCAGTACTTGTAAATATTTATATGGTAATGTTTATATGAATTTTGATGGGTTATATATATGCCGCATACATGTATAAATAGGTTAGGTAGTTGAATACGTACCTTAATTTTTGAAGAACAAAAGATGTGTCGTAGACAGCAGTGGTGATGTAAACTGTTGAGGTAGTATTTAAATATAAATATGAATCAAAGAGCCTTTTACCTAGATCTTCACCAGCTATGTTATAACTTTGATTGCATAGTTATCGCGGTGGTCTCTCTTTTCGTGGTTCACATATTGTTATTTCGGGTCTGAGTATTAGTGAATTTATATGTTTGTAAACGCACGCATGGCACAGGACCATTTGGGGCAACGGTCTTTTTTAAAGAACTACCTTGTAATTCTAGACCTTATGCTATCCATAAGACCACCACAGATCCCCATCCCCAATAGGGCTGATGCCGACACGGAGCCGCGGAGGGCTTAATGTGTTGCCGGGGCTTCGGTTCGAAGTGCAGGAGTAGGAACGGGATGGTTTTTAGTCAGTAAGAGTTCGATACTCCCTCTCGCCTCACCCGGGCGGGAAAAGCGATTGGACGATTTTCTCCCCTTAAAAAATCAAAAAAGACCTTATGCTATAGACTCTGATCAAATAAGAGAGCCCACAATATATTGCTCAACTTGAAAATCTCTCTTTGTTCGGCTATCACCCAGTTAACGAGGCAATCTGAAACACAAGTTCATTGTACATAAGTACAATGTACATACCAACTATTAACACACTTCTGCCAACCCTTGGGGAAATAAGAAGTATGATATAATATTATTTATTCACGCAGGTGAAAGAACAAAGTATTTCCACGTCGACACAGAAAGCCGCTTAGGCCTTGAATCTAAGGAAAAGAAAATATTGAACATTCTATTTAAGATTCTTTATCGTAGATTTATTCAAGCTTTGAATACGTAAATCATTTTTTTTGTATTGAATGCTATAATTAAATCATGATAATGCTGAGTTTACTTTTTATACTAAGATTAGGTAGGTATATACCTATAAGTACCTATATAGCAAGTCGTAACGTAATAGATATAAATTTAATTTTAATTTAGATAATCTATATAAATACATGTGTATAACAATTTCGCTAAGATAAAATACAGCATGTACAACAAATTTTTTGTAGAAATGAACATTTGACATTCATAAAATCATTAAAGCCTTAAAAATACATTCATTCATCATTAAGCCCCTTGTGTAATTAGATCTTAAATTAGTAGTATTAATAAGGGTAAAAAAAATTCTCAGTAGTAGCACGGACTCTGGAACTGTGCCTAGTATATGGCAATAGGCTCACCCCCTAGTACATGGAACTCATATCATAAATAATGAAAAGTGGGTGTTACATTGTACAGTGGGATTAAGTGCTGTACATTACAATGTGCACGATTGCCTACCCCATCGGGGATAAAAGGTGTGATATTTATTGTATATTTTTTATTTATAAGTAGTATTTAAAGTTGTAATTTTAGAAAATTTAAAATAAATATATTATATGGGTAATAATAAGGAATGTAATAAAATTGAGCTGAAAAACTCTATAACATATAAGTACATACATACAAAACATAAGCAATTCCTACCATAAAACAGTTCATGTAAAAGAAACCCAATTTAAAATAAACAAACAAGAAAAATCTCTAAAGACATCTCGCGCCATTTTTAAGCTCCAAGTCACCCCGCTCTTGTAATAAGCTGAAGCAATCATTTCACACCGAATCCATCAGCGTAAGCCAGTGATCCTGAATTAGAAACTCTTTGGTATTTACGGATTCCGTAAAGGGTGGGGTGGGCGGAGAATGGGAATGGGGATGGGGATTTATGGTCTAAGAAAGGGAATGGGGATGTTGAAATGAGCGCTTGAAGAACGAGCATAGGAATTGGTTAGTTTGTTGTGTTTTATTGAAGGATATGGGATTGGTTGTGTGAATTAAATTAAATGAAATTGTTGGTGTTTGTGAAGTTGGGAGTTATTGTTTTATTATCTGTACTGGGCAAATGTCATCTCTTTAATTATGGATTAACTGATGCTCCAGATCTTCACAATGAGTTGATACGACTATACGTGCCTGATAACTATCTTCGCAATAGGAACCATCGGCTCTTAGCAGTGCCTACTTCCCGCACTAATGCACGTGCGAAATCTCCAATTCCACGTGTTCTTGCTGCGTTTAACAACCTCATGAAGGTCTACCCGGATTGTGACTTGTTTAACGATAAGTATAAGGCTGTAATGTCTGTTTGTCTGGTGTATTGTGAGCAGAATCACATATAAAAATGTTATTTTATCTTGGTTTCCAGATTCTGTGTACCTACGTATATTGTTATTATTTCATTTTAATTCTAAGTTGTTTTGTATTTTGTTTCGTGTATTTTTTTTTGTGTCCAACTTTATCTGTTTTGTAATTTTACTATATTTTCTCATTTACTTTTAACACCCTTTTATATTATGTACTTTGATTTAGTTTTCTTTTTTTATATTTTTTGTAATTTAATTTGATTAATGTAATTGGTGTCTACCGTGTTAATCAATAAACAATAAACAATCTCTTTCACAAGGTATCAATCTGAACGTATAAATGGAACTAAAACGACTTTGTTTTGTTTTATCTAAATAGTTTTGTGCACGGTGAACCATTATAAATGGAAAGAGAGCGCGATGTATCTTTGTTTTTGTAATTTTGGGTGTGACGTCATTCACATGTTATTTGTTCTTTATTTACATTTTGGAAAGCTTCACATCCCACAATTCCGTAAATAAGTATTAAAATACTAGTGGTCTGTCCCGATTCTGACTATATTCATTATTCATATTTTTCTATTTTCAACTATCCCAGTATATTTGTTGTTCTTTTTTTTAAATCTAACAAACGTTCAGAAATGTTGAACTTAGCAACACATTGTACCGAAATATTTTTAGAAGCTTTTATTTAACTTGTTATTTGTACCCACAGCCTCCAGAGGAATGGTATTTTATCTTTAGGTAATGTGCCATACACCCTGTTTTTCTCATTCACAACACATGAATTACGACTTCAATCTAAAAGAAATTATTTGAGATTTATTCCTATGACGCAATTCCTTTCGTGAAACAAAGAAATAGGTGGAAAAGTTCAAGGTATTCTCTTCTTAAGAATAATGGCTGAATTAAATAATCATTGTTCGTGAATTTGTCGGAAGCCGGATTTTTTTTTGTATAAGACTTACATTAATTCTAGTATTACGTGTATTTACTTAGAATTTCGCTGAAATTTGAAGGTACTTGAAACGAATCACGATCTGCCTGTAAGTATATTAAAATTGTCTGTTTAACGTGCCAACTTTCTGTTGTTAAAAATACCGTTGTTATTGTGATTTTTTTCTGCTGTATCTATGGGGTGGAGCCGAGCGGAAGCGGGAGTCAATCTTACTAAATTCCAAATCACCAAAATCGGTGCAGCCGTTTTCGTGTTACCAACCCGATTTTATTTCCTGTGACCTCAATACGACAAATTGTTTTGTTTTCGAGACATTTCTATTTATTTATGGCGCATTAAAAACAACGGAAAGTAAGTACTACAGACCCACTTTTCATGAATTAAGTCCGCACTATTAATTCTGTTTCCATCACTTTTATCGAATTACCAACTCTAATTTATTGTCCATTAAAAAACGATAAATTTCGTTAAAGGGCTCCGTCTATGCGGTAACTAATTCTTAGAAGTATTTTATTGAGATGATTTCATTTCTCCAATTTCGGATGAAAATTAATAATTTAAGCGCGAGCGAAGTACAAAGGGAGTACTTAATAGGCAAGAAATATAATTTATACTAATATAAGTTATAAGTAATTGACTGCCTTGTTTATTAAGTTAGTTATAAGTGCGAAGGACAAGTATGAGGCCCTGGATTGGATTTGGAAAAAAAAAGATAATGGTATAGTATAGTATTTCAATTAGAACACGCATTCGAAAAAAATATTGGAGATCACCTTTTAAGCAATGGTTCGCTTGTGCTAGAGACTCCGCACTTCCATATGGCATTCTACGTAAATAATATAATTATCAACAGCCTATAAATGCCCACTGCTGAGCAAAGCCTGTTCTCACACGGAGAAGATTTGAGTATTAATCACCACGCTTGCTCAATGCGCGTTAGCGATCACAGACTTATAAATATTAGAAATTATAAGCCCAGGTATCCTCACGATGTTTTCCTTCACCGTTTGTCAGTGGTGTCTAGATAATCTTAGAAAGTACATAAAACTCGGAAAAAGTCACATTGGTATTTACTGTTTGTAGGTTTCGAACCCGCACCCTCATGCATGAGAAGCGGGCCTCTTAAACCTCTGGGCCACCACGACAGTAAAAAATAATATAATATTTTTCACTAATAGCTCTGATTCTCGAATTTGGCAGGTGTTTATCATTAGATTAAACTTCTTTTACATGAAAAGTAGATTTTATTAAATGATTTTTTATGGTATGGTATAATTATCTTTGCTTTGCCATTCCTCTATCAATAGACTTGTCAAATTGGCAATTGATTCCTCTTTTCTATCTACATGTGAATTTTATGTATGACATAAACAATCTCATTTCGTGTATTATTATGGAATGAAGGGGTAGAAAATAGAAAATGCATACGCACTTTTCGCGTGTATAGCTTAGGTAAGTGGTGATAAGGAGGGTGCGATTCAGATTTAAAATATAGGTAAACATTTTGAAACTCATTTCGGAAAAGGTAAAGAAGACAAGAAACTTTCGCAAACTTATTAATTGATGCTTTGAAGGCATACTCAGAAAGGAAAAAAAGAGTAACAAAAATACAATCAAAATATTTCTCATTTGAAAACGCACAAAGTTTATTTTGCCACAAAAAATTGAGAAACCATTCGTGAAAACCAGGAAATTTTGCATAGTTACAGAGGGTTAACTGTTTAGACTTTATATGATATCCGAAAGTACTGGATTAGATTTTAAAGGATTTGTGATATACATATATTTTATGGGTATTATAAGGAAATTGGAGTCGGTAAAATTTGAACAAGGGAAAGTAGGAGTGAAGGGAGCCGGTAGAACCTTGTTTATATTGGGCCAAGTGGCTTTTGCAAAGTTTTACCTTTTAAGGTTGAATCTGTATGTTCGTTCACGTGGATAATTTGGTAATATTGCTAAGAATTTCTTGGTATGGAGTTTCTTGCTCGTTCTTCTCCATAGGAATCTACACCTTGGAGTGAGCAAGCTTCACATTGATTTTTTTGTTGACGTACAAAAGTGCCTTTCTGATTGAAATAAATGATTTTGACTTTGACTTTAAGTTTGACTTTGACTTTGAATAAAGACACCTACTTATTACACAAAGGCGTTGAAAATTAGTTAGACTTAGAAATGATTGAAGCACCAAAATATAAGTGGTGTATTTATGTATGCGTGTACTTTCAACACCGTAATGTATGAAGTGTAATGATGGGTCATGTCACGTGACAGATATTCTCCGTATCAATGTGTGTGATATTCTTCATGTAAGTAAAAAAGGTAAGTATCAATTTCTATATTGAAGATCGTAGAAATGATTGCCTCTTTGGTCGATAATGCGACTGCCGAGCAAGAAGATCCGGTGTTAGGATTTATTTAACTTTTTTTTAATTATTTTAGGACGCAGCCCTTAGCATCGCTTAAAGCTTCACACCCTATTACATGAAGTCCCTTCCCTATAACAAAAGTAACTGGTAAAAAGGGGTGTAACATCTACGGGACTACTCAATTTTAAATTGTCCTTAGATCGTGCCATCTCTGTCATTTGACAAATAATTTGTAGAGACAGAACTACAGGTACTTAAGCGAAACTTAAAATTCAGTGGCGTTTCAGCATTCGGGCATTACTAATACACTTCTGCCTGATAAAATATGTTGATGGTGTGAGTCTCATCATGATTCCTTTTTTTTCCTTAGAGGAAATTGTCAGCCCTATTATAGGATACAAAATTTAGTACGTTTATAGGTTTAAACTGTCAAACACCGAGCGGTCACCAGTGACCGCAACCTATTGTTCTTTAATCTATACTAATATTATAAAGAGGAAAGATTTGTACCTATTTTTGTATGTTTGTAATGAATAGGCTCAAAAGTACTGGGCCGATTTAAAAATTTCTTTCACCAATAAAATGCTACATTCTTCCAATTTGACATATGCTACATTTCATTTTGAAAAAAATTAGGGATCCTCGGTAAAATCTTCTTAAAATGTCGTAGGTAAATGTCGTCGAATGCGCTGCCGAAACTATTAGCGATAGAACAAAATAATATTGAAGTACAACAATATTGAAGAACATCATAATGTCTACAAAAAACTCCTCGGTAGCATATGTCCAACTATTGTAGTTATGTCACTACAACAATCCAAATTTCCAAAAATAAATAGTTGTCTACCCCGTGCGAAGCCGGGACTGGGCTGCTAGTTGTGTCTATAATGACGGTACTCAACGAGTTAACTAGCCCTTAAGCTTAAACCCAAAATAATTAAATGATACAATTTTTTAGCCTCAGATGACAATGGTGACGCTAAAACACTGTGATAAAAACTAATATTAAAGCTCTTAAAACTAAAGACCTGATACCTCTGATACTCAATACGTCGACACTCATACAAAATGTGTTCCACATCCTCTACAACATCACACACAGCACAATTGGGTGATTCGACTTTATGCATCATCATGATTCCTTTTAAATATATGGGTCACACCATATGACCCACATTGAAATAGGCTAACAGTACATAGCTACATTGAAAAAGTATAGAACTGATGCAAACAAAACAGCAGCTGTAGCCAAATGCCACTTAGCGCTTGTCTACATGTAGAATAGAAAACCAAATTATATGGAATTGACGTAAATTTTGACACTTGTCAGTGTCATCCCCATACATTTTGATTTCTACTCTCTCTGTAGACAAGCGCTAAAGTGGCGTTTGGCTAGAGGCGCAGGAAAGAAAATAGACATACGAACAATAACAAGCATCAATAATAATTACTGCAATATTTATGTTAGTTGTATCTACTTTCATGGAATGGCCGCTTTTTTTCCCTATAAGCATGTTATGATATGAGAAATATTGAGATATACTAGCTGTTGCCCGCGACTTCGTTCGCGTTAAAAGTAGAATTGATTCAAGATGAAAGCGTGATAATAATTATGTAGCCTATATGTTGACCCGACCTAAGCCGGTACACGAGCAGACGGATCACCTGATGGTAAGCAATCGGCGTCGCCCATGGACACCTGGAACACCAAAGGCATTACAAGTGCGTTACTGGTCTTTTGGGGATTAGGAGTTTGAGGATCGTTGGGGATTCAGGAATTGGGGAGATTGGGGAAGGGGGGGGGGTAATTGGGCCTCAGGTACCTGCCTCCGTCCTACTAGCTGGCCTCCATATCTTTTTTGGCTTCGGTATCGGTTGTAGATCACGCCTCAAGTATTCTTTTTAAAAAATACTCAATGTACAGTTTTGACTTTTCTACGATTTTATTATATGTATAGATTTTTATCTGCAGTGTCATTTTTCCCCAGGCGGGAAAAGTCATTGCATGATTTTTGCCCCTCAAATAATAAATCCTTTTCCTGTCGCAGGTCTGCAGGAAGAAATCCCTTAAGGGAAATGCAGTTCTATGTACCTCATGCTTGTAATGTGTTGTCCTATGTAATCTACTGTGTGGTGTAGGTACATGAAATTATAAATAAATAAATAAAAAACTGTCGTTTTTGCTAAGTACCGGCTATTTAGAATAAAGTAATTCCGTGCCGATTCGAGAGCAATGGCTTCGATTTCCATGTCAGGTTATCAGGAATTTCCGAAAATTAATTAATTAATTTCCAGTACGATATATTTTTTTATTATGAATTCTAGAGCTTTTTTACTGTAAATGCCTTGTAAAACATAACATATGGTTATGAAACATACAAATGTAGCTGAAACCACGAAAATGTGTCGGGGAAAACATAAAGATGAATATTCAATGTTGTGACGTAACTCGAACACGACGCTGACGCAGTAATTAATCACCAGATTTTAATTTGTTCGTTTAGTATGAGCCGTCTGATTGAAAGCGCGAAGTATGTGGCGCTTGTAGGGAAATTGAATAAAATATTACGGCTTTTGAAATGTAAAAGGTTGATGGTGTTTTTGGGATTCGTGTCGTGTTTTAATGTATGTTTTTGTTGTGATAATATTGATGATGTAATATTATGTGTTTTAAGCTGTGGCGCCAGATTAGATTAGAGTGTATTTCGGTGATCTAGTTCTATACATAATTGACACATAATACTAAACCATGTGGTATTATGTAACCAAGTGCCATATTAATGTTATGTGTTTTATAATACCAGATTAGATTAGAGTGTATTACGGTGATCTCTATCATAAGTAGGCCAGTTTAATTTCCAAGTTAACCTTATTAAGAAACACTTAACTGTAACTTAATAGACTGCCTCGTTGGCCTAGTGGTCGCAAGTGTAACTTCTGGGCAAGGGGTCTCGGGTTCGATCCCAGAGACGGACAAAGTATTACTGGGTTTTTTAAAGATTCTTAGTAGTAGCACGGAGTCTGGAATTGTGACCGGTATATGGCAATAAGCCCTATTACATGGGACTCATAACATAAATAGTGAAAAGTGGGTGTAGTGGGATAATGTGCACCTCTGCCTACTCCTTCAGGGATAAAAGGCGTGATGTTATGTTATGTTAATAGACGTAATGTATATTATAATATGGTTAAGACAAAATTATCTCGTGATGGAATATATTTAGCGTAATAGGAGCGTTTATTTTTATGTGAGATTATAATTATCTTCAGAAAACTGCAACAGGGACAATAATATACCTCTATATACAATAGTATTTTTTATTTTTTTTATTTATTTAAATTTTACAGTTATTTGTTCTTGTTTTTCCAAGGCCTAGACACAACTTAGAATTAAGCGACTATGTGTAAGAAGCAAAATTATTATCATTAACGCATTAAAGTCAATAGAAATTAGTATGAGCTTTGTTGTGGATCCACAAAAATTCATACTGATTTGGTTGAATTTTAAAGTTATGTTTTTAGTAGATACCATTGTAGGGTCTCAAAAATGGGACTACGCGCCATGTTGTGAAAGTTACAAGTTAGTTTTGGCCAATAACGACCAAGCTTGGGCAATTTCGAGATCGGGCAATAGTGGGAGAGTTGTATCTAACTATGTCGCTATTCAGAGTATTGGGTTCAGTACAATAAAAGGCCTCTGTACGGTTGTGTGTAAGTATATACACACATATTATACATCTTACATTCCTGTTTATAGGCACATAGATCAAAGGGTTGCTTTTAATGTATGATTGTGTGTTTACGTTCACAATGTTTTATAGAATTTACGGTATACAAGTCTATCAGATAAAACTAAGGGTTCAGCGACAAAAAATCCTAATATTTGTACATACTAAAATTAACTTGTGAGCAGGTCAGTAAGGAGCAAGCTTTATTTACCAAAGGCTTTGGAAAGTCGAAGTTTTTGCATTCAAACTAACTTGTATATCGTATGTAAAGAGCTAGTACTGAACTCCTTTGAGAAAAAATGTCCTTTGGATTAAGTCATAGCTGCGGTCAGAACGTGTAATTGGTACCATATTAAAGTACTTCCAACTTTGAACGTATATGTATAAAACATGTCCCTTATTTCTCAAAAATCTTGTAAGTCAGAATTGTGACAAAAGTGTATACAAATGACTGTATGAGTTATGATTACATCTAATGGTGCATCCACATCTGGATGCTTGATGCACCTTTATGTAACTTTTATGTGCTTCTATCCTTTTTTTATGTCGCGGAGAACCTAACGGGTTACCGGGGCTCCGGCTCGACGTGCAGGAGAAGGAACGGGGTGGTTTTTAGTCAGTAAGAGTCTGACACTCTCTCTCGCCTCACCCAGGCGGGAGCAGTCATTCGATGATTTTCCCCCCTTAAAAAAATGTCACTATACTTTTCTGTGCTTCTATCGTTTGTTGTCACTCAGAACTATCAACAAAAACACTGAGAAAGAAGGCGGGAAGTGCGACAGTGGTATAGACGAGACGTAGAGTTACCATTGTGGTTTGTTTACAACCATTTCACATCGATTTTGACCTAAGAATAGAAAATATTAAAGTTTATTCATAACAATTCTAGTAAGTGTGGGAGAGCCATGCTTCGGCACGAATGGGCCGGCTCGACCGGAGTGATACCACGGCCTCACAGAAAACCGACGTGAAGCAACGCTTGCGTTGTGTTTCGTCGTGTGGTTGAGGTTACTGGAGGCCCAATTACCCTCCCCTTCCCCAATCTCCCCAATTCTTGAATCCCCAACTATCCTCAAACTCCTAATCCCCAAAAGGCCGGTAACGCACGTGTAATGCCTTTGGTGTTCCAGGTGTCCATGAGCGACGCCACAGCTATAATAAAGAATTAATATTTGTGTGGACGACGCCGATTGCTTACCATCAGGTGATCCGTCTGCTCGTTTACCGGGTTATGCCATAAAAAAGTACGAAAACAAACATGCATTCTAGCACAATTTTTATTCGAATTATATATCGAATGTTTTTCCCATTGAACGCATCCCCAAACCGAATGGACCCAGAGACAAGTGGGCCTATCTACCAATGCTTCCACAACATTAAATTCGTTAGATTTTATGACGTGAATGTGAGAGTTTCTTTACGACATTTCCTTCATCATTGAAACCAGTGATAAATTGTATTTTACGCCGCTATTCGTTTTGTTCATCCCCTTTCTAAAGGAATTGGAAGTATGGAGGAAGCTTTGCGCCTTGTTTGCGTTAAAATGTTTAAATGAAACTCGAGATATATTTTTCAAAGGTTTTGAAATAATATTTGTAATGGAAACTTTTAATATAAAAATGTAAAGCAAAAGGTCAGACGCAAAGATTGAAATCAAATGAGACGATGTTCATTGAAGTAAAATTGTTGTAAAAGAATTTTTCAATTCGAATACTTTACCTTTACCGATTTATTATACAATTTTTTAAGAATGCTCGTTGGCCGAGTGGTTGCAAATGCGACTGCCGGGCAAGGGGTCTCGGGTTCGATTCCCGGGTCGGGCAAAGTATTACTGGGTTTTAAAAAAATATCTCAGTAGTAGCACGGAGTCTGGAACTGTGCCCGATATACGGCAATAGGCTCACCCCCTATTACATGGGACTCATAACATAAATAGTGAATAGTGGATGTTACATTGTACAGTGGCATAATGTAGGTACACCTTTGCCTAACCCTTCGAGGATAAAAGGCGTGATGATGTTATGTTATGTTATAATTTTTTTTTAATAAAATACCTAATAATATGCCCAAATTGTATGACAACTTATTTCTAACCTATTCCGGAAGACAGTGTGTGCAGCCCCGTCATTGCTCTAGGTGTGAAATGAATAAATATTTAACGTTGGCATATAGACATAACTGGTAGCTAAACTAGTAAAATCAATATTTACAATAAGGTTCACTTTCATTTACCCTACCAAAAAAAAAAACGTATTTGCAACCTACATTTAACACCATTTGTTACAAAAAACAATCGATTACACCGACTCTTTTCGCAAATCTGTATCAGTACAAAGCATCAGCGAGAAACTTGAAACGATATCGATAACGCATTATTAGGGGGCGTTCAGACTGAATGCGCAGTAATCTGAACCCACGGTTCCGGGTACAACCGTAATACCGGTAGTAAATCAACCGAATCGCACGGATGTAACGAAAGTTATGGTGGTAACATAAATTCCGTGTATTGACTACGGTTTGACCTATATTTTCAGATCGTGGGATCGTGTGGACGTGGTTTTAGACGTGGTCAGTTCTTTTTTGTTTTGTTCGCTGTATGCTGTGAAATGTGTGGTCCATTTTGATGTAGGGTGTATGTATGCGTGATTTTTTTTTTAAGTTTTTTAACTACCTATATCTATGTTAAAATTTTAGTCTAGGGTGTGTAGTAACATTCCAAGGAGGTCGTAATGTCGCATGTCTATTAAAACGTATGTAGTTGTAAACGAGCGTTTTCAGAACGCGCCCTTAACGTTTGCCAATTGAACATGGCCTAAATAAAGGCCTGAAGTAAGACTGCGTTACTGTGATCAGCAGCACCCCACCCTTTATTGTTTGGCTATTCGATTTTGAGCAAGACAAAGTGATATATCGTTTCCTCGTTCCATGATAACTCAAGTATTCATGAAATTCTATAAGGTCATCAAGGAAACCTACCTACTTCTTGCAAAGTAAATCTGCGAATTGTACTTTTTCTAAAATAAAACATCATTTGGGGATAAGCATCCCATACAAAATCGTAGACGCACACATTACAATGCGTAACTCATAAATAAAAGTGAAAGGAAACCCGGGTAGATAGACATAGTACTGGCATCCTGCTGCGATATTTATGGCAACCGTGTTTTCTTAGCCCCATTTAAATCGTATTTGATGTGCGAACTAGGAAGAAAATGGGAGTATAATTTCCATATAGTTAGTACATATACGAGTCTGAACAAATGGCGTAATAATCGTTTGTATTGAGGTATACTAGAATAACAAAACATAACATCACGTCTTTTACCCCCGAGGTAGAGGTGTACATTATGCCACTGTACAATGTAACACCCACTTTTCACTATTTATGTTGTGAGTCCCATGTGATAGGGGGTAAGCCTATTGCCATATACCGGGCACAATTCCAGACTCCGTTTTACTATGGAGAATTTATAAAAACCCCCGGTAAGACTTTACCCGACCCGGAAATCGAATCCGAGACCCCTTGCGCGGCAGTCGCACTTGCGACTACTCGGCCAACGAGGCAGTATACGAGAATATCAATAAGTAATAAGAATTTGAGTTTAGGAAGCTGAAGATTTCGTTACCCAATTTATTTTTATTATTATTACAAAAGCAACCTATTTGCCAATAAATTACGAAAATTTGTAGTGTAATAAGTGTTAATTACTGATCAAATGGTGGTGCTGGTGATGATGATCTGGTGATCAATACTGTTAAATAAAAAGTTTGAATATTTTAACTTGACTTTTATTGTTCTTCTTTACTTTTATTACACCTTTATTTAATACGTACACCGTTCACACTCGCAGCCATTATTCAAGAGAGGGAAAAGTTTTTTTTTTTTCATAGACCAGCGCTTTGTCATAGATAAGTTTTACTTATCTATGACATTGCCAACAATCATAATGTGTACAATTTAACACTGGAACCACTAGATCGCACCACATATGCTTAAGAAACATCTATCAAGATTATAATTATTTACTATTCTCAACAAATACAAAAGAAAAACATAAACAAACTAGAAAACTTACCAATAAAAACGCGTTCTATTATTTATGACCCTAAGTTAAACGAAAATTTTAATTAAAAATAACGGAAAATCTTCCAACATTAAAGTCTTTCCACTAGCAAATCTCATCGCAAAAATAATAGAGAAAAATTAAACAATAACACTGTTTTCTATCGCTATAATACACGTAAAAGATTATTGAATATTTTGCTCCGACGAAGGAAATTCGGTATTCATTGCCTATGCTATATTATTAAAGGGAAATAGGGTCAGAGGCGAAGAAAAATAAAAGATATATTTCGCTTCGGATAACGGGCAACTGGTACTAAAGTGGGGTATCTACAAAAATCCGTTTTATTATTTATGAGGTGTACGGTTTAATAGTTTCTTAGTGGCTCGCGTCCTGATACGCTTGTTATTTTTGGTGAGGGCTGTTTTAAGATAAGGAAGTTGTTTTCTTGCGAAATTTCCTGTTACTGAAGCTTATAGGGTTTCTGTTTCGATTCTGAGGTCGGGCAAGGTTTTATTGAAGCTTTTTCGACTTTTTAGGGGTTTCTGAGTGTTAACGTAGCGGTTTATAGCAATAAATGGCGAGTAGGTACTCAAATTCTTGATTTATAAACGGCTGTCAATGCACTTGTAACTTCTCTGATGTTTCAGGTGTCCTTGGGCGGCAATAGCTTACCATCGATGATCAGTCTACTCGTTTGCCAGCTTATCCCATACAAAATAATCATACATACTCATCCTCTCTTACATGGACACACACTACACACTTTTTCATATTCTCAATAAATACACTGTACATCATTCTATAGTAAACATCCATTTTTGCATGTACCTACACATGTTTTGGCAAACAAAACGATCTTTATCTTCATCCTTAATAATCGGATTATTCAGTATAAGGACTCTAAAAATTATTTTTAAAACGTACACCATTCTACAATCAAACAACCAGTATCAGGGTTATTGAACCTCTTTGCATGAGATTCAGCAATTTGTATCTAATATTGGAGGCACGAACTTTTAATGACAACCTTATAGTTTTGTATTAATATGGCCTATAATGCTTTAAACGACATTGTAACCTTGTAAATTTTGATGTTTGATACGTTATTATAATTAGGATTGTTGTTTTAGATGTTTGTGTTAGAGTGTGTTACACGCAATTTAGAATAGACATGATTTTAAAACTATTTTTTAACTTCATCATCATCAACAGCCTATAAGTGGCCACTGCTGACCAAAGAAAGGCCTCTTCTCGCGTGGAGAAGGTTTGAACATTAATCATCAAAGTGGGTTAGCAATCTCAAACTTTTAATTAGAAATTATAAGCCCAAGTTTCCTCACGATGTTTTCCTTCACCGTTTTTCAGTAGTGTCTAAATAATTTTAAAAAGTATATGGAACTCGGAAATAGTCACATCGATATTTGCCCTTAGTAGGTTTTGAACCAGCACTAACAACCATGAGAAGCGGGTGCGTTAAATTTCCGGGCCACCTCGACATTCACCTCCAGGCCACCATGACGTAAATTTTTTACTTGATGAACTAAAAAAGGTATTCATTAACATTACAGTTGCTTATAAGCCTGTACAGGTGTCTGCTTCACACACCTAATAAGATGAGTAATGTCATCATGTAATTAGGGGTCAACCTGTTGTCATATACCAGCAACAATTTGGTACTCCGTCCTATTACCAGAATTTTTTATGGTGACGTTGTTGTCCGACACGGAAATCAGACCCGAGACCAATCGGTTACTCAAAAATATAATTAAAATGAGACAAGTAAATCAATTTTAAATGTAAAATGCAATGTCATTGGTTTCCACTGGTATGCTCTGCAATACCCAGTTTAGGGGCCAATCCTAGAACTGTTTTTAGTTTAACTTACATTTATTTATGACTAACTGTACCCGCAACTTCCTTCGCGTGGAATAGTGATTTACAACGCTTACTCCGTATGTGATAGCGTGATGATATGTAGCCTATATATTGACCCGACCTGTTAGTAATAATCAAACAAAATTTGAAGTAAATCCATGCTGAATTTTTTGAGATCATCCCGGATACAGACAAACAGACAAAAATTTAAAAAACTATATTTTCGACTTCAGTATCGATTGATGATCACGCTCGAAGTTTTCTTTTAAAAAAATATTCAATGTACAATAATTTTGACTTTACTACGATTTTATTATATGTATGTAGTATGTATATAGAATTGACTATTAAACATCAATAACTAAGGGCTGATTTTTCCAACGCCAGTCAAATTTTAACTGTAGAATAACTTGTATTTGACAATTCTTCCATTTTAAAAACTTTCAACTGTCAATTTCATTCTGCAGTTAAGAATTACTGCCTCAAAGACTACCTCGTTGGCCGAGTGATTGCAATTGCGATTGCCGGGCAAGGGGTCTCTGGTTCGATTGCCAGGTCAGGCAAAGTATTATTGGATTTTTAAAAAAAATCTCAGTAGTAGCACGGAGTCTGGAATTTTGCCCGGTATATGGCAATAGGCTCACCCCCTATTACATGGGACACATAACATAAATAGTGGGTGTTACATTGGACAGTGGCATAATGTGCACCTCTGCCTACCCCTTCGGGGATAAAAGGCGTTGTAAGGATTGGTATTGAGTAAAACACTCTGACTGCTGATTGAATACTGACTCTTTATTAATAAAGGTTGATATTTAAATACACGAGTAAGATACATTGATATATGCAAACTTAGAACTATAGGATATACACTACACACTACAGCGTGATGTTATGTATGTAGTTAAGAATTATCTGCTGATTAATAAATCGGCCATAAATCAATTAACCAGTCATGTATAAATACATGCACTCGATTTGAAACAGTTGTTTATTTAAAAATACTATAACACAGTAGCTACTGTATCGTGATAGTTTGAAATTAAATGAAATGAAATAATAGCAGACAGTGAAATTGAAATTGTGGCGTGATAAAGTAATAATAAAGGATTGTTTGATGATTGTGATGGGTAGTAGTTACGAGTTTAATATGTTGTGTGTTGTTATCGTGGAATACGTGTCGCTAGACTGATTGGTATGATTTTTAAATGTCTTTTTTTTGTTTTAACAACTCTTTATTTTGTCTGCTTTAGAAGCTTTGTCTTTCGCGAAATAGGCTTTCCACTCTCATTCCGTCTGAACAATTATTATATATTTATCGCTGCCACCTTAACAATAATTTAATACAAATAGAACAATGGATTCTTTCATATATGAATAATGTGTAACACTACTTTTTCAAATTTCCATAGTCTGGAAGTTTGGAATTGTACCTGGCTGCTCACCTCATGTTACATGGTGAATGTTACATTGTTCATGTGCACGTCTACCTATCCCACCGGGAATCAATAAGTAGATATATCTGTGCGTATGTGTGTGTGAGTGTGTCTTATTTACGACAATCTGTTTAAAGTAAATTCATGTTAAATGCTAAAATGTCTAGTGAAAATAAATGTATGTACACTATTAGGCTTTTAAAGCAATACTTTTGGGCTTTCTATATCAAACGAGAGCGACATAATGTGTACCTACGTCTATAATCTTGATGTCTTAAAATTTATTTGCTTTTAAGTAGTTTAGGATTAAATTTAGACTTATGAAGGCACCTGTCTTATTTTTAATGGATTTATCTATAGCTTGCTATCTTATTTTAAATGGATTTATCTACCTCTATAGCTTGCTATCTTATTTTAAATGGATTTATCTATAGCTTGCCATCTTATTTTAATGGATTTATCTATAGCTTGCTATCTTATTTTAAATGGATTTATCTATAGCTTGCTATCTTATTTTAAATGGATTTATCTATAGCTTACTATCTTATTTTTCATGGATTTATCTATAGCTTGCTATCTTATTTTTAATGGATTTATCTATAGCTTGCTATCTTATTTTTAATGGATTTATCTATAGCTTGCTATCTTATTTTTAATGGATTTATCTATAGCTTGCTATCTTATTTTTCATGGATTTATCTATAGCTTGCTATCTTATTTTTAATGGATTTATCTATAGCTTGCTATCTTATTTTTCATGGATTCATCTCTGGTCCAGACTTATCTTAGAGCTGATCAAGAAACTTTTGCAAGAATGCTTAAGTAATTTATTATACTTAGATACATCTGCTCGATAATAGAATTTTTGGTATGAAGTGTTTTTAATTTTAAAATATGACCGAATCAAGAACGTACTCTTCCGAATGGTCGTAAAAACTTACAACAGCATATTTGACAGAAACCTGGTAACAGCGCCATTTGATAACCTGAATATTGTCAACTCACCTAACAAGGGTAAGTTGGACATCGTAGGTCATGGCATATCCTCTGACGTAGAGGAGGCCCATACTCCAACACTGAACCGTAACAATGTCTTGATGTTGATTATCAAACTTCTCGGATACGAAACACAAGGCAGGCTTTCTACACACATATATAACTTCACGCCTATCTCCCATAGGAGTAGGCAGAGACTACGGAACGCCAATTGCTGTAATTCCTACAGACTCTTTCGCTTCATCACCAGCTTTCAAATTAATACATAATCCAATGACTATATTGTAACCAGTACTACTCCTCATACTAGTAGAAACGACAGACAATAATAGAATGCCAACAGTAAAACGCTCTTTAGTTTTTAACCGTGAAATCACGTTTTACAAACTAAGTTTAGTTTCTTATAGTATATGAGACTGAATAGAATGTTTTCGATATGACTTGATAGTAAAGAAAAGGGACAGGCTGAATTGAATGTTTGTGTCGTGGTGGCCCAGAGGTTTAAGACGCCCGCTTCTCATGAACGGGGTGTTCCACCTACCAACCTACCAACGGCAAGTATCAATGTGATTATTTTGTACATTATTTTGTTTTGTCGCTAATAGTTTCGGCAGCGCATTCGACGAAAGACATTTAACTCGTCGAGTACCGGTTTTGCAGACACAATTATAGAACAATAGGTTGCGGTCACCGGTGACCGCTTGGTATTTGACAGTTTAAAGAAGAACCCGCGATACGCTGCACGGCAGCCGGTTGCCCAGCCACTGCAACAACCATGCAGAAACATGGTTCTCCTTATCCAGGCCAAATTAGTAACTGGGCCGCTATAACAATAACTTAGTAAGTAGGTAGGTAACCCAATAAATGAATTTGAACCTAATAATTAAGAACACAGAAGGTCGGTATCAATATAGCACGACTATATTGTGATCGTAATGAGAAGAGGTCAACAAATATTGATATTTACAACCTTAACTTGTACGTGAAACATTCACTTTTATTTATTCATTAAAGTTAAGGTGGGGTCACACTAACGGCTACCTAACCTAACCTAATACGGAAAATCGAAAAAAATTACTTAATAGTTGAAGTCAGTCTTTCATAGCAGTTAAGCTAATACTATGATATAGTTGGACAACCGATTGCAAACTGTCAAGCAAGATGTTTTGTGTTCGATTTGAGTTCAAGAAAGGAATTGTTTAAAACTATGTTTAGTATACCTATAATTCGCCAACGGTTACAAACTGCCGAGCAAGAGGTTTTGGGTTCGATTTTCAAGTCAAGTAAGAAATAAGTAATATAATAAAATAATAACACTTGGGCCATGGGGTCCCAGTGCACACTCTGTTTTTAAAGATATCGCCCGTAGGCTAATCGACTCTACACATGGCCAGAGGGCTGGCTATTTCTTCGGACAGAAAATAAGCATTGCCATTCAACGTGTCAATGCTGCCACTCTCCTAGGAACGTTCCCCTGTGATAGTGATGCGGACGAATACTTTGACGCCTAAATTGAGGGTATAATTTTTGTTGTTTCCTTTTTTTTACTTTCTTTTTATTTTATAGTTTAGTTGTAGTTAATTTTAAGTTGTAAATATTTATGTAGTTATAAACAATGTAATATATCTTTACGAAATATAAAATTAAGAAATTATTAGAATTTCCTCAGTTGTTCAAAAATGTCTCAGTAATAACACCGAGTCTCGGACAGTACCCATAGCGATAGGTAAAGTCTTCACAGTGAGCTGTCATGATAGAATAAAATAAGTAAATAACACACATACACGTGTAAGTCAATGTACCCAATACCTAACTCCGTCATCCCTATTACCAGAGAAGCTGCAAGCTGTAATTAATGAACAGCAGAGTTTAGCCACTAATTAAATTGCAAGCAAATAGGCGGCCATTATACGAACTATCGGACGCAATGATTATAATTATATCTCTTGTGTTTGTGACGTTATATATATATATATTGACTATGTGACTAGTATTTCCTATGTTTGGATATTGCAGAATGAATTTAGTGTAACTTAGCATTTGGGTACTGGTCTGTAAAGAGACGTAAATCTCACTAGAGATGTGCCTGGGGTTGCGTAGTGGGGATCAATTTCAGAGGATTCAATATTCTTAATGGTGTTGAAGTTGATCACCAGGGTAGGTACTAGTCTGTGGTTGTGTAGAAAATAGCTTACTGTTTAATTTGAGTCTTAAGTCTTTAATTTTTATGCTGATTTACAAAATTATTTGTTTAAAACTTCTGGTATTTAAACCAAGCTTAGTCAGAAAGTTATGACTATTTTTGTTCGGCAAAAATAAACCAATTCTATACCTCTTTTTTCTAATCCATTGTCCCTAAATCAGCAACATTTTCTCCAAAGTTACAACTCGAATTGTCCTCACATAAATAACTAAAATAGGAAAACAAAAATAAGATTAAGTGCACTCCACATGGGAGAGAAGAAAACGAAATTATCCGACAAAGCGCTCAAATAAGCGCCAATTACCGTATTTTCCGATTTCCTAACACCCTTTTTGGTAGACCCACTAATAGTGGCCATATGTTACCAATATGGGTGATTTGGGTGAAATTGGTGCGAAAGCGTCGTGATATATTTAGGTCTGTGACCTAGATTTAGGTCTTGTTGATGTAGATAGGTTATAGGGGTGGTCTTTTTGAGTAATTTCGGTTTGGGGATGTAGGTTTTCGTTATTTTATAGATGTAAGATGATAATATTCTTAATACACAATGAAATAATAAGACATCATTTTATAATTATAATACTCAAGTTGCTATATGCTACAATGTTCCATACTGGGTACAATTATAGGCTTACTTCGTCTGAACAAAGAATAAAACTTAAGATCAAATACTCATCAGTAACAACGGTAACTTAACCAAAGATATAATTATTAGCCTGTTTTAATTTAGAGATTTCTGGAGTATGTTTTTATCTGTTTTTGTAGCGTCTTGCATTGCATTTGATTTCCGGATTCTAATTACTTTCGAAACAAAGCAGTTTGAAATCACAGAATGGAGGTCAAATTGCACGACACAGCTAAAAAATCAAAGTCTTTTAAGCCATACGGGCCTGCGAATGGCGAGCACGGGTGACGCTTCGCCTGATCAGAACCAGAACCAAGCATACGGCGCGTCGCGTTCCGCGCCCATATCAAAAAGCCATCAGACCACCAATTGCCCTATTGAGCACAGGTCGGTGCTCAATAGGGCTGATGCCGGTACGAACTGCGGAGGACTTAACAGGTTGCCGGGGCTCTGGCAGTGCACTAGTAGGAACGGGGGAGGAGGGGGGGTTAGTCAGTAAGAGTCTGACACTGTCTCTCACCTCACACGGGTGGGAAACGTCATTGGATGATTTCCTTACGCGAAAAAAATAGCTATAGCTTCCCAATACATTGAACATAGCTACTTTAAACTCAAAATATACACGACAGAAATGATGAAGGCGGATAGTTGTACAACTAATTACGTACGGAGTGGTCACAGGGCTGCCATCCAATCTAAAAACTGATCTTCAGTAGCGTCTGCACCATCTCTCCTTTTAGTAGTCGCGTTGTGTTGTTGCACTTTGTACTCTGATGTTCCAACCCTATAATAGTTTTGTAAATATTTTACGAAGCAAAATATGAGATGATTGTTATTATTAAATGATGCTTTTTAGTCGAATATGAATGTTATCCATACTAATATTATAAATCGGAAAGTGACTTTGTTTGTTTGTTCCGGTTTCAAGCCGTAACTACTAAACCGATTGCTTTGAATTTTTGCAGACGTAAAGTAAGAAGTCAGGATTAAATAATAGGGTAGATACTTTTTACCCCGAAAAAATTGATATTCTCGAGGGAAAACGAAATTATTGGTATAGATGGCGCTATGTGTATTGGTATATGTCACGTAGGCTACTTTTTATCCTTTTGTGACGCGAGCGAAGCCGCGGATAAAAGCTAGTTTTAAATAATAACTAATTAGTTCTTGGTTAATTTAATTTATCTTTAAGCCGCAGAGGGCTTTATGGGTTTTTGGGACTCCGGCTCAAAGAGTAGAAGTAGGAACGGGGTGGTTTTTAGTCAATAAGACTGACACTCCCTCTCGCCTTACCCTAGGCGGGAGAAGACGATCCGAATGATCCGCGGATACCGCACGATTTCTGGGGAGTCGGCGAACCTCCTTGCCGGATTACCGCCGTGGGATCTGGAGGCGAAGGTGCTCGCGCGCGTGTACAGCATGCGCGCGGAGGCATGTCGCCGGGGCGAAACCCCGCTGCCGCGCCAGATAGGTGCGTGGCGGGATGAGCTCCGGCGCGATCTCATGGCGGAATGGCAGCAACGACTGTCGCAACCGAGGGCTGGGCTCGCTGCCATCGCAGCTGTAAGTCCCCTCTTTGAGGAGTGGCTTGAGAGACGCTACGGCGTCCTCACCTACCGCCTGACGCAGGTCCTCACCGGACATGGAAGTTTCGGGAGGTACCTGTGTCTGATGGGGCGGGAGGAAACGTCCGGGTGTCATCACTGCGAGGACCGCCCTGAGGACACGGTGGAACACACGGTGGGAGAATGCCCTACGTGGGCTGAGCACCGCCATGTCCTCAGGGAAGTGATCGGCGATGGCGACCTCTCGCGTCCGGGCCTAGTGCAGTCCATGATGCGGAGCGAGGGGGACTGGGATGCCGTCTCCTCCTTTTGCGAAGCAATCATGCTAGCTAAGGAGGAGGCGGGACGCGTGAGGCAGCGAAGCGCTGCCTCCTCGCAACCCAGCCATCGCGAAGGACACACCGGGCGTCGGGGATCGCGAGACGATCTCCGGCCACCGTAAGCGCGGGCCTGCGGACGGCGAGCATGGGTGGCTCCCCGTCCGACCAGAAACAGACCCGAGCGTACGGCGCGTCGCGTTCCGCGCGCGCCTCAAAGAGCCATCAGACCACCACAGATGGGGCCCAATAGGGCCGATGCCGATTCGGAGTCGCGGAGAACCTAACGGGTAACCGGGGCTCCGGCTCGACGTGCAGGAGAAGGAACGGGGTGGTTTTTAGTCAGTAAGAGTCTGACACTCCCTCCCGCCTCACCCAGGCGGGAGTAGTCATTCGATGATTTTCCCCCCTTAAAAAAAAAAATAAAAAAAAAAACGTTGCATGATTTCCCCCCTCAAAAAACCTACTAAATTAGTACAACAGAATAAACAAGGCTGCAATGATTTTAAAGTTTAACATAAGGATTGAATGATAAAGTACACTGGTAAAAATGTGTTTCACTTTCGAAAATAAGGTTTACTTTTCCTAAAAACTAACGGACAAGCAAATAGACTAACAAACAACATTCTTAAAAGCATGAACTCAATTACTAATCTTGCTTACTTTTAGCGCCTTTTTGTCCCCAAAATTAGTCTCACCAAACGACACCTAAAATAATAACAAAGAAATGACGTCATTACAACATAAATAAATTACTACCATATAACGATTTGCCTCCATTTAAATAAATGCTTATGACGTCAAACTCATTGAAATAATTACTTCATTAACAAATAGTTGATTTTTGCTACAATTGAAACCGTTTCATACAATTCATGTTTGAAACAATATGTTGAATTACAAAGGTCTGGTTATTTATCTGGCTACACATCGAATTACAAATAACCAGTTTATTGTGGTCTCGCTTTGTATGTTATTTCTGCACGTTCGACGGTCAGTTTATACTGGTTTTGTATGGTTTGATGTGTAGACGTGGAGCCATGTTATTACGTGTGCCGATGACGTATGAGGTTTCGGTTCCTACGTAGGTGGTGAACGGATTTGTTTATGTTATGAACATATTTGCTGTTACAAAGGAAAAGTTTTGTTTTTGAAAGTTGAAGGTTAGTCACTATAAAATTTTTAATTGTTACTATGGGGAAAAAAATTACAATTGCGGAATGACTCCTAAGTTTCAGTGACGTCTATAGATCAATAAATTAGTACTTACTAATGATAGATATTACTTTACTTACATACATATTAAAAGTAAACTTATAGCATCTAACTCAACAGAAGCGAAACCTAGTGAGCTCGAAAAATACTCACAAAATATGCATTTTATTATAATCGATCTGAATAGACTCTTTATCACATCTCATATTTATTCGACTCACGATCTATATAAATAAAATTGAATTTCTGTTCATCTCGCTAAAACTCGATAACAGCTGAACCGATTTGGCTATTTTGGTCTTTAAATGTTCATGGAATTGCTAGGAAGGTTTAAAAGGTAAGAAATATATTTTTGAAGGTGTACTAAGTTTGTCAGGTCGTACTAATATTATAAAAGCGAGTTTGTGTATTTGTGTGTTACTCAATCGCGTCAAAATGGCTGAAGAGATCGATATGACATTTGGAGCAGGGGCAGATGGTCTAGAATAACATATATGCTACTTTTTATCCCACGTGAACGCGGGTGAAGTCGCGAATAGAAGCTAGTAAATATACAATACAATCAATATATTATTATGTTTTCGGCTTACTCACGTAATTATTTGACGAGAAACTCGACTAGTTTCAAGCCATACTAGAGGCTCATATTCATGAGCAGCATTTCGCGACCTGCAATGCGGCGACTGTCGCGCTGCTACTGAGTAGTAGCCGTGTCGCGCCGCAAACATAATAATATATACCTCTTTATTATGTCTCACGAAAGTTATAATACAAATCTACAATCAAGTTGTCTACACCTGTAAAAACAGTATACACGTTCGGACCCAAGCAGAACACACTCCCGAGTACCTCATAAACGCTAGGTACATAGGTATCGTGAGGTTGTTGTACCCTTAACGTGTCTATAAAGAGCTCAGTAGCTTTAAGATGTAGTTTACCGGCACGACGAGGCGACTCTTTACTGGTCTATACCTGATAGTACTTTGGTCGTTAACAGTGTTGAACTCGTTTTTTTAAATTAACGGAAAATGTTCTAAGTAGCTGATTTTTGTCTTATTTTAGGAAGGCTAATCGAGATTGACTGCCTCGTGGCTGAGTGGTCGCAAGTGCTGCCGCGCAAGGCGTCTCGGGTTCAATTCCCGGGTCGGGCAATGTATTACTGGCTTTTTAAAAAATTCTGAGTAGTAGCACGGATTCTGAAATTGTGCCCGGTATATGGCAATAGGGTCACCCCCTATTACATGGGACTCATAACATAAATAGTGAAAAGTGGGTGTTCCATTGTACAGTGGCATAATGTGCACTTCGGGGATAAAAGGAGTGATGTTTATGTATATTATATATGTATGTTATGCTAATCGACATTTTTTTATACTTGGTATTTGGTCACCATCTCGCCTGGTGGTAAGCGATGATGTGGCCGACGATGGAGCACACCCAAGTTGTATTTGTCGAGAAATACAGATTCCGGCAAGGAATTCCATTCCTTAGCGGTTTGCACAAGGAAGTCAAATGGGTGGAATGTCCACCATATAAGGCGCCACGCCTTATACCTCTATGTATGCCATGGTGGACAATATACATATAGCACAAATAACTGGCCCCTTGCTATTAATTTGTGCTATATGTATTCTGATGTATTAGGTCCTTGGAATTTCTTATGAACTTCTTCGTCTTCTTTCTGCCCCTATCCCCGGCTACTTGAAATTGCTACAATGTATCTTTTTTGTGAAACTTCTTTCATTTGTTTTAGAAAGGATATCAACAAAATTAAATGAATCAAACCATTTTTATTTATTAGGTCCCCCTATCTAATAAAAAGGTCCATGACAAAACTATTTACAAAATCCTTCCCATATCACAACATCTGACATGAACGAACGACTGCAATTCTCTGCAAAACTGCCCTCTATACTATCAAACGGCACTATAAACAAACGGCCTCAAAAGCCACTAAATCCAACACAATTTTACGATGAGCTGTGAAAATAAAAATAAATAATAATGACAAATGTCCACAAAGCGGGTTATGTACCTAATAGCTATGTATTATTCGAGAGATTCGTCCGAGTACTGACGGGGAGCACTGAGTTACAACCCTCGGGGGACTAAAGCTACTCCGTTACTTATATATTATTCAACTTTTCCTCAGCTATGAATGTTCATTAGAGCTAAAATAAATTCGTTTGAAATCTTTTCATGTTTAGTGACCTTTATGTTAGTTTGTTACGGTTTTTTTTTAATTTTGTAACAACATTTGTGAAGTGAAAAGGTTTTAAATCTAACGGCGTGTCACTTTGAATTTTAATAATGTGATGTAGTGTTATTTTTTTGTAACAAGTTTCCCAAAAAGGGAATTAAATATTTAGCAGTTTGATATTTACAGAATTGTCAACTGATAATAAAGTAAATATTTATTTTCTAAGCTGTGTTTGTTAGTAGCAAAAGACTTCCTACCCGTTGATATCCATCCCCTAAATTTGGTCATACAAAAGTATTCTCTAAACATTAGAAATAGGGTCTATAATGTAATGTAATATTAGTGGAAAGCGGTCACCGGTGACCGCTTGGTGATTTATGGGTTAACAGTTTTCTGTAGTGGTATATTTCTGTATCGGCCGATACTTAAAGCTGAAGTGTGATATGGGCATACTCCTTTAGTAAAACAAATGAACCAAGTGCATTTATTTCTACAAATACATAGGCATCACTTTTACATGCCAATTTTATCAAGCGAACGATGAGGCCGACATTTCCTAACTAAATAATCTGAGAAAAATACTGAAACGAACTCAGAGGTCCGTCTCTCTTAAAATCCAGACAAATGTGTGTAAAAAAGATTATGTGTGAGAATAATTTTATTGACTATGAAAGTAAAGCCTTGAAACATCTAGTTTATTTATACGTATAGTCGATCTTTTTTCAGATTGAAGTTTCCAACTCCATCTGCAAATATTAATTACTTACTTAGTATATTCTAGAATTCTAAACTCTCTATACGTCGCTGTCATGTTAAAGCACTAAGCTCATAATCTGGTTGTGCTGACTACTATATAGTTGTTCTTACCTGCGGTTAGGTCTCCTTTGAGACATCAGACTTAAGCTAAATGCTAGATATACCGACAGTCGCAGAGACAGCACCAGCTTAGATTGAAATCAAAGATTATTTTGTTTTGGTGTCTAGCTTTGGAATTAGTGGGAATAAGTAAGGAGTGGAAAAAATTGTCTTTTAGTTAGTTTGCTTGCTGCTAGTATCGTTGTTCGGTTGGTCAAAAAAGCATTTTTATTCTAGATAGTAAGTTCGTTATTTCATTATATTCAAAACAATTGCCAAGTTTTTTATATCTGTATTATTTGAAACCGGACAATAGCTGATATTCCTAATACCAACTACAAGTTTTACTTCTAAATATAGGGGAACAATACTTTCTTTAAGAAAATACAAAAAAAAATAAAATTAATACACATGAATTAGTGGTTTAAAGTATGTACATACATAACCTCACATCTGTCTCCCACGGGGGTAGGCTGAGACCATGCTATTGCTACGATTCTTACATACCTTTTTCACCTCCTCAAGTAGGTACTAGAGTAAACGAAATTAAAAACTATCTGTTGCCAGAAGGCTTTCTATCCACAATAAAAAAACAATAAGACAAATACACTCAATCATTTCAGATGAACAAACAACACAAACTATAGAGGTAGTAATTGTTATTACCATTACATATAAATCCTTGTATAATTACTGAACGTGCGTCTACAAATAATTGTTGTGTTTGCGCGGATCAGATGAATACGGCTTTATCCGTTGTTCGTAGCTAAATGCAGGTAATAATTAAACTGTGTTGATGAAACTCGGTATTATTGTACCTGGTATTGTTAATTAAACTTATGAATACATTTGTTTATATAGTAAAGAAACTAACATGTAGGTACGTAGCAGTACAGTACCTACAATACCTATGTACGTACCTCTACATTAATATTGTTTGTTTTTGTATTTACTTTTTAGTACCTTGTAAAAAGCCGGGTTAAGCACTGTTACCTATTGGCTGATACTAAAACAGTAATTAAGAACATAACATAACATCATCAATATAAAAATGAGTAAATAACCATGAATCAAAATACAGCTAACATATTCAAAAACTAAACAAAAATAGTACTGACATAAAAAGCAGACTAGATACCGTCATATTCCCAGTCTAGACTTCACAAAGAAATATCCTAATCTTCCCGAGGGTGTCCGACGTCCGAAGGAGGATTATAGGAGCAAATGTTAGCCATATCTACTGATGGCATAGTTTTACGATGCCAGAATGGACGGAACCTAGGAATTTCGTCTAAAACCTACGTAGCATCAAAATATGAGTCATGGAATAAGAATTTGAGTAGGCTAGAGTCAAAAAGTATGACTGAGAAATGTTTTATTTTTCAATTTCGATAGTAAGCCAGAATATAGGTACAAAAAGCCTACTTGGTACCTATTTAAAATGTTTTGAACTCTACAATTGCCAAATGGAAACTAAGAGTTATATAGAAACCTCCTAGAACCATTTATGTAGTTGTAAAGTAGCTCTAACTATTTATTATTAAAAAGTACAAAGCGGGTATATTATGATTTCTGCATATTTGTTCGACGATACATAATATTATGTTTGATACAAAAATACGAAAACAAAGAACCAGTAAATTACAAAAACAACCAAATTCATAAAAGCGAACGTTGAAGCTTCAAGTGAAACATAACTCATGCAGTTGAATGCACTCGATACTGCAGTTCAGGAGTGCATCGACGTTGCCACTGAACTTGGCTACGTCACAGCTTTACTTTCAAAAGATCATAGTGCAGAAAACGTAGAAGTTCTATTACCTGTAAATAACTTTTCGTTATCTGATAAATTGTAAAAAACTACCTACACTTCAATAAACTCTATGTTTATTGAAGTACATATATTTTTTATGGGATTAGCCAGTAAACAAGCAGATGAATCACCTAATGGTGAGTAAATAGCGCCGCCCTTGGACAACTGAAACACGAGAGGGGTTACAAGTGCGTTACCGTCCTTTTGGGGGTTAGGAATTTAAGGATTGTTGGGGATATTGGATAGCCATGCTTTGGCACGAATGGGCTGGCTAGACCGGAGTGATACCACGGCCTCACAGAAAACCGACGTGAAACAACGCTTGCGTTGTGTTTCGTTGTTTGAGTGAGGTTACCGGAGGCTCAACTATTCCCCCCGCTTCCCCAATCCCCCAATCACTGAATTCCCAACATACCTCAAATTCCTAATCCCCAAATGGCCGGGAACACATCTGTAACACCTCTGATGTTCCAGGTGTCCATGGGCGAAACGGATTGCTTACCATCAGGTGATCTGTCTTCTCGTTTAATATCCCATAAAAAAAATGATAGTTATTTAAAGTGAATCAAACTAAATCTTCTGTCTAATTCCTCTTTGCTGTGCGACATTAGACGAATGTACTAACTTAATCTTTACTGGTTATGCATCTTTTTTCGTGATTTTGTTTCTGTTACAAACTTATGAATATACATTTAAAGGTGGTTCGTTCGTGCTTGATTACAGTGTCATGTCATTATATTTAATTGTTTTTGTATTGTAATGATAAATGGTGTCTGCTAGTTGATTTTGCTAGTAAGTTTGTGATGTGAAGTTACCATTAGAAATTAAAATGCTAGTTACTATGAAGCGTTATTAAAACTTTAGTGATACATACTAAATTATTTATTATGTTTTCGGCTCACTTACGTAATTGTTGGACGAGGAACTCGACTAGTTGACTAAGAGACTGTTGCAGCGCGACAGTCGCCGCGTTGCGAGTCACGGAATGCTGCTCATGAATATGAGCCTCTAGCATGGCTTGAAACTAGTTGAGTTCCTCGTCAAACAGTTACGTAAGTAAGGCGAAACTGTTTGACGAGGAACTCGTACTATGATAGTAAATTAATTATTATGTTTATACGGTTAAATAATAATTTACTGTCAGTAATAAAAACATTATCTTATATTTATATACTATTAAATAAAGCCGAAGACTTTGTTTTTTTTGTTTGAACGCGCTAATCTCCGTAACTACAAGTCTGATTTGAATATTTTTTTTTTTGTGTTGGATATAGCCTATAGCCATTCTCGATAAATGACTGCCTCGTTGGCGACTGCCGGGTAAGGGGTCTCGGGTTTGATTCCCGGATCGGGCAAAGTATTACTGGGTTTTTAAAAAAATCTCAGTAGTAGCACGGAGTCTTTTTTTTTGAGGGGGGAAAATCATCCTATGACTTCTCCCGCCCGGGTGAGGCGAGAGGGAGTGTCAGACTCTTACTGACTAAAAACCACCCCGTTCCTACTCCTGCACTTCGAGCCGGAGCCCCGGCAACCCGTTAAGTCTTCCGCGGCTCCGTATCGGCATTAGCCCTGTTGGGCCCCATCCGTGGTGGTCTGATGGCTCTTTGAGTGTCTGAGACTGTTTCGTACGCTCGGGCCTGGTTCTGGTCGGGCGGCGAGTCACCCGTGCTCGCCGTCCGCAGGCCCATGCTTACGGTGGCCGGAGATCGTAGTAGCACGGAGTCTGGAAATGTGCCCGGTATATGGCAATAGGCTCATGCCTATTACATGGGACTCATAACATAAATAGTGAAAAGTGGGTGTTACTTCTGTGTGCACCTCTGCCTAGTCTTCGGGGATAAAAGGCGTGATGTTATGTTATGTGATGGCTATAGGCTCACATATAGGATATAAAACATCACGCTACGGCCAATAGGAGCTGAGCGGGCGTGTGAAACCGCGCGGAAGTAGCTAGTAGAGTGATATATAGGTTTGTATATCTGTCAAAACACATAATTAAGTTTGGAAAATCTCTCATTATTAAAATATTCAGACAATGGAAAAATTCCCGCTTGCCTCTCTACGTTTCATAATACTTGTGAAACAACCTACAATCAACCTTAATCAATTCGAACGACAGTACAGTTTCCATTCCAATGAATACAGCTTGTAAAAAACCTTCTTCTATAAAATTGCAGCAGCATTCGGCATTTGGATCGTAGCGTACCTGACACGAGTGCTTCGGCACGTGTAACTAAAAGCGTGGGTGCTGATTCCAATCGATTTTAGGATTTTAAGACTTAAGATTTTAGTATTATGATAAAAAGTAGGACTTCTCTCTTCATCTTGGAGTTAGTTAATGGTTGTGGTAATAGTTTGTTGTAGATATTTCTACATGGAAGCATTAAAAGTCTTAATTTTATTTGGTTTGTTTATAATATGTAAGGACCTGGTTATTTTTAAGTGCGATCTGCGACTGCCTCGTTGGCCTAGTTGTCGCAAGTGCGATTTTCGGGTAAAGGGTCTTGGGTTCGATTCCCGGGTCGGGCAAAGTATTACGGGGGTTTTTAAAAAATCTCAGTAATAGCACGGAGGCTGGAATTGCGCCCGGTATATGGCAATAGTCTCACCCCCTATTACATGGGACTCATAACATAAATAGGGAAAAGTGGGTGTCACATTGTGCAGTGGCATTAAGTGCCGTAATGTGTACCTCTGCCTAGCCCTTCGGGGATAAAAGGCGTGATAAATATAAAATAACTATCGTGAGACATACTAGCATAAACATAGCATACGCACAGCTTACTGACTGATTGACATCGCCGCGACCGCGCACGCCGCTCATGAGGAAGAGCCCCTCTGTAGCTCGAAACTAGTAGAGCTTTCCTCAATATTATCACGGCCGAGAATTTTAGTTAATTTAAATAAAAAGTATCTGAATATTACTTAAAGTGATAATTAGAAAAAGCAAACGAATTTTGCAATTACAATAAAACCAGGGCAGACGACAGATAGGTAGGTTTAATGTGAACCACGTTCTTTAAATAAATTGTTTTATCTCATAATAGGCTTAATTGGAATGTGTCCTGCGACCAAGTTTGACCCAAAACTTAATTACATGTTTTAAACTTTATGTAATTCTACACACAATGACTGTTTTCAAACTAAATTCAGTGTTTAATAGTTTTTTTTATATAAACGACACCAAAATTAAGATACAAAAAGGGCTGAATACGATATTTTTATTTTGTAGCTTGGAAAGTTTAAATTGAAACTCTGATTATAAAGTTCTTTAAAAAATATAATAATAATAGAGAGATATTTGAAACAAAATTCAGATATTTGATAGGCAAAAATCGCATTTCAATCTACATATACTATCAACGACGCTATTTATGACATAATGTTACCCGCGTCTTCGTCCGTGTAGAATAATATGATTCCTGTTTTATCCCATGGGAGCATTTAATCGGGATAAATATCCTATCACCTAAGTCAGCCCATACCCTGCCTGTAAATTAAATTTTATCAAAATCCGTTCAGTACTTTCAGCATGAATGACGAACAAAAATCCAAACATCCGAACAAAGAAACTATCACATTTATAATATACTAGCGACACGCCCCGGCTTCGCACGGGTGCAATTCTTATGTAAAAATACCTACTATAAAATGTCCTTATACACCACGTTCACAGCTGTTTTGTCATTAGACCATACAAACATATTTTATATTGATATTTTCTACGCTAGAGAGCTCCGATAATCGCGTGCGATCGTTGCAAATCATGAAGTACTCTAGGACGAAACGCGGCCATCAACGCCGCAACAAATACGTCCCTGCATTTTAAATTTGTAATATCTTCGGAAATATTCACTTAAATTACATGCTGTAAAAAGCATATTGATCTATGATAAATGCACAATTTATTTAAAGAACTTAATTGGATAAGGATTAACGCTGTATTGTTTAAAATCACTTCGTAAATAACCATTGATAGTAAAGGATAAAAAATGGTTATGGTGGGTTGTCCCTAATAAATAGAAATATACCATCGCGGACTTTTTTGTTGAACTTTTTAAGGTGGTCCATACTGTAGTACATTATTTTGGTCTATCTCATCTCGTAAGCGCGTTTCTTTGCTCTCGTAAGCGCAAAAAAACGTGCTGATTTACGACATCACATTAGAAACCTCTAAATTTATCAGTTTTTCTCTACTATATTATGCATGTATTATACATATAAACCTTCCTTAAAAATCACTCTACCTATTAAAAAAACCGCATCAAAATCCGTTGCGTAGTTTAAAAAATTTAAGCATACAAAGGGACATAGGGACAGAGAAAGCGACTTTGTTTTATAATAAGTAGTGAAGTGAACCGGATCTAATGACTGCACGGTTGGTGCGGTGGTTGGGTTACAACACTTTGTGTGATCCACAAATTGTTGTTTCGGGTCTGGGTGTCATGTATGTAAACTTGTATGTTTATAAAAGCACCCACGACACGACACAGGAGAAAATCCTACTGTAGGGCAGTATTTAAAAAAAAATACCATCGACACAGTATTCAGTCAACTTACTAGTGCTATTAATAATACAATTTCAATAATCTGTTTATCATTTTCTATTTATTTTAGTACAGCGACCTATACGTAAACAAGGACCCGTCACAAGCAAGTCGCTGAGCACAATTTTATTTCGCGACTCTTCCAATTTGCTGAGAGTAACAACCTGACTGCAGTTTGTAATTTACAAAGTTTCCATTTTAGTTCAGTCACAGGTAGACAATAAGTTAAGTCATGAGTACTTATTCGGATGGATCACAGACATGTTCTAACTTGTATAGTTAGTCATAATAGGTAAATTGCAAGGAGTTACCTTCTCGATGTTGTTTTGTTAACTTCGTTTGAACCAACGTTTGCTGTCTATTTTAAATTCGGTAAGGATTGGTGGAAAATTTGGTTGACTAGTGACCTCTCTATATGATGTACTAGCAGCCCGTCCCGGCTTCGCACGGGGTAGACAATGTTTTATTTTTGGAAATTTAGATTGTTGTAGTGACATAACTAGAGGTACAATAGTTGGACATATGCTACCGTGGAGTTTTTTGTAGATATTATGATGTTCTTCAATATTGTTGTACATTATTTTGTTCTATCGCTAATAGTTTCGGCAGCGCATTCGACGAAAAACATTCTAAGACTCATTTTTCTACACCTTCGGTTACATTGTTCAAATTTTACCAAGGATCCCCAATTTTTTTTAAAATGAAATGTATCCTATGTCAAATTGGAAGAATGTAGCATTCTATTGGTGAAACATTTTTTTAGATCGGCCTTTTGAGCCCATTCATTACAAACATACAAAAATAGGTACAAATCTTTCCTCTATATAGAGGTAATATTAGTATAGATTTACAAAGGAACTGAATGAGTATATTAATTATCATCTTCAGCTAAAATCCTCATAATCTTCATTTTGGGCAAACTACAAGGGAGTTCAATTTTTCTACCAAAAATAAGGATATTGCAGTCCAGTGCCTTTTTATTATATCACGACGGTGGCAAGAAAAGTACAAAGCCCACCTGATGGTAAGTGGTTACTGTGACGTATGAACGCTTGCAACACTTGGGGCATTACATGCGCCTTGCCGACCCTTATAAAACCTATATACTCCTTTCTTGAAGAACCCCATGTTGACGCCTATTGGAAAAACCTCGGCATGGATATAATTCCACAATCAAGGGATGCTGGGAAGGTAATTTTTCTGAAATCGATCAGTACGGGACCATTTCGGCTGCAATGTGTGAGCTTAAACTTCCTGTTGATGGCGAGCGATGCGATAGTAGAAAGTGACTCTTAATGACTGGAGTATCTATCTGTCAGTATATACCTCTAATTATGTCCTTAAATTAAACTGCTGCAGATTAAATACATTCACTGCACTTAATAACCATAGGTATAATTATAATCTAAATCTCTAAGCTTAAAATCAACATCGTTCTAAATAAATGCATGTCAGCATATAGACTTAAGTAGCGTAGATTGTTACACTGCTCTAATTACTGAGGGTCTCGAAATTCCCTTAACAGTAGCAGTAGCCTACATCCGCGTTTTACGGGCTGTAGTAAACATGAATCTTAATGAGATGAGGGATTATCTCTCTGAATGAGCTATGTATTTATATAAATGTGTTTAAAAATGAAGGATTTTTTTAGATTTGCTACCGAGTTGAGTGATTGTGTTCTCTTTCAAATGACAATTCAGTATCAACGTAACGAGCACTGTTACGGGTTCAATTCTTAGGTCGGGAAAAGAATTGTTGAAATTTTTAAAATTCTTATATAACTTGGAATCTTTCTATTGTAATAATTCTTTTATAAACTTCATTTCATAAAACTGATTTCAGCCCCCTCTTTTTTGAAGTCGGTTGCTAAAACCTTCTCTAAGTGTAACAAACAGTCTTCTGAAAATCGCATCAAAATCGGTACAGTAAACCGTGAGATAATCGTGCACAAACATACATACAAATCGAACTGAGAACCTCCTTTTTTTGGAGTCGGTTAAAAAGTGAAATTGACCACGGTCTATAGATTTTGGCTGTGCTCTTCCATGACATTACATAACTTGCGGAGTGTGTGTTAAACTTTTGGTATGCCATTGTGTAAAAATTAAAAAGTGTGATGATTGATGCCTAGAAGCATCACGCTGCGATATCCAGATCTGAAAAAGTATTGATAAAGTTTTTCCAGACAAGAAGAAAAGCGAGTGTTTTCCATATTGGATGATACAAAACAATGTTGGTTCAAATATTGGCCACAAGGGAGCACATATTAGACTCGTCTTTGTATTTTATATGGAAATTGTATCAAGCAAGCGTAATTTACAAGAATATGCTATTGCTTTGTGAAAATATATTCCAACTTTGACGAATGTAAATTGTGAAGACAATACATAAAACATTTATTTATACATATTTATCTACATATTGTCTATATAGTTGTGAATGTGTTAAAAGAATAAATGTCATCTATACATATAATAAAATTGTAGAAAAGTGCTGTCTGTACATTGAAAATGAAAATAAAAAAATAGCAGGGGCTATTGTTATGTCGATGTCGAACCCAAAAATGTAACTAACTTTTTTTTTGTCTGTTTGTCTGTTTGTCTGTTTGTCTGTTCACGCTAATCTCAGAAACGGCTTATCCGAGTTGGATGCGGTTTTCACGAATATATTGTGGTATGCTTCAGTTATGCTTTAGTGTTTGTTTCATGTCAATCGGTTCATAAATAAAAAAGTTACGTCACATTAAAGAATCACGTCGAACACTATCTATCTATATCTTCTATATACATATAATAAAATTGTAGAAAAGTGCTGTCTGTACATTGAAAATAAAAATTAAAAAAATAGCAGGGGCTATTGTTAAGTCGATGTCGAACCCAAAAATGTAACTAACTTTTTTTTTGTCTGTTTGTCTGTTTGTCTGTTTGTCTGTTCACGCTAATCTCAGAAACGGCTTATCCGAGTTGGATGAGGTTTTCACGAATATATTGTGGTATGCTTCAGTTATGCTTTAGTGTTTGTTTAATGTCAATCGGTTCATAAATAAAAAAGTTACTTAAAAAAGTAACTTTTTTTTGTCTGTTTGTCTGTTTGTCTGTTCACGCTAATCTCAGAAATGGCTTATAAATATATATATATTTAACAGGGTGCGGAAAAGGTGATAGTGGTTTTATTCCTCAGATTCCTCTCATTCCAAAAAATTTTCCGTTTAATTTTAAACGAATTCAGTTTCCAGTGAGCCTATGTTTCGCCATGACAATTAATAAAGCTCAAGGTCAGACTTTAAAAGTTGTGGGTATAGATCTAAGTATCAGCTGTTTTTCGCACGGCCAATTGTATGTGGCTCTGTCCCGTGTTAGCAATCCCAGCACAGCCTGTATGCTTTCACCCCCGATGGCCATACGTCTAATATTGTATATAGAGAAGCATTATAGTAAAGTAGGTTTTTTAGCTACCCAAAATGACTGTGATTATGATCCAAATCTAAAATAAAAATAAGTATATATTTAAAAAAAAAACGCTGCTCATAGTCACTATTCTACGCGACGACGTCGCGGGCACAGCTAGTCACAAATATGAAAATTATGCCACTCTATCTTACGTAGGTATTAGGTTTATACACCAGCTCTGAACTAGACGAGCTACTGAAGTTTATGGTAAGGCAAGTTAGGCAGGCGAGTTGACCAAAAATCTACACATTTCATGAGGACCAGATAATAACGCTTATCAGAACCCTTTATAATGGTATCTTCAACCCACCTGTCAAGCGTGGAGTTTACGTGTAAACCTTCAAATGTGGAGAAAGGGGGCCCATTGTAATGACGATGCTTATTGATTGCAGACCATGAATTTAATTATTATGTTTTTCGGCTTTCTCACGTAACTATTTGACGAGGAACTTGACGAGTTTCAAGCCATGCTACCCGCGACGCCGCGACTATCGCGCTGCTACTGACTATGGCTACTCGAGTCGCATATGAGCCTTTGGCATGGCTTGAAACTAGTCGAGTTGCTCGTTAAGTAATTACGTGAGTAAGTCGAAATAATATAATAATTAATTTATTGTATCTTACGAAAGTTACCATGAATTTATTTACTTTCATAGTTCCACCAAAACTTTTGATGACATAAAATGGTATGTGAATAAATGTGTATGATTATTTTTATTACGGCAAGGGTAGATATTTTCATAAAGGGCGGAAACATAAGCAGTTATTACTTGGGGTTTTAGGTACTTATGGTCGAGGGCGGCCATTTTGTGGTGCTCGCATTATGTTGGTGTCACTTCCCTTATGACGTCATAGGTTTGTAGCTGTTATAATTTTTGAATGTTATTAAAATTTTTGGTTATGTGGCTTTATATTGTTGATTTACTTATCTGCATACATTATTGCGGGTGAAATGAAATTAATGTCTTAGTACACATACATGTAGTATGTAATAGTCGTGTGAAAATGAACCATAGTGTTAAAACTCTAGTCCTAACAATCACCACGGATGGGGCACAATAGGGCTGATGGCGATACGGAGCCGCGGGGAACGTAAAAAGGTTACCGATGCTCCGGCTCGAAGTGCAATAGTAGGAACGGGGTGGTTTTTAGTCCGTAAGAGTCTGACACTCCCTCCCGCCGCACCCAGGCAGTGGAAGTCATTCGATAGTGTTACACCCTTAAAAAAAAGTCTTAACAATCGCTTCGAACATAAACACTTCTAAAGCTAAACACATTCAATCTCACTTTGACAACACTCACATCTATCCAAGTGGCTTTCTTTTAAAAATCAAAAGATACAAACACAATCATCAATTCTACATACAATCCACATTACTGTAAAAACAATTCAATAGAACAATGTGGTCAAATTGGATAACATTCAACTTGTAAATCAAGTGAAATGTAAAGGGACACCTCTAGAACTTAGCCTGTGTGTCTTAGCTCAGTTTACATAACGCTGTATAACTTAAGACCGATGCGGGCTCAATGCACTTAGAGGGAGTTTACATAGTACCTTGTTTATATGCGGTTGGAGATAGCTAAGTAGTTGAATGTCTGTGAAATAGAGAGGAAATAAAGAAGAACGTAAGTGATGAGTATAAAAGTGAAGATGTTTGCGATGGAAATGAATGAATGATAAGAATTATAAACATTGTGTTTCTTTTATAACTTTCGTGAGACATACGTACGAACGTACGAAGTACTAAATTAATTAGTAGTATGTTTTTCGGCTTACTCATATTCTTTTTTTTTCTTTTAATTGTATGTGTATAGTATACATAATACACGTGTACAAATACCAATTATACTTCTAATTCTATTCAAATAAATCTAACTAACGAATTACTGGTCCGATTTGAAAAATTCTTTTAGTGTTGAATAGCCCATTTATTGAGCAAGGCTATAAAACAACACGCTAAGATTAATAGGCGCCGAGCAGAGCGGCAGAAACAAAAATAAAAAGAAATTGCTGGAAAATAAATAAGTGTAAAAAGCATTAATAAATAATCTATTGAAATATATTAAATAAAAAAAGTGACTATCTGTTTAAGGATTAAAAGCGGTCATACAATAGTAAGTAATTACTACTTTCGGTGAGGTTATTTTCCAAATCTAGAAGTTAATTTTACATAAATAGTACATTGCTGAAGTTAAAAGTAATATGCAATGTGTACCTGTACAGTAACTAACACCAGAATCCCTCACTATCACGACGGGGACTGCAGTGTCCAGGGGGAGGGTCGTAGTGGCGGTGTCTTTGGACATCGCCAATGCCTTCAACTCCCTGCCCTGGAGCTGCATTTTGGAGGCACTCAGATACCATCGGGTGCCCACTTATCTCCGTCGTGTAATCGAGGCCTATCTGACGGACCGGTCCGTCATCTACCCCGGTCACCGAGGTGAGTGGAACCGGCGAGAGACGTCGCGCGGTGTTCCACAGGGTTCGGTTTTGGGGCCGCTCCTGTGGAACATCGGTTATGACTGGGTGCTGCGCACCGATCTCCCGAACAACGTCAGCGTGGTCTGTTACGCTGACGACACACTGGTGCTAGCACAAGGGAGGTCGCATCAGGCGGCGGCTAATTTAACGGCGAGAGCGGTTACGACAGTCGTTGAAAGGATCCGGCAACTGGGACTCGAGGTGGCGCTCCACAAGTCCGAGGCCATGTGTTTTCATGGCCGCGGGAACGCGCCACCTCCGGGTGAGTCCCAAATAACGGCAGGAGGGGTTACCATCGGCGTCGAGACGACGATGAAGTACCTAGGACTCGTCCTCGACAGTCGGTGGAACTTCGTGGAGCACTTTCGACGTTTGGCTCCTAAGTTGGAACGAACGGGGGCGGCGCTTAAGCGCCTTCTACCGAACCTCGGGGGCCAAACGCCTCCTGCCGTAGGTTGTATGCGGGGGTCGTGCGGTCCATGGCCCTCTACGGTGCCCCTGTGTGGGCGCCGAATTTGATGCGGCGACCCGCTAGGGCGCTGCTCACATCTCAGAGGGTCATGGCGATCCGATTGATTCGCGGATATCGCACGATCTCCGGGGAGGCGGCGAACCTCCTTGCCGGATCACCGCCGTGGGATCTTGAGGCGAAGATGCTGGCGCGTGTGTTTTGTTTGCGCGCGGAGGCACGTCGCCGGGGCGAAAATCCGCTGCCGCGCCAGATTAGTGCGTGGCGGGATGAGCTCCGGCGTGATCTCATGGCGGAATGGCAGCAACGGCTGTCGCAGCCGAGGGCTGGGCTCGCTGTCATTGCAGCGGTAAGTCCCCTCTTTGAGGAGTGGCTTGAGAGACGCTACGGCGTCCTCACCTACCGCCTGACGCAGGTACTTACCGGACACGGAAGTTTCGGTAGGTTCCTGTTTCGGATTGGGCGGGAGGAAACGCCCGAGTGTCATCACTGCGAGGATCGCCCGGAGGACACGGTGGAGCATACGGTGGCGGTGTGTCCTGCGTGGGCTGAGCACCGTCGTGTCCTCAGGGATGTGATTGGCGACGGCGACCTCTCGCGTCCGGCTCTGGTTCAGACCATGGTACGGAGCGAGAGGAACTGGGATGCCGTCTCCTCCTTTTGCGAAGCAGTTATGCTAGCTAAGGAGGAGGCGGAGCGCGTGAGGGAACGAACCTCCTCACGCCCCGGCCGTCGCGAGAGACACTCCGAGCGTCGGGGATCGCGAGACGATCTCCGGCCACCGTAAGCATGGGCCTGCGGACGGCGAGCACGGGTGACTCGCCGCCCGACCAGAACCAGGCCCGAGCGTACGGCGCGTCGCGTTCCGCGCGCGCCTCAAAGAGCCATCAGACCACCACGGATGGGGCCCAATAGGGCTAATGCCGATACGGAGCCGCGGAAGACTTAACGGGTTGCCGGGGCTCCGGCTCGAAGTGCAGGAGTAGGAACGGGGTGGTTTTTAGTCAGTAAGAGTCTGACACTCCCTCTCGCCTCACCCGGGCGGGAGAAGTCATTGGATGATTTTCCCCCCTCAAAAAAAAAAAAAAAAAAGAATCCCTCACTATCGGATTAAAAATAATCATTGCAAACTGATAAAATTTTAATCTGAAGACGGAAATCATATAAGATACCTGAGCGATTTTAATCCTTTACTGCATCAATAGTTTTGATAAAGCACACTACGCCTTGTTGCTTTGTCATAAGGACTGTTCTTGATTGCACTTCTCAAGTAAAAGCTAAGAAGATTATATTTTTACAGGCCGTTTTTCCACCAAGGAACTAAAATTTCTTTGGAATGATTTCTGATCCTATAGAAATATTAAGATGAAAACTGTTTTAATAGTAACCAAAGAAAAGTTAATATTTCTTTCAAACCTTTCCAATAATTACTGACAACTTATGCAATACGTACAAACGAAAAATTTTCTTCTTCATAATATTGGTGCATAAGATTCATAAGACTTATATTTAATCAGACAATGTACACGATCCTTAGTAGCAGGACTTGCAGGTCGACGGACCTTGGGCAAAGCTGTCTTACGTCAGTGAGCGAAGATTTGTTTTGTTATAAAACACGTTTGAGTATAATGAGATGTAACACGGGTGCTGTGAAGTTAGAAATATGTAGATATAAATATATTTTTATCCTGGAAAGGTTTGTTATTATGTTTTAGCAATAATAATAATAGTAATAAAAAAAGCAGTACTTCTGGACACGGCGCGTATTGTTCGGAAATTCCTTTCTCTGGAGCCCTGACCACCGGTAGCTTGGATTTCTCCCGTTACCGGTGGGCTACTGCTTTTTATATTTTTAAATGTTTTTTTTTTACATATAATGAAATATTTAAAAATATTTAAATCAAGTATAAAAATAAATAAAGGGAATAATAATAATAAGCCCGCAGGGCACCTTGAGGCGAGGTGACGGGCATTAGCGACCCCGCGGGCTACCATCATCCCGAGTGCTCCAGGGAGAAGTCACCGTTCCTTATTCTCCGGCTTGCCTTAATTGGCTGGCTGGAGTGAACGATGACAAGGAACTCCCACCTCTGGCTTGCCTTCATTGGCCGTCCAGAGTGGAGTCGCGAGAGCAGTGATCCTGCTCGGAGGGTAAGAAACTATTCGTAAGTCGCGAGTGGGCCAGGGATGCAGGAGGCTTCGGCTGGAGCAGATGATCTGAGTAGAAAGCGGTGGTAGTTTCTTAACCCTTCAGCCACTCACATTCTCGTTGCCCCTATGTTGCTATATCTAGCAACCATTCCCGGGGCCCGGTCGGTGAGTTGGCGAGTCTCCGCCTGCGATTTTTACGTGTAAAAATTACATTGTTTCAGCAGGTGCCATAGTCATCTATAGTTCCCAATTTACCAGTCCACAGCAACCCATCCATAGCCCTACCTTTTTTTTTCCATTATTCACAATAGTCCTACACTGACCGGGGACTGTCTTTGGGTGCATTTCCATAGTGCATACAGGGATAGTCGCCGGTTTGTGTCTCCATTACATTTAGATTAAAGTTGTCTAAAGGGCCTCTGCGCAGTTGGCTTCGGCCCCTCGTACGCCTCCCAAATGACCGGGACCCTGTGGTCCCGTGAATGGTAAAGACATACAATAATAATAATAATACCAATTTATTTCAGATAATAAAATCCATAAAATTATATAAAAAACGAATTTAGGTTCAAAATTATATAAATTAACAAATTGACTTTATAGCAAGTATCATAAATTTAAAATAATAATCAATTCGTTCATTCGACAAATAATCAAAATAATAAATTACACAAAACACACAAAGAACATACATAGTAAACAAAGAACAAACGTAGTAGTAGCAATGGAATCGTGATGCTAAATTGAATTTTCGATATTAGATAGCATAACATAACATAACATTACGCCTTTTATCACCGAAGGGGTAGGCAGAGGTGGACATTACGGCACTTAATGCCATTGTACAATGTAACACCCACTTTTCACTATTTATGTTATGAGTCCCATGTAATAGGGGGTTAGCCTATTGCCATATACCGGGCACAATTCTCGACTCCGTGCTAATGCTAAGTTTTTTGAAAAAAACCAGTATTACTTTGCCCGATCCGGGAATCGAACCCGAATCCCTTTGCCTGGCAGTCGCATTTGCGACCACTCGGCCAACGAGACAATTAGACGAGTATGTAAATTTGTTTGTGGTGAAACATTTTAGTGTGGGGTCCTCTTTATAAAGCTCTGACAGAAGTGCACAACTGCTCATATTATGGAATCTAACACCCGTTGTTCACCAGTTGTTTTATCACCGTCATGTAAGCATAATGAGGCGTGAGCATATTGCAATGACTTACTGCCAATTACAATCGAAAATCTGCAGATATAGATCGGATTTTGATACTAGTTTTATGGAGTTTTCTTTAGAAATCGATCTTAATCTATTTTTATAGGCAGTTATTTGGTAACGTTCATGTTTCCTGACAGATGAAAGTAGGTAGAGATTATGGCACGATGAATGTCACGATTCTGGTAGGTATATCTCTTTTGCTTCATTTTTATCCATCAATATGCATAATGCTCTGCCGTCAATATAGGTCAAAATATATCTTAGCGTGTAATTTCACTCCTAAAATTTCCAAACTAAATATCGAAAATTTGTCAAAACTTTCACAGAGCAGGTAAAAGTCGACTACAACAAAGCACTCTTCTGAAATTTCGTAACAGTTCAACATCTAGGAAAATCTAGTATCTAAAAATGTTCTAGTAAAAAGTCCAATGTAGGTAAGTGGTGCTTCTCTAGCTTAAATTTCAGAACGACCTCTTTATCCTGTAGTATATTCGCAGCTATTAGCTGAACAAAATGGCTGAAAAATACATAAAGAAGACAATTTATAGCGCTTTTAGTTGGTTATTTTTTTCTAAATGCTCTTGGTATGATTTTATTAAGTAAATTACGTAAAGATTTACAAAATAAAAATGGAACAAAATTCTTATAGTAATTAAAATGGCGTGTTTTGTTTTTATACTCTGTAACTGAAATAATATCTCATCTACCATTTATATAAATTATATTCTATTTAAAATTGTATTAGTAGTGGAATTATGTATTACATTCTGTACAAACTTAATCCTCGAACAATCATTTTGATACAAAAAAATAATCTTAAACCAAAAAAAGAAAAAAAATATAATTAAAATAATAAACAAAATGTACCAATTCCCCTTAAAATTTCTTTCATTTTTTCACCCGACAGTATCAAGCTATCTGTCCTCGTGTTTCTAATGTGAGAACAAAAAGGCTTTCAGTTGAGGTCCCTGGAACCGCTATCGGTCAAATCTCAGTCCCACCCCGTACCACTTGTTCGGGGTGAACAAACGTTTAACTGACCTATAAGGGAATTCCAGTTGACGTAGGATTTCTATCGCTGCATCTACTATACTGAATGCAAGTAGCATGTCAATGCTTTATGCTGTAATTTTCTGTTGGAAGGTCGACGTCCGATATATATTCCGCTCGGTAAAGAGAATTTTATTTAGAATTTCCACTTATATAAGTAGCAAGGCGTGATAACGATATTTATCTTTGGAGTACAATTTTCAATACCATGCATGCTGAAAGGTTAAAGGTAAAAAATGAAAGGACTCGTAAGTATAGGGATCATCAAACGTATGAGTCCTTAGGTATCTTGTTGAAAGAAGAAATGTGCAAAAATATACTCGTATATTACAAGTGAAGCATCTTTCTGGTCGTTTCAGGTAACAAGCAGTGTTTGTATGTGGCCCAACAAAAAACGAGGAGGGAATACAAAGAGGCCAACATTCCAAAAAAAGAGGTCGCTTCGCATTCTACGTACCTACAGCCTTTACCCGAAAAATCTCTTTGTCAACGTGTGAACAGAAATTTTTCACAGCGTATTTTGTCCTACATTACGGGAATCTATGAATTTGACACGTTTATTTTTACAAAGTTTTTAGAATAGTTACCTATTTGAATATTGCTAGAAGAATTTTATAATTATAAAACTTTCAGCTGTGACAGAAATCATTCATTTAAAACTAAAGAGCAAAATAAAGTTAGGAATTACAAAATATGTCCACTTGATACTCAACCTCGATTCTACAAAACAATCTACGCTTCAGACCTTCATGAGACCAAAAAATTTTCTTTTTTCTGGACACGATCACTGACATGATCAACAAAACATAATTTTTCTATTGTCAATTTGGACGTTTGCGTTGTACAAAGCAAGAGCTAGAATTATTATACATAAAATCATATTTGTTACAATTAAATAAACATGGATACGTCATCGGTAACAGAACAGAAAAAGAGTAAGACGACTGCATTCACCATTAAAGAACAGACAAGTGCCAAATCCAATATTGTTGCGGGGAAGTCTTCGGCGGCAGTACAAGGGAAGTCTCTCAGTAGGATGAAAGTTCGGAGACAATCCTATGGGTTCAGTGGAGTCGCTGGAATAAGAGCTACTGAGCGAAGAACTTCACAGGTACCTACGAGTTACAAGACAACTCAAAATGAAGAATTTTGATCTAATGATCTCCGATCTCCCTCCAGCTCTAAAGAAGATTTAAATCTCAGGAGATTTAAATGAGATTATGGACTCTTATCTTGGCTCCATCATCTATTCTTCTTTTTATGTTCTTACTATTTTTGTACTAAGTACTCATATATCTTCAGTTGTGCTATTTTAGATGTTGTAAAATGACGTCTATTCTAGCAATACAACATAATTTTTGAAGTGAAAACTTCTATAGCGGAGTTGTACACGTTTTTTGTAATAAGTTTCTGATCGAAAATTTGTAAGACGAAGATAGGATGAAAAGGATTATTGTATATTGTCTTTTAGGTCGGATTGGAATACAAAAGACCACCGCTGATATTTCTGAATACATACCAACTGGATCCTAGGATTAAATTCCACGCCACAGAAGTAGAGAAAACCATAAATACTGTACTAGATGCTTATTGGGAAGGCCACAAGTATAATATTGCGGTAAAAGAAAATGGTTTTATGTCGTATCTACATAATTACTTATACGTTTTTTTATGGGATAAGCCGGTAAACGAGCAAACAGATCATATGATGATAAGCAATCGGCAGTGTCTATGAACACCTGAAACACCAGAGGCGTTACAAGTGCGTTACCGGCCTTTTGTGGATTAGGAATTTGAGGATGATGGGATTCGAGAATAGGAAAATTGGGTGACCCCCATAACTAGGCCTCCGGTAACCTTACTCAGAGGACGATACACAATGTCAGCATTGTTTCACGTTAGTTTTCTGGAGGCTGTGGTGTCACCAAACCTTGACTCTCCCATATTTTTTTTTGTTCCATAAGTAATAATAAACAAAGAAGAATTACGTACTGAGTGCATGTGAGTCATGTTGCACTATTAGACTAAGGACTCATGGCACGATTTTCTCCCCACCCGCAGCATTTGTAGAATACTGATATGTATGTAAAATATCAAAGCAAACCTGAAATGTCACGTCAAGTTTTACGCCCGCGGCGGTAGCGATTGTTCGCGGCTCCTGTTACACCAGCGGGCTCGGCCGCGGTCTCGCAGTCGCAGCAGCTAGCAATCGCGTGCTTTACGATCGGTTAGCGGGCGATCGCAATGGGAGGGCCGGTCTGGACCTCAACTGATTGTTTAACCACCCCCGCCACCGCTCGATAATCAACCGACAAGTTTGCGGGCGATAATTGCAACTACGGCAATTGCGGGACTGCAGAAATCGCGATCGCAGAACCGCTGTCTTGTGAGTTTTGAAAATAAATCTCCCATCCGGTAGATCGCACCGTGAGTCCTTAGAATATTATGACTATGATAATAACATTAGCCCCTATATGCTAGGAAAATCCCGTGTAATAGTATCCAATGTAGAATTATTTAGGTTTTCAATGAAGATGTATTCACCTATAGGTGTACAAATTGTACTGCATATACATACATGTTCTTTTTCTGAAATTTATTAATTCCATTTAACATGTTATGGCATATTAAAATGGAAATGATTCAGATCAAGTATGCTTGAAGAAGTTGTTATGTTATTCATATGGGTGTTTACTTCCTCAGGAATCTCCTGGACTCGCGATTGTAATAGCAGGCGAAGTAATGAGAAACGTGAAGAGTTTGGGCTTCAACCGCTATCGGATTATTGCCGTAGTCTCACTGGTGCAAAAGAGAGCTCAAAGTTACTCCAACGCAGTGGCCTTTCTATGGGACCATGAGAGAGATGGTATGGCCGACATTCACAGGGAAATCACTACAGCATTCATACAAGTCACTGTCTTCGGAATATACCTTGACTAACGGTATTTTAATAACTCCTTGATGTTTTGAACTCCTGGTACTTTTTACGATGTCTTGTGATGTTTTCATTATCATTGGTATATACATGTTATTGTTAGTTAAATATTAGAGTTAATTATAGAATTACTATTATTTTGAATTTTATTATTTTCGGTATGGTCTATTGATTGCAACGTTTCCTTGCAAAAGACTGAAATGAAATTTTTATTGTTGGCAGTTTATCTGATTTTACAAGATGAGTCTATTGCTAAATATTGGACATAATTTTAATGTAGTCCGCGTCAATGGGCAGGCAGCCTTAGTGGTAGTATTCTTTGGTTTGATCTTAAGAATAATACATTTTACAAACACGATTTGAAAAATCTTTGCAACTCAAAGCAAACTAAATAAATTTCCTATCGAATAATAACTTGGAATTAACGTCCAACAAATTGTAACGTTCAAAGCAAATGAAATACTGAGTCAAGTACATGGCGACAAATAGAACTATACGAAACCAGTTTATTAAGGCCTTGTTTTGTATAATCTTTTTCCCTATTCAACGGTCAGTTTCTAGTGGTCTTTAGAGTATACATCGACTAAATTGATGCCATTCAACATGGAAGAAACTCTATTTCAATTTAGTTCCTTTTAAAATTCATACCTTCGTCGCCTGTAGCTCAAGTTGGAGTATTTCTTTTTAAAGGTCTTGGTAGACTTGAAAAGCTTTCGGTTACAATACCTTTTATAGGATTTTATTGAAATTTTATTTCGGTACTGCATTGAAATTAAATTACTGAGTGGTCGATGGTTTTGAATGTCAAAGATAAGTGGTGAGCAAAATTGACCTTTCACGATACGTAGGTGGGGATTTAAAATGGTTGACGCTTTAGTTTTATATTTTGTTTGATATATTATATTATGTGTTTTATGTATCTGTTTAAAAAATATAAATGGACAATGATGAAACATGGGGTGTCCCTAAAGTCGAATATCAAATGGCACCAGGTGATCGGCAGGGTTCCAATAGTTATCTAAGTTATACCTATTTTTTTTTTTTTTTTTTTTAAGGGGGGAAAATCATCGAATGACTTCTCCCGCCTGGGTGAGGCGGGAGGGAGTGTCAGACTCTTACTGACTAAAAACCACCCCGTTCCTTCTCCTGCACGTCGAGCCGGAGCCCCGGTTACCCGTTAGGTTCTCCGCGACTCCGAATCGGCATCGGCCGTATTGGGCCCCATCTGTGGTGGTCTGATGGCTCTTTGAGGCGCGCGCGGAACGCGACGCGCCGTACGCTCGGGTCTGTTTCTGGTCGGACGGGGAGCCACCCATGCTCGCCGTCCGCAGGCCCGCGCTTACGGTGGCCGGAGATCGTCTCGCGATCCCCGACGCCCGGTGTGTCCTTCGCGATGGCTGGGTTGCGAGGAGGCAGCGCTTCGCTGCCTCACGCGTCCCGCCTCCTCCTTAGCTAGCATGACTGCTTCGCAAAAGGAGGAGACGGCATCCCAGTCCCCCTCGCTCCGCATCATGGCCTGCACTAGGCCCGGACGCGAGAGGTCGCCATCGCCGATCACTTCCCTGAGGACACGGCGGTGCTCAGCCCACGAAGGGCATTCTCCCACCGTGTGTTCCACCGTGTCCTCAGGGCGGTCCTCGCAGTGATGACACCCGGGCGTTTCCTCCCGCCCCATCAGACACAGGTACCTCCCGAAACTTCCATGTCCGGTGAGGACCTGCGTCAGGCGGTAGGTGAGGACGCCGTAGCGTCTCTCAAGCCACTCCTCAAAGAGGGGACTTACCGCTGCGATGGCAGCGAGCCCAGCCCTCGGTTGCGACAGTCGTTGCTGCCATTCCGCCATGAGATCGCGCCGGAGCTCATCCCGCCACGCACCTATTTGGCGCGGCAGCGGGGTTTCGCCCCGGCGGCGTGCCTCCGCGCGCATGCCGTACACGCGCGCGAGCACCCTCGCCTCCAGATCCCACGGCGGTAATCCGGCAAGGAGGTTCGCCGACTCCCCAGAGATCGTGCGGTATCCGCGGATCATTCGGATCGCCATGACCCTCTGTGCCATGAGCAGCGTCCGAGCGGGACGCCGCAACAGGTTTGGCGCCCAAACAGGGGCGCCGTAGAGGGCCATGGACCGCACGACCCCGGCGTATAACCTCCGGCAGGAGGCGTTTGGCCCCCCGAGGTTGGGGAGGATGCGTTTAAACGCAGCCCCCGTCCTCTCCAACTTTGGGGCCAAACGTCGGAAGTGTTCTATGAAGTTCCACCGACTGTCGAGGACGAGTCCTAGGTACTTCATCGTCGTCTCGACGTCGATGGTAACTCCTCCCGCCGTTATTTGGGACCCACCCGGAGGTGGCGCGTTCCCGCGGCCATGAAAACACATGGCCTCGGACTTGTGGAGCGCCACCTCGAGTCCCAACTGCCGGATTCTCTCAACGACTGTCGCAACCGCTGTCGCCATTAAGTCGGCCGCCGCCTGGTGTGACCTCCCGTGCGCTAGCACCAACGTATCGTCGGCGTAGCATATTGTGCTAACGCCGTTCGGGAGGTCGGTGCGCAGCACCCAGTCATAGCCGATGTTCCACAGGAGCGGCCCCAGAACCGAACCCTGTGGAACACCGCGTGACATCTCTCGCCGGTTCCACTCGCCCCGGCGACCGGGGTAGCTGACGGACCTGTCCGTCAGGTAAGCCTCGATTACACGACGGAGGTAGGTAGGCACCCGATGATATCGGAGTGCCTCCAAGATGCAGCTCCAGGGCAGGGAGTTGAAGGCGTTGGCGATGTCCAGAGACACCGCCACTACGACCTTACCCCTGGACACTGCAGTCCCCGTCGTGAGGTCTCTAACGCGCATGATGGCGTCCACCGTGGAGCGCCCTCTGCGGAAGCCGAACTGGCCGTCCGACAAGTCCGGCCCAATGTCCGTCAGGTGCGCGACGAGGCGGTTCGAAATGATTCTTTCGAAGACTTTCCCCACCTCGTCGAGCAACACTATGGGCCGGTACGCGGACGGAGAGTCAGCAGGGCGCCCCGTCTTCCGCACGAGGACCAGTTTTCCCGCTTTCCAGAGAAGCGGGAACTGGCCTCTCTCCAGACATGCGCTGTAGAGACCAATCAATCGAGGCCCGAGAGCCTCTGAGGCCAGGACCCATGCCTTGCCATGTAGGCCGTCGGGTCCTGGGGCGGTGTTCTTGGCGCCCATCCGGCGCACCGCCGCTCTCAGTTCTGCCTCGGTCACCTCTGGGACGATGTCGTCGTCGTCGTCGCTGTAGCCCGCGTCGGGCACCGCAGGGGGCGGAGTCATATACGGAGGGGTGAACCCCCTCCACAGTCGAGGGAACAGGGTGCCAATCACCTCCTCCAAGACTTCTTGCCGGAGACTCTGGGTGAGCGGGGGAGCCCAAGCGCGGAGCTTGTCGCGTACCATCCGGTACGGGCGTCCCCACGGATCTCTGTCCAGAGTCCCCAGCATCTCTCGGCGGGCCTCCTCCTTGGCCCGCAATATCTCCACCTTGAGGAGGGCCTTGGCCGCCCTGTATCCCTCGTACAACTCCGCCTCTCTCGCCTCCGCATTAGGAGGACGGATGCGGCGCCTGCGGTGCCTAGTGTACTGGCGTCGCGCAGCAGTGCACGCCTTGCGTAGAGCTGCTAGCTCTTGCGACCCCCAGTACACCTGGCGCTTTTGTTGCCTCGACCGGATCCGGGGCATCGCCACGTCACAGATCCTGGACATGGCGTCCTGGAGCCACTTGGCCTCATCGTCTATATCGGCAGGCCTGACCGGTGGTATCACCCAGGCCTGCACGATGGCGGCTTCCAGGAGCAGCTCCCGGTCCAGCTGTTTCAGCGCCCAACGCGGGCCACATGGGGCCTGTCTGACCGGCGGGTCTGCGGACTCGGCGGAGACGTCGAACCGGATATACCGGTGGTCGGAGTACGTCTCCACCTCCTCCATGACGCGCCAGTCAACAATACGCGGTGACAGAGCAGGGCTGGCGAACGAGATGTCCACCACCGATTCGCCCTGCATCCGCACGCACGTGGGGACAGAACCCCGGTTCAGGACGACTAGGCCCGTCTCAAGGGCCCAGTCTTCCACCATCCTACCCCGGACGTCGGTGAACCGGGAACCCCAAGCCAAGTTTTTGGCGTTGAAGTCCCCGAGGACGAGCACGGGGAGGGAACGGAACCCGACGACGACGGTGACCAACTCCCTCAAGGAGTTGTGGAACTCGGCGAGAGTTCGGTTCGGAGAGAAGTACACGCCCACCACAGCGAGCTCTCCGAACCGTGCTGCGACACAACCCCGGCCTCTTTGAGCAGCCTCAAGAGTCGGGGTACCGGCGGCGGCCGACGAGATGATGGTCACCGAGCCGTCCAGGTCCGCCACCCAGTGATCCCTGGGCAGGACAAAGTACGGCTCGGAGACCACGGCGACATTGATCGACCACTGCGCCATGCTCTGGAGCAGGAGATCCTGAGCAGCGGCGCAGTGGTTGATGTTCGCCTGGAGGAGGCGGAATGGGGCCATTATTGGCAGTCCATTCCGACCTCCTCAGTGGCGGCAGCGGCGACTGCGGTGGCAGTGGCGGCGGCGGCGGCGGAAACGGCAGGGGCGGCGGAGGGCCTACCTTTGCCCTTGGGTTTGGCGGGAGGGGAGCAGCCTTTGCTCCCGACCCGGTGATTGGCCGGCTTGCCAGCCGCCGCACATGCATTGCAGTGCAGCGGGGCGGAGCACGAGCCGGCCTTGTGACCGGGCCGACCGCAGCGGAAGCAACAGTCGCTGCGGTCCACCTCCGAGGTGCATTTGACGCTCACGTGCTCCCCCACGTGACAGCGGTAGCACCTCAGAGGCCGGGTCTCGAGCAGCTTGACCTGCGCCGAGACCCATCCCACCAAGAGCCTTTTGCCCTCCTTCAGCTTCTTGGCCGCTGTGACGGGGCAGCTGACCACAACAGTGCGCAGCCCCGAGTTGTCCGGGCGGATGGCGCCTGCCTTGATTTGGTCAGCAGGGCACCCTCCCGTCCTGGCCACAGCGGCCACCACCTCCGTCTCCGTTACGGAGTCGTCCAGGCCCAAGATCCTGACATCCAGGCATTTGGTGGGCCTGGACACGCGGGCCTCGTCCGCACCGAGGCACGCCCTAAGCCTCTCGGCCAGGGCGTCGGCCGATGGGCCGCTGGTCGCGCCGGGGACCTCCAAAAGACGGGCTCCGGTAGCGGTCACCTTGACCGCGAACCCGTCCGGGGCCCCGAACTCCGCAGGAGTCACCGCCCCCTTTAATTTGGCGAGGACGTCGCCATACGTAACGCCCCTGTTGACCGCCTCGGGCTGCAGTGTAATTACTACAGCCGCGGTCTTAGGGGCGAGGAGCAAGGCAGCAGCGCGTTTCTCCCTGCGCTGCTGCTGCCGTCGTTGCCGCTGCGCCTTTTTTCGGCGCTTCCGGCCCTCCCTGGCGACTCTCCTCGCCTCGCCGGCGATTTGCCACCCGCCGCCGTCCTCTGCTTGCGGGGCGGGTTCCGCCGCCGCCGCCGCAACCCCAGCCTGCTGGGCCGGAGTGCCCCTCCTCTTTTTGCGCCCAGCGGGCGCAGGCGCAGGCGCCGTCGGCGCAGCTGGGGTCTGCGCCGGCGGGGGCGCCGAGGCCCTCGCTGGGGCAGCCGGTCGCGCCCTTGCCGGCGGTTGGGAGCTGCGGCTAGCCTGACTCGAGGTCGAAGGCTTGGCCGCAGCGGCCGCGTACGACCGCGGGACCGCGGGGGCGACCTGACTCGCCGCGAGTGGGGGCGCAAGAGCCTGCCCTCCAGCACGTCGAAACGTCGCTGGAAGGCAGCCAACTCCGCCCGCAGCAGTCCGACTACGTCGGCCTCCGCCGGGGGCTGGGGGCGACTGCCGCGAGCAGCGGCGAGCTCGGCCCTGGCCGTCCGCAGCTCGGCCTCCAGAGCCGCATTGGAGGCCGCCAAGCGCGCCAGCTCTCGCCGCATCTCGGCCAGCTCGGAGCGCACCTTTCCCGCAGTGGGCACCGCACACTGCTCCAAGGCCGCCTCCGTTATTGTGGCCGCCGCCGCCTTGAGGAGGCGGAACCTAACCGGCTGGGATTTCCCCATCGCCAGCTTGTAGAGCTCCGCCGTAATGGCCTGTTGGAGGCCCCCGGAGCAGCTCTCGCTCTCAGAGCCGCGCTCGCCCTCCGACACCTCCACGCCGGACATCTCGGCCGCAGAGGACTCCGAACGGAGAGCGCTTGAGAGAGCCCTGCCCTCCGCGGCCAACTGTTCGGCTGACTCCGCGCAGGCAGCTGGTGCCGGTTTCCGGCGACCGCTGCCCTTGCCGCCCCTACCCCGCGCTGCCGTGGGGACCTTGGGGGAGGCGCCTCCTGAGCGCCGGAGGACGGGGACAAACTGTCCTCCTCCAGCCTGGGGCGTTTGAACGTCCCCGTCGCGCGGCGGCGTGAGCCTTTCGAGCTCACGCTCAGCCGCTCCGCTAATGTCGCGTCGGACTCTGAGTCCGACCCCCTCCGACTAGACTCCCGTGTGTGGGGCCTGCTGGACGAGTCCAGCGCCCCACCACGAGTCCCGGAGCCCCTTGGGCTCCCTTCTCCTGCTACTGCAGGCGAGCCAGGCTCACCCGCACTCTCCTCCTCCGGTTGTGTGTTTTTTTTTATTTTAGTATGTAACTCCATAAAGTTCCCACGAGTATGGGGGAAATATTCGGTCCACCCAGGCAGTGCCCCCTGTACCTGGGTAAGTGAAAATTTGTCTCCCAACTAGAGGGTCCACTGGTCCCCTAGCTGGGGGTGCGCTCGCGACTGACACTACTCCTCAGCCATGCATACTCTCGCCGCGCACCAGAACTTAGTATTGGAGGAATTTTTTATAGAGGTTATCTTCCTCGCGGTCCGGGCGACCAAGCCAAGACCCTCGTCCCGTTCAGAGTCACAAAACGTGACCGTGACCTCCTTACGGATTACGATATCGACGGCTGCAATCGGGGACAGCTTGTGTCCCGATGCTGCTCGCTGGCAGGGTGAGTGCACAACGAGCACCGCCCTTGCCTCTCCGCCACGCTCTCTGCTAAGTTCAGAGAGACAGGCGGAGAAACGCCCCACGGAAGCGCGGGCCATGAGCACACAGCCCGCCGCCTCCAGAACCCTATCGGGTTCGCCCGCCCAGTCCAGAAGTCTGCTGCGGGCGACAGTCACTCCAACCCTATCACCCCCGCTAGGGAGACTGTCGCCCGCACCCAGGGTGCACCACGGGGAGGTCTTCTGGCACCGCACCCCAAGTTATACCTATAGTTTTCAAATAACAATGACTTGTGTGTAATCCAAGAAAAAGTACACTCTGTGCCAGTCTTTTGACTCTTTCTCATAGAATTCTCAATTTTTTCGTCTGTATTTTTGCTTGCCTAAATAGTGCTCTAGTATTATATTATCTTTATATATGGTGATGGTGTGCAAAGCTATGTCATGATACGCCGTGCAATGCTATGACTTGCCGTGCAATGCAATGCAGAGCTACGCTGAGCTATGCTATGCCGTGTTATGCTATGCAACGCTGTGACGTGCTATGCCATGCTACACTATGCAACGCTATGCTATACTATGTCATGCTAAGTTATGCTATGCTATGCCATGTAACGCTATGCTATGCTATGCCATGCAAAGCTATGCTATGCTACGCTATGCTATGATATGCTGTGCAACGCTATGCCATGCAACGCTTTGCTATGCTACGCTAGGCTATGCTATGCCATGCTAGGCTATGCTATGCCATGCTAGGCTATGCTATGCCATGCAACGCTATGCTATGCCGTTCAACACTATGCTATGCCATGCAACGCTGTGCTATGCTATGCCATGCTATGCTATGCTATGCCATGCAACGCTGAGCTATACTATGCTACGCTATGCGAAGCTACGCTATGCTATGCTATGCAAAGCTATGTGGTGGCCCACTGATAGTGGTTGAGTTGATCCTAGTGGACAAGTCATATTTTTTGGGACACACAGATTCCTGTAAGGAATTCCATTCCTTTGCGGTTCGCTTATGCGAAGCTTGACGCAAAACGCTTCGTGCGAACGAGTAGAAATATTGAACCCTTAGTGTAGTTGAGTTTTTGAACCCTTATTGCGCTTTAGTGAAATTTGACACTACTAGCTCAGTACGATTTTTTTCAGTACAGTCTTAGAGTCTTACTGTCTAAAGTAAAAATTTTATTAAGATCACATGATTAAAAAAAACGGCATTCTTTTCCAAATTAAAGCAGTTGGCTTAAAATTTATAATTCCATAATACTAGAGCGCTATTCAAGCAAAAATACTGATGAAAAAATAAAGAATTGTAGCAGCAAGAGTCAAAAGACTGGCACACTTTTTCGTGGATTACACATAGGCATTGTAATTTGAAAACTATATTACTTAGAATTTATGCTTTTCTTCATACCATTTCCCCATGTAGTATTCATATTTATTTACAATTTGCGATGCACTTCGTTTAGGTATTTTTGAAATTCATTTTATCTCATCTTAACTACATTTTATTTAACTTTTTCTGTTAATTACAACTAACACCAATGACAAATGACTTTCAACACAAAACATCAATAAAACCCACAACTTTTATTGAAATTTTGTCTCTCATATTAAAGTTTATCAATTTTATTGCTTCAATATCAATTCCACACTTTTATGGCAGTAAAAAGACAAGTACCTATGTTTATACATTTGAAAGTGCTTAGTAATACACAGGTTCTGCCATATTTTTATATGGGAACTAGTTGTTACATGTGGTTTTGTCTGCAAAGTGAAAGCAGTTCACGATGATGAGTAACGTAAATAATACGTTATAAACGATTCCTTTTTTGTTAAAAGTTTGATCAGCGCTTACGTATGTCGTTAGTGCGATTATTATTATTAGAGGATGCCACAATGATTTACTGGACCATTGTGCCTCCCATGTTGGCATATTAATACAGGCTTTCTAAGGAGATTAAATAACACAATACAAACTGTTTCAACTTTCTTAATTCCGCCAAACAAAAATGATATTGGTATCATTTTTAGCCATAGATTGGTCTATGGCTCTGCTTTGACTCTCGCCTTGGCTCGGTAAAAGACAAACAAACAAACAGACAGACACATTTAACATCATACTATGGACTATTAAACAGTATATTACCTTTTAGGTGATTGGTCGTATGAAAATATCGTTAAAATATAAGACTCGTGAATGCAAAGGCACGTTCGATGTCAACTCTTAACGTTCTGCTGACGTTGGTAACACTACGATTGCATCTGTCACGGGTGAAATTAAAAACAAACATGGCAGCTTGTTGTGTTATAGAGTGTAAAGAAAATTGAATGTGATTTGAATTGAATTTGATTTGATAGATGGTCTTAATATTAGAGGTGGTTATAGTATATTATATGATTGTTAAGTATAAGGTAAGGTGATGGATCGTATAAAATATTGTTGGATGTTTTGATATCAAGGTTTTCGAAAGTAACATAAATTCTTGACTCATACTTTTTGAGAAGAATATCTATGACGTAAGTAGATAAATAACTGTTTTCCTCTAAAAGTGAAATAAGCCTCCTGTGTAAACTATCTAGTTCTGAAGAGTATTTGCACCTATTTCATACAAATATACCGAAGCATTAGGTAAATATAATATTCCAAGAACTTTTATAAAGGTAAATATTTTGTTAGAGGTAGAATCGCGTTCCATTACTCGATGGCAAATTGGACTCGATTCCTGGAACTTCTGATTGCGGAAACGTCCGTAGATCAGAAGAAGGTACTTGTTGAAAATCGATGGATCTCTAGATAATTTTTCGTTTTAATATTTTATTGAAAAGCTTTATTAAATTTTCTAATCGACATGAATTATGAATAGGAATATACGTTTTGGTCTTGCCGTAGCAGATGAGGCAAAATATATTATCCATTTTTCGTAGAGAATTTTGAAATTATAAAAAATGTTGCATAACTTGATTAAATACCTTATCGTCGTTGCACTTTTCACTATAGGCAAAAACTTCTTTTTAATAACAATATTTTTGATCTTGCTATATACGACATGGCCTGTCAAGCAGGTTCTGAATCTACAATTCCTATACGATAACACCAACACTGCCAAATTTGATTAAAATTCAACGCTGTTTCTGAATTAGAGAAAGCTAGAATTTCCTTAACTTGAATATTTTAGGCATCTCGTTATATTAATAGAATTAATCTACTATCTCTTAGCAAATAAATAATTTCTTAATATAATTTAATAAACGTATAAATTATATTTAGAATAGTACTACGCCATAGTGAATGTAAAATAAGTATCGTAGTACTTAATATTTAAGAAGATATAATCCCTGAACTAGATCAGGAGTATAATGGACACACCTTCCTTGCCGTGTGTGACGATGGAATACATTTATCTTTGCTCTTTCTTTTCGCGCTCAAGCCTTAACGTAACGTACCGTAGCGTTAGACACGTCACAGGAAACACTTCGAGTGTCGAAGAGGGCGAGACGGGGACGGCGAGCAAGGGTAGTTCGCCGCTCGACCAGAACCAGACCCGAGTGTACGGCGCAGAGTGTTGGGTTCTGCGCGCGATCCAATGGCAATGGTAAGGTATGATAAGGGTTGCCGGGGCTCCGGCTGGAAAACCAGGAAACGAAGTGGATTTTAGTTAGTAAGAGATGTCATTGGATGATTTATCGCCCTCAAAAAAGAGAAAGTATTTGAAAGAGACGTAAGTACAAGGTAAGTGCGTAGAACTGCGCTCTCTGATAAACCCAAACCAGACCCGAAACAACCATTTGTGGATCACACAAAGCGTCGTTCCGTGCGGGAATCGAACCTGTTTCACGTTGCACGGCAGCCAATTGCACATCCACTGCGCCAACCGTACTATCGAAATTGCAATAGGTTTCCAATATTCCAAGTGATCGAAAAAATTATAGAAACCCTTCTATGTATAATATTTAAAACAGTCTGATCCAAAGTCTTACTTAGTACTTCACAAAAACGGATTTTAATCAGGCAAATTCAATATTTTCCGCAATATATTTCTCACGTCAATAACTAAAGGAAGACTAATAAAACGGTTGCGCTGCAGTATGTCGGATATCGCTACCTCTGAACGATTTGCATACGAAATATTGAAACTGAAACAACACCGAGCAGACTGAATAAACTGAATAAATAATCAAATCTAACAACAAAAACGTTTTGATTAAAAACTTGTTGTTTACAGTTAGAATTTAATTTATTTAGAAGGAATATGATATTTGGAATTGCTTTTTTATTTTGTTTTAGTTTCATGTTACTTTTATAGAGGGGAAGTATCAATCGTTTGAATTATAAATATACCTCTACAATCTAATTATTATGTTTTCGGCTTACTCACGTAACTGACGAGTCACGACAGAGGGCGCATTGTGCCCATACCGCCTCAGAGTCGAGCAGTCAGTAGCAGCGCGACAATCACCGCGTCGCAGGTCGCGGAATGCTGCTCGTGAATATGAGCCTCTAGCATGGCTTGAAACTAGTCGAGTTTCTCGTCGAACAGTTACAAAAACATAATAATTAATTTAGTATGCCTCACGAAAGTTATAATATAAACATCTGCTCAGTGCTGGAGTTTGGGTTTCTTCTAAATAAATGGGAATTCTGTAATCCGAACACTTAGCAGGTGGGAAGGAGATCTTGAAAAGGCCAGTATTGTTTATCATAGAGTGCTGTAGTTCAGTCATTGTCACCAGTAATAAATATATCATTATCATTCGGATTTCTTTCAGAAGTCTCAAGTTTTTAGTAAAGGTCTAACTGGAGTTTTACCGTCTTTACCACGACAACGTTAATCTTTCATTATTGAAATTAAATGAAATTTAACGTATTTATCAAAATGAAATACCGAATGGGGTCCCCATTATTAAAGAAACGATTTAATCAACTTATAACGAGCAGCATTTTAATAGATAATTCTAGAAAGAAATTCTCGTTAAAATGTAATAATCGTTAAAAATAATAATCGTCTTATATTAGTCTTGAGAGCCGAAGTACACTTATAGTAATTGACAATCCGTAATGATTGTAGGGTCTTCATAAGGGCCTGTATAGACGAGGAACTTGTATCACTCTTAATCCTCTGCGTAAGTAATTCAATCTAGTCTATATAAGACCCATTTATTTACAAGCTATAATGCCTACAGTAAGTATAAAATTAAATACTTAAAAAACATCAAATTTTGACAACCATCACTATAAGTAAGGCGTAATTCGTAAGGTAATTCGATAAGAAATTGCTCTAAAATTGATTCAGGTGTTTAGGAGCTACGACGCTACAGACAAGACACACAAACAAGCAGGCCAAAATTATACCATCTCTCTTCCTGAGCTGGGGGAAAACAGTCTAGGTACATTAAGCAGTTTAGTGAAATTTTTGGTAGATTTTTTACTATAGTGAATCGATTTTTTTGCCCAAAAGTGCCATATCTACGTAAGTCCTAAGTGTCTAGTCAGAAAGTAAGTTCTTATGCTGGGCGTTAAACAGTACACAGTTAGCAGTTGAGTGACATTTTTGGTGGATTTTTTACTATACTGAATTGATTTTTTTTTTCAAAATGTGCCTTGTCTACGTAGGTCTTAAGCGTCTAGCCAGAAATAACCTATTCTATTCTGTTTGATACGAAGTACCTAATGTTTTCTTCAATCTCCGGTCGGTTATACAAACATGTGTATGTAACTTTTTTCTCATTTTCTGACATATTCAATTATGTTCAAACGATGTCTGAATTCACTGATATTTTTTTCTGTTGTAGTGAACGGTAGTTCAACTAGTAATGCTAAAGAACTTAGTAGTCCCGAAATTGTAGTTGCTTCTATAAAAAAATTAAAACTACGTATAAAACACTGACTTAAAAAAATAAAAACTATCTAATAACAAGTGTGGGAGACCCATGCTTCGGCACGAATAGGCCGGCTCGACCGGAGCGATACCACGGCCTCACAGAAAACCGACGTGACCCTTGCGTTGTGTTTCGTCGTGTGAGTGAGGTTACCGGAGGCCCAATTACTTTCCCCTTCCCCAATCTTCCCAATCCTTGAATCCCAACGATCCTCAAAATCCTAATCCCCAAAAAGCCGGTGACGCACTTGTAACGCCTCTGGTGTTCCAGGTGTCCATGGGCGACGCCGATTGCTTACCATCAGGTGATCCGTCTGCTCGTTTACCGGCTTATGCCATAAAAAAAATTAAAAACGAAAAAGCTAAATATAACTAGAAATGGGAACATCTCGGGAGTATACCCTTTCAAATAAAATAAGAATTTTTGAAATCGGTTCACAAATGGCGGAGTAATCGGCGAAGAACTAAAAAGAGAAAAATATCAGCCGAATCCTCCTCTTCTTGAAGTCGGGAAAATACATTTTATATTGTTTTTTTTAAAGAAGTCTGACATATGTTTTAGTTTGTCAAATGAACACGTATAAATGGTCAGAGGTCCAGTAGATTATTCTTTTTTAACCGACTTCAAAAAAAGGAGGAGGTTATACGTTCAGCCGGTATGTTGATTTTTTTTTTGTATGTATGTACGCGCATAACTCTGAGATGCGTGAAGCGATTTGCGAAATTCTTTTTTTGTTTGAAAGGGAATACTCCCGAGATGGTCCCATTTCCATGAAGTCAGGATCTGATGATGGGATCCTAGGGAAACCGAGGGGAACTTTCGAAAATTCTATGGGCGAGTAATGCGTCTGTTATGTTTTTCAATTACGATTTTTAAACACTACAATTTGATAAGGGTCTGGAGTCGACCTGATGATAGAGCCGACAGACAGTCGAGGGAACTCCTCAACGGTTTATATTAACTACCTTGTGTTTGGACTTCATTAATTTGTATTGATGAGAATTTTACACCTTGATAGAGTGTGGCTGTCATTAAGAGTCTGATGATGAAGAAGTGTAATTGTTAAGGGAACTCCTCAACGGTATACAGTAACTACCTTGTGTTTGGGCTTGATTAATTTGTATTATATTTGTATTTTATATTATATAATTGCTACTTATAACAAAATAACAGTTTAAACCCCCGGCTTGACTTTTACACCACCTTCTTGCTCTCCTTTTCATGGAATCATTATGGCGATTAAGCTCATAATAAAATGACAGTGCATTATGAAGTCTAACCTTTCTGTCCACCTCTTTAGATTCCTTTACTTTGACTTACGTTAGTTGAACCACCCCTCCCAATATTAAATGAAAGAATAATGAATGAAAAGACAACAGCGTGACCTCACGACACAAGTTCAGTGTCAAACGCTGACCTGATTAAACCCTAAATGGAGACAGTCACGAACGTCTGATTGAGGAAATATGGGTCAATGATGAGACAATCATATAATAATGTATAGTGTGTACTTTTGTAATAATGAAACAGTCTACAAATGTGTATGTTCTCATGAGAACAACAGTTCAAAAAAACCGTTGTTCGTAGTGTGGTTTAAAGATTTATTGTAATCGAAATCTGTCGGATAAGGGGTCTCGGATTCGATTCCCGGGTCGAGTAAAGTGTTACTGGTTTTTTTTTTAACCTCAGTAGTAGGACGGAGTCTAGATATGTGGCCGGTGTATCGCAATAGGCTCATCACCTATTACATGGGACTCATAACATAAATAGTGTAAAGTAGGTGTTACATTCTTCAGAAGGCATTAAGTACCGTGATGTGCACCTCTGCCTACCCCTGCGGGGATAAAAAGGCGTGATGTTATTATGTAATCAAAATGTAAAGAAATTGTATGTTTATTGGAAGACATGCAGTTGCATAATATATTGACGAGAGATGATGAAGAAGAAGAGATTGAGGTACTTATATATGACCAAGAGAAGTTATCACGCCTAGTAATATGTTGCAGGACTCGACAATGAAACTGAAGACTCTGTTCTTTATAGTCTCACATTTATTTTTGTTACAATATCACTAAACTAATAAACCAAAAAAATATCCAAAACTTAACAATATATCAACAAGCAACAGATTCAACACATACTTAATATTACAGCTACGATTGTCAACATTAATACGGGTCGCAAGATTTAATTTATTGATAGGCAATGTCATTATTAGGGTGACCGCAGGTAAATTGGTGAAGGGATTATCCCCTCTATGGCATTTTCTGCTCCTATTGTTATGTGGTGTCTGTGATCTGGAATCAGCCACTTCAATTCTATCGAAAAAATGGGTTTAATATTGAAAAGAATTTCAGCTTCGGTATAATAATTATTTTTATTTGTTACACCGACATATTTGCAATCTGAATAAGGTATTATTAAATCAGAATAAAAATGAGGAATGTATTTCTGTATGTACAGCATGTTCATACAGAAGTATGAACATGCTGTACACAAACATTTTATTCAACATCTTGTTACCTATCATGTTTTACACAAATAAATTATTTGATTTGATTTGAACTGATCATGTCAATTAACTACCCAAAAGTAAGAAAAAATATATCTCTAACTAATAGTAACAGAATACTGTAATGACGTCAAAAGAAAATGCACAAAAAATCTTCAAATTAATTAACCACAAACCAAGTCTTGAATAATTTTATTCTTGAGACAATCTCAATTACAAGGGCGTATTTTATTCAATTTTTATTTTCTTCTATTCCCTCAGAGAGTTCCATCGCACCATATTACAGATGTGTAAAGATTATACCAGCTAGCCTGAATACATCAACGGTACCCAGACACATTCGAGCGGCCATCTTGGATCAGCCAGTTTTATTTGTTCACAAAATTGGAATAGAAGACGAACTGATGGCGTACATGAAGATACGATCGAACGATAAAGTAAATAAGATATTTTGGTTTTGATTCTGAACTGAATCGAAAGTGAATGTTTTGGGAAACTTTATCACAATATACCTAAGCTAATATTTTAATAAGTTTACATAATTTTTGTACAACATTTTATGTCCATAGCAAAAACTTCAAGAATCATACAATAACTTACAATAAGAAATTGATCTGAAACCTATAATACCTTCATAAGTAGGTACCTAGGAAGCCCCTGCCACCCACTCTGCTCACTCAACTAACGAGGCAGCATTAATTTTACTTCGTAAATACTAAAACTGGAACTGGAACTTTTATCAGTCCCAATTAATACTTAACACTTGAACCACAGAATAAGAGTTCTACTAACAAATTAATATCAAGATTAACTTAACACTGCCTTGTTGGCCGAGTGGTCGCAAGTGCGGCTGCCGGGAAAGGGGTCTTGGGTTCGATTCCCGGGTCGGGCAAAGTATTACTGGGTTTTTTAAAAAAAATTCTCAATAGTAGCACGGAGTCTGGAAATGTGCCCGGTATATGGCAATAGGCTCACCCCCTATTACATGGGACTCATAACATAAACAGTGAAAAGTGGGTGTTACTTCTGTGTGCACCTCTGCCTACCCCTTCGGGGATAAAAGGAGTGATGTTATGTTATTAACTTAACAATTTCTGTATAATAAAACTAATCGAAGTAAAGGACCAATTTAAATGATAACTTTCCTTCTAATAATAATCTTAGTTCCAAATCAGGGTATAGGAACCACTATCAATAATTCCAGACACTTAATAAATCTCAAACCTCGAACAATTTCAAATTAATCAATTAATGGAGTGGTTTCGTGGTGAAAATTTATTAATGACTGCTGGGTCTGGGAAACAATTCGGACCAACTTGATGAGTAGATTAATGTAGTGCGTAGGGCGACTATTTAAAGAGTTTTCAAGTGCTGCTGTAGTAGATGGTGCCTATACCTATACGTAATGTTCCCTTTTTTTGCATAAAAGGCAAGATTCATCTCAGATTTTTTTTTACTATTTAGGTAGTTAGTACATACATACATACATTCATAACTTCACGCCTGTTTTCCATGGGAGTAGGCAGAGACTATGAATCGCCAATTACTACGATTCCTACGAACCTCTTTCGATTCATCAACAGTCATCATTATTTTCATGTATGCTCGTCGGTTAAGGGTATTTTTAATTTGACCCTTCTTTAATATATCGCCTATCTGGTCGGTATATGTCCGTGTAGGGCGTCCTCTACCGACGGTGCCATTCATATCCGCTGTAATTATTTAGGAATGATATGAAAACTTTTTTAATTGAAATTGACGCATGAGACAAGATGAAGAGACTGATAATTTTGCTTTGACTTGTCAGAAGTGTTCAGCTAATTCGGGCTATGACTTTTGCTAAACAATGTTGTCAACAAATGTTCGATCGTGTAACATTAATACAGTAGATACCTTAAGGTACAAACTGTTTTTCATTTCTATATTTATTTGAGTACACTTAACCTTTCTACCTAAATTAATTACCGAAATATTATGTTAACATAAATATTAGAACGTCACGGCAGCTCCACTTGAAGTACCTACAGATGATATCAAACTTTGATTTGCTGAGTACTGAAACTAAAGCATTCCAATTAAAGTTGGTACTCGATTCAAATTACAAACTACCGCTGCGTCGACCTAAATAAATATTTTAATGAAGTTTGTTTTATTGAATAAAACAAGAGCTCTTGATGAACAAGACGTCGAGTTTCAAATTGCCTTTGGATTTTTTAAATAAAATATAACACCAACTCTTTTATTCGTCGTTTATAATTTGATTACTTGTAGCTCGTAGAAAGTTAAATGAAATTGCTAACTACCTTTACTTTTTAGATGGTCTGGTATAATTTTATATTTACTTTTTACGATGGTTTATTAAGAAGTAAGTTTGTAGCAGAATAATGAAGAAAATTATTTTTATTAGTACGATATTGTACTTAGACCTTCTTAAGATCATTTCTAGAATGACTCACAAGGAGATTAAAGAAATCTTTGTAACAAGTTTTGTAGCAGAATAATGAAGAAAATTACTTTTATTAGTACGACATTGTACTTAGACCTTCTTAAGATCATTTCTAGAATGACTCACAAGGAGATTAAAGAAATCTTGGAGAAGCAATGGCAGCCATTTTCTTTAAAATCTATACATAATTACATAATAATATATATAAAAATGAAACCCGTTTCCCGTTGTCACGCCATAACTTGAGAACGGCTAGACCGATTTTGGCGATTTTTTTTGTTGTTGTATTGTCAGGAGAAGGTTCTCATCACAGGAAAAAAATCCTGAAAATCTTACGGGAAGGCGAGAAAACGGGATTGCGCGTACGAAGTCGCGGGCGGAAGCTAGTACTATCATAAAATCAAAACCAAATCTTCCTCTATATAACAAAAAATAGAAATAAAACTATATTATTAAGTATTGATTTCAAATAAAGTAAGTAGGTAAGTACATTCTTAGTTTTATTTACTTTTCTTAAGTACCTAATAAAGAAAATTGGAAAATTAGTTTTACGCGTACAACAATAGCTTTTTAGGTCGAAAGATGGCTAATCTAAAAGAATTTATTGGGATTCGAGTTAAAATAGGACCTATTAAAGGAACACCATTTAAAAATAATCACCTAAGAAATGTTTACTGCGCCACAAGAAATACAGATCAAAAATGAACACTATCACTCTTGAAACAGAGTCCTATTTTTGTTGGATGAAAAGACAAAAGAAAACGCTTATAGAATTTTAAAGTTAAACGTAAGTAACGATGAAATAAAGGACTTTATTACTGTGTAACTGTTATTAAGATGGCGCCTTTTTCTAATTTTTTCTCTTAAAATTTTGGTAAAAATTTCACTGCCTACTGTTATGTCAAAAATACGAAGGCACTTTTAGGTTGTAGGTAGGTTTAATATTTCATTTGAACTGTACAGTAATGAAATGAGTGACATTATAGAAATGCCCAAAGCTCTTGCTTGTTGGTCATGTCCTTAATTTATATGCTAGGAATCTAATTTAGTCACATTTTATATGAAACTTATGGTTATAATAATTATGTCAAATTATATATCTATCTTTATATATCAATCAAGTCTATAAATAAATAGTTTATTGAAACTTACTACCTCAGCCGTACTAGGGCAGAATAATAGTGGTTTGGTACCGTCCGTTTTTTACACAGTTAAAAATAGCCGCAGTTCAAATTTAACGCTGGTGGAGCATTTAAGGTTTTTTTATTTTATGGAATGAACCGCTAAACAAGGCGACAGATCACCAATCGCAAGCAATCGGCGCCGCCCATGGACCCCTGAAACACCCGAGGTATTACAAATGCGGTACCAGCCTTTTGAGGATTCGGGGATTAGGGAGGGAGGTAACTGGTCCTCCGGTAACCTTACCCCGCGACGAAACACAACGCAAGCGTTGCTTCACGTCGGTTTTCTGAGAGGCCGTGGTATGACTCCGGTCAAGCCGGCCCATTCGTGCCGAAGCATGGCTCTCCCACTCATAAAATTTAGAAAAGCGACTACACGTATCTAGCTGTTACTAACAGACAAATCCAAAAACAAATGTATACGATTCCCTTTTGTTTCTCAACTAAGATTTGTTTATTAACACTCCTAATATTAAATACCTATTCATTAACTTAGCTAACAAATGTTTGCTGAATTATTCCAACTTATACCGACTATGTAATACGAATATATCGAATAAAGAGAAAGCCCGTTCTATTTATATCTCATTCTAAAACACATACTGTTAAGAATGGAATTGTTATATGCTTCTATTAAAGTTGAAATGAGGATACTTGTAAAAAAACCGTGTTTGTATAGATGAAAATGAAAATGAAAATGTTAGTTGTAGGTCGATGACCGATGATCGGTCAAGGCTGTGTTAGAAATAGTACTATATAAGGGAAGATTACTCCTAGTTTTTTTAAAAAGAAGATAGGTAGATGTAGGTTCTAAAGAGTTGTTAGACAAACGCACGGGAGATACCCTAGCGTGTGGCATAGATTTCAAAAAATAATACTAAGTATGTTTCACCAATTGAAGTGTTTCATTTTACTAAGTTTTGATATAGTATTTGCATATATAGAGTATTCGCAAAAAAAAAAAAATTCTCGAATTGATGACAAAGTTCAGATTGTTATATCAAAACGATATTTATTTGTCATTATACCTCTATTATTTAAGTTGCTCATTTTTTTATTTAAAGATGACTAGGTCACATTTCTGACAAAAGAGACCTTTTTTATTGACGAGGGGAACCTTCAAAAGGCGCCAGTATAACTTATATAGTAAAACAGATACAAGATATACATAGAAGTAGTGAAGTAAATAAAGTTATACCTAAGCTTGAAAGTAATCTGTAGTAGTTTTATGCGACGACTCAAGATGTCCGCGCAGCACTTATCTTTAATACAAATTATATCGGCTCGACGATCGTAACGTGGAGTAGTAATATGATAGATAATTCAAGTAAACTACTTATTACATTGCTTTATTTACTTTTCAAGTGTTTTTTTTTAGTTGTATTTTTTTACACTATGTAGATCGCAACCCGTGAGATGACGGTGAAGTGAAATAAAGTCAAAGTCAAAGTGAAAGCATTTATTTCAATTAAACCATAATTCGGTACTTTTGTAACGTAACAAATAAATAATAATCTGTCAGCCAGTCCGTCAGTGAAGCTAGGTGAAGCTAGGTGCTACTATACTTTACTTATTCATCCATTGTACAACATATTTTGAGTTGCAGTGTTTTCTGAAAAGTTGCATCTTTTAAATTGAGATCTCCAACCTTTCTGCTTTTTTATGAGTCGAAACGGTGTGAGTGTCAGACTCTTACTGATTAAAACCACCCCGTTCATACTGCACTTCGAGCCGTTACCCGGCAACCCGTTAAGTCCTCCAGGGCTCCATATCGGCATCAGCCCTATTGTCTCATAGCTCTTTGAGGCGCACGGGGACCGCGACACGCCGTACGCTCGATGGTTTTGATCGGCCGGCGAGTTACCTGTGCTCGCCGTCCGCAAACCCGTGCTTACGGTGGCCGGAGATTGTCTCGCGATCCCCGATGCCTGGTGTGTCTCTCGCGACAGCCGGGGCGTGAGGAGGTTCGTTCCCTTACTCATCTCGCCTCCTTAGCCAGCATGACTGCTTTGCTGACAACCTCTCGGCTTAGCGTAAAGATTTAGGCAAACACTCTTCTGTAGAGGAGGTCCATAGGCCAGTAAAGAAATGTATATTGTATGAAGGCTATAGATAAAGTTCGTTTTAAAATAACTTAATAACTCCTGACCTATTTCAAACGACCAAAACTTGTTTTATTACGTCTTCAAAGTACGTAGACTGTATGCAATTTCCCTTTTACACATACATTTAGTAAGATTTAGAGTGGGTTGTGACATTTTCAAAGCTCTCGACTAGATAATTTATTTTTATTGACCGAGTGAGACCGAATTGAGGTTTGAATAGATTTTATTCTTTTCATTAGAAAATGCTACAATTTATTATTATAATAATAATAATTATGTTTGTCAGCAAATAACACACGTTTTGTTTGTAGAGGTATTATAACTATTGTAAGACTTAGAAAAGTAATTCTGTTGTTGTACTTATATCAAAGTCAAAGTCAAAATTATTTATTTCAATTAGACCATAGAGGCACTTTAGAACGTCAATAAAGAAAATTAACAAGTGAAGCTATTTGCTCATTCCAAGGTGTAGATTCCTATGGAGAAGAACGAGCAAGAAACTCCATAGGTTACTCTTTTTCAATCAAGTTCACGATTCTCCAGTTACATAGTTTAGTTGTTTGGGTTATGCGAGAACAATGTAACACTAAAATACAGGCAAAGAGATCGAAAAAAAATAACCTTAAAGGACATTAAAAAAAAAATACAGTCTGGAGCTGACCAATCCCAGTTGACGGCACCCGTTCACGAACATGACACGTACACCAGCACCGCCCAACTCAACCATATTGTAGGGAATCGAGCGATCCACTGCACGTGCCACCGCCAATGAGACCTTAGAGTGAGCATGACAACTCCAAGCTGACACAAACATATTCAACTATTCTAATTTAATATTCAGGTAATTATAGGGCTCTCACATTTACAATGATTATGCAAGTTAAACAATATACAAATGAGCAATATATACCGTAGAGGTATGTGTATAACAGTTATGCGTGACATAACTGCTGCTAATGGCTATGGGTCCCCGGCGTAGCTTGAAATTAGTCGAGTAAACTTGTCGAAAAATTATGCTATACTTATTCATTTAAAAAACTACAAAAGTTCGTATTGTATCGAAATAGTAATTAAAAATTATTACTCTTAGAGCCGATTTTTCAAACGCCACTTAAATTTGAAGTGAGGATAACGTTGAATATTTAACAATTCTTCTGTGGGAGACATACAACTTGAATCATAGACAGCACGACCGCCGCGCGCCGCGCACGTTCCAAGACTGAGCGCACCGCACATATTTTATATGCGGCGGTACGACGTTGTAGCTGTACTTTGATGACGACGGACGTGCGCCTGCGCCTGCGACCCTCAGAACACTGAGCGGCCGGTCGCCGCGTTAGTTTTATATAAACGCAAGAACGTTTCTGATTGGCCGAGCGTATTCTTCGACATTTATTTTACCAATAAGATATATGTAGCCTTAAGTAAATTTTGTATAAATATGACCGCCTAAATAAATTCGAAATCATTATCATTCTGGTAATTCATACAATTGGTGTTTTACTAAATACCCGAGAGAACCCATCTACATTGGTGACCCCGACGTGATGGAAGAATTTGGTGACGCTATGGCCGCATCCGAAAAATATGAGCAGGAAATATCTGCAATTGCTCTGCAAGCGAAGATACCACATTTCTGGCGTGCACAACCAAGGCTTTGGTTCGCTCAATTTGAAGCAGTTATAGCACCTCACAAGACCAGCGACGAACAAAAATACAACTTGGTGATTCCAGTACTAGAAAGAAAAGACATAGAACAAATCAGCGATATCATCTGTAAACCACCAGAGATAGGAAAATACAACGCTTTGAAGAAATGTTTGCTGTCGGTATATGAGGAATCCGAATCTCGACAGTTCCAGAAGCTCCTGAGTGGATTGGAGCTAGGTGATCAGAAACCAACACAACTGCTGCGGTTGATGCGAGAACTGGCCGGAGAGAAAGTACCCGATAATGCACTGAAAATATTATGGATGGGACATCTACCGTCACAAGTTCGAGCCGTCTTATCTGTTAACACAGAAGCAAGTCTCGATACACAAGCAATGATGGCAGACAAGATGATGGAGTACACGGATCAGACAATATCAGAAGTCAGTCAGGTCTCAAGCATACCACCTACAAGTCCCAGTAGTTGTCAAGATCTACAATTCCAAGTCTTAACCAAACAGATTGAAAAGCTTACCCTAGAAATCGCATCGTTAAGGAAGGAAAATGCAAGTCATCGTCGATCGTCTCATTCATTCCGAAAGAACAACTACGGTTCAAGATCACGATCCCATTCAAGATCCAGGACAGGCAAAAAACCAGGCGATCCAGACTGGGAGTGCTATTATCATCATCGATTTGGAAACAGGGCAAAGAAGTGTGAACCGCCATGCGCTAGGAAACCGTCGGAAAACTAACGACAACATCGACTGTGGCGGACGTCGGTGTAGCGAATAGAAACAACCGCCTATGTATAACAGATTTATAATCAAGAGAACGTTTTCTAGTCGACACTGGCGCAGACATATCGGTGCTAGCCGTAAGAGACAAGCGAACACCGATAGAAACGTCTTTTAAATTATTCGCTGCAAATAATACCCCCATTAAAACATACGGAGAAAAAACATTACAACTCAACCTTGGCTTGCGACGTAATTACAAGTGGACATTTATTATGGCAGATGTCAAGATGTCAATCCTCGGAGCTGACTTTCTACGACACCATAGACTGCTGGTAGACCTTCATCGCAAGAAACTTGTTGACAGCTTAACCGAACTTTCAGTAAATACGACGGTGATACGCACAAATCAAGATACAACGCTTTATTTAGTTGAACCTACCCACCGTTATCATGCGCTATTGCAAGAATTTACCGACGTGTTGAAGCCTATGACATCTACAAAAGAAATTAAACATAATGTGAAGCACTACATTGAGACCACTGGACCCCCACTATTCGCAAGACCTCGCCCATTAGCACCAAACAAGTATAAAGCAGCTAAAACAGAATTTGAAGCAATGATGTCAATGGGTATATGTCAACCATCAAAAAGTCCATGGGCCAGTCCGATGCATGTCGTGACGAAGAAAGATGGTAATCTACGCATATGTGGTGATTATCGACGCTTAAATGCAGTAACGCTCCCCGATAGGTACCCAATTCCGAGGGTACAAGATTTTACATATCACATGGAGGGTATGACGATATTTTCGAAGATAGATTTGAAAAAGGCATTTTTCTGGATACCAGTTGCTGAAAATGACATAGAAAAAACAGCAGTCACAACACCATTCGGTCTATTTGAGTTTCGTCGCATGCCATTCGGATTACGTAACGCACCACAGACTTTTCAACGGTTCATGCACGAAGTCCTGAGAGGCCTAGACTACTGTTGTTACTGTTTCATCGACGATCTGCTTGTCTACTCAGAAAATCCAGAACATCATGAAGAACATCTACGAATTATCTTGAAACGATTGTCTGACTATGGCATTGGAATTAATATAGATAAATGCCAATTTGGACAACAGAAGCTAAATTTCCTGGGATATGAAGTCACACAAGAAGGTATTACACCGACCACAGAACGCGTCCAAACTATTTTAAACTACCCGAAGCCAGTAACTGTCCAAGATTTGCGACGTTTCCTGGGAATGGTTAACTTTTACCACGATTGTTTACCTAAACAAGCTGAAATACAAATTGAATTGAACAAATTACTACATAATAAGAAAAAAAACGACAAGACACTTATAACCTGGAATGAAGCAACAGAGGACGCTTTCAATAAATGCCGTTTAAGCATATCGGAAGCTGCACGACTAACCCATCCAGTCCAAGGTGCCCCATTAGCCATTATGACAGACGCATCAAACATAAGTGTCGGCGCAGTCCTACAACAAAAGACGAACAACACCTGGAAGCCGTTATCTTTCTTCTCAAAAAAACTCAGTGATACTCAAGCAAGATACAGCGTATACGACCGAGAGTTACTAGCAATCTATATGGCTGTAAAACATTTTAGAAGATTAATTGAAGGAAACGATGTTGTAGTATACACAGATCACAAACCTCTGTCCTATGCTATGACTAAGGCGGAAAGTACATGTGATACACCTAAACGAGGAAGACAACTACATTTCATAAGCCAATTTTGCAGCAGGATTGAATATATTCACGGAACCAACAACGTAGTCGCAGATGCATTATCAAGAATCACTGCCATCGACTGTCCTGCTATTATCGATTTTGAAAACCTGGCAAAGGAACAAACTCGAGACGAAGACTTGAAGCACCTACTGAAACAAGATAATCTTCATTTTGTAAAGATTACATTACCTACATCGAAACAAGAAATCTACTGCGAGAATAAGACAAAAACACTACGTCCATACTTACCAAAATCATTTCGTGAGACTGCATTCAAAGCACTACACGAAATGAGTCATCCCGGTATTCGCACGACTAGGAAAATGATCACCGACAAATACTTCTGGCCGGGAATGAACAAGGACATTTCAACATGGACGCGATGCTGTATTTCATGTCAACGGGCTAAGATACATAGACACACGAAAACACCGTTAATACAGTTTCCAGAATCAAGAAGATTCATGTGGACATCGTTGGGCCACTAACTCCATCAGAAGGATATCGATACCTTGTCACAATCATCGATCGATGCTCAAGATGGCCAGAAGCAGTACCAGTCAGTGATATCAGCGCAGAGACCGTCGCCCGAGTAATATACGACAACTGGATAACTCGTTTTGGTTGCCCACTACGCATAACAACGGACCAAGGACGACAGTTCGAGTCAACATTATTTCTAAAGCTCATGAATAAACTTGGTATATCAAGAATACGGACCACTGCTTACCACCCGCAATCAAACGGACTCGTAGAACGATTTCACCGTACCCTCAAGACAGCATTAATCGCCAGAGTAAATAAACAACAATGGGTTCAAGAATTATCAACTGTTTTACTCGGCATACGCACGGTGATTCATAAAGAAACAAACTATAGTCCCGCTACGATGGTATATGGTACCTCATTAAGATTACCTGCCGATATTTTCACACCTACAAAGATAAACAATGAAGACCCGTTATTATTGCAACATCTATCGGAATCAATGGCATCGCTTAATGACACGTGCGCGCGCGCACCGATAAGACACCTGCGCTCGACTCACGTGCCGAGACAGCTGTTTACCTGCACTCATGTATTTATGAGGGTGGATTGCACGAGAAAATCATTAACACCACCGTACGAGGGCCCGTATGAAGTTATAGAACGACACGACAAATTCTTCAAGATACGTTTGCCAAATCGTGAAGCTGTGGTGTCATTGGATCGACTAAAACCTGCCCACATTCTACCACCGGCCACAGAAGATGTGGAAGTAACCCCTTATGTGACCCGTTCCGGTAGAACTGTTAAACCTACAAGAAATGTACGGTTTTCTTGAAGGGGGATACTGTGGGAGACATACAACTTGAATCATAGACAGCACGACCGCCGCGCGCCGCGCACGTTCCAAGACTGAGCGCACCGCACATATTTTATATGCGGCGGTATGACGTTGTAGCTGTACTTTGATGACGACGGACGTGCGCCTGCGCCTGCGACCCTCAGAACACTGAGCGGCCGGTCGCCGCGTTAGTTTTATATAAACGCAAGAACGTTTCTGATTGGCCGAGCGTATTCTTCGACATTTATTTTACCAATAAGATATATGTAGCCTTAAGTAAATTTTGTATAAATATGACCGCCTAAATAAATTCGAAATCATTATCATTCTGGTAATTCATACAATTGGTGTTTTACTAAATACCCGAGAGAACCCATCTACACTTCCATACTAAAAAATGTCAAACGTAAATTTTAAGCTACAGTTAAAAAATAACTGATCATTGAAGAATCGGCTCTTAACTAACGAATTTTTAAGATAACTCCATGTTATATCGTAAGAGTTTATAAACAATGTAAATATATTGTTCATAACCATTTACTTTTTATCCAAAATAATTCGTACTGTACCATGTAAATAAATTAAATTTGAAATGAAAATTGGTACGTGTTATTAAATAAAGTACAATTTAATAAAATTTTGATGTATTTTAGTTTCATTCGAATGACAGTTTATTGATAGATTTAATTAAGTTAGCTGTGCTCTTTTTTATTTAGCTCTAGTTAAAAAGGTTATTTGAGAATATATGTATGAATAAGTATTGAATTGGTCCGATTTTATAAACACATCGTTTCTCTGTTTGGTGCAGCACTCTACTCGTGGTTATGAGCCCCTGGCCTGGCTTGAAATTAGTAGTATTAACTCGTTTAACAGTTACTTAAATAAGCCGTAAAACATTATTAGTTAATATAAGCAATAAGAGTTATAATACACAAAAAAGCTCAATATATGTATGTTGAATAGAATTACAAGTTAGAGATATATGCCGTGAAATCTACTTCGTTGTCATCCCGAATGGTTCTGTCTTGGTAATACAATAATAAAAAAAATGAAGTAATATATTCATTCAAACACAATTAATAATAACTCAAAGATCTTACATTATTGTAAGATTGACACATGACATTGACATTGATGAAAGTACATATCATAACATACCCGAAGGGGTAGGCAGAGGTGCACATTATGGCACTTATTGCCACTGTACAATATAACACCCACTTTTTACTATTTGTGTTACGAGTCCCATGTAATAGGCCTATTGCCTATTGCCATATACCGGGCACAATTCCAGACTCCGTGCTACCACTGCCATGTTTTTTAAAACCCAGTAATAGTTTGCCCGACCAGGGAAAACGAACCCGAGACCAACGAGGTAATAAATACAAAATTCATTACTTTGTGTCCCCGTAAAGGGCGAATTCGTAGAAAAATCTCCGATGAGTTTGAAGACTACATTGGTACTGGAATCACTCGCTTTTTCCACCGCGACCAAACTAATGGATTTCCAAGCGAATGGAGAAAACAAGAAAAATATAAAAACAGAGTGCAGAACCGATGTCTCAAATGATTTGTATTGGAATAGAAAGCTGGTATTCGCCGGGAATTTTTAATTTCCCCTATTTTATTCTGCGTACTGTGTTCAAAGGAAAACTGTGATTGGATTATTTTCTTTATATTTATGTGAACTGGATGTTTTTGTAAAGATTTTTTGAACGAAGTGTGAGTAAATCGAATTATTAATAGGTAGGTAAATATTTGTGTTCAGGAAGAGAAATAATTTATAAATATTGTTGCTGCGTGTTTGTGGATAACAACCTACTTATTTTTATGAGAACTCAAACGGATAAATAAGGAAAAGTTAAAGAAGACTGGTGGATAGAATTTAAAAATGATTAACTTATTTTGAATGTATTTTTTTATGATAATATTCCTCAGTCTCATTATGGACATTTAAATTTCTGGTCAACAACATCGTTGATGCTATTTACACTGATGCGTCAACAAATACACTTTGTCACCGAAAACTTAGAGTACATTTTCTAATAGCAATCTTTTATATAGGACTACAAACCTTTTGATTCAGCACAAACAAATTCGTGTAAAATAAACAAGGATTTTGCTCAAATGCAAACCACGACACGATGAAATAACTGAAAGACTAAAACTCAAAGGGAATGTCAAAAGAAACCAACCATCAATATCATACGTATATCTTTTTGCATAAAATACAAATTCCCTTGATTACTTTATACAGAATATTCTATAGTCAACAGCCAACATTGGATTACCTAAATATGTAAACACAATTTATTGGCTCTAAAATCAACAAACATTGGTCATAAATGAAGGTGATTTAAATCTCCCTTGCGAGCAGAGTTCTGATTGGTTGATTCCCGCCTCGCCTTTGTGAGATGTTATTTGTTTGATGTTATTGCATTTTCCACTATTGATGGTCTTTTAAAAGGTGTTTGGAGAAGAAAAATAGCTGTGCATTTTCGAAAATACAAATTAGATACCTTTCTTTAATCTACCTCGTTTCAGTCGTAAACAACTATTTGTCAATTAACGTTTAAACTTAAGCTTAAAGAATAAAGAATTTGAATTTGAATTTGAGCTTAGACTTAATACATAAGCCTTATAGAATTGTTCAATAAAATAGTACTTGATTCCTCTCGTCTTTAAAGATCTCGTGGACCTTTAATCAACCAGATAAATACGGTAGGAAGGAGTATTATTATGTTTTTCAAAATATTTTTATCAAAAAAATTACAAATCTCCTATCACTTATCACATCACTCCAATAAAGCATTGCAGGATTTTAAGATTCAAGATTATCTGATTAGCAATCAAGCTAGCTTTGCTGCCACGACCTAAGTTTGTAGTTGGTAGTTAGTACCTAGGTTTTAGTCACAAAATTATAAATGTACATAGTAAACGAGATGGAATGGAATGGTTATGTTTTAGTTAAACCTACATATGTAGTAAGTTAATGGACACCCCAACAATAGGTAGGTTCTAAATAATTGATAGTTCTCTGCACTATTCGAATAGTCTCGAACTATGTATTGGTTATTGGAGGCTTTAGGTAATATTCGTGTATTGTATATGGCTTATATCAGAAGTGGGAATGTTGTTCTGTAAATGTTGATTCTTAATGAATCTAGTTTCACAGATTTTCCTTTGTGGAATTTTATGCTTGTAGATACGGTCAGCATCAAAAGATGATGAAGACATTTAGGTTATCGAGAACGCTGTACACCGTATTACCTAAATTAGTCAACATGATAAGCGTCAATAATTATCTTGTGTTGCATTTAAGGCGCTTGTCATGTTTGCCGATATAGGTATAAAACGATGTCCAGCGTTTGTGAAAATCTAAATGTGTTCATCGACTTTTGATACTGATCATACCGATGCTAAAACTAGTTAGTTTTTTTTTATATTTGATGGGGCGAGGTTTGACCACTATCTCGTCTGGTGATAAGCGTTGTTGCGGTTGTGTTTGAATCTCGCATTGCTTTGTCCTTATTCTGAACGTCAATATGAAGTACGATTATCAATAAAAACAATAAATTTTATGTCAAGAAATTTAACAATCACATAATAATAATCTATGTATAGTATATAGAGGTATAAAAATGAAACCCGTTTCCCGTTGTCACGCCATAACTTGAGAACGGTTAGACCGATTTGACTGATTTTTTTTTGTTCTGTTTGTTATTGTGAGAAAAGTTTCTTATGACAGAAAAATCCTGAAAATCTTACGGGAACGGGAGAAAATGGGATTGCGCGTACGAAGCCGCGGGCAGAAGCTAGTAATAAATAAGGATATAGAAACTTACATATACCTTTGTCCTGTGTGAGTAGAGATAAAATTCAAAGCAGTTCATATATCTTTAACCTCTTTTATGTCGGTATTTAAGGCACAATAGAAAACGCATTGCGACTCGCGTAGATCTACGCTCCGTCATACCAGAGGATAACTAAATTTCATAAGAAGCACTTTTTGACTTTTAATTAAAACGAATATGTTATTGTTATTTCATATTAAAAGTGCTACTGCCTTACCCTTTTCTTTTTATCATATTGTAAGTAAATGCCTACTTTATCTCAAATATCTTTATTGATAATAATTGCTATGTATCCATTACGAAATTATTTTCATCCAATTGTATTTGAGTTGACGGCTTTTTATTTAGATAGCAATGAAATTGATACAGCCTTTTAACAATATTTCAGTTTTAATAAACTTGATGGTTTGTTTTTATCTTGATGTGGAGAGAAATGGAACAGTAGTGATATTATACTGGAATTGCGTATTTCATTCCAAGTTCGATGATGATTTACACGTGCGTTACGTATCTTTTATTTGTTGAATTAAAATCAAACTTTATAATTTTGGTAATAATGTTTCATTTTCTATGGACTGGTTGAGAATCTGATCTCATAATATGACACCACTTTATTATGGAGTAAATAGTTGCACATCGAACATAGCCTGCGACAACATCATCAGCAAACAGCCGGGCACAAAGAGCGAGCTGCCGCGTGACGTAATAACAGCGTCTGACGTCAGAGCTTGCGTACCTACATGTGGGTCAATAGAACGGCAGCTCGGCCCGGGAAGCACCCGCCAGCTGAAAATAGGTCACCCAGCTAAAAATACGCACCTCTATTCAACAACCTCTCCACACTAGCCGTATAAAATCTTGAAAGATGTGCCCAACCGTTGTTCTATCTTCAACGCCCAAATACATCACCGTAATGGTCCCCGAACATAAACTTAGACAATAAGGATGTTTTATCTCTCCGCCCTTTTTCCAACAAAGCCTTACCAACGAAACGTATTTGTAAATAATATTTTACTGAAGCTAGAACGGAATAGATATGTTACCGTTCTGATATTAATACGTTTTCTAAATTGAATTCGGAAAGGTAATTTTTCTTGAACATGATATTCAGAATTTGGATAAACGGTTTTCTGTACTTATCAAATAACATGTAGGCCCACATTATATTTAATGTAATTGATATATCTACAAAGTGTGGGTACATACATAATTGCTTTTATATTAAAGTTTACCTTTCTATATGTATGTTAAGGTAGGGCCACATTAATCCGGGCCGCATCCCGGCGCAAAGCAATAACCGAGCCTAACAATTTCTTTACAAACACATTCCTATAATAGCAGCAGAAATTGGAATTGGATGGATGCTTTGTACGGAGATTATTTTGGTGAAATGCTTCTGCATTTTGACACAAAAGCGAGGCATATCGTGCAATATCTTTGTAATGGAATGCACTAAATAAGGCTAGAGTGCAATATTAGGTGAAAGTACGGCTTTGATGTGGCCTGGTATAATGTAGCTTAGCCTTTACTGTTAATTCAGGTTCCTAAAACCCGCATGTACAGCACACAAAGAGTAAACAACACATAATATTCTTAAGTAACGGTGACTAAGTAATTTCGTCTCCTTATCTAATATGATTATATCTAATTTCGTTCCTAGTTCTTCATAAGAAAAAGCCCGAAGATATATCGCGTCGTCTTAAAAGAAAAACGCCGTTTATTTTCTTTCCAAAAGAAAATAAATGATCAAGGAAAATGTTTGAAAGTATGTATGAGTAAGACCGAAATAACGTATTGTGCGGGAACATTAAATTGTAAGCGTTTTGTGGCTTTTATGTTGGAGGTCACTGGCGTAACATATATAACAATATGTTTGTGTTCCCAGAAGGGTTAGACAGATATACAATATAATGTACGTACAATGTACATACAGATATAGTGCTACCAGACCTACATAGGCACACAGTATTTTGTGTTAGACCAAACCTATTGCCGCAATTTAGGCGCAACATAGTTTATACTTCTACTGGAATTTGCAACTGAAAAATGGAAATCAAAATAGAACCTCGTTGTCTGTAAATGTTTTTGGGAAAAGAACTTCCGAGATCCGAGTTACTTGAATTAACACCTTAAACCGACCTTGTTAGCAGATGAATTGCCTTCAACAATTTTTTATTGACAGTCAAAGCTTTAAAAACTAAAATGTTTGCAAAATCCAGTTTTTGCTATAATTATTTCACAAGTACAAACAAAGGTGTATTTCAAAAGATATTAGAATAACTTTTAGTTTACTGCTTAAACATCGCAACGGGTGCAACAAATTAATGCCATTGTGTTTCACACACACAGACACGAATTGGTCACTTCGTCAATATGCCACAAAGCACATAGGTACACACATATAATATAGGTATACAGTATAGCACTGCACAGGAACTATTACTACTCTGATTAAACACGTTTATATATGAATATATATGTGTTTGTTTGAGCATGTGTGACGTCATAGATTAAGGGAATTGCAGTAGAATTGAATTTTGAATTTCAATGTGAACTGTGTCTACTTTTACTGTAACTTAATAGCAGTAAGAATGTTCCGGATACCATGGACTGCCAGACGAACTAATAGGTCAATCCTAGAGCAACTCAATATAAAGACTAGACTGTCGAGCGTATGTTATCAGCGAATTCTTGGATACTTCGGTCACATTGCCCGCCGCCAGTCAGATAACCTCGACAAATTGGTTGTTGTTGGTAAGGTGGAAGGAAAAAGACCACGTGGCCGATCACCTAACCGATGGTGTGACCAAGTTGCCAACTACACTGGACTCTCTGTTACGAAAGCCCTGAGAGAAGCCGAAAACAGGACAAGATGGAGGGAAATAACACAGAGAGCAATGAAGGCCTTTCAGGGGCACGACCTTCGGAAATGAAGCAAGCGATCGAGAAGAGAATAGCAGTAAAAATATAATTATAGTAGCTTAAAAATAAACCTTATTAGTCATTCACAAACATAGACTAACGATAATGGAGAAATATCTGAAAATCGCAAATAGTTTTTTTTAAACGACATCTAAAAAACTCTAAGTACGACTGCTTAACAGACTATATAATGTAACGGTGCAATCGAAAACAGACTTTAAAGTAACAACTTAATTAAAAGAGCCACAATTATAAAACAAGCTAAAGATCTTACAGGACAAATATCGGACAAGTTTATAAATCAAACGGTGGCAGCGCAACCAGTCGCGCCGTTGTGGGTGAGTGAACTGGTATAATGAGTGGTAGCATGACCAGCGTTGTATAATATGAGCTGGTCGCGTCGCCAAATTCGTTGCACAACCAAGTGAACACCAAGTGAGTAACGCTCTCGACTAGTTGTGCCGCGTAAAATATATCCTTAACACGTTAACCGCTGCGTAGGTCACCAGTGACCTACGTTAGCGGAGGATGTGCCTTCAGCAGTTTTATGTCGGCAGTCAAAGGCTTAACTATTCAATAGAATTAGGCACTGCCTCGTTGGCCGAGTGGTCGCAAGTGCGACTGCCGGGCAAGAGGTCTCGGGTTCGATTCCCGGGTCGGGCAAAGTATTACTGGGTTTTTAAAAAAAATTTTAGTAGTAGCATGGAGTCTGGAAATGTGCCCGGTATGTGGCAATAGGCTCACCCCCTACTACATGAGACTCATGACATAAATAGTGAAAAGTCGGTGTTATTTCTGTGTGCACCTCTGCCTACCCCTTCGGAGATAAAAGGCGTAATGTTATGTGTAATTTGGCACCTAGGTTTTATTACCTAGGGTAACCTAACACTTTTGTATATTTTTATTCTATGACATAGGCTACAGAGGCGTGATTCGAACGACCTAGGAATCCCAGCATGACCTAATTCCGATTACTGACCTCAGAGCTCGTGGATTTTTGCTGTGTGAAACCGCGTGGAAGTAAGTAATAATTTATAATTTAGCTCATTATTTCCTATCTGGACTCTAAGGACCAAAACCGGTAGAAATACTACCATAGAACAACAAACAAACATCTCAGATGTCTAACGGATGAGTAACTTAGTTTATCACAAAGTAAATAAGCCGAGCTTAGCTCTGTTAACAACAGTTACACTAAAGTGAGTTAAGCACTTACTTAATTATCCAGTGCACAATTCGCTCAAGTAATTACTAAGTTAAGTCAGCGGGTTCAAAGCAATGCAATTATCTTTAAACACCTGAGCGTGAGTGATGGGAATTATCTGTTAGTTAAATAAATATATTTCATTTTTATAATAGAGTGTGGAAATGACGACTTTTGTTATTATTGTTGAGATATTTTTAGGTAACCGGATTATAAGAAGTAATAAAGTTTTTACTGGATACGGTAGAAAGACCTTTTTCCTTGTTTCGTTGATGAGAAGAAAGAAAGAAAGAAGAAAGACTGTATACATTAAAAAAAAGAAGACCTTTCACCTAAGGGTTAGCAATCGGCGTCGCCCATGGACATCTGGAACACCAGAGGCGCCATAAGTGCGTTACCAGCCTTTTGGGGATTAGGAATTTGAGGATTGTTGGAGGCTCAGGAATTGGGGAGATTGGGGAAGGGGGAGTGGTTATTGGGTCTCCGGCAACCTCAAAACACTTTTTCTGTTTCGTCGTGTGAGTGAGGTTATCTGTAATAATAACATAACTTCACGCCTTTTAGGGGTAAGCAGAGGTACACCTCTGCTTGGGACATGGTCCTCTGCATGGGACTCATAACATATGTAAATAGTGAAAAGTGGGTGTTACATTGTAGAGGTACAGTGGCATAATGTGCACTTTTGCCTATGCCTTTAGGGATAAAAGGCGTGATGTTATGTTATGATGTTTGTTTACCAAAGTTTTTGATGAATATAAAAGAAAATAAAACGAAACCTTTTAACGCTATTGATTATATTACAGTCATGTAAGTAAGTGTTGTAATAAAATTATTAAAACAAACTTACTTCGATTGGAAATTTGCTTTCAAAAATAAATTGTGTTATCGCAGCGATAATTGTATTTAGGAGATCTCTTTGTTCGTTTATTGAAGTAATAAATTATTTGTAGTTACACCTCTATGTTATATTGTAAAATAGAAAAATTCTTTGACTGCACGGTTGGCGCGGTGACCGGGCTGCCTCGCAACACAAATTATTGTTTCGGATCTGTAATGTGTATGTTAACTTGTATGTTTGTAAACGCACCCACGATACAGGAGAAAATCCTACTGTGGGGCAACGTTTTTTAAAAAAAATGATAACTATTTTGAGACAAACATCGGTTTTTAGTTCCATAACATAATATACTGCCTTTAGATTCCTGAAACGACAGGCAGAGGTGCACCATTGCACATACCTACACAATTGAATACCCATGTTTTACCAGTTAAACTGTCAAACACCAAACGGTCACCGGTGACCGCAACCTATTGTTCTATAATTGTGTTTACAAAACCGGTACTCGACGAGTTAAGTTGTGTATCACACGTTATAGGGAAGTGAACCAGTTGCCGTTACAATTATACAGGCTAAAAAATCCTGCTAAGGAGTGGAATTCTTTGCCAGATTCTGTATTTCCTGAAGGGTGTCTTCAAGGCACGAATAATTGGGTTGCTTATCGGACGACGTGCTCCATCGTAAACCGGATCATCGTTTACCTCGAGGCGAGATAGTGGTCAAACGTCAGCCCATCAAATAGTATAAAAAATGCCGCTAAAAGAAAAGACTCTGTAAAGTAAGACATTAAATACCCATATCAGCATCGCTCATTGAGCAGCACACAGGTAGAGAAATGATGCATTTCCATTGAAACCATTAATCATTTGATATTACTTGCCAGTTCAGCAAACCGTTCACCTGCCTTACCTTCGGGGCTCAAATATATCGCTTTGTTATTGCTGAGTTGAGGAATTTGTTTCAAAATCTATTTGTTTAGAAAAATAAGAACGTTTCGAAGAGGGATATTGGTAGGACGAAAAATATATGTCTTGTGATTTGTTCCTAGCTGTCTAAATCCTTCCCTACTTATCCTATTGCCCGATTAAATAATCGAATTAATCAAAATACATATTGCCGTTCATTGTGGTAAGTAAATTTATGTTTTACAACATAAATTCACTAATTTTTATTTTTGACCATCTGGTATATTTTTTTAAAACAACACATCATGTATTTTTTTATTTTCTTATGGAAACGAATGCTTTTGACGATAATTTGGTTAGAAATATCATGCAACGACACTTCTAGGTACATTTTATACATAGAAATGACGTAATTAGCTCCCACTGTTAAACTTTGATTCGTTTTATCTAAGTATTATTTTCTTATAGGACCAAAATAAAAAAATACATGTCTAATGATAACTTAAATATAACTTACAATTCCGAGCGTACGACCCCTCGCCTCACCCAGGCGGGAGAGGTCACACGATGATTTTCCCATTTAAAAAAATAACTTACAATACATAAGTGCAACATTATACCAAATAATTTGGAAAGATTGAACTGAAGAGGTCACGATCTTAAGTGGATAGCCATGTATCGGTACCATAATGATTCCAGCGCTGCCCTGTACAACAAATATACCTATCAAGATATGACTTAATGACAATTTTGCAAAGACTGCCCACTGGTTTTAGTATCCATAGCTGACGTAACAAAGTATTTGAAAGCTTCATTATGGCAGCGCCCTCTGCTGGTGAATTAAGCAATTTAGGTTGGAGTAGATACATAGTACTAGTCAGATTATAGTTAACCCACTTAAGGGGCGTGAGGATGCCGCTTAGTCCACTGTTAATGGACACGTAATAGGATTTTGTTGCTTGATGTCCATTTTCGTTGAAAATCCACAATGGATTTTGTTTAGTCTTTTTGCTTGACAAAGATGGGTGGGAATTGATTAATTATGCTGTTTCTTCTTGTATTTTTGGTTGTGAGAAACTTGTTTGTCAGGTAATTGGAAGTTGATACGGGGTTGCAAAGTTGAGTCTCAGGTCGAGTATTCGGATTAATGGTACAGTAGATTTGAGCTGTTAAGTTACTACGTAAACTATTTTTCAACACAATTAGGTATAGGCAATTAGGTATACTTACCTTAATCAATTTTTTTTTCGACTTTCATTACAATAAAATATTAAAAAACAATCACATTTTTCTAATTGATTTTATGACCAACTTAATTTTAGTATCTTTAACTATCTTTCCAGCTGTTTGTAAAGAAATAAGTATAACGTAAAATAGTGAGGCTAAAAAAACATGACGTCACAATACACAATCTCGTACAAAATTCGTAGAGAACTGTCGTTTTTGACAATATGAAAAAGGTATTGAATTTGACTAGTTGGCAAGTACCCCATTATAAAGAAAACGTGCAATTAGTACCTACCTGCAAATTGAGTTAATTTAAATAAATGGGTTCTTCATTTTATTCCGCTCTTCCTATAGAAATAATACTAAACACTTTATACTTTTTATAGCAAGCTGCACTTGAATGAGTTCATTCCCCGTTGATATCGATTAATAGATTCTAGTTCAATAAGACCTATAAACAGCGTTCGTGTATTAAAACTTTGTGTCTTTAATATTGTGGAAACGATTATAAATGCTTATGAACTTGAAGTACAAAATGTTAAAAATCGTTTTATTTGTAGCGGTTTGCTTCAATACCTTATAATTAGTATTAACATATAACTTAGTCACTATACAATACATAATAAATAAATAAAATAAAAAAGTCTTATAATTCTTACAAAAGATAAAAAAATAAACATATTCCTAATTTTATACATCTATTCTTAATCGGGTAACCGGGGCTCCAGCTCGACGTGCAGGAGAAGGAACGGGGTGGTTTTTAGTCAGTAAGAGTCTGACACTCCCTCCCGCCGCACCCAGGCATGAAAGGGGTTAAAAAAATCCTAATCTATAATTCTAAAAGTAACTATTTTATAAAATTTACTATTTATATAAGGTTGTTGTGTGTTGTCCGTTCTCGAAGGTGGAGGCTCCTCTAGAAATTTCCATTTATCCCTGTTCTTCGCCGTCTTCATCCAATGTTTGCCGGCCGCTTGTATAATATGACAGCTGGTCTACCCCTCTTTCTGGTGTCTGATGGGCCCTTCCAGGATGTTAACCTGGCTAATACAATACATAACCGAGAAAAAAAAAACAAAACGAAATTGCCCGATTTCATGATAAACTATGACTACTTACTTTAACAAAGTCAAGTATAAAACTTCAAAACTGACCACTGGAACCTCAAAATATCCTATACTATAAACTTTACAAAAGAAAACTTCGCCTAATCGCTCCTTGTGCCAGTTTAACCCTCAGTTACATTAACAAAAGGCAATTTGCGGGATCACAAGCTCTCTTAAGATCGTCTATTACCCGTACCGGCGGTTGTGGGGTTAAGTTTGCTTGCGGTGTCTACCTGAAGCGCCCCTGTCGTCTTAAAGTTGCCCCTAAGTCACTATTAAAGTCCACAATTTGTAGGGAAAGCACGAAGTATTCAGACTTTAGCATTTAGTTTTAAAAGCGGTCTCTTTTAAACTGACAGACATGAGACAGTTTGAAACTAGTTAGGGTTGAATATGATTCTGTAAAACTAACCTTGAAGTAGTGACTAGATTTAATTTTTGTTATAATAGGGTGGATGCCTAATTTTTATTTTAGTGTCCGTCTGGTACATTATTTTAAATCATTAGACACGTATTTTTTATTTTCTTACAGAAACGAATACTTTCGTCGGTATATTGATTTGAAATGTCGCATGACGTCACTTCTATGTAGGTACATTTTATACGTAGAAATGACGTTTTAGCCCCCACTCTTAAACTTTGATTCGTTTTATCTAAGTATTGTTTTATTATACGAAAAAATACATGTCAAATATTTTTTCATTACCTTACTTACGGACTACTTATATTTTTACCCTGTCATCATCCCAATTCATGATGGCTAGTGAATTACTATAATAAAATATCATTTATTTTTATCCAACTTGTCGTCGTTGTTCTACAAAGTATAACATTATCATGTAATTTGCTCCTAAAGAGGCTGACAATGCACCTATAACCTCCTTTGTCGTTGCAGGTGTCCATGGATGCCGCTGACAACTTACCAATAAGCAATCCGCCTGCTTGAAAATACGAACCAAGAATACTTTGAGTTACGTAGTTTATCTCTGTTCCGTATTTTTCACATGAAAACCATCATACATTGTGCATAGCTGATTTTGTGACAAAGTTGTAGCATTCATAACTATCATAGTTATCCAGATGTATGTATATACCTAGTGCATTATTTATGATGAAGTATTGTTTTGGTGAGATCCGTACTTTACTTGTGACGAATTTCTTCGCAAGTCTTCTCTTACGTTTAATAAATCATAGGAATTATAAAATCATAATAGTATCTATCGTACACATTTTTTTCAAGTGTGAGAGAGCCATGCTTCGGCACGAATGGGCCGGCTCAACCGGAGGGATACCACGGCCTCACAGAAAACCATCATGAAACAACCTTGCGTTGCGTTTCGTCGTGTGAGTGAGGTTACCGGACGCCGAATTACCCCTCCCCCCTTTCCCCAATCTCTAAATACCCACAATCCTCAAATTCCTAATCCTCATAAGGCCGGTAACGTACTTGTGTTCACAAACACCTCTATAGTGTTCCAGGTGTCCATAAGCGAAGCACATTGCTAACCATCAGGTGATCTGTCTACTCGTTTATACGCTTATTCCATAAAAAATGTGGCAAACTAATCACGACTTTAATTGATTATCAGTCTTCTGTGTTGATTTAACAAAGATTTCCTAAAAATCTGTTCTAGCACTATAAAATATATACAAACAAAACTTTTTACTAAAACACCCTGCAAAATTGTATCAAAAATAATTACGATAAGGGTCAAAGGTTATTGGGAAAACGATCCGTTTACGGTTATAAGATTCGGGCGCAAATTAATGAAATCTAGAAGATTCGATGAGGTGAAAGCATCAGTTTCTATAAATAACAGATACCTAACCGTAACCTTAAACTAACGAAGTTTATACCAAAATCTAGGAAATATAATACATAGACATTTCCATGTACCTACATACTTTCAATCTCCATGCAGTAATAAAATAATAATTATAGTGTTTGTCTTGACATTGTTTTCAAATACGAATGTATAGTTTTTTTTATATAACATTGCCCCACACTAGGATTTTCTCCTGTGTCGTGGGTGCATTTACATACATACAAGTTCACATAATCATGACACCCAGAACCGAAACAACAATTTGTGGATCACACAAAGTGTTGTTCCGTGCCGGAATCGAACCCGCGACACGTTGCACGGCAGCCAGTTGTCCAGCCACCGCACCAACCGTGCAGTCAAAAGTCAAAGTCAGTTGATTATACAAATCAAGAACATAAATATTTTCTCCTATCCTCATAGCCTTAAAAAGTGCTCAAGTAGCTCCTCTATCCTCGTACTCTTTGCGAAGGACACACCGGGCGTCGGGGATCGCGGGACGATCTCCGGCCACCGTAAGCGCGGGCCTGCGGACGGCGAGCATGGGTGGCTCCCCGTCCGACCAGAAACAGACCCGAGCGTACGGCGCGTCGCGTTCCGCGCGCGCCTCAAAGAGCCATCAGACCACCACAGATGGGGCCCAATAGGGCCGATGCCGATTCGGAGTCGCGGAGAACCTAACGGGTAACCGGGGCTCCGGCTCGACGTGCAGGAGAAGGAACGGGGTGGTTTTTAGTCAGTAAGAGTCTGACACTCCCTCCCGCCTCACCCAGGCGGGGGCAGTCATTCGTTGATTTTCCCCCCTTAAAAAAAAAAAAAAAATCCTCGTACTCTTTGTTTTTGGAAGTTATCCTAATATAATTCAGATATTAAACACAGTGGTACACAATCAATTATTTTACAATATATACTTTCTGTGACCAATAAATTTTTATTATGTAGTCAAAAAATAATAAACCTAATAAGATACAAAATAAAGTGGTATTTTAAATTGTCGACTAATATAACGACATATTTTTATAAACTAGGGCTCGTAGACTTGATAAAAATATGAATTCATGTTATTATTTGCATTACTCGTATATCACGTCTTCTGTTTTATTTTATGACAGCTCTTAAATAACAAATCTTGGAATGTTTTCTTTTATTATTGATCCTGCAGCTTCATCTATGTATGTACAATGTAGAAGATTTTAGGTCCTGATCCTGAGAGAATATCGGAATAAAAGTATATTATGTTGTTCTCTGAAAACTATACTTTTCAACGGTGAAAGATTATTTGAATCATTCGAGTACTTTTAGAGACTACATTAAACAAACAAATATGCAGACAGTCAAATATGTTTTCTCTTTATTATTGATACAAGCTTTAGGCACCGGCATCGCACAACAAAATAAAAAGTGGCTAATGTTTTATTTTAGATAAAAGTCTATATTCGTGCCAAATTTCATCTAAACTACCAAAGTACTTTTTGTGTGACACATTACCAAACGTACAAACATACAGACAAACATTCAATTAATAGGATACATAATGTAGTAGACGTTCATAAAGATTATTATTACTCACTACATTATTATAAGCGTAATGTATGAGATTCCATACATTTATATTTTTGCTTGTTAGTACATTTTATTGTTGGACGAAATGGATTAATTTTTCTTATGAATTTATTAATGTACTGGATACGTATAAAGCGAACAATAAAGTTTTCTATTTGAAATATAGTACTTAGATCTAACTGATACAAAACATGCATATATCATTTTAGCAGTCTTTTTAATGTTATCAATGATGTCCATTATTATATTTATTTAATCTTGATTACATCATTTTTAATACTTTACTATCTGCCATGTAGCACTTTCTTTAGTATTGAGCAATTAAATCTACTACTCTATGGATAAGACAAATACACACTTAAACAGTGACCATAATTTTTCTAATTAGGTATTTAAGATAACCTATGTAACTTCTTGCTCGTTCTTCTCCATAGGAATGTAAACCTTGGAATGAGCAAAGATCTTTACGTTTTGTTAGCGTTTAAAAGTGTATTGCTGGTCTAATTGAAATTAATTATTTTGACCTTGACTTTATTTTTCTCAAATCAAAATTTGTTATTAAGCCATTTATTTATTTTCTTCTACTTGGTGAATCATTTTTATTTTATTCTCCTGCTACAAAAGTGCACAGCTGCAGTCTTAACAAAATCTTTTCTAAAAAGCAAAAGCTTTTAAGGCCGAACTTACTTTACTTTCTTTCCGACTTGAACCTTTTTTCCTCCTTTAGGACCAAAGCTCTCGGCAATTGTTGTACCTTGTACATAATAATAATTACTTTAATAAAAACAACAATAAAAATGAAAGTATCTTTTGTAATAATTTCACTGGATATTTAATAAAACATAACATAACATCACGCCTTTTTATTCCCGAAGGGGTAGGCAGAGGTGCACATTACGGCACTTAATGCCACTGTACAATGTAACACCCACTTTTCACTATTTATGTTACGAGTCCCATGTAATAGGGGGTGAGCCTATTGCCATATACCGGGCACATTTCCAGACTCCGTGCTACTACTGAGAATTTTTTAAAAACCCAGTAATACTTTGCCTGACCCGGGAATCGAACCCGAAACCCCTTGCCCGGCAGTCGCACTTGCGACCACTCGGCCAACGAGGCAGTCAGTATTTAATAAAAGTTCTGTGGAATACCCTCTAGGGTGCAGGCGAGTCGATAAGAATCTTTGAAACGACTTAGATAGGGTTTAACAAGTAAAAATGTATGAATAGGCAAGTCAAGTACAATTATTTACAGTAGATGAAATTATTTCAAACATAATATAATTTAAAATGTTATAAAGTAGCTCAGGCTAAGTTAAAAACAAAATTTCGTATCATTCAACGGAGCTATTTTAAAACACTGCTGTCAGGCTGTAACCACCATAAATGACACCACCCGTATTAAAAACAATAATAAAATTTGACACCGACCTTAAAATAACACACTTGAATCTAATTTTGTTTCCAAAAACACCCACATTTAACCCAATACTCGACAGAGTACCTCAACAATTCGCTCGCTCCTTTTACAAAAAGTAAAAGCAACCATTATTTTTTATCCTGCAAATAAATTTAGCGTCTGCAGAGTAAAATGTCTAGAATTTCGTGTTCTTAAAAATTCTCTCGGGCGTCTGAATTGGGTAGTATTGGAGCCGCAATTGTGACGAATTTGCCCCAATTTCCCCGCCGTCTCAAGTATAGTCAATTTCTTACATTGAGTATAACTTTGGTCCTTTGATCCTTGACCCGAATTTGGCGCACGGGGGAAACTCGGGGTCTTGGCACATGTGCCTAAGTAAAAGATATATCGTAGAGTAAACGTAGGACAATGTATTTTTGCGGATCTATCGAAAAGAAATGTGTTTTATGTTTGTTTTTGAGTTGAGGTAGGTGTGAATAAACTTCTGTTTGGTTATTTTGGGAAAAGTATTTATTTAGGTACGTAATCAATATTGTCAACTATATTCTTCGTTTTCTTGCTGTTATATCGTCCTTAGAATCGTTCATTCAGATTGTTCTTGTAAAGAAAATCTATAAATAGTAACATAAATGACAGACTTAGTCGTATTTTCCCCATTATTGTGTTTTATTCTGTCCCAAAATATACGCAGAAAGCGTCTGATATGACAAAGGCTCGTAAACCAGCTATTATTCCCAGATAATCTGAAATATTGACCTAAATCTAAATGTTAGCAATTGATTCTAGTATTGTAGGGCAGGATTACTTTATGTATTAGATATTATAACAAGGCTTTTGTCCTCCATTACCTCAAATTCGTTCTAGATTCGATTTTAATTCTGCACGGTTGGCGCGGTGGTTGGGCAACTGGCTTCCGCGCAACGTGTCGCGGGTTCGATCAAATCCCGCACGGAACAATTCTTTGTGTGATCCACAGATTGTTGTTCCGGGTCTGGGTGTCATGTGTATGTGAACTTGTATGTTTGTAAACGCACCCACGACACAGGAGAAAACCCTAGTGTGGGGCAACGTTTAAAAAAAAAATCCTTTGTATTAAGGTTCTTGTTTATTGTAACTGTCATGAGTTTGTAAATGAGTGTCTATATTGAAGTTACAGACTTACAGATTTTTTAAGCAACAGACAGATTTTTAAAATAGTAATAGTTTGATACAAAAAGCAAGTAATTATATGTTAATGTTTTTTTAACTTTTACTCTTACTTTTACTTTTACTCGACATTACTATGTTGTTTTAAGTAGTAAGTCTTATGTACCTATTTTACACTTTATAAAACACGCTCGAGGAACTCTAGTGACGTAAAAGAATGACTAGGAAGACAATGAAAAACGATGTCTTTAATTTTGCTTTACATTCCATTGCGCGCTGCCATCAATCTTTTCAATGGCTCTGTTGCACAAATAAAGCAATGGAAATTGTTTTGCATCTTAGCTCTTAGTGTTGTGATTGTTCAGGACTAGATTTTTAATTAAAAAGGTATATAAACTATAAAGAATATTGGGTCGTGAGGAAATGAAATGACAATATTATGGAACAGAAACAATGAAAGGAAAATATTGTCATTGTAGCCGTAAGTATAAAAGAAAATGAATTTTATGATAGTTTTATTTTATAACTAGGTACTAGAATGTTTTCTGTTTATTTCCTATACAATGGAGGAAATGAGATTAAATTAATTTTTATCATATACAAATTTAAACTCTAGTTTACACTATCATAAAGTAATCTTTTTTTTTTAAGGGAAGAATATCATCGAATGACTGCTCCCGCCTGGGTGAGGCCGGAGGGAGTGTCAGACTCTTACTGACTAAAAACCACCCCGTTCCTTCTCCTGCACGTCGAGCCGGAGCCCCGGTTACCCGTTAGGTTCTCCGCGACATCATAAATAGTTTAGAACTTTAAAAACGAAATCCCAATTGCTCACACTCCGAAATAAACTCAATGGTCTCCCTCTTTCTTTCTTTGCATTGAATTTAAAACCTCGTTTTTTAGGTACTGGTTGCAAGACAACCTCCTCTTATATTTTTTACTACTTGAGAAAAAGTCTAGTTCAATAATTCTGCTCCAATATTGAAGTTTATTATTCATTTACTTCATTAAACATTTGTACGTATCTGATTTATAGCTTGGACAGCTGATGGCAAGACTTATTACATTGGAGTCTGCAAATATAGGTCAGAAGGTCGGCAGATAATAATCATTAGTATCGAATGCTCAGTGAACCATTTTTATAGATTCATCAACATTTCTGATATGTTCCAACGACTTGTATTTGAAGTTTACACAAGTATCATTTTGTTTTTATGATTATGAAGTACCTAGTTAGTTGATTTTAAGATTTGCTAACTTTTATCTTTTATCACCTTTTATCCCCGAAGGGGTAGGCAGAGGTGTATGTACACTATGCCAATGTACAATGTAACACTCACTTTTCACTATTTATGTTATGAGTCACATGAGGGGGTGAGCCTATTGCCATATACCGGGCACAATTCCAGACTCCGTGCTACTACTGAGAATTTTTAAAAACCCAGTAGTACTTTGCCCGCCCTGGGAATCGAACCCGAGACCCCTTACCCCTTGATATACGCACTTGCGACCACTCGGCCAACGAGGCAGTCTAGCTGATATATCTATCTCATGTGAGTAAACTACTAAAGAATATCATATTAGCCGACGGGCAAGTATGAAAGATTGATAACTGTTGATGAAGCGAAAGGGGTATGTAGGAATCGCAGCAATTGGCGTTCCATTGTCTCTGCCTACCCCATGGGATAGACGTGAAGTTATTTATATATGTATGTATTAATATAGACTATACACTAAGTAAATGCAAGCATCATTAATGATTGTCAGTGGCCATTGCTAACAGCGGTAGTTTGGAAAAGAAAGGTATAAAGGGTAAATTAAAACTATTTCAGTTAAAATTGTTTGCCTCCACAAAAGTAGTTTTACTTTTTAGTATAATATCATTGAGTTTTATAAGTTACAAGAAATTAAAGTAGTTTGAAATCATAAACAGATATATAAAAGATCTCATTAGTATTTGTTTGACAAAAAATTCACTGAATATTTTTAGACCAAAATTCTCTATAAAAGTCAACCTACACAATTTAAGTAAAATGTGACCGAATTCCTCTTCAAGTCATTAGGCACCCGTTAAGAAAATTTGGAAACAAAGGCCGACCTAATTTAATGTTAAAAAAGATAAACGAAGCAACAATATCTTCTCTAATGTTCTTAAATAAAGGACAAAGTTGAGAACAACAAGAAGAGATAACATATTAATTACAATCACAGTCTTCATGCTAAACGTAATCATAAAACTCGATACAGAACAATATAGTAAAGATCTCGAAGATTCTATTGAGACAATTCAAGCGAACGTTCACATCAAGAAAACTTTCATCTGTTCCACTTTCAGTGTTAACTGTTATTACGAAACTTCGCTTTAGGGCTGATACGAAGCTGGGAGATGCAATAAAAATGCTAATACAACGGGCCCCGGAGCTAACATTCGTGCAAATATCTGGCAACCCTCATGATTTGCTGCATTTTATTATTAAAGAGGTCTGCATCGGACATTGCAGTCTGAATTACTGTGACGGTCGTCCCACAGCCGGGGCTCGTGGAAATTGAATCAAAATGAAGTTATTCCCTTTGGTAGTAACCGGTGAGTGCCAGGGTTAAGATTATGTCATAATAGTCTATGTTCAACGGTTAAGGAGTTAACTGGAGACGTTTTGTGAGGTTGTTGTTTTGTTTGTGTTGGAAATAAAAGACGGGTTCAGTGCTTCTAACGATATACTTAAGTCATACGTTTCGTTTTAGATTTGAATGAACGAACATAGTAAAATTTACTTTTGTAAAGATATTCAAAGCAACTCTATTTTCCAGTACTGTTATTACGAGTATTCAAATCGTTGCACAGAAACGCAATATCTATAATGTTAAGCTCTTTATATTTCTACAGCAATGTCGTATTAGTATCGTCTTAATATCTCACACACAGTCTAAAATGCATTTTCTTTACTTTTCTGATAACGTTTCAGTAACAAATATTGTTTAAATTACTAGAACCCTTTCATCATTCCATAATCCCTGAACAGCCCTACATTTGGATAAACGACGCCTTATTTAAGTAAGCCGTTTTTATGAATCGCCGTACTAAAGCTCAAGTTTGTTCAAACGGCTCGGGAAACTTGACAAGCTCTTCCATTGGGGAAAAGTTACCATACACATTGAAGACTTAAGACAATCTTTATAGGTCTTTTGATGGGATGTTAAAAAATATATGGTTAATCCTGATATTATGTATTATAGGCAGCTGATAAGACTCATTGCTTTCGAATTACTAAGAGTTTTGAGAATTACGCTTATATATGGTAGTGAATCATAGGTGTGGAAGAAGAAGCATGAAAGCAGGATTAATGCGGTGGAAATGAAAGCCTTGAGACGTATGTGTGGACTAAAATTGAGTGATCGAGTGATAAATAGTATTATTAGAGAAAAGTGTGGATTGAAAGATGATGTAGTGGCAAGGATTGAAAAGGGAATGTTACGCTGGTTTGGACATGTAGAAAGGTTGGATGAAAGTAGAGTAACAAAAAAAGTATACACAGTGGATATGAATGGGATCGTCGGTACTGTACTGTTAACGAAGCGTTATAGATATGTAGGAATAATAGTAATTGGCGTTCCATAGTCTCTGCCTACCCCTATGGGAGACAGGCGTGAAATTATATATGTTTTCCGTTTTGTAAGTTTCTCAGAATACTGAGAAACAATCACAAGCAGATTTTGGAATTGTATATAGTATACACTATTGTATATAGTATAGTAGAATTGTATATAGTATAGAGGTACACTATATACAATAATCTACTACATAATAGGAACGTAATCTACTACAGTAGATAACATTGATCACCCGATAATGAAATAGTTATTATTTAGTAAAAATTGGGTACCATATTAAAACGAATATGCGCCATTGCCTTCTTCAGTAATCAGAATAAGCTCATGTTGTTACGGTCGGCTTTGGTTCTCGTCTATCTTTCAAACAGGTTACTTATAAAAATATCTACCATTGATAATGTTTAACGCTGCACTAATTTAGTCCCAATAGTATAACAAACACAATTTGTCTCCAATTCTTTTGTCTCAGATTTTGCTTGGAATCTGGTTGAGACTCAGTTTTGGTGGCAAATAAGGGTCAAAGATCGTGCTCTCTGCATACATTTTTCTGGAATAAAACCTTTTGTTACAAAAAAATAACTGCTTTTATAACTAATTATCCTGAGTAAGACTTAATTTTTAGTCGTAACCTACTTCGCGCTTTAGCTTAATGAGAGTTTTGAAAAGCTTTTGGAATAATAAAAAAAGGCCAAGTTGGTTAGACAAGTGTACACTTATTACTCTTGTAAGTTGTAAAATTTTTACTGAGAGAAAGATAAAATGTTCGTGTAATACGTACGTACGTAGGTACCTATTTTATAGTACAGTCGCGTCAGTCGGTTATTGAAACGAGTAGGCAAATAATAATTAAATTAATCCGTTTTATATTTTAATGAACTTTGTTGACAGTTTGCCTTTTAGGTTTTAAGTAAGAAATTTATATAGACCCTGACGTTTAAGTTACTGTTTTTGTTTTTTCGATTCTTTTCCAGTGAAATTGTGGAAGAAGTACTTAATACAGTAATTTTTGTTTATGATGTATATTTTCAGAAGGTGAAACTTTGGAATCGCAATACTGAATGGCTACTCAATTATAGCTATACTTACCTAAATAGACTGCCTCGTTGGCCGAGTGGTCGCAAGTGCGACTGCCAGGCTAGGGTCTTGGGTTGGATTCCCGGGTCGGGCAAAGTTTTACTGGGTTTTAAAAAAATCTCAGTAGTAGCACGGAGTCTGGAATTGTGCCCGGCATATGGCAATAGGCTCACCCCCTATTACATGGGACTCATAACATAAATAGTGAAAAGTGGGTGTTACTTATGTGTGCACCTCTGCCTAGCCCTTCGGGGATAAAAGGCGTGATGTTATGTGTGTTATGTTACCTAAATATCGAGCCATCTCCGTTATTTGACAAAGAATATGTAGAGGTAGTGACAGAATTATATTTAAGCGCAACTTATAATTCAGTGATGTTTAAGTATTTCAGCGTTAATTCCTCACTTTCCCCTTTTTGGAACCAAAGACCATATTCAAGCAGTTACGCTTATAACCACTAGCTAAACAAAGCACATAACCTTTCCACTGTCACGTTACTCAAGATCTTCAAGCCTAATCCCCACCTTGACCCACATTCCACCCCAATTTAAACCCCACACCGGTGTTTCGTCTACGTAAATATTCCTAGTTTCAACCCCTTAGACATTCAATTCCCAATCATAAAACTCGTAGCACATGGTTTAGATTCCAACGGCTATATCGTCAAGACGTTATGGCCCCTAAGCTAACATTTTGATCCGGCCAGTAAGATAAGCTATGTAATAGTTTACATTGCAGTGAAAAGGTCGTTGTTTTACATAACATCTGACTTTTTTCGAATGGAGGTGTTCTGAACCCTTAGATAAATGACATTTAAACGTGAGTCAAAACAGTTTAGATATTGCATTCAATAAATTATGTCAATACTTTTTTTATTGGACAAGCCGAATCAAGACGTATCACCTGATGTGATCCGTCTACCGTTAACCGGCTAAGTAAGTAATCGGCGCCGCCCATGGACACTTGGAACACCATAGACCAAACAACATGTTACAAATGCGTTACTGGCCTTTTGAGAAATGGGGGGGGGGTAGTCATTGGACCACCGGTAACCTCACACTATGAAATACAACGCAAGCGTTGTTTCACGTCGGTTTCAGTGAGGCCGTAGTATCACTCTAGTCAAGTCGGCCCATTCGTGCCGAAGCATGGCTCTCCCACACTTAACTTATGTTAAGTCCATACATTGACTGTTCTATTTATTCTTTCAATAGGCGTTTCATTGTCATTTGTCTGGCCAGGGGCTATTTTGTCTATTACAAGAATGATAAGAAAAATGACGGTACTCCCACACCTTTGTACAATAATATTTACAAACATTACTACACATTGTATTTTCGTAGAAAAAATAATCATGAAAATATATCCAATAACAATAAGCGAATGAAATGTTTACTATTGACCCTTACAATGATACGTGTTTTTCTTATAATTGAATACAGAGTCTCTTAATCCATTGATACTTTGTAGTATCTATGTCGTTTTCAAAGAATTTGATCATTTAAAAATTATGTGTCTAACGCCTGAATATTGAAAGGCAATTTTAAGATGTACTCAAATATCGTGGCGTCAGCTGTCATTTTATAAAGAACTAGCTTCCACCCGCGACTTCGTACGCGCAATCTCGTTTTCTCCCGTTCCCATAAGATTTTCAGGATTTTGTTTTGTATCATAAGAACCTCGTCCTGATAATAACAAACACAACAAAAAAAAACAGCCAAATCGGTCTAGCCAGTCTCAAGTTATGGCGTGACAACGGGAAACGGGTTTTATTTTTATAAATTACTAGCGGACTAAACAGACGTTGTCCTGCATATCCACTTGAATGTATAAACAAAAATTTATTCAAATTAGTCCAGCTGTTTAGGATAAATAACCTAAATATCGACTGCAGCGCCATCTGCTTGGCTGATTTGTGAATCTAAACCATTCCCAGATCATTTCAACACACACAAAAAAAATTCATCAAAATCGGTACAGTCGTTTGAAAGAAGTTCACGGACATACACACTCACAGAAGAATTATATATATAAAAGATGGAATTTCTATGAAGAACTATACTAAATCGCGTCCTAAAATAGAGTAGCGTTCGAGTATTTGGACATAACTTTTGTAATTTAGGCAACAGACGTACCTACTAAAAAGGCATTGTCTTTTATTTTTCATCATTACCTTAAATTCAGAGTAAGCAAACTTTTCGCCAGTTAATATTTCCGAGAGCCTAAAAATAGATTTCAGTTAAAAAGGAGAAAAGCAGTGGGCGTTATATGCAAATAATGCTTACCTTTCTAACATCGTGGGTATTCTAAACCCGTGGCATCCTGCTCTCCGTGGGTGTTTCAAGATTCATCTCCTAATACATTATGTAAATGAGCCATATAATGGATGTATTTATTTAACTGACTTACAATTTAAATAGTATGTTGTGAAGAATGTGTGGGCCTGAAGATAGGGTACATTGTGATTATAATACAAATATTATACTCAAGTAAACTGATAAAATATGCATGACCTATGTAAGTACCTACGTAATTATTATTTCTCTGCATGAGTCTTCTCTGCATTGTGAGATGTATTAAAGTCAAGAGAGACCAATTAAAGTGTTTTTTTTATATCTGCCTCGTTGGCCGAGTGGTCGCAAGTGCGACCGCCGGGCAAGGGGTCTCGGGTTCGATTCCCGGGTCGGGCAAAGTATTACTGGGTTTTTAAAAAATTCTCAGTAGTAGCACGGAGTCTGGAAATGTGCCCGGTATATGGCAATAGGCTCACCCCCTATTACATGGGACTCATAACATAAATAGTGAAAAGTGGGTGTTACTTCTGTGTGCACCTCTGCCTAGCCCTTCGGGGATAAAAGGCGTGACGTTAAAAAAAAAATAAATAATAATTTTTATATCTAACGAAACTGTACGCCATTTGGTTGACCTTCGCAGGTTTTGACAGGTTGATAGGAAATTTTCTACTTGATATGATAGTTCGATTACCGAAATGAGCTTGTTATGTATCCAATGATGGATAAAAATCTCAAGGAGAAAGCAATATGGTTCAATTTCTTTCATTAATTGCGCTCCAACCTGTGGTTAAACATTACCCATAAATCCCCAAGCGGTCACCGGTGACCGCTTTCTACTAATATTACATTACATTATAGACCTTTTTTCTAATGTTTAGAGACTACTTTTGTATGACCAAATTTAGGGGGTGGATTTCAACGGGTTATGTACAACAAACAATTGGGTACTTTCCTTAGTCAAAAATAAATTATTTCGACTATTGTACAATAATATATTAAAAAAATAATCAGTTTTATTAATTGATTTTATGACTAACTTAATTTTAGTATTTTTTCCGCAAATTTTAAAGAAATAAGCATGTTGTTTGATGCTAATAGACGTCACAATACACAATCACGTACAAAATTCATAGAAAACTATCGTATTTGACAATTCGAAAAAAGTATTGAATTTGACTAGTTGGCAAGTACCTACCCAATTATTTTATTTCAGTTTTTACTAACATGTTGATCAGCTAATAATCAATCAGAAGAAAATGACTTCGTGTAAACATAACTAGAGGTATATTTATTGCGACGAATATCAGACTTCATTTTATACACATTATATTTTTTTTTATTTGCAATAATTTATTTTAAATATATATTTACAACTTAAAATTAACTACAACTAAACTATTAAATAAAACTAAAGTATTGAAATAACTTATTCACTATTTTAATGATTGAGGTCCTAAAGTATCTTATTACACATGTAGAAATGGAATAAGAATAATACTAAGACACATAAAATAAACAAAATTAAATTTAGTAGCCTAAAAATCGACAATTTTCATTAAAAATATTAAAAGTAGAATATCTCGAAAAGGGTTAAGTTTAGGGTAGGGTGTTTCATAGTGAAATAAGTCAGAAATGATGAGTACTCCACGCCCTTAACGGATCTAGCACGACTTTTCCTGTAAACCTGTATTATTATAATTATACATAATCTATTCAAAACATGTCAAACTTATGCAAAAATATACGTATTATGTAATCGAATTTTAGTCTCCTGTGTAAACCAAAAATAGGCCAACTAGTTAAGAATATAAAACATGTATACAGACAGGTGCCAGCGATGAAAAAGCCTCTAGGCGTTTAGGGTTTAATAAAGTAATATTAAGGGCAAAAAGTAGCGCTTTGTAGCCATAATAATTTATTATTATAATAAAAACAATTTCGTTGTAAAGAAATTCTTACATTAACAGGCTATTTTGTTCAGCTGTTGTTTTTCGCGTGGTTTCGTCTGTTGTGTTTTTTTGCGCAAAAATGTTAATTGATTACATTCTTTGGTGACATAATTGTGTGAGTAACCCCAGTTTTTGAAGTTTGAAGATTAATTGGGTTGTTGAAAAAAAATGTTTATAGATATAATTTTGGTTAACAAACGTACATAACAACAAGATACATAATATTACACACATAACATAACATCACGCCTTTTATCCCCGAAGGGGTAGGCAGAACCTTACGGCAGGTGAACATTACGGCACTTGATGCCATTGTACAATGTAACACCCACTTTTCAGTATATATGTTATGAGTCCCATGTGATAGAGGGTGAGCCTATTGCCATATACCGGGCACATTTTCAGACTCCGTGCTACTACTGAGGTTTTTACAAACCCAGTAATACTTTGCCCGACCCGGGAATCGAACCCGAGACCTCTTTCCCGGCAGTCGCACTTGCGACCACTCGGTCAATGAGGCTGGCATACATAATATTATGGCGTCTAATAATTTTGTAAACTTTGAATGCATACAAAAATCTTAAAGATAAATTAGTAAAAAAATTATGATCAGTTTAAAACGTGATGAAGGAACATTATATTTAAAGTATGAGCTGTTCTTAGGTACGTATGGAATAAACTAATTATATCCTGACTGAATTATTCAGCCTAGTTTGCTTAAACATCTTCCTTGCGATAACTCGTGAAGCATTTAATATCAGACCATAAAACTTTACGAACGAAAATAGGCTGAAGGCGAGATGAAATTTCTTAGAATCCTTCTGAGTAATATTTTTCGGTCTAGATTAATTTTTCGTCTAGACTATTAAGTCAACATTTTTTAAAAGAGCTAAATAGAGGTATTAATAAACGTTCTACCTTTTAAATTAACGGATAACTAACCATGTAATTTGTTTGAATATAAATACCTTTTTACTTCAAAAATATCCATAAAATATAAAAACTTATCAATTGTTGTGTTCTTTTGTTGGAAAAATTGAATTTCTCGGAAGACAAACGATGGAATATTTGTCTTTGAGTTGAAATGGATGGGTAAACCCGTAAATAACCATACCTAACATATCTAAAAATAACATGAAATGTGAATAAATTCCATTATGAAACTCATTGCTACGTTATATGCAATACATACATACTTCCTATATATTTTGATATATAGGAAGATAACTAGACCAATTTCAAGCTACGCCAAAGGCCCATAACCAAAGCTTACAATAGTAAAATTACATAAATCAATTCACACCTCTGTATCAAGTGAATCAAGTGAAACAAGTGAAACAAGTGAAACAAGTGAAATAAGTGAATTTATTTCTGCAAATAGGCTACAAGGCTTTTACACGTCAATTTTAGCAAGCGAACGATGAGGTCGACATTTCCTAACTGACTACTCTGAGAAGAAATGCCGAATCAAACTCAGAGGTCTGTCTCTTATAAAGTCCAAACAATATGTATAACAGATTATGTGTGAGAACCGAGGCAGTTCTTTCTGTAGTGGCCTTTTGAGGAAAGAACTACAAAAGCTTGAGCGGACCCGTTCTGAAGGCAGTACGCATGTGTCGGTTTACAGTCAGCTCAATTAACAGATGAGGCTGACTGATTCAACGAACAATACCAACCCAAAGAACATTTGCGTAGGCCGCACAAGTACTCAAACTGTCAGAATATGGGTAATTAGAAAAGAAATGGTGAGGCAAAGTCTCGCACGGTCCTAGCACTAAGGACCTGAGGTCCTAGCACTATCAAGGAGTTACAGTTTAACATTATCACTTAACCCAATAATAATAAGACCCGAATCAACCAAGATAACTGGGTCAATCAAAGTGTACAGTCACTGCTATAATCAATACCTTCTTGTACACTCATAAAAATTATTTTCTCTTGGCATTTGTAAAGTTTCGCGCACGCCAGATGTTATTTATTGTCAGAAACCACGGAGTACAAGTGTACCGAAAGTGTCGTAAAGCAGGATTCATAACACACATTTGTGTTCGTAATGTCGGACATAACTTGGGTGTATGTAGGTTATGTACTGTCACGTTTTCGTCTGTCGAGAGTCATTTCGTAATGAAGGGTTGAGATGTAATGGTTTGTTCAATTTTATGTCGTAATTTGAAGACATGAAGAAGCGTAAGCTTGAAGTTTCTGGGCACTGGGTGATATAGATGATGTATTGTGCTGTACAAGCCAAACAGTGTTGATAAAGTACATAATTATCCGTCTCTCTCTCTCTCTCTCTCTCTCTCTCTCTCTCTCTCTCTCTCTCTCTCTCACACACACACACACTCTTCCCGTGTGTATCGTAAGAGTTGTCTATGGGAGGACTCAGTTTGAGAAAGAAAGAGAGCAATGTACTCTGAACAATCAATTCGCATGCTAATCATGGATAATTAATAACCAGTTTATGTAAACGACCTTAGTCCAGCGGTGAACTATGATGGAGGCTGATGATGCATTCAAAAACTCATTTTAAACTGTCAAACACCAACCGGTGACCGCAACCTATGGTTCTATAATTGTGTCTATAATGACGGTACTCGACGAGTTAAGGATCTTCATAAATGTAACTTAGTATTTACCAAGATTCAGTTTTCGATTAACCAATACTGATCCTTTTATCGATATCAAGGGACAGACTGTTTGAAAGCTGTCTCATTGTAGTTCTAGTCCAACTAGTAATACCTAAGTTCTCTAGAGACCTAAGTTTGATTTACTGTGTATTTTGCCATTTGACACCATTTAACTGAAACTTTAGTGTTGTAAACAGAAACTATTAAGAATTAGATTTTCAATAAATAACAATAGTGACGTCACAAACATTCAAATCTGAAATCGTTTTGATACATTTGTAATGATAAAATTTAGCTTTTTTAAATATAGAAAAATATATTGTCTGTATGTATCTTAAGAACGTGTTTATTTCCCTATTAAAAACCGTTTGATGACGCATCAATATAACATTGCAAATATATTAGCAGGCATATAACATATAGGTAACACGGACAACTTTTTGGTACACTGTGAATTCTATTTCGTTTTCGTCCCGAACCAAAATGGTTCTTTATTATTATGTAATACAATAGTTTTACAAAGAAATAAAATGTGTAAAACAATAAAATAACTGTAAAAAGCAAACTTCAAAAGCGTATACGACCTCATAGTAATTATCAAAACATCACACCATGTTATTCTTGGAGAGGTATTTCTCGTCGGGTGGCATGTACTATGCGAATAGTGCCAACAAACATCTACATAGTGTTTCATGTGTGTGTATGTCACTAAAAATGACACTTTATTTTTTGTTTTTACTTTATAAATACATTAAAAGTACTTCTTATGGCAAGTTGTTTTGCCGCGAGACGAAAATGAAATATATTTCACGATGTATAACTGAAAAGAAAGAGATAAAATATTTGACACGAGGCTTATCATCGTACCGGATTGTCCTTATTGGAAATCGCTTCGAAGTCCCCTGTCAGAAAACTTGGATGAAGGATTAAAGAAAGTTTTGCTGCTGATTAGGATCAAGATCCGGGACATGTACCTGGTGACAGTCCCTTTAGAAGACAAAGTTTTATGTATCTTGGGATCCTTAATTCAAATCTGTGGCCAAGGAAATTACGTCTTTAAGCTATAAGGAAGTAATTACTTTTAATTGGTTTGTTAGAAGTGAATGCTTTTTTTGCAGAAAATTTTGAATGACTATTTCTAACAGTTGAAGGATAAAGTTAAGCATATTGGTCCCCAATATCATGCGTCACAGGTGTGTTGTTATTGTGCTAATATAAATTGTACCAGCATTTAGCACAAAAGTACTATATTTCTGACGCTTGCTAACCACTGAATTACTCTGTCGCATATATCTTTCTATTTAATGTTTTTGTAGCCAAAAACTAGGGACCATTTCTAGGTAACCTTGTTTAACTTTATGTAAGCCCAAGTTGTAGGTTATATGTAATTTCAAGAGTTAAATTTTTGGTTACGAAAACCAACTACATAACATACAATGTTCTCAAAGTCTCCCTCGAGCCTAAGTTAGGTGGCGGTTAAGTAGCAATTCGCCAAAAATTTCGTAAATAGGAGACTCACTTATGTAGAGATAACAACGTTTTTGGAAACATACTTCGAGACGTATTCTTAAAATGAAATTTTAAAGTCATTGGCGTAAATTCTTTTAGCGATACTGGAGGCGGAATTAGTTTGTGCTCGTCTCAACCCGTTAGAATTTGGTATAGTCTATATTTTTCTGAACTATTGAAAGCTTGTTTGACCTTGGTTTGGTTTAGAATAGATAAATCAATGCAGTTGCCAATTCCGCAGTACGAAACAATGTTTTTATACTTTCAATTTTTCTCTATAAAATACCTGATCTAGCCAAGAAGACCGAATGCATTAACATGTCCGTAAGTTTCCAACATTCCGGAGAATTCTAAAATAACTTCTTCCACGTGCAAATAGTATAAGACACCCCGGCTAATTTAAGGCCAACAATTATTCAGGAAAATATACTAAGCACCTTTAATTTCGTATTCCCGACTGTTAATTTAGGCAATATATTAAATATTATCAACAAAACAACGCGCCATTAGTCACAAGAAATTGGTTCATAAATATTAATCAGAATTATAGAAGCTTATTAAGCAAGCATTTGGTTTTATGCAAAGTGGACCATATAATCCTGAAGAATTTTTCATTGTTGCTATTATTTACTGGGTGATGCTTGGTGCTAGCTAATTTGTATAATGTAGTCGATTATTTGTCTTAAATAGTCTTAATTGTGAAATTATTTGGTCATAAAATTAGAATTATTTTGTCCGAAAATTATAAGAGTTATTTTCTTAGAAGTAGAATAGAGACTTCTATTTTGTTTCAATTAAGATTTTATCATAGGTAAATACTAATTCCACGTGTTTTCCTTTTACAATTATTTACCATTTATAGATCCAGTTCAGTTTCGGATTGCTTTTCAATCGGATTATGAGAGTGAACAAACAGAATAAGTACATTTTGTACTTGCTGTGATCTAAATGTGCTTGAAAAGGCTTTAATTCATAAATCACCAAGCGGTCACCGGTGACCGCTTTCCACTAATATTACATTACATTATAGACCTTATTCCTAATGTTTAGAGACTACTTTTGTATGACCAAATTTAGGGGATGGATATCAGTAGTGATGATTCACCGGTTCTGGCTCACGCGTTTGACAGGTCAAATCCGGGAGAATCAGTCGCACCAATCCTAAAAAAAAAAAAAAAAAAAAAGGTTTTGGCATGCTCTGATCACGTTTCTGCAGTCCATTTTTGCGTAGGATGCGTGGTTCTGGAGTTGTGCAAATCAATTGCAAATCCATTTATTGTTATCTCATTCATTTCCGGTGCTCCTGACCCTCATCAACGCTCCATTGTTCTTATCTATACTTCGAACACCCTTTTGGCGTTCTTATCTATTACTCACTGGTAACCCTCATTATCTTTCATTTCCTATGTCATCAATAAAACACAATCATTCATTTTAATTTTCTAATTAATTTATTACTTTTTTCTACAAAATATGAGTGGAACGTCTCATCCACAAAAATATCATTGTACAGTGTGTTCCCTGTAAATATGTTCGTAAAACTATGCATTGAACATCCCTGAAACTTAAATAGCAAATACATTAAGCAATATTCACCACAAACTGAAGTCCAATCATTCTGAATCCTATCAACATTCCAGTCCCATCTCTTACAATTCCTTTTCAAAAACTGAAGATGATATCGCTCAGGTGTTCGTCCATATGAATCAAAATATTGACCGATGCCATTCGCATCGATATGTACAGCTATCCAGTGTGACCCTGGTTTATCATCCGCATCCAAATTGCATATTATATACGTTGGTACATGTGTATACATAGGTAGTCTATTAGCAGCATAAACATTATTTTCTAGACTGACATGAATCTTTTTCATATGCTTTTGTAATTCTAGTGTGTCCATGATATTACTGTTATTAACAAATTATTACAGTACTAATCTATTCAATGGTTGTCATACGAATGTTCAATTATAGTGATTTGTAAATATTAAATCGCATTCTTTTGGGAATCACAAAACAAGTTCATGCCTGTTGCGATGTGCGATAAGTTTGTTGACTCATAGAGTTCAGATAAGAATGGTGCTATATAAGATCGAACAGTTGCAGTCATGCAGTCAGTCTATGGTCGTTTGACCACAGTGGATTGTGTACGTCTACCAATACTACGTTTGTGTTACTTACTTCAACGCATCAATGGTCATGGAGGTAAGTGTTTATTCTATTGACAAACTTACTTGTATTTCTGTTGTTGTTTCCTAACGTGTGTGTGTCAGATTAAGTGTAAACAAATTGATATTAACGTGATAACTCTGTTGTTGCAGAGATCATTCAACTTCGCAGACGATAATGAAAATACCTATAAACAGTATTACTACTCGCCACTCTCTCCCCAACACGAAGAAGAGAGTGATGACATCGTCGTTATTAACACAGACGATGGAGGAAAAAGGAAATCGCAACCGATTGATCAATTTTTTGAAGTGACACCAAAAATAAAAAGGAAGAAGCTGCTATCGTCGACTGTGGCACGAGCTGCTAGAGATGGCGTATCATACATCTCTACAAATTCTGACGACGGAGACCAAGCGACGCATCTCATAAAAATTGAAATGTATGATATGAAGAAACTATCCAAGATTCCAATTAGTGATCACTGGAAGCACGCTACCACGAGGATTAAATATTACGTAAAGAATAATAAGGATAGCATCTACGACAACACAAACGGTCTCGTATACAATATTACAAAGACAATAGCAGAAAGTGAAAAAGTTAAAAAATACTTTTTTAACAATGACACTCATTAGTGGATTAGTGAATGTGATTCTGTTTACTTAAAGTACTTCTGTGTACTCATTAGATCCAAGGAGCTGTCGCCTTGTGATGCTGAGAGAAAAACAATACCAGAAGGAAGAGATGAGTGCGGTATACGTGTACAGAACACTTCATGGAAAAACAAAACTACAAAATTGATTGGAGAAGAAAAAGTGAAGAATATGCAGTACCTATATCCATTTTTCAGTTCAAAATCTAGACGATTGATGAGTTTCGAAAACTGGCCTCTCGTTATGCAGCAGAAGCCTGAAGATCTTGCAGAAGCCGGTTTCTTTTATACTGGCTATGGAGACAGGACCAAGTGTTTCCATTGTGGTGGTGGTTTAAAAGATTGGGAAGATGACGATGATCCTTGGCAGCAGCATGTTCAGTGGTTTAGTCAATGTGCTTATGTAAAGTTTAAACTCGAACAGTGTTTTGTTTAAGATTAAATAGGGGAGGTATATAAAGAAATAAAAAATAATATATTGCATATAATTTGTTTTATTAATTTTATAATGTTACATTTAGTTACACACACACAAAAATGCATTAAGCATTACACATATATCTAAAACACAACACACATTATAATCCTAACTACTATAGTCTACAGTAACATTTCGATTTTTATCTATTTCAATAATATTGTCAAACTCAGCATAAACAATACAGTTAATTGTTTGTATTAGTGAGGATTCAAATCGTACTTCTAATCTTACACTACCATGCTTTATGAGATTCCAATGGGCTGATGAGTTAGCTGATAAATCAGGAGTTAAATCAAATGCTAAAAGACAGTAACCTTTGGCATACTGTTCACGAGAGATTGCATTTCCTTCATTAAGAAAGTGAATACCAGTCCCCGAGAATAGAGTATGATATGCTGATGTAAACATATTATTATTAAAAGATGGTTGCAAAGCTTTGGAAGGTATTTGTTGACCATCAATATATAAGCTGAAAGAGTTAATACCATAGTTTTCAAAGTTAAATGGATTTTTAGTAAGTGAACCATTAAATGCGGAATTATTCACAAAACCAATAATACATCTTTTGGGTACCTGTCCTAAGAATATATTATCAAGAGTTTTCCCTTGAACACCCGATGGAATAGTTAAAACTTTAACTTCAGCACGAGTTATAGGATATTTAGCAGTGGTAGAAGCTAAAACTTTCTGATGTGCGAGTAATACACTTGGATTAATTCGTGCTCTTCGAACAATAAGAGTTGCATCCGTAATGCAAACTTTAAACTTTACATCATTTGATCCAGCAATTAAATTAAAACTCTCTCTTGACCGAACTAATTTTACACTCATTTCAACGCCATTAATTAAAAATTTATCTTGATTGAAAATATCACCATGAAGATGACCAATCATTTCTACTTCCCTGCTTTCATTAACTAATTCCTGTCTTTTAACAAATCCAATGTTTTTACCATCTGTGGAATCCATTTTTCCTGCTGTATCATCATACCAAAGACTACAAGTAAGATGAGATTGTTTAGCAGCAGGAGCATAGTTTAAAAGGGTTTCCATGTATGCTCGATAAGCATAGGTATTATTAGGTGGTGACACAAGTTTTTGGTTTAAATAGATATCGAGTTGACTAAAAAGTGAATGCAACCAATTATTTACAGGTGCTACTGCTGTAGCTGATATCAAGTTTGTTGAATCTTGATTTAATACTTTTGCCTTTATGTGGAGTAATGTATGAGACAAATCTATGTAGTCATCGCCTGTTCCAGGAACTTGAAACTCGATAGGTCCATCATCAGCAAGAGATGAAATTGGTTTATAATGAATCCACAATCCATTTTCAATGCTTGTTTGTGTAGACGGTAATGCAAACAAATCTAATTCTGACTTAACGCACTCACAAGAATGATTATGAAGGAAAGACATACTTAATTTGAAAATATATCTTTGATGTTTTTTGGTTTTCGACCAACTTTTTTCGTAGCTTTCACTTTCGCTGTTAGTGGTGGAATGAACGAGGCCAATCGTTTTCTTTTAGTTATATACCCAGATCCTGTCATGTTAAATCGATCAATTTTGTCATCAGCCTTTCGTTTTAAGTTCGTACTAACTTGCTTTAGACGATTTTTTATTGAGGCTTCCATAGGACGGGCTTGAACCATATCTGATAAAAGTCCTACTCCAGCATTTAATGCCTCCTTACCAACCACTCGAACACCACTTGAAAGTAAAGGTAAAACTGATCTAAATAACCCTCCTAAGAAGCTCCCAATACCATGATCACGTTGGTATGGTGAACCCTTATAAATTACTCCAACTCCTGATCCAGCTTGATGAGAATAATAATTTTCGTATGGACATTTATGATGATCCTGGTGAGAATACATTATTATAATTTGTGGAAATGTAGTTTAATACACACGGTTCCAAACTGGAATGGGATTTTTTGTCCTGTGCTCGATCTTATATCTATTTCTAACGTATCGAACTCTCTTCGCATAACAGGTAAGTAGTGAGGTGGAGAGTAAATGTGCATTTTATTCGCACCATAAATGTATTTTGAAGGATCTAATGAAATGACTCTTAATAGCGGAGTCATAACATCACCCACAATCTGAGGATCGATAATATCGCAATATAGAAATAGTTGTGATGGTAACCCTAAGTGTAAATTAGCAGGACACTTCCCAAAATTTCTAGTAGTGATGATTCACCGGTTCTGGCTCACGCGTTTGACAGGTCAAATCCGGGAGAATCAGTCGCACCAATCCTAAAAAAAAAAAAAAAAAAGGTTTTGGCATGCTCTGATCACGTTTCTGCAGTCCTTTTTTGCGTAGGATGCGTGGTTCTGGAGTTATGCAAATCAATTGCAAATCCATTTATTGTTATCTCATTCATTTCCGGTGCTCCTGACCCTCATCAACGCTCCATTGTTCTTATCTATACTTCGAACACCCTTTTGGCGTTCTTATCTATTACTCACTGGTAACCCTCATTATCTTTCATTTCCTATGTCATCAATAAAACACAATCATTCATTTTAATTTTCTAATTAATTTATTACTTTTTTCTACAAAATATGAGTGGAACGTCTCATCCACAAAAATATCATTGTACAGTGTGTTCCCTGTAAATATGTTCGTAAAACTATGCATTGAACATCCCTGAAACTTAAATAGCAAATACATTAAGCAATATTCACCACAAACTGAAGTCCAATCATTCTGAATCCTATCAACATTCCAGTCCCATCTCTTACAATTCCTTTTCAAAAACTGAAGATGATATCGCTCAGGTGTTCGTCCATATGAATCAAAATATTGACCGATGCCATTCGCATCGATATGTACAGCTATCCAGTGTGACCCTTAAAACATCGACATATCTATAAGTATTATTATGAGTGAAATAACGCCACATTTTCATTTTTAGAGTTCTTTGAAATCGTTCAACAATACTAGCCTTAATATCAGGATTGTTAGTGGTATAGTAATTTATCTTTTTGGATTTAAAGTATTTTTGTACATCTTTTGAAATAAATTCTGTACCTTTATCAGATTGTATGTGAGTAGGTGTTGAATTACTTTCAGTAAATATACTTTCAAAACATTCTTTAGTTGTTTCTGAGTTTTTCTTTTTCATTGGTCTTGCAAAAGCATATTTACTAAATACATCAATAACACAAAGTATGTAGTTGAAACCATCATTATATTGAGCATAAGTTCGCATATCACTTAAATCAGCTTGCCACAACTCATTAATGTTTGATAGAATGTACCTATTACGCGGGAATTTTTTCCGAATGGGTTTATGTAGTGTATATGTTTCTTGTGATTGTAACCATTCCTTTACTTGCTTTTTATCCATTTTCTCCTTCATAGCTTTTGATAATTTATCAATACTACCAAAACCAGCGGGGTTAGATGGATCATAATAAATCCTGTTAATTTCTTCTAGTACGGGGTCCATTTTTCCCAATCGATCTTTTTACGAATTTTAGTTATAGATCTTTTATCTCCACTGCTCGGTGTAGAAAACTCTTGAACTTCAATCTCAGAGGTTTTGTTCAGATCTTTTGCTTGAAGTTGGTTAATAAACTCACATCTCTTTGGATTTCCAATATAAGTAAGTGGTACTTTAATATCTTTTAATGCTTTAGCAAATCTATCCCACCCTATCGGATGACTTTTTTTTAAGGGTCTAAGTGAATCATTTATTAAATCAACAATATTACTTCCTGGAATTTTTTCATTATCAATTATGACTGTGCCTTCATTATCCCAACGTATTTTACTTTTACTTATTCCAATTAAGTTTAATAATGACTCACCTTTTTTATTATAAGTTTTTGGAATTAAACTGAGTATTTGTGTTGGTGAATACAGTGGATTTGCTTCACTTTCTATACTTTTAATAGATCCTTTCTCCTCTAACAAAGATTCAGCATCAACTGAACTTTTTAGATCTCTATCTTTATTTTTAAAACCAATTTTAGATCCATTTGAATCTTCATTAGATGTATCAGAATAAATTGGTAATCTGAGTGGTTGACGATCCTCTTCGGTAAAGTGAAGGTATCTTTGTAGTGTTTGTAAATATAACATCCACTTCTTTCGGTCTTCCGTCTTACTATTCATAATATTTTGCATTTCAATATCTAGTCGAGACAAATTACTAGTAACCTTATTTTCTTGTTTTAATTTTTCAATCAATCCAGGTTCAATAAGTATCATTTTCTTAGCATTTTCCATGTTAACTGGCTAGTCCACTTACTAATCCACTCAATATTGCACCTAATATTATTGGTAAGAAAGCCCCTCCTTTTTGTATAATAATATTTTTTCTTAGTTTATGTGTACACTTATGCACCAGTTTACGGAGTATATTTTTGTGTTTATTCAATTTTTGTTTATCTTGATCTTTGAGAGGTATCTTTCCTTGTAAAACGTTATGAATACATTCACAAATACAATTTATTTCTTCTTCATCACACGTTTTAAGTAACGCTCTTTGATATTTTGGTTTAAGCGTATGCAAAGCGTTTAGCAAATGTTTATGCGTGGTGAGTCGACGATGCATCATTTAGAAATGATTTGAATTGTTTGATTCTTGGTGTATTTAAACTCTTTCGTGGGGACGTAGACTGTGCAGTAACCATTAAATGGGAATACATTTGTCTTGATACGACAAAAATCATTTGTATTCTGTTTTAAATCTATCATTAAATATCCATGCGCTTCGAAAGTTGCATCCCTGTAGGCGTCTTCAATGAATTTTGGGTTATCTGGTGACACTTGACGTGCTAAATATCTTATTTGAGTTTTATCTCGAGGGTTTTTAAAATAAATTATATAACTTGAGTTTAAAGAAATGTCTCTTTGACCTTTACCTTGATGAAATAAATTTTGTGTTAAATAAAATACACTAAGATTCCTGTGATGACTACCTTTTGTAAATATATCCACAATTCTTCCATCAGACTCTCTCATTAGATCATCAATAATAATAAGGTGTGGGTTTTCACCATCAAACATATTAAGATTTGGAATTCCTTGATGATAGTTAACATTTGGTAAATTATATAAAGGTTGCATTTCATCAAAGCACCATGTGATCTGATTAAAATCACAATTACATATTTCTTTAACTGATTTTATGAAATTTGTTACAAAATTTGACTTCCCACATCCACTTGGTCCTGCCACAATAGCAGTAAACGGATGGATAAAGTGATACATTTCACACGTCTAGAGTTTTAAAGGGATGAAATAAAAATGAAAATGTCGGTGTAAAATTACTATATATTGACAAAATTATATAAAACATATTATTTGCGAAAAACAGAATGTTTTGTATACTATTTCTAATACATTTAGTACTTATCAGAAATAAAAACTACAATTATTTTTTGCTACTATTTACAATCAAACAATAAATTTTAAATATGTAATAAACTATTATATAATATTATAGTAATATCATAATTTTGCAATCAAAACAAATTTTGTATATACACACAGAAATAAAAGTAAAAAGTATTACACTTAACGTAATTTATAATGTCCCCAAGCCAATGTATCAATGTTGTTGTCCATAATACATCGTTTGGTATCATTATATGACAAAGATGTTTTATTTATTTTTTGTGTAAAAATAGTGTGTTTGATTGACTTAAATCGAAGTATACTACAATATAAAACATTTTTATTAAACAAACACGATTTGTAATTTTCCATATTCATTTTTTTGGTAACACTTTTGTTAACTCCTTTTGCTTTTGCTATAAATTTATCTTCTATTTCTAAGGCATACATTTTTGATCGCAACCCTACAAATTCCTTCAATACTTTACCATTATTCTCATCTTTAAAAAAACCTAACTTTTTTTTATTTATTTTTGGATATCCGTAAATATTATTTTCCGGGTAATCTGATGTATCGAAATAGTGAAGTAGATCTGGTTTTATATCCTCATAAAAATTATCTGTAAAAATTTGATATATCAAACTATCGGTATCGGTGTACAATAACTTAATTTTATTATGAAACTTTTTAATCATGTAGTTATAATGAAATTCATACATAAGGGTCTTAGATATATCTAAAATACAAAATCCTAAATAAATCGGTTTATCATAAATTAACTTTGTTTTCCGTAATTGTATTGCGACTAAATGTTCTGAAAATATTGATAAACTATGGAATTCTGGTTTTGCAATCCAATCCTGAGCACCTAAAACTTTACCACGATTATCCCAGTGAGTTAGTAGTTTAACGTTTACTCTTTTTTCAATATTTTCCATAGTCTTACCGAAGACAGAATTATTCATTAATTTAAAAAAGTCTTTTTCAAAGTTTGATGTAGCTAACGTTCTCAAACTAGTATTTAAGCCTATGTATTTCTTTAACCAAGAACTCTGTTTAAATTTTAAAATTCTATGTACTTTCATTAATTTAATCCCCATTTCAACGCATTGTTTTAAATTCCTGTAATGAATGATGTATTTATTTTTATTATTTAAATTAGGAACTAATTTAGATTCTTTAGTATTACCCACACATATGTTTTCAGGACATAACGGAAAGTCAGAATGCAAATCATGAAGTTCATCAGGATATTCCAAATCAACTTCTAAAACATAACCGAAATCAGAGTTATCCGAAACATTATAATCTGTATTAGAATCTACCCATTCAAAACCACCAACAGGAAGAGATTGAGACATTGCCCAACCATATAAATTATTCGCATCAAAATATGTGAGATATGAATTAGGTTTTTCGCTATCATAATCTTCCATGAATTTATTATTTGCTCTAGCAAAACGATTGCTACACTGAGATATACCCCCTCTAATACCAGCTTTAAAAAAAGCAACTTTGTCATAGTCTGTTAATAATTCTAATTATATTTTTGTAAATTTTAACATTGCATCCCAACTTAAACCTGGGGCAGTATAGTAATGAGCAGGATCTAGTCCATAAGTTTTTATACAAAGCTTTCTAAAGTTTTCGAATACATCAGTCAAAAGTAAAACATCAGTTTTTAAATATAAATTGGAATAATCAGACATACTACTACACTTAAAATGTTGCCAAATATCTTTTGCGTGATTATAATCATCATTTGAAATATTTGAATCTGTGAGTGAACTATAAAATTGGTGTTGATCAGGAAGTGATGGATGTTTCAAGCAATCACTATTACACATAAATTCATAAGGATAAATACCTTTCCGTCTTAAACGTGAAAAATCTTCATTATTAGGATAGTTCCTTTTTAATTCTGTAAACTGATCATCATTAAGATTTTTAGCTAGTTGATCTAAACTACACGATAAAAATTTCAGTGAATCTACGAATCTTAAACTTACTGGTTGATTATTTATTGTTAACAGTTTTGAAAATGATATGTATCGTTCTTTGTTTTGTGGAATAACTTCAACTTTGTTATCATCGAGGTTTAATGCATGGACAATGAAATGAGCATCGTAGTGACTGAGGTTATGTAAAAATATTGGGATATGACGAGGGGTTCTGTACTTAGAACTACACACTTGATGTGCAACACCCCTAAAACTACCAGTGTGCCAATCAAAATCGTAAAAAAGATCTTCATTTAACTCAGTTTCACAAATATGACATATGTTTGAATTTGAAATTTTAATTTTATCTTCATCTGATAATGGAACGGGACATTTTTGGAAACTATTTTTTTTAACTATTGCTTTCACATCTTCACAAAGGCGATTCATAAACACTTGTGCACAGTTTGACCCACTATATGTCTCATATTTTGATAATCTGTTATCATATGAACATTTAATGTAATATCCAAAACTATACACTTCATGTTTTTGAATATTAATTGTACTAGGCTTGGATGGATCGTTACTACATGATTCTATCGGATTCAAAAATGCCTCAAAGTCTGCATAAATCACAAACGGCATTTCCAACTTTTTCGCGAATTTATCAAATTTTAATTTATTATTTGAGGTTGCTTTACCAAACCAATCCTTTTTGGAATCCACACCGTTTGGTAATTCTGTACAAATGTGCGCGCAATCATATTGTTGATGGTTATTAAGTCTTTCCTTTGATGGGTAATGAAGTAAACATGAATCACATATACAAACTGCATGATGTTGTCTTGATATTTGTGAACTTACTAATCGCGATAAGTTTTTAATATAACAGTAATGATTGTTAGTACCATTCGATATATATAGTAGGTTAATATGATTAGGTGTACGACATTTTGATAAATATAAAGGACCTACAACAGAATTACACTTTTTTTCTTTATTATACTCTAAACCAAAAACATTAATACTAATATTGTTTAATTTCTCTACTTTTGATATATCTGCAATTTTAACCGGAAAAGAAATACCAGTAAATTTTAATTTATTTACATGAATTGCGTAAGATGCTACCCGATCTACATTTTTACATACAGGATATAAACCGGAGAGTAATGCCCATTTGAAACACATATTATCATTATTTTTAACATTGATTACAGCTTTTTTTGATTTAATATCTTGAGGAAGGTTGATGTATGAACTACCACGTAGGGGGTTGAATTTGTTAACATTCATATCTATGTATTTAATTTGATTAAGACTCCAACCACTATCTTTTTTTTCAAATTGACAAATTTTACCGACTACTGTGTCTATTAATGATGAATAAAAAATATTTAAGTCATCTCCTTGACATATTATGTAATTAAACGTTTGAAAATCAAACGTATTTTTAATATCTTTAGTTTGTTGTATGAAATCAGCGTGCAATATGAAGTTTATTTTACAAATTGTGTGTTGTTGAATACATTCATTTATCAAAAATAAGATATCGATTTTTAATGAATTTAAAAACGATTCCGGCGTTTCAAAATATCGCCCTGATTGATGTGTTTTACTATTAATTCTATATGTTAAAATTCGATTGCCAAAAGCGGTTTCAACAACTGTAACATTCGTTAATGAATTATGTGATTTTAAAAGATTATTTTTATGTGTATTGCTTTTTAAATGGTTGTTTAAATACCTTTTATTAATATAAACATGGCATGTATCACATTCCACCTTATTGTTGTCAACGTCATTGGTTTCAATTGATGATGTAGAAGTTCCTTCGTCAAATTTTGCTTTCTTGGTAACCTTATTTTCATCGGTAGTGATACCTTGTTTGATACCTCTTCCAACTTGTTGTTGGCTGTAACAAAAAAGAAAATTATTAGACAAATCTTAAAATAAAACATTAATACAATAATATTTCTTATTGAGTTTGTACTTCTAATACTTACATCAACGTTGTTTCAACCATCAAACATTGATTATACAACTCATCATCATACGATGAATTGAACAGTTCACGCTTCTCCATTTCATCACAAACTTTAGACAGCTCCTGATTGAATTCACTGTTGGATTGTTCTATATTCTCCTCAATGGGTGCAGAAAAGAAAGAACTGATGCATATTTCACTGAAGTTTTCCATTTTTATAATAAAGAAGAAAGTATGTAGCACAGTAAGTAACAGTTAAGTGTTTTGCTAGGAAAGTCATCTAAAAATCTAATGAGTACACAGAAGTACTTTAAGTAAACAGAATCACATTCACTAATCCACTAATGAGTGTCATTGTTAAAAAAGTATTTTTTAACTTTTTCACTTTCTGCTATTGTCTTTGTAATATTGTATACGAGACCGTTTGTGTTGTCGTAGATGCTATCCTTATTATTCTTTACGTAATATTTAATCCTCGTGGTAGCGTGCTTCCAGTGATCACTAATTGGAATCTTGGATAGTTTCTTCATATCATACATTTCAATTTTTATGAGATGCGTCGCTTGGTCTCCGTCGTCAGAATTTGTAGAGATGTATGATACGCCATCTCTAGCAGCTCGTGCCGCAGTCGACGATAGCAGCTTCTTCCTTTTTATTTTTGGTGTCACTTCAAAAAATTGATCAATCGGTTGCGATTTCCTTTTTCCTCCATCGTCTGTGGTAATAACGACGATGTCATCACTCTCTTCTTCGTGTTGGGGAGAGAGTGGCGAGTAGTAATACTGTTTATAGGTATTTTCATTATCGTCTGCGAAGTTGAATGATCTCTGCAACAACAGAGTTATCACGTTAATATCAATTTGTTTACACTTAATCTGACACACACACGTTAGGAAACAACAACAGAAATACAAGTAAGTTTGTCAATAGAATAAACACTTACCTCCATGACCATTGATGCGTTGAAGTAAGTAACACAAACGTAGTATTGGTAGACGTACACAATCCACTGTGGTCAAACGACCATAGACTGACTGCATGACTGCAACTGTTCGATCTTATATAGCACCATTCTTATCTGAACTCTATGAGTCAACAAACTTATCGCACATCGCAACAGGCATGAACTTGTTTTGTGATTCCCAAAAGAATGCGATTTAATATTTACAAATCACTATAATTGAACATTCGTATGACAACCATTGAATAGATTAGTACTGTAATAATTTGTTAATAACAGTAATATCATGGACACACTAGAATTACAAAAGCATATGAAAAAGATTCATGTCAGTCTAGAAAATAATGTTTATGCTGCTAATAGACTACCTATGTATACACATGTACCAACGTATATAATATGCAATTTGGATGCGGATGATAAACCAGGGTCACACTGGATAGCTGTACATATCGATGCGAATGGCATCGGTCAATATTTTGATTCATATGGACGAACACCTGAGCGATATCATCTTCAGTTTTTGAAAAGGAATTGTAAGAGATGGGACTGGAATGTTGATAGGATTCAGAATGATTGGACTTCAGTTTGTGGTGAATATTGCTTAATGTATTTGCTATTTAAGTTTCAGGGATGTTCAATGCATAGTTTTACGAACATATTTACAGGGAACACACTGTACAATGATATTTTTGTGGATGAGACGTTCCACTCATATTTTGTAGAAAAAAGTAATAAATTAATTAGAAAATTAAAATGAATGATTGTGTTTTATTGATGACATAGGAAATGAAAGATAATGAGGGTTACCAGTGAGTAATAGATAAGAACGCCAAAAGGGTGTTCGAAGTATAGATAAGAACAATGGAGCGTTGATGAGGGTCAGGAGCACCGGAAATGAATGAGATAACAATAAATGGATTTGCAATTGATTTGCATAACTCCAGAACCACGCATCCTACGCAAAAAAGGACTGCAGAAACGTGATCAGAGCATGCCAAAACCTTTTTTTTTTTTTTTTTTAGGTTTGGTGCGACTGATTCTCCCGGATTTGACCTGTCAAACGCGTGAGCCAGAACCGGTGAATCATCACTACTGATATCAACGGGTTAAATATATGTGGGAGGTTTCTCCTTCTCGGTATTGACCCGGTGAAAATGGGCACCGCGTCCCGCGACCCGCAGGAAAAACGATGCTCATAGCCCCCTTCTAAATTTGGTTTCTAAATCTCCTTCTTCCTCTTCTGCTACTGACACTATCTGTGTGTACAACAGACTCAGAGATAGACTATCTCATCCTGTTTTATATTCTACAAGTGTAACCAAACAGAATTTTATTTAGTGTCAACGCACTTTGGTCTTAAGCAAGCAATGAATAAACTGCTCATGTTTGACACACATTTTTATTACGAATGTTCAGACACACATACCTACAAATACATACATAAGAGACTGTATACATTGGACGTATTTTCGGCACGTAAACGCTGGTATGATACGCGCATATATTTTGCGTATAATTACAAACCGACGCTCGTATGAGAGCATGTTTACGCGAAAATGGGCTTAAGCCCTGTCTTAGTAATGAGCCCATTATCGTACTTCTGCCGGGTACAGGCCCAACTCTTGGAATTTGAACACAAATATGTATTTCGCTTCCTTTACTACGATATTTTGGAGGATGAATTGAGTTTTATAATGAAAGGAGTTAATGACACGATAAGGGCTTATAATGTTACTATTTTTCTGTTAAATATAGAGGTATATAATGTCGCTGTTGATTCACCATTTAAGTAATAAATAAAAACAAATACCTCTTCATTTTTTTCTTTAGAACACGATGAAACTTTTGACATTTTCAACTGATGTGTAAAAGCTTGCCAGAATCTCCACATTTGGCTGACAACTTGGAGACCATAGTTCGCTCACCGAATATATAAAGGATGCTGCCACTCGTGTCTCGAAGGTGGGTTGCAGATCAGGTCCGGACTATAATAGGGTAGTTCCCAGGGGAAGGAAAATTAAAATTTTAAATAGCCCGTTAGTCAGATAATGAAAATAATATTAGACACATATTTTTTTATTATCTCGTTACGTCATAACGTGCAACAAAATAAAGTACGCTGTGACGTCACATGACATTTCAAATTACTATATCGTCGAAAGTATTTAATATTGGAAGAAAAAAAAACCCATGTGTCGAATGTTTTAAATTAATCTACGAGACAGATATTCAATTAAAATGATCTATTATTCAAGAGGCAAAATATCAACAAGACCAAACATGGTATAATGTGAAGGTAACTTTAGGAAAATATTAGTAGAATCATTAATAAACTTTTGTTATTATTGAGAATGATACTAAATAACACACATAAAGGTATAAGTTTTATTACAAGTGTCTTGTTTACTTCATACTCTCATAATATTAGGGTCATAGACACGTTTATAGTAATGAGGGCGCATAAAACCGTTGGCCCTGCGCTTGATCGCTCTCTGGAATGTATAGTACTTACGGCAGAATAGCCTAATTACACGATAACAGAGAATAAATAGAGAAAAGCTGTTTTTAGCAGTAATTTAGTGAATTAAATGTAGGTGTGTCGTGTCGTGGTGGCCCGGAGATTAGAAACCCCCACTTCTCATGCATGAGGGTGCGGGTTCGAAACCTACCCACGGCAAGTACTAATGTGACTTTTTCCGAATTATAAGTATGTCGGAAGGATGGTGTGGGCGATGTCAAGCGAGAACCCTCTTTGTCATATATATCGGTAGAGGTATGTTTATGCAGTAATAAAACAATTAAATCTTCGTAATTAAAGTAACGTTTACTTTCGACAGTGCACAATAAAATTACTCAGCGATTGCGTAACGTGTGAACTGGGCAACGATTGACGAACGACTCCCCCGAGCTTGCGCTTGCGCTGCTTTATATATCACTCGGTGGTGGGGTTGAAGTGACGTCGGCCAGTTGTTTGTTCACTGCTTGCCCATTACATTCGCAGTTTACAAAATAATGACGGCGGCGCCGTCAAGTACTTTCTAAGATTATCTAGAAACCATTGACAAACGATGAATGAAAACATCGTGACGAAACCTGGGCTTATAATTTTATATTATAAGTTTGAAATTGCCAACCCGCATTGAGCAAGTGTGATGATTAAGCTCAAACCTTCTCGTGTGAGAAGAGGTTTTGCTCAGCAGTGGGTATTCCTATGCTATTGATGTGTACGTGTAACCTTGAAAAGAGAAGAGAAGCCTAAGAAATGGTACATAAGGCGGAAATTAATGCCGTATGGCATTATGTACCATTTCTCGTTTTTGTAAACATTGAAGTTTTAGATAAATAAATAAAAAATGATAATTTTAAAATGAGTCATGAAAATAAAACCATGAATATTTTTAAGCACTAACTAATATTTTAAAAAAAAAAAAAAAAAAAAAAAAAAAAAAATATTTTTACGTAATTATAGTGAATAATCGATTATGTCAATGATAATGAACTGCGAATGAAAAGGTATCATATTTTTCAACATTTTACCTTTTTATCAAGACCATTAAATTGTCGAGTAAAACAATATTTATTGTTTAAACATCCTGCATGGTGTGACACGAAGTATAATTAATGGGCATATATTGAATGGACACTTTTGGGTCATGAAAGCTATAAACAATGCTGTACCCTCCTTTTTTGGTAAAATTTTTACCTTTCCCATTTCTAGGTTAACCTTTAAGTACACGCGTTGTTTATGGTAACGTTTCGTCACGCGTGGGGTCCGGAAGCATCCCCATAAGTATTTTATATTTATGCTGCGTATTTTTGAAAAATTCTTAAATATTAATTTATATTAAAAGAAAAGACATATTAATACGTATAAAAAGTTGTTATTATTAGCAAAACAATCAGTCTTTACATAGTAAAAAACATTTAACGAAATAACGTCTTGTACATTGCAAGTTTTTAAGGCACTTAACTAATGTTCTTAATTTGTTTTCAATTATCAACTTTTGACTAATATATTCTTACTTTCTAATAAAATAGGAAACAAAGAAACGTAATCTAAGTAAAACTAAACAATAATCATACTAATACAAAAAATCACAAGTAATCACAACCCCTCAATATTACTGTCGGGCGCTAAAGTAAAAAATAATTATTTTCGTTGGCATGGTAAACAATAAGTAATTGCTACTGAATGAGGCTTACAAATAGTTTTTTTGTATGATCTACAAACAATAGTGCTCTTTTTATCCTTCGACCTTGGACAAATAGAGCACCTCCGCTTCATTTTTGGAGCACTAGGACCAGCCTCATCTGAACTAGACAAAGGCTCTTCTTTGACGATCAATTTGTATATTATAGCTCTAATATCTTTGGTCAAATTGGCGTCTTCTGAAATTTGGCGACTCATTTTTGCAGTTTTCAACAGTAATTCTGAAAAAACAACAAATTGAAAAATTGGCAAAGTGAAAAAAGTTACTACGTATAATCACGGGTGGGGTCCACAGGTATCCCCGCACGAGTAAAAAATGTACTTAGCGGCAACGCCACGTAAGTCCACCCGTCGAGAGAATCGGCGGCGCACTGCGATTAGCCAAAATGGTGCGATCGTAGCTTGTCAATTTGAAAAAATATAGTTAAAAAAGAGCACGTGGGGTCTGCTTAGACCCCGCCCGTGAAGTTAAAAGTTAATTTTTATCAAGAACACTTTCTGCAACATGTATATATATGTAGGATCAGGAGCACCGAGCGGCGTATCGCCTGGGTTTGGAGTCCCCATTTTGGTGGGATAAACAAGATAAAATTATTAACAAAGAATTTATTTACGGAAATCAATAAATCAATAAATACTAACTAAAACTAAGCTAGGGCACACACAAAAAAAATAATACAAGTCAAGTTGACTAACGAACAGACCTATAAGGTCACGGTTCGTACAGTGGCAGCGCCACCCCTGAGAGGTTACAAAGTGTATCGGCTAATGAGCAACAATACAGCTATGTAGAATATACAGCAGGGCTGTACCGGGTAAACCGACAGTTTTGTCGGGAGCGAGGCTCTAATCGAGTCAGATCCGAAGATGAGACTGCCGGCATAAATCAGTGCAGGCTCTTATATAGGGCGATGCCGCGATGCCCCCTCTTTGCACTCCCTCCACAACAACTCTGTCCAATGGCGCACTTCCGCCACGCGTTTACCAAAAAAACTAACATACTCTAAATCTAATAACATTTAGATAGTTACAATGAACCAAATATTACAAGAATAATTATCGTAAATAAACAATGATGATTTAACAACGATAAACAGACTTTACAATTCAAAATATTAAGATGACAAGCAGTTATTTGTTTTGAACAGAACCAACAACGTTTACTTTTATCGAATATGTTGCCAAAATCAATTCGTAGGTAGTCGATAAATCATGTTTCAAATTTACAAAAAGTAATTAGTAATAAAATCTAACATTAAATCAATAATTGGAACAAATTAAATTAATTGCCACAGATTATCTACAATTTCCTTTGGCAACCATCTTCGACATATAATAAGTACATAAGTAAAGCCAATGACCTTTTCGATGACACCTTAAAATCGGATGTTGTACTAAGTTATTTGTAAAAAAACATTACGTATTTAGCTATCGGACAAAACTATTGCCAATTTTTAAACGCCAGTCAAGACCAAATTAAAGACTCAAAGACTCGCAATAAAATTATCAACACCAATTTTCATCAAACAATTTCATGAAATTTGATTCTAATTTCTAAATATAATCGCAGATATTCCAAGCTTTATCCTTCATACAAAACTTATTGACTTATGAACATTAATTTCAGCTATCTGACTCCGTCAACTTATATTAGAAGTCGTATCAGCATTAGTCGCTGAAACTTTTCTGTCTTACTCCTTGATATTAGATATAAACTTCTGATCAACATTCGTATCGTCCTTTGAGTCTAGACTACATAGCAAGATAAACAGATAGAAAACAAAAAATGGTGAAGAAGGTCCACTAGATATCTAAAGAATTCAAAGTCAAAGCATTTATTTCAATTTAACTGTCAAACACCAAGCGGTCACCGGTGACCGCAACCTATTGTTCTATAATTGTGTCTATAATGACGGTACTCGACGAGTTAAACATTACTTAGGCACTTTTGATACGTCAAAAATTGAATTGTCTATCCTTCTGTCTCTCAGTGAAGCTAGGCGCTCGTTCCAAGAAAATTCATCGTTACTCTTTTTAAAAAAAATATCAATATATCCTTCTTCGTACAAGTGAGAGAGCTATGTTTGCATGTATGAAACAATGCTTGCGTTGTTTCGCCGTATAAGAACAGTTATTGGAGGCATAAATTTGAAAGGGCGGCACTTGTAACTTCCTTGGCGTTGCAAGTATCAATGAGTGGTGTTGACAACTTCGAATCAGGTTTATCTCTTTGCCAGATTCTGTATAACCTGGATGTCTTCAAGGCCCGAGTGAATAGGTTGATAATGAGACGATATACTCCATCGTAGACCGCATCATTGCCCACCACCAGGCGAGATAGTGATCAAATTTCGACTTATCAAATATAAAATGGTTGAGTTGGGCGGTGCTAGGTTTCGCCAAATGTTCGTGAACGGGCACCGTCGATTGGAACTGGTCAGCTCCAGACTGTATCATTTTATTTTATTATCCTCAAGGTTATTTTCTTTTTCAGTCCTTCTGACTGGATTTAGGTGTTGCATTGTTCTCACATAATCGAACCAATAAAACTATGTAACTAGAGAATTGTATTGAAAACCTGATTGAAAAAGAGTAACCTATGGAGTTTCTTGCTCGTTCTTCTCCATAGGAATCTACGCCTTGGAATGAGCAACTAGCTTCACTTATAAATTTTTGTTGTTTGACGTTCAAAAGTGCCATCCTGGTCTAATTGAAATAAATGATTTTGACTTTGACTTTGACTTTAAAAAAGGTGGTACGTTAGCTTCTTTGCCGTATTTCATAAAATCGCTCTTTTTTACCTAAGTTGTGCCTATATTTGTAAGGATATGGTTTGTATTTTATAACATGGTGGTTTATATATTAGATTAAGGCTCTATAAAAATAATATCAGTTCGTATAACTTTTGGCTTTTCCTCATACAAAAGGTTTTTCCTCATAACTAACCATAGTTATGAGGTAAGACCAAATAAACGGTAGAAATAAATTATTCTGGGTAATTAACCTATGAATGAACCTTTTGTCATATTTCTATGTAACGTTACCCATATATTATTCAGTCAAACATTAGCCTACGGTTTTATAGGCTTTGTTGTTTTTGTGTCAATAATATATAAGGCAAAGTAAAGATATCTTTCATGACGAAATAAAGTGGAACTTGAATATTTATTTTCGCGGTCAGCTAATATTTTATGAAGTATCAATAAAAATAGTGAATATTGGCAGCACTAATATAACTGCGTATATCACTGCTATATTTATTTTGTAAAGAGTTTTCTTACTCTCATCATCGGTTGATAAGTAAAATCAGTTACATTTCATTTTAGTTACATTATAACCAACAAGCTCAAATTTTGTCAAGCCCTATCATGACATACATATTCTGCAACACTACAGAGAAATTTAAAAATATAACCCCTAACCTATCAGATACATGCTTGAAGAAGAAACAACGACCATCAAACCGTCAAGAAAAAAGCGTATTCCTTTTTAAAAGGCCGGCAACACACCCGTGACTCCTCTGGTGTTGCTGTTGTGTAGAGCAGCGCTGATCGCTTACCATCCAGTGATTCGTGATACTGTCTTCTCGTTTGCCTCCTATTCCGTAAAAAAACAACGTCTCATTTAACTATTAAAAAGGAAAAACCGGGGCTCGGTTCGAAGTGCAGGAGTAGGAATGGGGTGGTTCTTAGTTAGTAAAAGTTTGACATTCACTTTCGCCTCGGCCGGGCGGGAGAAGTCATTGAATGATTTCCCCCCTCAAAAACAACAAAAACAAGTTTTTACGAAAACTCAATCTATTGTAGTGCTTTTAAAAGTAAAAACACACTTTCTTAAACCTAACTTATTAATAGAAAAGGTAATTAAAATACAAAATTTACGCCAGTCAAATCTCTTAATCATGGATTCACTTTATTGCTGAACTTTTCAAATATTCCGTCAGTATTTATTACTGTAATTAAACTGCCAAATTACTGAACATAAAATGCTGAAGTTGGTGAAAGATTAGCGTTATGATGGGCCCTGTCGTTGGTCGAGGACTGAAATGGAAATCGAATGGGGAATTAAATTTAAAACGGGGGTCTAAAATGGAGATTTATTATTTTGTTGGAAAGTTTAAAATTTATAGGATCGAAGTTGATATAGATGGTTTATGGAAGCTTCTCATGGAGTGGGTTAAGCAATTGACATAAAACGTTACTGAACGTTACTGTATCTGTAAAAGTGCCATGAATTAAATAAAGTAAAAAAAAAATTGTGGCGACGCGCTTACAACCTTTTTGTACTGTTTCCAAAGCAACAATTGCTGTACCGGAGCCGTGCTTGAACAGTGCCGGAGCCGTGCTTGAACAGTGCCGGAGCTGTGCTTGAACAGTGCCGGAGCTGTGCTTGAACAGTGCCGGAGCTGTGTTTATTATGGGGCAATTTTTTTTTATCATAATCCGGTAAACGAGCAGACGGATCACCTGATGGTAAGTAATCGGCGCCGCCCATGGACACTCGAAACACTAAGGCGTTACAAGTGCGTTACCGGCCTTGCAATGATCTTCAGGCTATCACAAATAGCACATAGAATAATAAAAAGCACAAATATTACACTATGAAGTACACAAGCGTTTATATTTTAAACGTCCTAATATAAACCACAAGTTACTCATGATACCATCAGAATGTTCTCTATTTATATGATAGGATCGACATAATGTCAGTAGTTATATAGTTATATAATGCCTTCGAAATAAAGGGGATCTTAATTATTAAGCTTATGGTAAATTAACATCATCATAAAATAACATAATACAAACAGGAAACAATGTTTCCCTTTCACTATAAACTAATTACAATTATCGATCGGCGATACAATATGTTATGATGGCACATATTGATAGTATAACTAACTGTATACATGATGTAATAATATTTAACATTGATATATTATTTAAATATGATGTAACACTATCATGGTATTTTTGCCTCGCATTTTTCGTGGCATTTTTTAACAAAGTACGTATATAACAAAATGCTTTAAGTTTCTGAAGATTTCTACTATTGAAATTATTGAAAAATATTTATACAACGTTTTGTTACACAATATTATTCTAGTTAAAAAACAGTAAACAAAAAATTACCAAAAGTTTACCAAAGCGTAGCAGTTTCCTACGTCGTAGCAAACGCTACGAACGGCTACGAGGTGGACTACGCTTCGTAGCTCGCAAAGTAAACATTGTAGTATGATATTATACACACATTATGTTCTATGTTTGGTAAATATTGAAGAATACGTATATATTATGTTGTATGAACATCGTAAAAGTTCACAAGAAAGCGATCAGAGCTTATCTTAATCTCGTCTGTTTGATGGTTCATTGGTGATGAGTACTGGAATTATGATTCGAAATCTTCCTTGGAGTTTTATGATAATAACCAAAGCATTGAGAATAAGGGTGCATTTTACGGTTGTTGTGTATCATGATACTTTACTTAAAGCTGATGTTTGTTATCAGTTATATTTTGGTCACTTTTAACGGTATACTTTACTTCATTTTAGGACGAGAATAAAATAAAATCAAAATACATCCTGCAAATTGAAAAGTTTGGGGTTAATTGAACTTTTTATGTAAATATCTGTTTAAACCACATAACGAGTGCTACATATATTCGAAAATTATCGAAGTATTATAAAATTTATGGGTTTATACTAATATAAGCCACCCGTAAAGATTATATTGACGAATATAAAATTGGTTTGCAATATCGCTTGTTATAAAATTTACAGCTACAATTAACATTCGTCAACAGTTATTCACAGTATATAGAGAATGGGCCTTTTTTATACAGCATGTAACGTAATTAACGCACACCCTCAAACACCCCAATTAGAATATTATGTTACAATCACACCTTACTGGTCTTGTCATAAGGTTTATTTTTCTTTATTTTTTATTGAATGATAGAATTTGTATGAATACAAATATAACTGCGATTTTAAAAGTCTTATTGCTTTGACTTACGGTCCATTTCGATTTAACCGCAATAAAATCATCATAGTTTCATATGAAGTGTTACCGTGGAGAGTATAATTACAAATCATGGTATATAGTGAGAATAGGATGATAGTTAAGCCTTTGCCATTATATCCACGCTTGTCAGACGGTTTGGAGATCGCAGCTTAAAAGGTTCAAGTTTATCAATGTTCTTTTTTTTAAAAAAACGTTGCCCCACTCTAGGACTTTTTCCTGTGTCGTGGGTGCGTTTACAAAAATACAAGTTCACGTACACATGAATACGAAATAACAATTTGTGGATCACAGAAAGAGTGGTTCCAAGCGGGAATCCAACCCGCGGCCGACCCGGAATCGAACTCGAACCGGCAGCCAGAACTCAGCCCAGCCACCGCACCAACCAAGCAGTCAAGGTTGCTAATAATCTGTTAAATCTATAGTTCTTTAGTCAAGGGTTATGATAACCGCGGTGAGAGCAGAGGTGATGAAAAAAACGTGTCATGGCACAGTCGAATACGTGAATGTTATAATACAGCCTATATCATTTTACATAGCAATTTGTACTGGAAACTCGTTAAGCCTAACCCTTTGTCTTCGTACCTTTTGTGTATTCAATATGAATGGTATATGGTAAACCCTGTTTCATGGTAAACAATGACGCAATAATACAATGTACAATCTTATTAATTAAAATGGTTTGTTAGACGAGTGGTCACACAACCTTAAAGATTGGCTTCTCCTTTTAGGGATTAAAAAGCTAGAGGTTACGGTTATATCATTGACAAAAAAGTTAAAACATATGCTAAGAGTGAGTAGCGTAAAGAAAATAAAAGAAATAAATAGGAAAAAAACAAAGCAATTTTAGAGGAAATTGAAAACATATCATGAAAGCAATTACGACTGAGACCTGTTTATATAAAATTAAAATTAAACCTTTTAAAATACAAAAATAAATTGTATATTTCACGTACATAAAATATCCGTTAAAAGCTTTTATAATTTTGAAAAGCTTTCATTAATATTATTAAAGCTTGCATATTATAGTACCGATGTTGTGGGTTTCATAATACAAAATTGTATTTTTATTAAATCCCGGAATAAAATATTGAAACTATATTGGAAAATATCAAATCCTCTTACCAAGTAACAGTGCACCATTCACGAATAATAAACGAAGAATTCATTATTTAATTACAAGCTATTATCGACGTTATATCAGTGTAATAGAGATGGAAATCGCATGGATGCTTTACAACAAATTAGTTAGGAAACGTACATTTTACTCAGACCTGAGCTGAGTGCTGTTAAAATTGCATAAAGGTAGCATATGAAAGGAGGATTATATTTTAAATATGAAATAATTATATTAAATACACTGCTTCATATACTCTTTTGAAAGGAAAGCTAATGACTTACAATAAATATTGTATGATGCTACTATTTAATGCACACATCTACAAGAATAAAAATCAAACTTTGTCATTCTCTGACGAAAAATTAATAATCCAGATTTAGTTCTGCACTGAAGGCAGACTCGAGTAAAATCGTGTTTAAAAAAGTTAAATAACAATTTTGTTAATAAACTATAAGATATGTAATTGTTATAGTTATGACATGACATTTATAACATAACTGATAAAAACTACTTACAAACACATTTGTTTATTTAATTTTATTTATTTTCATAACTAGCACGCTTTGTTTATGAACAGTTCCATTTGAATTATTATACCAAAAATGGACACATTTAAAAGTTACCTCAACTTACTTTTTTTTACGGTATAAACCGGTAAACGAACAGACGGATCACCTGATGATAAGCAATCGGCATCGCCCATGGGCACCTGGAACACCAGAGGCGTAAATGGTGCGTAGCCGGCCTTTTGGGGACTAGAAGTTTGAGGATTGTTGGGGATTCAAGGATTGGGGTCCTAATCCGGTAACCTCACTCACACGACGAAACACAACGCAATAGTTACTTCACGTCAGTTTTCTATGAGAACGTGGTATCACACCGGTGCGGTCAAGCCGGCCAATTCGTGCCGAAGCATGGCTCTCCCACACTTAAAATAAACTGTAATGCTTAAAAAATACGGTCAATTTGAGAACCTCTTCCTTTTTATAATCAGTTATAAAACAAATTGCCACCCTTTGTATTTCAATCACGCAAACCTACCTCAATAATATTCATATTTTACATAAAAGTACTCTCTCGTTCCCAATTTATACAACGCATCGCACGTAATATCGATTTGATTCTGAGCCGATGACGAGCGGTGCAACAGGTCATGCACGGGAAATTCCTTTTCACTTGCTGTTATTGTTAAAGCAATAAAGTCGAACATCGTTTGGACTAGACTTTCAGTGTTGTGCATTGAGTTCTAGGTACTGGCTTGCCCGGGACCTGACGAGAGAGATAGATAGCTCTGACTGGGTACCGAGCTAGCCTGCTTTGCAAATTGGAGCGCCCAGGGACGCAACTGACCTTTCACGGAAAATCAAAATTGGATACAACAGTTTTTGCATTTTTGTTGCGTTCGTACTGGGGGCAAAGAATAGTTTATGGTAAAAACTCTTTTGTCTTTTGCTCTTTATAATGTTATGTTCTTTGTTGCAGTGTGGTTGTGTAAACAGTAACATAATGTTTATTTGTGTTTGTGTGCTGTTTAAGGCTGTTTCTTTTTTTATTTTTTTTTTTTATTTATGATTTGGATGAAATATTTATTATGATGTTAGTTTATGTTTAGCTCTGTGTATAAATTACGAAGTGATTCCATAAACAGGTCACGTGAGGTTAAATGAGCCAATCACATTCATGTAAATAACTGAGAATATTTTTCTCTATTTACTTTTTCTAGTATTATGCAGTCTAAGTTTATTTAAGAAAACAAATATAACATCACGCCTTTGACTTCTCCCGCCCGGGTGAGGCGATTACCTACAGTACTTAATGTCATTGTACAATGTAAAATCCATTTATCATTATTTATGTCACGAGTCCCATGCCTGCCGAGCTTATTGCAGTATACCGGGCACAATTCCAGACTCCGTGCTACTACTGATTTTTTTTTAAATACCCAGTAATACTTTGTCCCCAATTGATAATCGAACCCGAAACCCCTTGTTCGGCAGTCGCACTTGCAACCTATCGGCCAACGAGGCAGGCAGGAACAAATATGTTCTTTATTTCTTTCTCAGCAACATTTTAGCATTCCAGTTTAAATGTCGTTAAATTGTAAGCAAGAAACTCGAAAAGTAGGTGCGGAAATTCAATTCAATGGATTTTAAACCTGTAAACGAGTGGTAAATAGGTACCTATTATTTGATACTTAATTTTCGATCAAGTTGGACGCTTGCCTGTCATGCTTGCATCCTTAGGGACGAAGCAGGGTTCGGAACGTACCAACAGCAAGTACCAATGTGACATTTTCCGAGTTATATGTACTTTCTAAGATTATATAGACACCACTGACAAACGGTGAAGGAATACTGGAATGGTGAGGAAACCTGGATTTATATTTTCTAATTATAAGTTTGAAATCGCCAACTCGCAATGAACAAGCGTGGAGATTAGTGCTCAAACCTTCGCCGTGCAAGAAGAGGGTTTGATCAGCAGTGGGCACTTAGACTGCTGATGATGATTAGATCAAGATATGTTTTTTTTTATCCCGTTACATTACATTCGTATACAGAAATACAGTATATTTTAATTTAGTGGCAAGTTACAAATAGATATTTAATGTATAATTACATACTTAGGTAAATTTACCTAGAAAGTCGTGTAAATAATTATTTACACGACTTTCTAAGGTTTAAAATAGGTAAATATTTAATTAGTCTACACCAATCTGTTTGACAAAGACATAAAATGTAAACTGCTATCTCATAATTAATTAGAGTAAATATAGATAATTAAGATATTCTTAAACAAACATTTCTTTGAAAGTTTAAATAGATAAACATTACTTATAGATATCTGTATAACATTAGTGTGCCACACAGCCTAGCCTTTCTGATTTTACTCATCCTTTTAGTCCAACAAAAAAAAACAATTAAAATTATCGACCTGAAGCTACTTACCGCATTAAACGCCATGGGGTTCCGGTGCCCGATGTTAGTGAATGATTTTTTTTATTTTTTTTTTTAAAAACGTTGCCCCACACTAGGATTTTCTCCTGTGTCGTGGATGCGTTTACAAACATACAAGTTCACATACACAATGACACCCAGACCCGAAACAACACTTTGTGGATCACACAAAGTGTTGTCCCATGCGGGAATCGAACACGCGACACGTTGCACGGCAGCCGGTTGCCCAGCCACCGCACCAACCGCGCAGTCAAATTTATTTGCCTTCAACAGTTTGCTATTAGCAGTCAAAGTCTTAAAAAACTTAAGTTTTTAACCAATCCTTATGATTACCGACTTTATAATATAATATATATATAATAGTTAAGAGAACCGACCCCTCAAACTTTGTTTCGCCTTGGAACGATTTTCGCATCTTTGTTCTTCTACCTTTTCCAAACAATAACAGACACAAAAATGATTTATCAAAATCAGTTCAGTTGCTCTCGAGATTTGAACTTACCAACATTTTTAGCGATTGATTTTTATATTATAGACTAGTTGACCCGGGAAACTTCGTTCCGCCTTTTTTTCTCACCTTTTTAACCTTCCCTGGACTTCCACACGAATTCTTCTTCAAGACCAAAATAGTAAATAAAAGACAAAGTAAATAAAAATATAATAAAAGACAAAGACTTCAAGACCTAAATTAGCTAAATCCGTTCAGCCATTGTTGAGTTTTAGCGAGACTAACGAGTGGAAATTCATTTTCATTTATATGGAAGATAATGATTTGTTTAATAGTTCAAAAAAGTTCTACTACTCGAATGCCTATTCAAAGCTAGGTCGGTAGCTAGCTTGGTAGTCCTCCTATCTATAAATAGTACACTGTTGCATTTACCTTTGCACTTTACCGGCCTGCCCAGACCGGTACAGCTCGATCGATTTTAGATACTATTGTATTAGTTCTACATTTATAACTGACGTATGTTGCTTTGTGCTCGTAACAGGTTTGGTCTTTGTTTTAATACCTGTGTAACTAGGTATAATTATTTAATTTAAATTACTCTCTATATTTATAGGTACGTATATTAACTTTTTGAATTGATTGTTCTTGTTTGTAGGTTTTTGTTGTAATGGAAATAGGAACAAATTAGACTTATATCGTCATCTGATAGTTATACTAAATCAATGGTGTTATTCCAACTCAACTCAAGTTAAGAGTTAGGTAGACATTTCCTTATATTAACTTTTTGAATTGATTCTTCTTGTGTGTAGGTTTTTATTATAATGGAAATAGAAACAAATTAGACTTATATCGTCATCTGATAGTTATACTAAATCAATGGTGTTATTCCAACTCAACTCAAATTAAGAGTTAGACATTTAGACAAGCTCGACGCCTTGTCTAGTTCAGTCTAGCAGGTACGACTAGGAAGACATCGCCAATAACAATCACGTGTGATCTTTTTTCTTTGTAGCTGGGGCAAAGGAGGTATTCGTTGTGCCAATGAATGGTAACCATAAAGTAATTTTTTGGTAATTTGTACGCATATTATGCTAATTGCATTTTGAAAGCAATTTTATTATATCAAAACGTTTTCAGCTGTTGCTCTTAATAAAACGGTACAGAGTTCGATCTCCATCCTTTCGTTCTCATATTACGAAGCTTTTGTACCCAATTTATAACGAGTCCCTTGCTTCACTGTCGGACAATTTTTTTCAGGTTTGAAAAGTACCTATTTTTGACTTCTGATAGCTAGCTAGCTATTCGAAGCAAAAATCCTAGGTCCTAGTGGAAGTTCTAGGACTTCTCCTACGATACTACTTTAAATCCCACAATATAATAACAGTACAATTCAACATAGAGGTAATACAGATTAATTTTACCACGTCATTTAGTTGTTATGACGAAAACAATACCATATTTAATTAAACTGGCTTAAAGTAATTATAATGCTTTCACTAGACAGGATCATATTGTACAATGGAGTGCTGTGTATTAACAAAATGCTATATAATCCTTTGACCATAACATACGTTTACAATAAAAATATTTCAATAGTAAAAATTAATAATTAATCAGTGCTGGGTGACTTGTATGCCTGGCTTGCACTAAGTGGGTGACCCTTTTAGCATGGGTGTGTTGTTAGCATCTCTCTTCTAATCCTTCTGTTTTAATTTTTCAACTCAATGTTTTTATTACTTCCACTGTCACCTTTATTGTCTTCCTTATATTTTATTTATGCTGCATCATGCCTGGCGCTGAATAAATGTTTTTTCTTTCTTTCGAAAACCTAATGTGTGTTTCAGTAGAGATTTGTACAATGAATTTCAGTATTACTTTTAAACCAATGTGGCGATTGATGACGTTAATAGTCAGACCTATAAGACAACGCATTTGTTACCTCTACATTCCAATTAGTCGCCTACAGACATAGTAATACCTACAGCAAGCACAAGCAAATCAACAAGCCTAGTGAGATTGAGGAAGGGAGGATCCCTTCCTCCCAGTCCCTAAATTTCCTACAATCCTCAAATTCCTAATAATCAAAAAGCCGGTAACGCACTTGTAACGCCTCTGGCGTTCCAGGTGTCCATGAGTGACGCCGATTACTTATCATCAGATGAACCGTGTGATTAACTAACCGGGGCCTAATGAAAAAAAAAATTGACTGAATCTTTCTTTTCCACCAATTATGTTTTTAGCCTCACGTAACAAGAGAAATGCCAGATAGGTACAACTTAAAATTTCGTTTTATTACTTTACCCGACATTATGGATCCATGCTTGCGACCAAGTATCAAACAAGTACTTACAAATAGACTTCAATATAATAGGCAGCAATGACTGCCCCGTTGGCCGAGAGGTTGCAAGGGCGATTTAGGATCGATTCCCTGGTTGGGCAAAGTATTACTTTTCAGTAGTAGCACGGAGTCTGGAATTGTGCCCGGTATATGGCAATAGAAAGAAAGAAAGAAAGAAAAATCATTTATTTGGCAAATGGCATACAAGCAAAGATTATGAAAAATAAAAATAACAGATACTTACATAAATACATAATAATAACAAACACAATAGGCTCACCCCCTATTACATGGGACTTACCTATATATAGTGAAAAGTGGGCGTTACATTGTAGTGGCATTAAGCGCCGTAATGTGTGCCTCTGCGTATCCCTTTAGGGATAAAAGGCGTAATGTTATGTATGATATGTATAATAAGCAACCTTTCATTACAAAGCAAAAAGCATGAAATTAATTAACGTAGCACTGAATTTAATTTCAAAACCGCAGCCGTAATTATTGGAAGGCAATACCTGAATTACATGATTTCCACGAAATTTTGTACGTATAACTGTTCAATATTGGAGTTAAATAATATTAATGTACTCATGGCTCACATCGAACTATAAAAAACCAGTTTATAAGGCCTCGCTTTGAATGATTATCCCGCACATTCGACGCTCAAATTGTACTGGTTTTGTACAGCTTCATATGTAGCTGTATGTACTTTGCTTTTGCTAAGAGGCATAACATAACATAACATCACGCCTTTTTATCCCCGAAGGGGTAGGCAGAGGTGCACATTACGGCACTTAATGCCACTGTACAATGTAACACCCACTTTTCACTATTTATGTTACGAGTCCCATGTAATAGGGGGTGAGCCTATTGCCATATACCGGGCTAAGAGGCATTGAATTCGAAATGGTAGGATATTAATATAATTTTGAATTAATACCTGAAACTTCTTTGTTGCCTGTGTTAAAGGGGAAATTATTAATTATGTATTAATATGTATGTATGTTGATATTATATTATTATGTCTTTGTTTTGTCAAGTTACACGTGTTTGACGAGGTAGTACGAGTTAACTCGACTAAGAAAATGAGATGTAAGTTTATATTTTTGAAAGTAAATCATTAAATACTATATAGTACTGAAAATATGCTCGCTAAAATTCACAAATTGATATTTGATTTTTGTTTTTTTTTTAGAGTTGCCCCACACTTGGATTTTCTCATATGTGGTGGGTGCGTTTACAAACATACAAGTTCACATACAAATGACACCCAAACCCGTAACAACAATTTGTGGATTTTGAAGAGTTGCTCCGGTCGGGAATCGAACCCGCGACACGTCGGATCAATATGGACATATATGGACATGAAATCATTTTATTATAGAACTGTATACTCTTCCATGTTATATTGTGTTCGACAGTTTTCAGGAATATTGCAGCATAAAACAAAAATACGTAGAGATTTGTTTCAATATATTTTTGTTAGTTTTTTATTAGTTACGTGTAACAAGAGTCCATTGCCGTTTTACGGACATGGAAATTTAGATATCGAGTTGAACATTGACAATTCGATGTAAATCAAATATTACCTTTTACAATCATCTATCTTTATATATATCTATTCTATATACATATAATACAATCGTAAAAAAGTCAACAGTTTTCATTGAATATTTTTTTAAAAGAATACCTGGGACGTGTTCTACAATCGATACCTACCGAATCGACCTCATCGTTCGTCTGATAAAATTGACGTGTAAAAGTGCTGCCTTGTAGCCTATTTGCAGATAGATTCACTTGGTTCACCTGAAGCCAAAAATATAGTTTATACAATTTTTGTTTGTTTGTTTGTTTATCTGTATGTATGTCCGGGCTAAACTCAAAAAGGATTGTATAGATTTACTTCAAATTTTTCATGAGTATTACAAATAGGCCCGGTCAATATATAAGCTACATATTATCACGCTGTCACCTATGGCAAAGCAGCTGTGAAGAACCATGTGGACGAAGTCGCGGGCATCTACTAGTTTTCAACATATCTGTTCCAAGTAATATAAGCTTTTAAATACATTATGGTTGTGTTCAAATGTGTTCACATTACCTATAGGTAATATTGTGAAAAACTAATATACAATTGCGTATTGATATATTAAATGACTTTATTAAGGGTCAAATTAGAAGCATATAAATATTCTGGTCAGTTTGTCAGCGGATTCAGGGCGGGAACTGATTGCGGGGACCGGTCGTAAAGCCTTGTTAATATTAATGAAGGTTGAGTGTGTAGGTGCTTTACTATGTGATATAATTTATGAGTTCGGTATTGCATCATGTGATTATTTTGTTAAAGTGAAAGTGTTTGTTGTGTTTTGATCTAAAAATACACTTTAGGAAGTTAGCTTTAGATAACACATAACATCACGCCTTTTATCCCTGAAGGGGTAGGCAGAGATATACATTTAGGCAAACGAGCAGACGGATCACCTGATGGTAAGCGATCAGCGCCGCCCAAGGACACCCGCAACACCAGAGGAGTCACAGGTGCGTTGCCGGCCTTTTAAAAAGGAATACGCTCTTTTCTTGACGGTTTGAAGGTAGGTACATTATACCACTGTACAATGTAACACCTACTTTTCACTATTTATGTTATGAGTCCCATGTAATAGGGGTGAACCTATTGACATATACCGGGCAAAATTCCGGTCGCAATTGCTACTGCCGGACAAGGGGTCTCGGGTTCGATTCCCGGGTCAGGCAAAGTATTACTGGGTTTTTTAATAATTCTGAGTAGTAGCACGGAGTCTGGAACTGTGCCCGATATATGGCAATAGGCTCACCCCCTATTACATGGGACTCATAACATAAATAGTGAAAAGTGGGAGTTACATTGTACAGTGGTATAATGTGCACCTCTGCCAACCCCTTCGAGGATAAACGGCGTGATGTTATGTTATGTTATGTAATAATAGGCAAGGTAAAAATTTCAAACTTATAAGTTTGAAATCGCCAACCCGCAATGTGCAAGCGTGGTGATTATTCAAACCTCCGTATGAGAACAGCACTCATAGGTTGTTGATGTGTTAAAGATTAGTTAGTATTATGGTAATAAGTTTCCCTATGCTATAATTATACGCTCATTATTACAATTCTTAATAGGTGTAAGTAACAAGGAAGCACACACCACTATCTTCCTGTTATTCTAAATTAACATATATAACTTGATAAATTGAGACAGCACACGTGTCTTGTCGTTGATAGTAACTTCCATAATTATGAAGGCAACTAATTATACACAAAACATCAGCTGTAGTCAAATGCAATTTAACGCTTGTCTACATGTAAAAAACCAAATTAAAAGGAGTTGACGTAAATTTTGACGCTTATCAGTGATGACACTGATAAGCGTCAAAATTTTCGTCAAAATTATGGGGATGACCCCATACAGTTAGTTTTCTACTCTCTGTAGACAAGCGCTAAAGTGGCGTTTGGCTAAGGGCACAGATTCGGCTATATCATTGACATACATAATAAAAAGAACACTAAACTTCTATACATAAGGTTTCTAATCACACGATTATGTCTGATACTTATGCCTGTTCACATCACAAATCTTTCATGAGGAATCTCAAAGCCAAAATAGGCGGCATATTTAGATTTTACCAATTTATAAGTGGCATCTTAACAAGATAACGAATTCTTATTATTTTTACAAAACGTTGCCCCACACTAGGATTTTCTCCTGTTCACCTAAGGAGGAAGAAATTCACCTAAGGGATTTATTTAGGCGTTCCTTTAACATAAGTAACTCTTAATTAAGGGATGGTTAAGAAACGCCCATTAACTTCCTTTAACAAACGAAACTAAATATAACATTTACCTTTAAATGAAACATAGTTAGGTTGAGTTTGCACAAGAATATTTTATTGCGCTTTAACATTCACAATGATAGTTCCAAAGTACCAATAATGCAGTAACAGGAACCAAGGTACTTTGACCGTGTTCCTAGAATCTAGGCGACTGACTACTACGTAGCACATTCACAGGAATTCTATGAATAGCTTTCAACTCTGAATACTGAGGTAAATGTACCAATTACTATAGAAAATGCAGATGCAATGTGGAAACATTGCAACTATTCGCTAAAGAATTTTCTTTTTAATGGTGTAAATAGTTGTCATGATACATTATTAATAACAAAACAAATATTCAAAATGTACGAAGTGAATCACCGCCACAAAAATCACCTTAAACCTTTGTCCAACTTACCACCAACACCATAAAGCAAATAGTCCAACTAAATCAATAAACTTGACCTGCCTGAACGCCAATGTAACAGTCCCATAAAAGGTTTATTAAAGCCCTACTCAATAGCGTGAAAAGCTATAAATTCCTTTACGCACACCCCTGATTCAGGAGCGCAGAACATTAAGCTGCCGAGTTTAATATAAGTAGGGTATTGTGACGTCGGCGCGATGTTGTGTGCTCCGCGATCGAGCCAGGTAGCCGGGACTGCGTAGTCAGAATGACGTAGGCCACGCGCGTGTGCGTCACTACCTCTGTGTGAGTGCCCTACATTCGTAGGGCTGTCAGCTCCAGTATTGAACAGATAATACTGCCAACGTTAAGTTTATACGCAGCTTGACTGATGGTTACATTTGAACGTTTGCGTTCCGAAGGGCTGGAATGTACTTTGTTTTATACATAACCATTTTATGGATGACAATAAACACTTCAGTTATGTCGCCCTATATATTTCAGGGACAATGTTTTCTGTTTCAATGTTAAAATGGCTTTCTTATTGCGTTCTTTATCTCAAGTATAAAACTGACGTCCCTTTTTAAAGGGTACATTTTCTTTATCTTCGGGTATTGTGTAGTGCTTTGTATCGGCACACGGTATGAACAGGGCTTACGGCCGTCCCTCAACGAGCGGCCTGTCTTTCATTTAATGTCAGGGGTCGCGATCGATGTAGCGGCCGCCTACGCCCGCATCCGCATCCCTAGATGCGGCACCAATTGTAAGAGACAGCGGAAACTGTGAGTAAAAATTGTTTTTATTGCTTCTGTACACAATGGTTAATGGGACCATTTTGTGCTCAAAATATCGGTCCTTGTATCCGAAACGATGAATAGATGGTGTTTATTTTTTCAATAAAGGGGAAGATTAAAGGGTGTTTGATGAAAAGCTGTATTAGGAATATGCGAAGGGTTGTGCTTAACAAAATTTGTTTACAATATTATAGGACGTCCCTTGAAAGTAATATGTAAATAATTCTCTGACAACAAACTAAGAGGAAGATAATATAGAATTAACAACTGCTTTGTAAATACAACCTCTACCTTACTAACTACTTACGAATACAAATACGAGTTCACACAACACACACGTTCAACAATTTATGAACATTTTAGTTAAACAGAATATATACTAAGTACCTACTAATGTAAGATTAAATTTGATATGTACACAAAACACCGCTAATTAGTTAGCAGCGCCACACATCGACACTACTATCTTGTACAAAGTGAACATTTGTGGGTAATTTCATATTATTGTGTATAAAAATATTCGTCCACCACATTCACATTGGTATTTTCTCGTCATGGTTAATAAGCACGCTTTTATCGTCTTTCAATGATCAATGATGTCGTGAGTTCTATTCCAGCTGAAAGATTCTTTTTTTATTTTACTATGTAGTTTTTCTTATTTTTTTTTTTGTTTTTTGAAATATTAGATCAGGCTATAAAAGAAGCAGATAAGTCGGTAAATAAAACAATACTATCTTTTATTACAATTAATTTATTTATTATACAAATAAGTGGTTTTATATTCAATATTTATAATAATTATCATACCACAGTTAAGTTCTTTAAATAATAATTAATCAATATGCCAATAAACCTTATAGTCGAATTGGGCAATATCATGCGATAAAGTATATACTTTTAAAATTAACATAAGAAGATTTAGAAAAATAGGGTAGAAAAAAAGAAAAGATTAAAACATTGTTTCAAATTTTAAATATTTGATTAATTAATTCTTGAAACAACTTGTGAATGCTGGAATCGATCCGGCGGCACTTTACTGGAGGTGATAACCATTACGCCAAACGCGCTGTGAATGAGATCATCGAAATATTGTATACCATTCAGTAACATAAAAATACGATGAGAAAACACTATATTTATATGGGTATTGTATAGCTCGATTGCTCATTATTTGATTTCGATTTATTCAAAGTTTGTTATAAGTTATTTTTATCTTTACCCTCGTTTTTATTTAAACTTATTTACTAAATAATTACGTATACCGACACAAAAATGATATTTAAATACCAAGATGTGTGTGATAGACGAATGTTTCTATACATATCTATTAATATGAAATTACCGACACATGTATATTGTGTAGTCATACTAGTGTCGATGTGTAGCGCTGCGAACTAATTAACGGTGTTTTGTGTACGTATTTGCCATATTGGAAAATTGTATATGGGTTTATTGGACAGGTGTATTTTTCTTCAGTAACTTAAACTGTAATATTTATAGAGCGTTCTAGGAGCTATCTAAAATAGTGCTCTATAAATAGTATCTAGAGGAAATTTAGCTTTAATTATATCTATCTTAACAAACAGTGTGAATAAACAGCTTGTATAACTTCTAAATACAATTATTAACAAAAAAAATTCTTAAAATGTGATGGAAATTTAGGTTTAATTTTATAGTTGGAGCTAGAATATTTATTAAATGATATTTTCGTCATAATTAAATGAGATTTTATAAATATTTTAGTAGTTTGTTATCGATTTAACAAACAGCTTTTTTATTTAGCATTGATTTAGCAAAGTTCTAATTATAATTAAATTTTAATGATTGCTCCACCTATAGAGTCGTGATAAGCATTACAAGAGGCGTCGATCATTAAATGGAGAAAGTCGATCCCATCAACTGTTTTGATGTGATTGAGGAACAATTAAGTGTGGGAGAGCCATATTTCGACACGAATGGGCCGGCTTGAACGGAGCGATACCACGGCCTGAAAACTAACGTCAAACAACGCTTGCATTGTGTTTCGTCGTGTGAGTGAGGTTACCGGAGTCAACCAATCCCTGAATCTCCAATAACCCTCAAATTCCTAATCCAACAACGCTGGTGATGCACTTGCAACTTGCAACGCCTCTGGTGTTCCAGGTGTCCATGGGCGACGATCCGTCTACATACTCATTTACTAGCTTATAACATAAAAAATAAACACACTAACTCAAAAACCTTCACATTTATAATCTATAATATTTAATAAGACTAATAAATAAATATTATTATTGTGGCTATATATGTAAGTATTCAATATAGAGGTACAAAATCAATAAAAATATATCCAACGCAAATCCACATCGTGTTCCATATTAGTTCATACGAACTTCTTACACACTCAGACGAGGATTCAGTAGGATTTATACTACGTGTCCTATTCACTTTTATATAAAAGATTCCTTACACATCTCGTATCAATACACTTCTCAAAAGGAAAGGTACCTATTGCTACAAAAATGTAGGTAACTGTTAAGCAAACAAATTAGAACGAAAGGCTATAAAAGTCATTTTAAAGGATTTTGTTCCCTTTTTAAAAGGACTTTTTCCTTAAAAGCTTTTGTAGAAATTGATATTTTCAAATTAAACCGACACTGTCGTTGTTTTTTAATCACTTGGTGACCTTTTTAGGGAGAATAGGATTTTCGTTTTTTGTTGTTTACAAGGCAAGTATACTTTTAACTTTTGTTGTTTGAGAATTTTAGAGCTTTTCGAAATTTCTCGAAAATAATGGACTTTATATGTTGTAGTTTGTATTTCGGATTTGGATGAGATTAAAATCCATTTCTGCGATCTGATCAAAGTAATGGATTTGGGATTAGCAACTACTTAACAGTTTATGTTATAACTTTCGTGATATATATGTAGTATATCCCGCGTCGCAGGTCGTGGAATAGTGCTCATGAATATGAGCCTCTAGCATGGCTTGAACCTAATCGAGTTCCTCGTTGAATAATTACTCGAGTAAGCCGAAAAACATAGCCTAACCTAACAGTTTTTCAACCTATATTATGTTACTCAGTAAATAACTCAGTACCTGCTTTATGTTGTTTTGATAATTTAGGATAAGTTAGCAAACATTATTTTTAGGTAAATAACTACAATACTTTTTTAGTAAAGCAAACAGGCAAGATCACTAGTCAAGTACAAGTCAAAAAATGTATATCACCACCATAACTTGCCGCAGCCTTAACACTAATAAATCTGAACCAAAATATATAGTTTTCACTCTAGCTAAACTTTGTCGCGTGACAATCTCCGGCCACCGTAAGTGCGGATCTGTGAACGGCGAACATGGGTAGTTCGCCACCCGACCAGAACCAGACCTGTGCGTACGCGTTCCGCGAGCGCATGAAAAAACTGCGGTGATCTGATGATCACCACAGTTGGGGCCCAGCAAAGCTGATGCCCGATACGGTCCCGCGGAAGGCCTAATGGATTCCGGGGCTCCGGCTCGAAGTGCAGGAGAAGGAACGGGGTAATATTTTGTTACTAAGAATCTGACAGTCCCTCTCGCCTAACCGAAGGCGGGAGAAGTCTTTGGATGATTTTCGCCCAAAAAAAAGCTAATCGTTGTTTAAACAAACCAATACAAACAAATAAGTAAACAACATAGGTAAACCTAACACATACCCTAACAATACCTAATCACGGTTTAAACTGACTTTTTGACTGCACGGTTGGTGCGGTGGCTGGGCAACCGGCTGCCGTGCAACGTGTCGCGGGTTCGATTCCCGCACGGGACAACACTTTGTGTGATCCACAAATTGTTGTTCCGGGTCTGGGTGTCATTGTGTATGTGAACTTGTATATTTGTAAACGCACCCACGGCCCACGACACAGGAGAAAATCCTAGTGTGGGGCAACGTATTATAAAAAAAAAACTGGTAATGTGTTTTGCAAACGTCTATAGTTCAAAAAAGATCCATAGAGTTTGAATTTAAAAGTCGTATAAAAGTAGCTCTCCATATAAAAGGCGTTTTCAGATGATATTAAACCTGATGTCGCCGGTGGATTTTATGATTTCAACACTTTTAAAGCGTACTAAAACGTAGTCACCTGGCTGTTACCTGAATGTGTTTTTAAGTATTTCTAAAATAGTTAGGTAATAAGATTATATTATTTTTTGAAATTCAATCGCAAAGAAACATAATGACGGACGGAAATTACACATTTATTTAACACTAGCTTTTACCCGCGGCTTTGCTCGCGTCACAAAAGGATAAAAAGTAGCCTATGTGACATATACCAATACACACAGCGCCATCTATATCAATACTTTTGTTTTCCCTCGGGAATATCAAATTTTTCCGGGATGAAAAGTACCCTATTATTTAATCCAGACTTATAACTTTACGTCTGCAAAAATTCAAAGCAATCGGTTAAGTTGTTACGGCGTGAAAGCGGAACAAACAAACAAACTCACTTTCCAATTTATAATATTATAGTAAGGATACCTGAATGATAATAATTATCATCGTTATTAAAGTGCATGTAAATCATTATTTTCATATTATTATTATAAACAATAATATAAAAATTGTTATTGTGCGAATAACATTTTAGTTTAACAATTTAACATTAAAGAATATTGACGTTGGTTCTACAATTAATAAATGACTATAAAACGGGAAATAACATGAAACATTTTTCACAAGCCTAATAATTACACATAACGCAACATCACGCCTTTTATCCACGAAAGGTTAGACAGAAGTGCATATTACGGCCCTTAATGCCACTGTACAATGTAACACCCACTTTTCACTATTTATGTTATGAGTCCCATCTAATAGGGGTGAGCCTATTGTCATATACCGGGCACAGTTCAGTCTCCGTGCTAACATTGAGAAAAACCCAATAATAATTTGCCCGACTCAGAAATCGAACGCCTGCAGTCGCACTTGCGACCACTCGGCCAACGAGATAGTCCTAATAATTACATTTGAAGCATTATAACTAAAGAAGTCGGTTAATTACGTCATCAAGTTACGAGTGATATTAAAGATGTAATGCCCGAATACTGAAAGGTTACTCAATTTGAAGTCGCGCTTAAGTATAGTTCTGTCTCTCAAATTCTTTGTGCAATGACAGAGATGGCACGATGTTTAAGTAATTACAACTTAAAAGTAGCCTTTTTTATGGCATCAGCCGGTAAACGAGCAGACGGATCACCCGATGGTAAGCAATCAGCGTCGCCCATGGACACCTGGAACACCAGAGGCGTTACAAGTGCGTTACTGGCCTTTTGGGGATTAGGAGTTTAAGGATCGTTAGGGATTCAGGGATTGGGGGAGATTGGGGAAGGGGAGGGTAATTGGGCCTCCGGTAACCTCACTCACACGACGAAACACAACGCAAGTTTTGCTTAACGTCGGTTTTCTGTGAGGCCGTGGTATCAGTCTGGTCGAGCCGGCCCATTCGTGCCGAAGCATGGCTCTCCCACACTCGACTTTCAGTATTGTCGCGGAGAACCTAACGGGTTACCGGGGCTCCGGCTCGACGTGCAGGAGAAGGAACGGGGTGGTTTTTAGTCAGTAAGAGTCTGACACTCCCTCTCGCCTCACCCAGGCGGGAGCAGTCATTCGATGATTTTGCCCCCTTAAAAAAAAGCTTTTCAGTATTCGAACGTAACTGTACCAACTCCAAAAACTTTGCCTATCACGTCTAATATCAGTCATTAGAATAATAAAGACAATACATGACCCATGTTAATGGGATGATTAAACACATTGTGTAATTATAAACCCTGGGGCTAAATGAAATTCTAGTTAAATACCTTTTGTAATGAAAAAGATACCGTGTCCCATATTACTTAGGTTATTTTCTCATTGATTTATACATGTTTTTTTTTGGTTATGTCAAGACAAAGTCAATTTTAGTTGGATACCTTTTGTATTGATAAAGGATTCGTTTGGATTGTTGTTGTTAATAGCTTATTTGTGCCGAAGAATTTAAAGTATATAGGTAGGTACTAAAAAACAAGAGTAGATAACGTCATCACAGATCGGAAAAGTTGTTCAATAGTAATATGCAACTCATTGCAAAAGGAAGACAGTGGCCCATTAAAAATGTTTAATTAATAAATTAAAAGCGAACTGAGATTGGTAAAAAGATGGATGGCGTTAGAAGAAAAAAATCAGTGTATCCGGGTTAGCAAAAAAACTACGTGTTCTACAAAACATTTTCAATGGTAAAGTTGTAGATACTAGGTAAAAAGAACTTCAACTTTTTTTGTTTGAGTTTTTATACATTCGCGAAAATTTTTCCATTATTTTGGGCACATTTTCTTCCCCTTTTCTGGGGTACATTCTACTTCTATTTATGTTATTTCGATTAAATGCATCTAGCCTATAAACCTACAATACAATTAAATTTTTGTCACCATATGGAATTCGTGGATATTTTAAGTAACATGTTATGTCAAAGGATGCTTATTGTCACTTTCTCACTGCAACGTAAATAAAAAGCTTGTTTTTAGGCACCAACTTTGTAAAATGTTTAGTAGATAAAGTACTGGGAAATTTTAAACTCCATCAACGCTTTTTCATTTCATTACGAGTTTTCCTTTTACGCCATGCGTCCAATGTTAATTTATACGGCGTTCAATTATTCAACTATGTGTCAACTTTTATTTCTTTAAAAGATTACCCTTTAGCAAGACGACTTTAAAGTCAGTGAGCATGATGTTGAAGGAAAACGACATAATATTATGTAAACAAACCTGCATCAAGAAACTATTGTTACTACAACATTAACAAAATCAAATGTCAAAATAATGAATTTTTCTAATATGTTTTCAATCAGACGTAAAGCCTAGCACTAGGGGCCAAATGTGCCCCAACATGTCTCGGCGACATATCGTGAAACTTCGCGAAACTTCGCCGGATATAGGGCCAAAACACATAACAGTGTTGCGGCGCCGCGCTGCTAGAATCGACAGTATAGCGTCACTGCTGATTTAAGCGGCGCGGCACTGCAACGCAGCACTCGTTCCAGCATAGCAGAGTAATATCTTCTTAATAACATTATAATAAGCAATAAGTTTTTCACGATGATCCATGGCAGAGACTATCCACAATAAAAAATCACGACGAACTGGTTACCCTGCCGAATGACAATAAAACGCTCTTTTTCACGACACCGCAACGCCGCAACGCAAACTGCCGATTTCAGCGTTGCGGCGACGCAACGCGGTTATGTGTTGCGGCGCATACATCTAGTGACATCACGAAGTTTTGTTTCATAAAGCAGTCGCATGTCGCGCGATGTTGCCAGACATGTTGTGCAAAGTCTGGCAACGTCGCACTACTTCACCCAACGTCGCTGGCGACATGTGTTGCACGACATTTGTCCCCTAGTATATACTTGGCTTTATTGTGGTTACCAAAAAACAAAATAGAATTAAACCAAAAACAATCTTATTTTGTAAATAAAACAATTAACCTTGCACTTAGGTTGAAGTCTACACAACTTTCATTAGGTTCCAAAGCAAAAAGTATCGCAAAAACACATCACACATTTCTGTCAAATTCAATTACCTAGTCTGGGTCGCCGGTCATTTGTAACGAAAAACAATTTGGAGATAGAAAAAATATTGATATTGTGACAAAAATAATGTCCAATTGATAATGTCCAAATGAGGATTGAAATCAGACGTAGATTGACATAATGATCAAGATCGCGTTATTAACAAATTAATATATAATATGTGTTGAACTGTCTTAATGACCTCTATTCTACAAATCAAAATAAAAAAAAGGAAAATATTATATGGTCATCAAGATGTACCAAAGATAAAGATAAAGATATATTTATTTAGTAAAACATGAGTAATTACAATGAAGGTGTTTTTTTGGTTAGTACAGAGTCTACATGTTTTGCCATTGATGGCGTACTAAATCAATTACTTTAGGCAGATAATACCAATCTACAATCAATAATTATACAAAATCAAATGTCAAAGTTTGTATGAGAAAAAAAAATATAATGTAAATGAATAACAATAAAAATAATAATTTTAAAATCACAAGTCAAACAGTTTAAGTTATGTCAATTGGTGAAACAAAATATGTCAAAATTAATAAACAAGTGTCATTATTATAGATATTGCCCCCCCCTCCGGAACGTCAAAGTGTTCATACATACTTTTTTGAGCTCCGCAGTAAATAAATCCTAAACCGCGTAAATAGTGATCAAATTGTGATAAGCAATACTGAGATATATTGTGTTGTGTGACTGTCAAAACCTGTGCTATAAAAAAGTGATTAAAACGACGACAAAATTTGGAAAAATTAGTTTTAAATCGAACAAAAAATGGTTAAGTGTGCACAGTGTTGAACTTATACCCTCATTAGAAATTTCTTAAATAATTTTATAAATATCACTCAGAGTGAGACAACTGTTTTCGTTACATCAGTTATCGTCTGTTTGTCGGAACGAATCTTGGTAAGGACTGCCACTGCATGACACTTGAGTTCGAACCCCACCAGCTGTTATACTTTTTGTGATCTAAATAAATTAAAATAAAGTTCCTGATAAAAACGAAGGAGTGATAAATCGGAAGTACGCAGGACAAGGAAAAAATATAAATTACAATAATATTTATCTCACAACACAAAGCGCCTGACAAAAACAACTGAACAGTAACTGGGCACAAACGACACTCTAGGTGGTCGCTCGCTCTTAATACCAATATTCACCATAAACAAGATGTCACAAAGGCGAAACTCACCAGACTCCCCTGTATCATTAAAAACCAAAATTGCACAGGGGGATCGAGCCACTGCTACCGCAGATAATTTGGATGCTCTGCAACATTATGACTCCGAGCCCGATCTTCACTCATTGGCAAACATTATTGAGCGCAAAAAGAGGAAGCACAGTGAGGAAGGCACAGACTTACTGGCTACTATACAGGTCATGTTCTCAGCGTTCTCCACGGAGCAGGACAAACGATTCAATGACTTGAAAGCGAGCATTGACTTAATGTCACACAAATACGATGAATTCATAAATCGAATATCGTTTCTGGAAAAAGAAAATCAGGCAAAAGACATTAAAATTGAATATTTGGAAGAAAAATTGGAATTTTTTGAAAGAAAAGCGCAAAGTGTGGGCATCGAGATACGTAACTTACCAAAAAAACCGGTGAAACAAGAGAATCCCTACAAAATGACATCATACAACTGGGAAAAACTTTAAACGTCAACGTTGAGGGCAATTCGATTAGAGATATTTATAGAACAAAATCCAAGGATGCCTCAAACCCAGTTGCCGTGAATTTTACCACAGTCTTCATGAAAGACAGTATTCTCAAAGCGGTGAAGAACTTTAACAGAGGTAAAGAGAAAGGTAACAAGCTCAACACAACGCACATAAACAACAATTATCAGTTAAAGCCATTGTATTTTTGCGAAACCCTTACAAGTAAAAATCAAAAATTATTCTATATGGCGAGACAATTTCAAAAAAGTCATGACTATAACTTTTGCTGGACCGCTAATGGAATTGTTTATCTTAAAAAGGCTGAAGACTCTCCGCATCATCGAATAAACAACCATAATGATTTGGAAAATTTAAGAAGAAATACCGTTACAAAGTGACTAAATAGTATCACTGTAACTCTAAACATTAATGTCAACTTTACGACGTCTCTGATGCATGTATTTTTTATGTTTGCTTTATATAGTTTGAAAATATTGTTGGATACCTTTTATATTACTTTGGTTGCGCATGCTTTTTGGCCAAGCTCTATGACATACTATACCAATAACGTTATGTTCACAACACATACTTACAAATCCCATGAAGACTACACAACACAACACAACACAAAACGACATAGTTTTACTGTACTTAAACTTTATTTATATTCCTCCCGCAAATCAGATTTTTATACACACTATATACAAAACCACACACTTACAAAAAGAACACTCAAACTATAACTATTCCCTACCACAGTATTACCTACACATACAACATGACTACACTGCCACACGTATTCCTCGCAACCTAAATAAATACTACACATATTTCGTAAAAACTATTTTAATAACTATACAATACACACATCTCAAAAAAGAAAAATATTCAGGAAAACACTACCCAAATATCTACTCTTTAGTGACATATTAAAACTTACAGAAGATATAGACCAGATAGCTGTTTCCTACGCATTCACTGCAGCCCTTGAAGACTGCCATAAATACATACAGTCGAAACCAGAAAACCTGCTAATTATTACCCAAAACATACGCAGCATAAACCGCAATTTAACAGGTTTTGAAACATTACTAGCGAGATTAAAGCTAGACTGCCACATTATTGTCTTGACAGAATGTTGGCTCACTAACAATGCTGATATACCAAAACTACCTGGATATAACCACGCAGCAACGAAAGCTCATCATAAACAAAATGATGGAGTAGTTATCTACTACAGGGACTACCTAAACATAAAAATACACGAACCAAACCCAAATGAATGCAATTGTCTCGTTGCTACTATGGGCAGGCACTTCGCCATACTTGCAGTGTATAGGTCACCATCATATAAAAATGTAGATCCTTTTCTTGCTTTTCTAGATGATACATTGCAAGAGATTACATCTTATGCAAATGCCATAGTTGTGGGTGACTTAAATATTGCAATAAACTCAAGTTCTATTGATGCGAATGGTGAACGTTACCTTACACTAGCAGCATCGCACGGCCTTCTGCCTGCGCATAGTATAATTACAAGAAGTAGTAGTGGAACTTGCTTAGATCATGTTCTACTAAAAACAAAATATAACGCCACCACTATTGTGCCACAAACAACGCTAACGGACCACTACCCAGTATTACTATGTATGAACTCAAAAATACCGCGACAGTACTCTACTACTATGACAAATAAAACAAATTACGAAGCTATCGAGCAGGATGTATTGGCACTTGATTGTAGTGTAATGTATCAATCAGAGGACCCGAATTTCTGTCTCGATTATTTAATCACAAATTTGCAGAACATAATAGAGAAAAATTCTCAAACAATCACCCTTTCACGGCGGAAAAAAATTATAAAACCGTGGATTACTTCGGGCTTGTTACGCTGTATGCAAAACAGGGACAAACTCCACAAAAAAGTAAACACGTCTCCGGAAAATAAAATACTTGCAATAACATACAAACGCTATAGGAACTTCTGCAACAACATACTGAAAAGGGTAAGGGACAGTTACGAGCAACAACAACTGAAAACTGTACAGAAAAACAACAAACAGTTATGGAAAGTTATTAAAGAAATTACAAATACAACTAAATCAAAACAACATTCAAATGAGCTTCTTACATTCGCTACTACACCAGAACAGTCACTTTGTGAGGTAAACAGTTACTTTATAAACGTTGGAAATTCGCTAGCTGCAAAAATCTATAACAAAAATCTGACCACAAGGACTTCCATACAAAAAACACCAAACAGCCTAAATAACATCCACCTTACAAATTCCTTTGCTTTCCTTGAAACAGATGAAAATGAAGTGAATAATATTATAATGGGCCTAAGATCAGACTGCGCCATAGGAGGCGATAAAATTAGTTGCAGACTTCTAAAACAATACAAAAAATTACTGTCACCACACTTAACTAAAATATTTAATGACTGCTTTAAATCTGGAGTATTCCCGGATTCTCTGAAAATATCTGAAATTTGTCCTATATTTAAGAGTGGAGACAGAGGTCGTATCAATAACTACAGACCTATTTCGATACTACCGGCAATCTCAAAAATTTTAGAAAAAATTATAAATATGAGGCTAGTGCAATACCTTGAGACAAAAGACCTATTATCAGCCAATCAATTCGGCTTTCGTCAAGGGAAAAGCACAGAGCAAGCAGTAAACAAGCTTATCAGTTTTACAAGCTCAAATATGTCAAATGGAAAAAAGTGCCTGGCAATTTATCTAGACCTTGCCAAGGCATTTGATACGATCTCTGTTTCCATCTTACTAGACAAATTGGAAAAATTCGGAATAAGAGGTATGCAACTCGAACTTTTAAAAAGTTACCTTTCTGGGCGATCACAATGTGTGCGAGTGGGTCAGTATAGAAGTACATACCTCCCAATTACACATGGAGTGCCGCAAGGTAGCGTTCTGGGTCCAACATTGTTCCTCATGTATTTAGACGAACTAACAAAACTAAAGCTTGCCAAAGGAGAAATAATTTCCTTTGCCGACGACACAGCTCTAGTTTTTGCCGACGATACATGGGAGGGAGTCTTTGGCGCTGCCCAGCGTAGCCTAAACTCCGTGAAGGAATGGCTTCAAAACAATATACTGACCCTAAATATAGATAAAACTAAATATATGTGCTTCAGTATTAGACAAAACTATGCACCCCCCAATAACCATAATATCATACTGCATGCGTGTTCCTCTGAGGATATCTGTCAGTGCCCATCACTAGAACGAACTGAATCGATAAAATATCTTGGCATTGTCATAGACTCTAGGCTTAGCTTCAAAGAACACATCAAACATGTGTGCCTTAGAATACGAAAACTTATGTATATCTTCAAAAGACTGAGACACATTACTGAAGCTAAATTATTAAAGCAAATATATCTCGCGTTATGTCAGTCAGTTTTAACTTATTGTATCACGGCTTGGGGAGGAACATACAAAACCACAATGAAATCCCTTGAAGTTGCTCAACGTGCTGTGCTGAAGGTTGCTAATGGAAAACCAATTTACCACCCGACGACTTCTTTATACCAAATCTGCGATGTCCTTACTGTTCGGCAGTTATTCATACTGAATACTACTCTTCTACAACACGGTAAACTAGTCTACAATTCCCAACAGTTGACTAAACGTCGACGATACAAGGTATGCAGCACTCCACAACACAGTAAAAATAATTTCATTTCAAGATTTGCTGACCACATCGGACCATACTTATATAACAAATTAAATAAAATCCTAAACATCTACCCACTAACCAAAGTAGAATGTAAAATAAAACTAAAAAAATATCTACAAAAACTAAATTACGAGGAAACTGAACAACTACTGAACAAATTAATATGAGATAAACAGACGCGCGCTCACACCCACAAACACACACACACACACACACACACAAACACACATACACATAATGGCCAAAATAGTTAATATCTGCATTGAGAAAGTCCCTTTTTTTATTATTATTATTTTTCCTGTAGAAATTTTCTGCATTAACTCGTCGAGTACCGGTTTTATAGACACAATTATAGAACAATAGGTTGCGGTCACCGGTGACCGCTTGGTGTTTGACAGTTTAATTATTATGTTATTACTTTTTATCTTATTCTTGTTATTTTTCTTTAAACTATTAAAAAAATAATATTATATAACTGACATTAGAAAGGCTGAAATTATCTGTACGTTTGAGGGTTGGGCACTGATAGTCGAAATACAGGCAATGCCTAGTTCGACTACAGAAGCTAAAATCATATACCTGTAAAAATATTGTAGCCAAAACTATTGTTGATATATTGTATTAAGTGCTTATGAATAAAATAAATTATTATTATTAAATTATTATTATTATTATAGAGAATAAGATAATAAACAATATGTCCACATTCAGGCTAAATTAAATTATACTTACAAAAAAAAGTAATAATTATAAAGAAATAATACAAATAAATTGAACTCACAATCAATGCAAAGTATCATTTATAAATTCATTTACGCTGTAGTAACATTTTTCAAGTAATAACATCTGAAGAGATTGTTTAAATTTATGTATCGGCAAACATTTAATGGCATCTGGTATTTTATTGAAAATAATTGGTGCAATACCAAGGACACTCTTTTTTAGTAGAGCAGTTTTACATTTATATGTACATAATAAATTTTCGTATTGTGCACGAATAGGGGTCCTCTTAACATTTGAGAATTTTTGAAACAAATGTTGATTTGTTTTAATAAATATCGCCACCTCTAATATGTACATACATGGTAAAGAAAGTATTTTAAACTTTTTAAAGTATGGAATGCAGCTATCCGTCTGTCTCAGACCGCACATAGACCGAATGCACCTCTTTTGCCTTCTGAATATAAGTTCCCTATCAATTGAATGCCCCCAAAAAATAATACCGTATCTTATAATAGAGGCGACCAATCCATGATAGGCCGTAAGAAGTGTATTAGTATCAACTTTCTTGGCTAATTGGAATAAAAGATATGCAGAGTTACTGAGACGCGTGCATATTTCATTTATGTGAGGTCTCCAAGTTAATTTATTATCTATGGTAATGCCCAAGAATTTCGCACTTGTAACTTCCTCCACTATACAGTTATTATAAGTCACATTAAACGGTAAGTGTTTACGACGCTGGTGAAAATGTACAACTTTTGTTTTATTTAAATTAATTATAAGATTATTAATGTCAAGCCAATTTATAATGTCATTCAATGAATTATTTAAGTCATTTTGATAATTATTGTAATTATTACATTCCACAATAGCAGTGCTGTCATCTGCAAACAACACCATTTTGTGATCTATAGTTTTGGGAAGATCATTAATATAAATTAAGAAAAGTAGTGGCCCCAGGACGCTGCCTTGTGGTACACCATATCTTGTAAACCTTGGTTTAGATAAATATTTTTTCTCTAATTTAGTAGCAGGGCATATTCTGGTGATTTCTGTACATTGAGATCGGTTACTCAGATACGATTCTATGAGTTTCAGAATATTACCTCTCACTCCATACCCCTGTAATTTTTGCAGCAGAATTTTATGATTAACAAAATCAAACGCTTTTGTCATATCAGTCAATATACCACATACAGGGTTTCGTTTATCTATGGATGCCATTACGTTAGAGATGAAGTCGAACAAGGCCATATTAATATTTGTATTTTTTCTAAATCATTTCTGTTCATTGCAGAAAAGATTGAATTTTTCAAAATATGAATATATAGAATTATAAACTACCTTCTCAATAATTTTTGAAAATACAGATATCTTTGCAATAGGCCTATAGTTTTGAAGGCAAGTTTTGTAATTTTTTTTATAAAGGGGTTTAACTCGTCGAGTACCGGTTTTGTAGACACAATTATAGAACAATAGGTTGCGGTCACCGGTGACCGCTTGGTGTTTGACAGTTTAATAATAACTTTTTTCAGACCTGTTGGCAATAAACCGTCTGAAATGCAAAGATTAGTTTATTTATTATCGGCACCGACGGTATTTGTATTTTTTAGACTGCCAATTATTTTCATTATATCGTAATTACAGACTGGTGACATAAATCTGTCTGAACGATCGATAGGAAGGAGGTAAACTTCAAATTACTAAAGACCCAAACAGACGGAGCAAGGTAAATGAAACGCTCTATTGGAATAAATACTCGTGTAAATTGTACATATTTTCCTAGAGAATATTCGGAAAGTTGCCAGGAATCCAGCAGGGGCACCGGGTACCTATTCATTAAATCAAAAAAGTATTTGAAAGAAACTGTGGGTGTTGAGCGGTCGCCGGCGGCGTTTCTAACTAGGTTAACAAGCGAGCCACGGTTCGCACTAATTAGGAACAGTCGAGGTTTCTCTAGCTTCTTGTAACTCTGCTCTCCTGGTACGTTGGATTATATCCACTACATCTTCACATGTTTTAAGCGTTGCATTAACATGTGTGTTATTATGCTGTCTCTAACTCGATTTGTATAAATAAACTACGCTCAAGTTAATTCGAAAATAAATTTCGAATTTATGTAGCAATTAGATGGAAGAGTCTGTAGACACCTTCTACCCTAGGACATAAGACTTTAAAACAATAAGTCAAATAGCAATTGTTACCAAAATAATAAATAATGGACATCGATAAAAATGTATCAAAAATCAATTACTTTAACCATTGATTACCATTATCATACAAATATAAAGTACCTGTTATTTTACACCTTAATAATAATACGCGTACGATTCATTGGTACGACCCAATCTTGAAACAGGAAAAGACGACTACGGAATCAAGAGACCCTATTCTTAGAAATCCGCCTGAGAAATCTCCCTTTTATTTACCAATCTCTGTACCCCAAAATAATAATAAATTATTATATTCATAGTTACATAATATTTCCTACATTTCTGTGCAAATCCCAATTAACTATATTGCAGGAATATTTGACACGGTACAAGGAATTTAACTTACAAATAACCAAGATGCCACATTGCGTCTCGCGATCGGTATCGAAATGGCGATAGGACTAAATTATCAGAATATTTGCGATCGAGAGTTTATGACATTGTTTGTCGATACCATTGATAGGAACTTCGATATTTTGATATAAATTTTGCCACATAAACATCTATGTAGACTGTTTGACATTAAATTATTGTGTGGAATGATGTATGTTTTGTTATTGTTAACAATTTGAAGTACGCGGTTTGGCACAAAGATGTATGGATCACTAGATAGGTTTGATGAAATATCCTAATTTAGGATATTAAAAAGATGACCTTGTTCAAGAGTTGGGCTTCAAAATTACCAGTCTCTTGCCTAGAATTGAACATTTCCATTTAGAAGTAGCGCTTATTTGAAATAGATATCTTTGTATGTTTCAGAAGTGTCGTGCAAAAATACTAACTTGAGTGAAAAAACTTTGTAAAGTACAGCGTTATAGCATTACTTAAATGGTATATATGTTACCGGCCAAACCCGATTTCAGGACAAACTAGTTTTGCCTAGGCTAAACTAGTTCTTCCTATACGCGTTAGGATTAACTAGTATAGCATAGTTCAAACTAATTTGTCCTAAGCCCGATAGGATAAACCAGTTTAAGCTAGGACAAACTAGTTGATCCTAATATAAATACGCTAAATCTAGGATTAACTGGTATGGCCTAGTCTAAACATTCTAATATATCTAGAAAGTCGAAATAAATAGATCAATTGAATAAAATACTCCGTAATTGAAAAAAAATATCATTTTTATAAAACTATAATGATTCATCGTTAAAACTTATGGTTAATTGGTTATGCGAACAATCATGCTATAACAAATAATAAGTGTTTTTTAAAAGAAGCAATAATTATTTAAATTGTTATTAATTTAAAATCATAATGATTCGTCGCCATTCGTCATTCGCCATTGTGGCCAGCCAGACTGGTAGAAAACGCCTGCGGCATTACGTATTTGTACATTTTGTGCATGAAGCATATTCAATAAATAAAATAACTAATACTTTGCCTGGGAATCGAACCCGAGACCCCTTGCCCGGCAGTCGCACTGCGACCACTCAGCCAACGAGGCAGACACATTGTTTTTTTTTTAATAGACGCAATAATCATATTATGACTAGGTCATACCCGTTTATCCTAGAGTGTGCGTATTTATATCAGGATCAACTAGTTTGTCCTATCGGGCTTAGGACAAATTAGTTTGAACTAGGCTATACTAGTCAATCCTAACGCTTATAGGAAGAACTAGTTTAGCCTAGGCAAAACTAGTTTGTCCTGAAATTGGGTTTGGCCGGTAACATATATAACACATCCGGTACATAGCTATATCTCGATATTTTGTTCCCATACAAAACATTTTCTATTGTTTTCTATGTGTGATTGTGTATGTATGCTCGGGTTTTGTTTCGTTACACGTACGTACATATTGACACGGGAAACCTGTTTGAAATTGTATAAAAATGTTTTATAAAGTTTTGAATAGATTTTTTTATTTGTTAAGTGTATACGCAGGTTGTAATATTATGCCTTACAGAATTGTACTAACATTTTTTTTTTCATTGTGTAGTGTTGATCAATGAATAAAAAGTGCCATTTATTAAATATCTAAACACATGAGTTAACACATTTAGCTATTTAATTCTGTATTAGACTTAGATTTTCAATCATAAGAAATTGTCGTCGTTTGATATTTCCCTTACTAATTTACAATAACAGAATCACGACAGTTGTATTGTGATTTTAAACTCAATTTTCATGATTAAATTACTTAGGATTAACAATACCGAGTACGGATTAATGAAATTCCTATTGCATGGCCGCAAAACACATAGAAGATTAATGTGCAGACAAAATCCGAAGGACTCATTAATTCTCTTGCTTCTAATTAGAAGTATTTAAGGAGTTTACTCTGTTTTAACGAACAAATGTCCCACTTTCAGCATTACGCAACGTTACGAACAAACAAATAAATCGTGTTACAACGAAAATCATTGCGTTCAACTTTTGGCCGAGTTTCTACGAGTTTTACCGAGTTGCCCCGAGTTTTTCCGAGTTCGGAGACAAGTTGCTCGTTTGTTACGAGTTTTTAAATTATTGCTTTAGCTAGTTCTTTAAGTACTTTATAATTAATAGTAATAAATTATGTGTTGAGTTGAGAGCCTCGTTGTGATTAACAGTGTCTGTATACGATTCATTAATTGTTTTGGGAAAATATATTCTTTATAAGTTTCTGGTGTTTAAGCAAGTATGTTAATTTCCTTAATACATAGATGATTGAATTCTACTCTCGATATATTGATTTGAAATGTCGCGTGACGTCACTTCTAGGTATGTACATTTAATACGTAGAAATGACGTTCTAGCCCCCACTCCTAAACTTTGATTAATTTTATCTAAGTATTGTTTTATTTTACGACAAAATAAAAAAATACGTGTATAATATTTTTTAATTACCTAACTTATGGACTAATTATATTTTTAATTTTCATGCCCTATCATCATCCCAATTGTATACTCTCTTATACTTTTCTTATATTCCTCCTTCCGAAACCGTACCACGAGCTTACTCTCTCTGTTGTCTCTTAACAGCCACACATACAGCCAAAAAACCAACGAAACTATTAATAAATTCGTACCTTTAACTCCTTTATTACATCCTCATTAAATTCTAGGCAGGTTCTAGCCAAGGCTAGTTTTCTAGAAACATTGGAAATCACTGCTCAGCGTTTTCTTTGTAATACCTATAGATTTTGGCTCACCTGAACAAATAGGCTACATAGGTAATGTAGGCGACCTATATATATTTAAGTGTATGAATGGTTGTAAGTGCGACTGCAGGGCAAGAGGTCTCGGGTTCGATTCCCGGGTCGGGCAAAGTATTACCTACTGGGTTTTTAAAAAAACTCAGTAGTAGCACGGAGTCTGGAATTGTGCCCGGTATATGGCAATAGGCTCACCCCCTTTTATATGGGAATCATAACATAAATAGCGAAAAACCGAAAAGCGGGTGTTACATTGTACAGTGGCGTAATGTGCATCTTCTGCCTACCCCTTCGGGGATAAAAGGCACGATGCTATGGTAAAGGTTGAAGTGTTCTTATACTTAGAAGGTGTCCAGTAAATTGTGCACCATTCTGTGAAAATCTATAGCTGGGACCAATACCTACCTAAAGAAACTAATACCTATATCATGTTAAAACTATTTAACGGATTTTGATTAAATTTGGTATACAGACCGGGTATGGGCTAACTTAGGTGATATGATACTTTTAATCCCGATTAAATGCTCCTATGGGATAAAACAAGAATCATTTTCTACGCGGACGAAGTCGCGGGCAACAGCTAGTGTGATATAATTTTGAAACAGTACATTTTCGCTGCGCATATATATTAGGTTGTTTAGGTAGAAATTAATCCCAGCTGTCTCCTTTGACTGAATGGTGCACTATTTATTTTGTACTGAACACCCTATAGGTTGCTACCACATATTCAGTACACTGCCAGTGTACTATGTCCAATTTTTGCCAGGTCAGTTAGTTCTCACAAAGCGATAAAATAACAAAACTTTCATTCGTTTGTACATCAGCGGTTAACGATAACTACTACTAAAATAATGTTATATCCAATACACATTTTAACACACACACATTCAAATACCACCCGACTCAATAGAAAACATGGCCGCAAAATTTCAAATGCGGAACACACAAGAATTCCATTATCGTTCGCAAATAAAAATCTATTGTCGTTATCAGCCATAGATTGCCCATTGATGGCTTTATCTGTGACGTCATAAATACCAAGTTTGGGCACCACTGCCCAGGTGGGAAGATATTGGGGAAAAACAAGGAGAGTTGGGCGTTTCTCAGAGATGGGAGACTCCCCATTTATCTTAGCTATTGTACCGGAATTGGGTGCGTTTCAGGAAAATGCTTTTGTACTTCGTAATCTCGTCCCAGTTATTTAACTTGCGTACCTATTTCCTCTTTTGTTTGATACAAAATGTTGTCAGTGATGAATTTTCTTGGAATTAATATTAAAAAAAATGTTTTGTTCATATTTTTCCGTTGTTGTGTCTTTGACTTATACTTTGTTATTATAGATGTGTATGATATCCCCAGTACTATAAATACGTATATTTCTATTTATAATTTCCTTTCATATTTTGGAAGGAACTAATAAAATTGTTAAAGAATCTGTATCACATAATGATGACCAATTGGCATATAAAGACTTTTCCTAAATTAAACATGCATTAAGAACTAACCAAGCCATCAAAAAATGAATACCTTATTATAAAACGTATCCCATTATTTAACACAAAACCACATTATTAAAAAGGAGAAAATAATACATAACTTATTAGAATAATAAATAAAAGTATTCATGACAATAATACCCCGCAAAGAGAAGTTAAATGAATGAAAATACTTCATACGTGGCCCGAGGAATGTATTACTTAGATATCGACTTCGTTTCTTTTTCACATTATACTGGAAAGTCACTAATAGGTTTTTTTACGTTCAGCTCTCTGTAGAATATAGAACGGGTTTTTCGTATTATATAATTATGTTTTTGTTCGGAGCAGGCCGTATAATAAAATATAGCCTTCTAAAGAGGCTTGTTGACTGCCTTGTTGATAAAATGGAGTCGGGAATAGAGTTGTGTATATGGTTCATCTCTTTTTACATGGGGTTCATAACATACCTTATTTTTGAGGGGGGGAAATCACCCAATGACTTCTTCCGCCTTGGGTTAAACGAGAGAGACTCTTACTCACTAAAAACCACCCCGTTCCTACTCCTGCTCTTCGAGCCAGTGCCCCGGCAACCTGTTAGGCTTTCCGCGGCTCCGTATCATAACATATCTGGGTATGGTGCATCTGCCTAGTCTTCAGTTGGGTTTATGTTTTAGTAAGTATATATACATTTAATCTCTTTTTCCTTGATCACGGCATCACGTGGGAATGGCTGAACCGATTTCACAAATTCCGTTTTTGTTTTATTATTGTTATTATTAGGAGAAGGTTCTTAAGATAGAAAAATCCTACGGGAACGGGAGAAAACCGGATTGCGCGTACGAAGTCGCGGGCAAAAGCTAGTTATTTGATAAATTGGGATATTTGAGTGGACAGACTGCCCAAATCCTTTCCTGCAGTGAGTTGTGTAAATACCTATAAACCTAACACAAAACGTTACCTTAAAAAATGGATCAACTTTGATAATTAGCAAAGAAACGAAAAAATTTACAGGCGACTCCTTCCAAAGAAGTTTTCGAAAAATAATTAAAGAAGTTAATCCCTTTGAAACAATAAAAATTTGACCCGCGGAAGTTCTATTTTATGGGCTAATGAAATCGGACCTCTTTTAGAAAGTTAAGTTTCTTTATTTTAAACCAAAATCTTTTGGCTTTAAGATCAATAAAGCTGAAAAGAGCTATGACTTTTTAATTTAAAAGATCTAATTCATTTAATTTAATTAATTTCGATGAGGAAAAACATTCTAAAAGTTGATGTAGGTAGTAATTTATATGTAGGTCTCTCTTTTCTTTTTTGTGATATAAAATGATTTGTGATTCAAATTTTTGTGGTCCTTATGTCCATACACACAAGGAACTGTTGCGGTCTTGCGCTCAAATAAAAAATATCTTCGAAAAAGCAGTCGTAAAGTTGAATGCGTATAATTAAATGTTGTGGTGGGGTTTAAGGCGCCCGCTTCTCATGCATGAGGGTGCGGGTTCGAAACCTACCAACGGCAAGTACCAATGTGACTTTTTCCGAGTTATATGCACTTATTAAGATTATTCAGACACCACTGACAAACGCTGAAGGAAAACATCGTGAGGAAACCTGGGCTTATAATTTCTAATTATAAGTTTGTAATCGCCAACTCGCATTGAGCAAGCGCGGTGATTAATGCTCAAACCTTCTCCATGTGAGAAGAGGCTTTGCTTAGTAGTGGACATTTATAGGCTGTTGATGAAAGTTGAATGCGATTAGTAAATATTTGTGTAGTATAACCCAAAACATGACAATCAATTCAAAATATTACGATCCTAGACTTTCTTACAATGTTATTTATAAACTTTATGGTATCGAGACCTGTATTGGTAGGATCCCAATATCTAGGGGTCCATGGCACAAGTATATAACCTTTGTGTTAAGTCAATTTTCCCCAAAAAACCCTATTTTATATGAATAATATTGTTATAGAGGAGGAAAAGATTTCCCGTCGGCATTTTCTACGCGAGGTGAAATATCAGAAAATTCAATAAAGTGGTAATAAGTGAATTTCTTGGCTGGAATCGTATATTTTTTGTCAATTCCCCTAGCATTGAAGGTTTTATTATAGAACCTTTTCTTGCGGATGTTTCATTTGAGTTTGATACTGGTATGCCTTTGAGATTGTGTATGGGTAAACAAAATCGATGTACTTGTACTACTTTTTTACACGTTGCCCCACACTAGGATTTTCACATGTGTCGTGGGTACGATTACAAACCTACAAGTTCATGTGAACTTGTGTATATACACGTGATACCCAGCCCCCGAACAACAATCTGTGGATCACACAAAGAGTTGTTCCATGTGGGAATCGAAACCGCGACACGTTGACACGTTGCACGGCAGCTGGTTACCCAGTCACCGCACACACCGTGCAATATCAGTTCGTTAGGAAGAATAAAATGTTTCTTTCATTTATATCATATTCTCTTTTGGATAACGTTTAGCTGATACTACATGTAACAAGTTAGAAGCTCCACAAAGAAAAAAATGATAGGAACCCCCAAAAAACTAAGGCAATACTAAAGCAATACCTAAACGAAAATAACTCAGTCAGTAGTTAATAACATAACATCACGCTTTTTTATCCCCAAAGGGGTAGGCAGAGGTGCAGATTACGGCACTTAATGCCACTGTACAAGTTAACACCCACATTTAACTATTTATGTTATGAGTTCCATGTAATAGGGGGTGAGCCTATTGCCATATACCGGGCACAATTCCAGACTCCGTGCTACCACAGAGTTTTTTTTTAAAACCCAGTAATACTTTACCCGACCCGGGAATCGAATCCGAGACCCCTTCTTGCCCGGCAGTCGCACTTGCGAGCACTCGGCCAACGAGGCAGTCAATTAATACTTTCAACTACCTCATAAACGGGATTTAATAGAGGTAGATAAATAGTTGTTCTAGTGATACGTTTTACCTAAAAACTCATTACACATTTCATAATTCTCATTTATATTACCTATATTAAAACATAGAATGAATCAATATAACATTAATCTTTTATTTCCTGACTTGGTTACAAAATGATAATTAAAATAATTGAAATACTACTTAACCAAGTCTTAAAATTATCAATTCTATCTAATTAATACCAGAAACGCTTTCTTAATTAACATAATTTCGTGGAATAAACGCTTGATAATTAATTTGTAAACTAATTTAATTACTTTGCTTATTAGGTACTGTATTTCCTTGAGGCTTTGTAAAGGATTTAGGAATTACGCCAATAATTATGTATAATTATGACTGCCTCGTTGGCCGAGTGGTCGCAAGTGCGACTGGAACCGACGGGTCGGGTATAATATTACTGGGTTGTTTAATTATGCTCAGTAGTAGCACGGAGTCTGGAATTGTGCCCGGTATATAGCAATAGGCTCACCCCCTATTACATGGGACTCATAACATAAATAGTGAAAAGTAAGTGTTACATTGGCAAATAAGTACCGTAATGTGCACCTCTGCCCATCCCTTCGGGGATAAAAGGCGTGATGATATGTTATGGCTATATAATTATGACTTCCTCTTTAGCCGAGTGGCCACAAGTGCAATTGCTGGGCAAGGGGTCTCGGGTTCGATTCCCGGGTGGGGCAAAGTATTACTGGTTTTAAAAAAAAGTCATCAAAGGAAACCATGAAAAATTACTATTAAACACTGATTATTTATGGTTTTCTAAGTAAGTTTTCATGATCCCTTCATTACAAATATTCTTGTGAAGCTAGTCGCCATTTAATTAATTAACAAGGGTGATCCTAAACAAACTGTTCATGTGACTGTGGTGACCAAAGGATCGTCAGAAACACGGATCGGTCACCGACCTCAACCCTCGAGAACCTTAAATACATGTATAACAGTTATAATTTGCGTTCATGTTATTTTTTTAATAATGATTTTTTTCTCGTTGGCCTGCTTCGTTGGCCGGGTGGTCGCAAGTACGATTTCCGGGCAAGGGGTCTCGGGTTCGATTCGCGGATGGGGCAAAAAAAATTGTTTTTTTAAATCTCACTAGTAGCATGGAGTCTGGAATTGTGCCTGGTATATGGCAATAGGCAGACCCCGATTAAATGGGACTTATAACTTAAATAGTGAAAAGTGTGTTAAATTGTACCACTGTAGAGGTACAATTAAAATGCCACTGCATTAAGTGCCGTAATGCTACTTGCATCCCTTCGGAGATAAAAGATGTGATGTTATTTTATGATTTTTTCTATTTAATCATATTACTTGAGTTTTGTATGTTTTCCGATAAGTACCTTCATAATGCGATAATCTATGTTGAAAGACACTCAAGAAATTATATGATGTAAAAATATATTCCTATTAATAAGACGCAATTAATAAAACTACTCCATCATAAAACGAACTAGAAATTAAAAATAATTTGATCAACATTTTATTATTAACAAAGAGAAAATATATCCGATTTCACACTAATTAAAATAAATAAATAGAATGTTGTGGTGGCTCGGAGGCTTAGGACGCCCGCTTTTCATGCTTGAGTTAGCGGGTTCGAAAACTACTACCGGCAAGTACCAACGTGACTTTTTCTGAGCTACATGTACTGTCGAAGATTTTTACAAACGGTGAAGAAAAACATCATGAGGAAACCTGGTCTTATAATTTCTAATTATACCTCTAAGTTTGTAATCGCCAACCCGTATTGAGCAAGCGTGGTGTACATAATGCTCAAACCTTCTGCGTGTGTGAAGAGGCCTTTAGTCTGTAGTGACCACTTATAGGCTGTTGAAGTGATGTGTGTGAAATAGATATAAAAAATATACACGCCACTATTTCACTAATCAAAAAAATACATACATAGGGACAGTCAACCCAACGAACAATTATAAAACAACTAGCTACTTCCGCGCGATTTCACACGCTCTGCTCAGCTCCTATTGATCGTAGCATTATTTTATAGCCTATAGCCATCCTCGATAAGTGCGCTATCCAACACAAAAAGAATTATTGAAATCAGACTTGTAGTTACGGAGATTAGGGTGTTCAAACAAACAAAAAAACAAAGTCTTCCGCTTTATATAATAGTATAAGGTATAAGATTTTACAATGCAAACATACTTTAATTTTAATTTCTAAGCAAGTATAAGAAATAAAAACTCCCTTCAGTATCAAGTTAAGTTAATTAAAAGTTCAAGTAATGTGTGCACACAGCACATAGCACTAGTGTAGAGTAGAGTAGACATTCTGTAGAGATCGTTACATTTGGCACTGAGCCAGACAAACTTCGTAAGAAAACTCGGCTTTTGTTACAATTAACACTTACTATGAAGTTTTTTGTTTATTTTTCTCAAGGTTAGGTTTTTTTTATTTTAGGCATAATAATATAACATAACATCACACCTTTTATCCTCGAAGGGGTAGGCAGAGGTCCACAATATAACACCCACTTTTCACTATTTATGTTATGTAATAGGGGTGAGTCTATTGCCATATCATCAACAGCCTATTGCCATATACCGCGCACAATTCCAGACTCCGTGCTACTACTGAGAATTTTTAAAAACCTAGTAATACTTTGCCGGACCCAGGAATCGAACCCGAGACCCCTTGCCCGGCAGTCGCACTTGCGACCACTCGGCCAACGAGGCAGTTTTAGGCATGATCTTTGATATTACTCAATGATCTTTAATATTACTAAATGTATTGAGACTTTTCGTTTATAATTACTTTATTCAACATAAAAACATTACAGTCATTATAAAACAGACACGGTCAGTTTATAAGAATTGTGGTACAAATATGCCTATGCAGGCTACAACACCTATTAATTGTTAAAAAAATTGCAAATTGCATAATACTCTTGGTCTTCAGACTAAAGTTATTCTTACACATTCTATAAAATAGCATGCTAAAAGGCATTTTATTGAGCATTCCAGAAAATGTTCAAAAATGGAATGCCTGTCGATTTCCAAACATGCCAGTGTCTTTGGCCACATGCTATTTAGCGCTTGTCTACAGAGAGGGTAGAAAACAAAATGTATGGGGATGACACTGACAAGTGTCAAAATATACGTCAATTCCATATAAATAATCTACAAGTAGACAAGCGCTAAATGCCATTTGGATACAGCTGCTGAAATGAGCTCGCTAATTTTGGGCAACATGACAGACATGCTATACAAGTGACAAGAGCTCAACAATACTCAACATGGTATTTCAACATGGTATTTTCTTTTTCTTCTTCTGTCTTTAAAACGATGCCAACTGATGTATGCTTTCGTGTTTGAAATTAGCATGTATAACAGTATCTAGCTTAATTTCAAAATTCGCACTTACTTTATAGATTACGAAATTTCATTTTTTTTTTAAATTTCCAAATGGTTAGTGAAGTTTGTTCGATATAAATTGTCCCTATTTATCAGTTATCTATAAAGTTCCTTGTTATAGGCTAGGAATAAGCCCATTTTGATAGACTGGGTACAATCAATCAAAAAGATAATCCGAAATAGATAATATGAGCCTTCAAGAGAAAAGATATTTTAGTAGAGGAAGAAATTAATGAAAACATCTTAAGTTAATCTATTTCATCAATAAGTAGGTACTTTATCAAACTTGAAACTAAAACAGTTAATGTTTGAAACTAGAAATGAGACGTAGATAAACGGACTTAAAACCTTGCAAAAAGATCTAAAAACTGCTGAATAGAAGGAAAAAACGTTATATAACTTAATTCACGTCAATTTGTACCAGAAGAGGTACCGTATATTTTCCTATTCCTGAGAGTAGCCCAATATATGAGCTATTTAACTTGGAATATATAAGCTATATCACTTGAAACTAGTATTGGAATATATAAGCTAGGTATTTAGCTTGAAACTAGTCGAGGTCCTCGTTAACCACTTACGTGAATAAGCCACAAACAATAATTAATTTATTTAGATCCAGTTTACACATTGAACCCGTAACAAATACCTTATATTACCTAATATACCTTATAGTACACAGCGTACAATTTCATGACATATTATAACCATGACCATTAACCTAAGTTATATTTTGTTATGGGCTTCTTTGTAGTACTAAAATATATAAGTTTCCCTCCACATACAAGTCTTTTTTTTTTTTTTTTTTTTTAAGGGGGGAAAATCATCGAATGACTGCTCCCGCCTGGGTGAGGCGGGAGGGAGTGTCAGACTCTTACTGACTAAAAACCACCCCGTTCCTTCTCCTGCACGTCGAGCCGGAGCCCCGGTTACCCGTTAGGTTCTCCGCGACTCCGAATCGACATCGGCCGTATTGGGCCCCATCTGTGGTGGTCTGATGGCTCTTTGAGGCGCGCGCGGAACGCGACGCGCCGTACGCTCGGGTCTGTTTCTGGTCGGACGGGGAGCCACCCATGCTCGCCGTCCGCAGGCCCGCGCTTACGGTGGCCGGAGATCGTCTCGCGGTCCCCGACGCCCGGTGTGTCCTTCGCGATGGCTGGGTTGCGAGGAGGCAGCGCTTCGCTGCCTCACGCGTCCCGCCTCCTCCTTAGCTAGCATCACTGCTTCGCAAAAGGAGGAGACGGCATCCCAGTCCCCCTCGCTCCGCATCATGGCCTGCACTAGGCCCGGACGCGAGAGGTCGCCATCGCCGATCACTTCCCTGAGGACACGGCGGTGCTCAGCCCACGAAGGGCATTCTCCCACCGTGTGTTCCACCGTGTCCTCAGGGCGGTCCTCGCAGTGATCCACATACAAGTCTACAGTGTTTCCATAATCCCATAAAGATCATCTAACAAAAGAAGACGGTAAAGTTTCAAACATGAATGGACCAATGGGACCACGTTTATGGTAAAAGGTCTGTAAAATTATAGTATTTTTACAAAGAAAGGGACGATAGATGCGACAATTTTACGGTAAATACACCCTTAGTAATACTTTGTACACCCCCTGTATATTTTTAAGGGTATTCCTTTTTGTGTACACAGGTACAGACGATACCAGGGTAAACTGCTCCAATCTGTCAGTTGTTTTCATTGGATTTTCGCTCTTATACTCATCACAATAAATTTGAAAATCGGATAAAGGAATTGGACATAAAGGTATAGGTTCATCAGCTGCTGTACCTTCCCGGGAAGAGTAAATATTAGAGAGTAAATACTTCTTCAAAGAATATTTGTTCAGGTAAACAACCTCTTTTTAAATACCGTTTTTATGTTCACTATTTCATTCGATGGACGGAAATCTATGGAGATATTTAAGTGTTTTTGTTAACAGCTCGTAATGAGAGGTGGTGCAATAAAATTTGGTCTTTATTTACTGTGGTATAAAATCGACAGTACAATTTCTTGACCGTGAGATAGGTTTTGTATTTATTTGTGTGTTTCTCGCAATCGATGCCGTTATCATTAATTTCAAATACGAAATTAACTCCAAAAACTATAAACAGAAATATAAAAAATATTACCACAATATCATAAATAACATGGTCTAAAATTATTCACAACCAAAATGTAGGAAACAGCCTGTATATTACAATTTTTTAAGTTGGCGAGAACCGGTTACACACTGAGAACTCATAATGCGAATGTAGCATATTGTGGGGTAGACTGCAAAAGTTTAACATTAGCTAGTGCCGTGTGTGTCGGTATCGGTTTCTTTGAGTACTTTGTTTCTTTGCAATTTTAATGAGTGCGTTTATGCTTGGCTCATGGATGTTTACTGTTACTTGTAAAATATCTAACGTATCTAAAATGTTATATTTTTGTCGCTTATTATATTAACGTAATTGTCATATTGAAGGGGTTTATAAATTTATAACATAAAACTTGTTTAGCGAATGTGAGTACCAATACAAACCAGCTGTGGTTTAATGGTGCAAATAAGAAATTTTAAACTGTACTGAAATGTAATAATAAATAAATAAATAAATAAAAATAAAAAAATAATTTCAATAGTCTCAAATGAAAACTGATTATATCAAATAATTAATGTCGATTACATTTTGCAATATTATAATCTATTAAGATTATAATTATTTTTATTTCAGGGTATTCCCTTATTCTCGAAATAATAACAATTTCGGTTATTATGAAGTTCACGGGCCTAAACCAAGTGAACTTCATGGGGTACTTGGTCGGTGGTTTCTTCTTGCAAAAACTTCCTGACATACATGTGTTCAGAATTGCGGCTTTCTGCATGATTGTGTATATGTTTTATGGAGATCTAGTAGTTGGATACCGTGATGTAAATTTTTAGGGTTGACTCCTGTACTGGAGCCGCACCAATGGCTTATATTTGTTATTATTGTAACTAAATTAATAACAATAATTTTAATTGCACTAAATAATTATTGATAATTTGGGCACAATTCTAGACTCCGTGCTACTAATGAGAATTAAAAAAAAAACCCAATAATACTTTGGCCTTCTCCGGAATCGAACCCGAGACCCCTTGCCCGACAGTCGCACTTACGACCACTCGACCAACGAAGCAAATTAAAAATATTTGTTCAAAAATCTTAAAATATCCAAACATTTAGGGTAAGCAATAGTCCTCTTGCTGGTAAGTAAGCCAAAAAGAGAGTCAAGTAAATGACTCAGACATTAAACTTCACCTATGCTATAAACCAACCCGAGCGTACGGCGCGTCGCGTTCCACGCGCGCCTCAAAGAGCCATCAGACCACCACAGATGGGGCCCAATACGGCCGATGCCGATTCGGAGTCGCGGAGAACCTAACGGGTAACTGGGGCTCCGGCTCGACGTGCAGGAGAAGGAACGGGGTGGTTTTTAGTCAGTAAGAGTCTGACACTCCCTCCCGCCTCACCCAGGCGGGAGAAGTCATTCGATGATTTTCCCCCCTTAAAAAAAAAAAAAAAAAAATGCTATAAGCCAACTAAAATTTGATTTTCCTTTTCCCTGGCCTTTCTCCAAGTAGGTTGAGTTCGGTACTGTCTCATCCAGATTCGTTTAATATGATATGACCCTTGTTATACAAATAGTAGTACAATTAATAATAGCTAACGTTTATGAATGACATTTCCAGTCTTGTAAAACGCAACTGACAGTTGGCTAATTACTTTTTAAATTTGTCAGCTCAATTTTAGGCATATTCGATTTTAGATTCGAAGGGCAGATTTATGGAATTTCATTTATTTATTTATTGTTTATGTTAAGCTGCCTCGTTGGCCGAGTGGTCGCAGGTGCGACTGCCGGGCAAGGGGTCTAGGGTTCGATTCCCGGGTCGGGCAAAGTATTACTGGGCTTAAAAAAAAAATTCTCGGTAGTAGCACGGAGTCTAGAATTGTGTCCAGTATATGGCAATAGGCTCACCCCCTATTACATGGGACTCATAGCATAAATAGTGAAAAGTGGGTGTTACATTGTACAGTGGCATAATGTGCACCACTGCCTATTCCTTCGGGTATAAAAGGCGTGATGTTATGTTATATTATTGTTTATGTACACACATACAAAGAACAACACATATATAAAAACAAGGTACATAGGTCCCATTTATTTCAACTGGAATTTCTTCTTGTGGCCTGTGGCAGGAAAACAGTGACAGTGTGTTTTTTTTTTATTCTTAACAGTTCGACGTTTGGCCACTAAACTGTGTTACATAAATAAAGTTAAAATCAATTTAAAAAAAAAATAAAACAATTAAAAGATTTTAGATTCCAATTCGTCAGTATGCTCTTGCATTTGATCTGCAAATCTATCTATATGTATACATAAAAATGAATTTCCTTTCGTTAGTCTAGCTAAAACTCAAGAACAGTTGAACCTTTTTGGCCAATTTTAGTCTTGAAATGTTCCTGTAAGTCCAGGGAAGGTTTGCCGGGTCAGCTAATCGAACATATTTATGGACTTTTTCAAATAATTCTTTAATAGGCTTTAATATGACTGCACGGTTGGTGCGGTGGCTGGGCAACCGGCTGCCGTGCAACGTGTCGCGGGTTGGATTCCGCACGGAACAACACTTTGTGTGATCCACAAATTGTTGTTTCGGGTCTGGGTGTGTGTCTATGTGGAATTATATGTTTGTAAACGCACCCACGACACAGGAGAAAATCCTAGTGTGCGAGGGTAAAAAAAAAAAATCTCCTAAAATATTTTGCTAAGAAACTTTAGTTGAAAGCCGAATCGGCAAATCAAAACATTACGTGTCGACCAAGACATTTGCACTTCAGAGGCCTTAGTACAAGTTTGTTCCACGTTTAAAGTAATCGTAACGAGTACGCGTTCGGCGCTCTGATTGGTTGCTTCATTGGCGCCGGCCAATCAGAGTGCACAACGCGTACTCGTTACGAATACTTTGAACGTAAATCAAACTCGTACTAAGGCCTCAGACCAGTCAACCGTTTGCGACCTCACGTCCTAAGTTATTTCTCTTACAGTATCACAACTCCATCTAGGTTTGTCAGTCGCTGGCATCCCGCCAACTAGTGCCCTGATTGCGACTGTGGCGCCCCCTGCATTAATCGTTGTTCACACTACATTCGTGACTTTCTTCCTGTAAGGCTGATTGGTAGTTATTGGACTTTTGTGCCAGTGATTTAGTATTGAGTAAGGGTAAATTGTAGGAATAGTGAGGAAAAAAACACTATTGGTGATTTTTTTTTCTATCATTTTTGTAATTAAAGTTTTGCGCGATTGTGCGCCTTGTGCGCTTGTTTAAGCGCGCCTACGCGTAATATTTAATCTTAACGCAAAGCAAATGAAATATTCTACACTAAAACCTTTACATAGTCATTGTTAGGTTACCACATAGCAAATAAATGAACATTAATTAAACGACATTAGAGTCTAAAATTGTAGATTAATAAAATTCAAAAATAAATTGTACATCCAAATCCTTACATCGTTCTGTCTGGGTACCTACTAAGGGATAAAAAGAGATATTTACGGCTATAACAAACACCCTTTCAATATCCTCTTCTAAGATCAACTCGCAATATCCTACAAAAGGTCTTAATACATATCTTTTACATTTTAATAGTGAATGAATATAAATTCAACTGTGAAAGCCTAAAATAGATACTTATTTCAACAGAAAAGAGCTTCTTTTCATGATAAAGAGCCTATAAAAGTTGATTTATACCTTTATAAAGTACCTACATAATGTAGTGTTATGTTTAATGTACGAGTAATATTGAAAGGTAAATTCGCAATGGGCACATAGACGTTAGTATGTATAATGTACCTTGTAGAGGTAGATACAAGATTTTACTCTGGACTTTACTTCTATGATCTTCAAAACGAACCACTACCATAAAGGTAATTGTTAAATATTGAGGATAGGTCTCCTTTATCTGTTTTAAAAGATCTCTTAAAATCTATAAAATTCTATTAAGCTACATAACGTCTCACCTTTACTTTTTCGAACGGGTGAATAGATTTTGTATATAATACTTCTTATTTTAGCGTTTGACCACTATCTCATCTGGTGATAAATGATGAGCGATGAGTATTGCTCAGCTTTTAAGAAGCTGAACCAAATAATACTTAAATACTTACCTGACCTACAAATCAAATATCTTCATTAATCCACTTTCTATAACTAATTACTCTAATCCAATTGGCCAAAAAAAGCAAACGAGTCTATAGTCGTTAATCGAAATCAAAAAACTCAATTACATTAAATCAATCTAGGGGATTTTATCCTCCAAGGAGCTCGTACTCATTAATCGTAGTTAGCGCCATTAGACCAACGAGGCAGTCAATTACTACAGATTAATTTATTAATGTCAACTAAGGCAACGTAATTCGAAACTAGACTAGGCTTAGTGACCTAATTTCTGGGTTTACTCTGTTTATTTGGATGATTGGAGAAAGTCAAAGCATTTATTTAAATTGAACCATAATTTGGTACTTTTGAAACGCCAACAAATACAAAATAAATAATAGTCTGACAGTCAGTCCGTCAGTGAAGCTAGGTGCAGCTAGGTGCTCATTCCTAGGTGTAGATTTGAATGGAGAAAAACGAGCAAGAAACTCCATTCGTTACTCTTTTAAAAAAAGTATATCCTAAATCCTGGAGAAATTTGAGTATGTCAATATTAAAAAACAAATTGAGAAAATTATTAGTTGACAAGGCATATTACAATGTTGCAGATTTTCTAATGGACAATGGAATAGAATAATATTTTAAATAGGTACTAAATAACTTGGACATATCATCTATTTTACTATGACATTTCTTAACTTTAATCTTTTGACATCGTACCTATATTTTGTTAATGCGACTATTTTAATTTCTGTAATCAATTTAATAAGTACATTGCATAATATTGATTTTATTTTATATAATTTTATTCTTTTAATTATCTGTTAATTCATATTTGCATGCCTCCTGGTAAAATATGGTTGAGCTCGCAATGTACCTAAACACCACATATTGTATTACCCATATTTGCAAATAAACTATCTTTATCTTTATCTTTATCTTTATAATGTCTGTGATACATATTCCAATATTGTACGTAGGTATATGTGAGAACAATGCAAAGACACGCTTGACGCATTATATATGTTACTGTAAAAGCTCGAACTGCAGTAAATCCTAAGATATTCCAGTAAAACCTAAGATCTACCAATGCCTAATGGTAAATGTCCAAAAAGATTTGCGATTCAAACTTTTACCACCATTCCGTTGGTAAATCTTAGGATTTACATCAAATGTTAAAAAACAAAACATGTCATAATGTGCTCAGCGCATCGACTTGTAGCTCGCTGCTACCGCTACCCGCGCACCGTCTCCGCCACTCCGCTCGCCTCCGTCGCTCGTTTGACACATGTGAACTCGCACGATAAATTGATTTCTAATTATATTTTTGGTGTGTAAAAGTTATTTGTGAATCAAAATGAGTATGAAGCAAAGATTTTATAAAATAATCGACGAGCTTGTGGCAAACAAGAAAGATAATAACTTTTATCTCGATAAGGACAAATACGCTAAGTGTTTAGAGGAAGTAAAAACTGCAAAGAACATTAAAAAGAAGGAAGCTGTTCATTACAGGCGTTATACGCCTTAACGCTATGATATTTTGACTATAGGCGGCGAAGAAAAGCTAATTGCTCCGATGAAGGAAGAAATGGTGAAATCTAATATTACGTTTGTTATGACGATTTATTTAACATTGTCGAAGAAACGCATTTTGCTGTTGGACACGGTGGAAGAACAAGGATACTTGTCACTATCACTATCTTTATAATACTATATACCTGTTTTGTCGAATAGTTCAAAGCCAAACCCTCTGGGGTTTGTCACTGCTCTTAGGGAAGTTCCAGTTCTCGAATAAAGGGCTCTGGGAAAGGTCTATTCAGAAGACCCTCTTATGATTAATTACACATGTTTTAATTTTCAATAACTAAAAAAGATATAAGTTCAATAAAACCAACTTTATCTAGATATTTATGTCTTAATATATTTAAATAAAAACAAAAGGTATTGAAAACTTGCCAACGAAGCGATGTATAAAGCTAGTTTAGACAAAAGTATCATGTTCACTGATAGTCACTGAATGGCAATGCAGGGTAGGTGCTTAAAATATAAGTGCTCTCATGAATTCTGCTTAGATACGAGCACCCTTATGCTTTCAAAGCATTTCTAAGTGTTCACGAAGAAAATTTGTACTTAAAGTTTAATTCTGAAATAAGACCTCGTCAAATAGGCTCAGTTTAATATTTTCTATGTAAGAAAGACCAGGATTAACGTCTGGATATAATGTTGGTCCTTTGATCTGACGTAGGTTATGGGTGCAGGTTAAAGGACCAAAAATTTTATACATATTATAATACTTTTGTGAATAGTTTCATTCGCCATTAAATTTTAATATGCCATAAGACTTTAATTATGTCTAAGGATATTCGTAAATCCAACTAAGAATTTACGTATAAAGTTGAATAACTCCTCAAATTGATACAGTTTAAATTATTATGTAATGTCGAACACAGATATTTGCCTTGGTTATTAGAACAGGTCGTTTATGGAGTGTTTGCCTGCGTGAATGTCCCATGGAAGATAGTCTATGTCATTCTCTAAATGTCTATAAGATTGAAATAAAGGAACTTTCTCTTTTGTACTATTGGTTGAAGATTAGTTGTAGTAACACTCCCTCTCGCCTCACCCAAGATTGGAGAAGCCAAAGAATATTTTCAATATAATATAATTTTATATTATTCGACTGCACGGTTGGCACGGTGGTTGGGCAACTGGCTGACACGCAACGTGTCGCGGGTTCGATTCCCGCACGGAACAACTCTTTCTGTGATCCACAGGTTGTTGTTCCGGGTCGGGATGTCATGTATATGCGAATTTGTATGTTTGTAAACGCACCCACGACACAGGAGAAAATCCTAGTGTAGGGCAACGTTAAAAAAATTCGAATGAGACAATTCTGAATTACGAAGTTTACTGAAGCTTAGTAAAAATAGATGATTTCTATCTACTTATGGAACAGATATAAAGAACTTATATAACAATTTACCTTACCTTTAAGCCAATAAGGATATCTACTAAATAATAATCCAGTCGTTACCAATGTAAATACAATTGGAAATCTCTTACAGAATTCAATAGGGCAATTTTGTTTTCACGACCTTTTTCCTATCAAAGTTATTCATGCAAAATATTACTTTTGTACTATCCCGGATTAGTTTTCTTTGTTCTTTTGTAAGGATAAAATATAAAATGGAGCAATAAATTAATCTTTATTTTTGTTGATCTATTGAAGTACTTAGCGATTGCTGAGCGAGATGTAGATTGGTAAGCAGTGTAGTCCAAAGGGACATTGGAGTGACATTATAATTTAACCGAACTAAAAGATACTAGTTTTTCCGTTAAGATGTAAACACGGCCACACATCAATCTATACAAAACCAGTTTATCCTGGTGTCGCGTCGCATCATCTTTCCGCACATTTAACGTTCAGTTTATACTGGTTATGTAAAGCTCGATGTGTAGCCGTGTGTACCTTACGAAATTTCATCTTTACATATAATAAAACAATGGAAGTGTAAAATCTAATAAACGCAAATATAAATTTATCGAATGTTAGGTTGTCCGTATTGGACTTCACAATGTAACTGCAGGGCCGACGGTTGAAATTAGCTTGAACCGATATTACAAAATGTGAGTTTGTGTGTTTGTGACTGAGTTACGTCACAACGGCTGAAGGGACCGGGATGATATTTGCAACAGAGGTAGATTATAGTCTGGAAAAATACAAAGGCTATTTTTCACCACCGGGAACGTGGGCGAAGCCGCTGGTAGAAGCTAGTCAACAATGATATGGAAAATCTAATCATCACTTGCTAAACATTCAGAAAAAAATAACCGTTTTGTAACATTTTTATTCAATCCCGGATTACATTCCTTTGTTCTACATTCTAAAGACAAAAATAAAATAACTCGTAAGTAGGAGGAGCCATTAATCTTATTGTGTGTATAGCTAAGTGTCGTGAAGGCCAGATTTTAGTCCTACTTTTAGTATTAAGTCTAGACTTGGACTTAATAACCTAAAGGCAAACAGTCTAATTTTTTTGGAAAGTAAACACTGTTGTCAGGTGCATGAAATTCGGTAGGTAAATAGGCTTCTAAATATTATTACATAAGGTTCAGCCTTTTTAATATCTGAACAGCTAAGAGTTTGGTGCACAATGCACTATGCACATAAGTATACACATTGACACAATCTTTCTACCAGAGGCCTTAGTACGAGTTTGTCTTACGTTTAAAGTAATCGTAACGAGTACGCGTTCGGCGCTGTGATTGGTTGCTTCATTGGCGCCGGCCAATCACAGCACCGAACGCGTACTCGTTACGATTACTTTAAACGTAAAACAAACTCATACTAAGGCCTCTGAACTCGAAACGCCTTGCTCGGTAGTGACGTAGAAGTTAAAACCAAAGAACCAATTTGCCATTTACAAGCAATTTCGTAAAACTTATTTTTTTTATGGCATAAGCCGGTAAACGATTACCGGCCTTTTGGGGATTAGGAGTTTGAGGATTATTGGGGATTCGGGGATTGGGGAGATTGGGAAGGGGGGAGGGTAGTTGGATATTTCACAATCTTTTATTAATTTCCCTCACCAAAAATAAATTATTGCTTCGCATAATTAGGACACAAAAGTAGGTGCTGATTAATTTCCTATACTTCTAATTAAATTCGGAGGCTTGGGAATAAACAGATTGTCGTTAATTATAAAAAATGTTTTTATCATTAAGATAAAGTTAGGTAAGGGCAAGGGATCTCAGGTTCGATTCTCGGGTCAGGCAAAGCATTACTGGGTTTTTAAAAAACATCTCAGTAGTAGCATGCTCTGTATGGCGGAGTCTGGAATTGTGCTCGGTATATGGCAATAGGCTCACCCCCTATTACATGGAACTGATTTTTTTTTTTTTTTTGTTTATTTGGAAACTCAACAGCTTATTAATATAGTTACATGAGTTGGGAATACACATCACACTATCAATGCACAGCCCTATGCAGTTACATGAAACAAAGAATATATACAAGCTAGTAAAGTAAAGTCGACACACGCTGCACAGTGATAACGAGATGATGACAATTGTCACTTAAGCCAATTACAGAGTTTCACGACATTTGTAAGAATAGCTCAACCAGAAAGTAATGTAATGTAAGGGAAGATTAAAAGGTAACACAACACAATACAATGACAAGATGCATTATCACGTCAGTGAACAAACATACAAAATATTACTATGTTCATACAAATCATTACTATGCTGACAACCCTAGTAAGTATGACTTAGATTATTAATCCAATAATTAAATACGCCTAGACTATTGAAATATTTATATATATAAGTAACTATAATGAATTATTTACTAAGTGTTGAACTGGCTCATGGTATAATCTGCTTATCAAACAGAATCTGCTTTACTTGTTTACGGTATGACTGCTTGGACAGATGAAATATATCAACATTTTCAAAAAATTCAGAATACACGCGAGGCAGTCGGGTCATCACAGCGTTTCTCCCGTATTTTGTGCGGCAGCCAGGGATACTGAGCAATTTTGTATGTCTGGTACGCGTTTTAGGGGTGCAAAAACGTATACATGAAAGCAGATCACCGCTGTCCAAGCGACCTCGGAGGATATCAAAGAGAAAAAGCATATCCAACAACTTACGTCTATCCATAAGGGGAAGTATATCATAGTGTTTACAGTCTTTTTTTTTTTTTTTTATGGGGGGAAAATCATCGAATGACTGCTCCCGCCTGGGTGAGGCGGAGGGAGTGTCAGACTCTAACTGACTAAAAACCACCCCGTTCCTTCTCCTGCACGTCGAGCCGGAGCCCCGGTTACCCGTTAGGTTCTCCGCGACTCCGAATCGGCATCGGCCCTATTGGGCCCCATCTGTGGTGGTCTGATGGCTCTTTGAGGCGCGCGCGGAACGCGACGCGCCGTACGCTCGGGTCTGTTTCTGGTCGGACGGGGAGCCACCCATGCTCGCCGTCCGCAGGCCCGCGCTTACGGTGGCCGGAGATCGTCTCGCGATCCCCGACGCCCGGTGTGTCCTTCGCGATGGCTGGGTTGCGAGGAGGCAGCGCTTCGCTGCCTCACGCGTCCCGCCTCCTCCTTAGCTAGCATGACTGCTTCGCAAAAGGAGGAGACGGCATCCCAATCCCTCTCGCTCCGCATCATGGCCTGCACTAGGCCCGGACGCGAGAGGTCGCCATCGCCGATCACTTCCCTGAGGGCACGGCGGTGCTCAGCCCACGCAGGGCATTCTCCCACTGTGTGTTCCACCGTGTCCTCAGGGCGGTCCTCGCAGTGATGACACCCGGGCGTTTCCTCCCGCCCCATCAGACACAGGTACCTCCCGAAACTTCCATGTCCGGTGAGGACCTGCGTCAGTGTTTACAGTCTAGGGCATAAAAATCATGACGTCTACGGGATTTGAAATTGAGGATTTTTATAAACTTTTTTTGCAGATTTTCTATCCTTTTAATATATACCTTATATTGAGGTGACCAGATTGGGCTACAGTACTCCAAAATGCTACGGACATAAGCATAGTATAAAATCTTTAGAGTAATGATAACATAGTATTAGTGAAAATTGGGTGTTACATTGTAATCGTACAGTGGCAATATGGATAAACAAAACTGTCATACAAAATATACAATCCATTTAAGTAATCATAAACTCTAACAACGGGTCTAATCAAACAGTTGTTCTACGAAATACTTCAAACCAATCTGGTTAAGACTTACTGCTGACCCTAACCTAGTAATAAATGGGTTGTTAGCGAATAACAAATAAAATAGGGTTGTTTTGCGTTTCTATTCCAACTGGGTCCTTAGGGGAATTTGGAAAATACGCCACACATAGTACCTATATATAATAAATATTGTGTTTAGACATACATAACATAACATGACGCCTTTTATCCCCGAAAGGGTAGGCAGAGGTGCACATTACGGTACTTTGCCACTGTACCATGTACAACCACTTTTCACTATTTATGTTATGAGGCCTATGTAATAGGGGGTCAGCCTATTGCCATATACCGGGCACAATTCCAGACTCCGTGCTACCATTGATTTTTTTTTTAAACCCAGTAATACTTTGCCCGGCCCGGGAATAGAACCCGAGAGCCCTTGCCCGGCAGTTGCACTTGCGACTATTCGGCCAATGAGGCGGTCATATTGTGTTTAGAATAGTTCATTATAGGAAAAAGAAATAAATAAAAAATTAAAGTTAAAAATAATAATGAGCACAAAGATGGTCTTATCACTTATAGTGATTTCTACCAGACAACTGTTGGGTGGAAAAATGCAAAAGAAATATTTAGACGAGTATTGTACCTATTACGAAAAAAAATTGTAATAATAATTAATTAATAGGTACTTATCTATATCTCCTATATATATAGTCATCGAATGACTGCTCCCGCCTGGGTGAGGCGGGAGGGAGTGTCAGTGTCAGACTCTTACTGACTAAAAACCACCCCGTTCCTTCTCCTGCACGTCGAGCCGGAGCCCCGGTTACGCGTTAGGTTCTCCGCGACATCTATAGGTATAATAGAGAGGAGTGGAAGGAGGGTAGGGAGGCCTTTGCCCTGCAGTGGGACGATCATGGCTGAAAATAAATAAATAAATAAATAATAGGTATCTACGAAATACATACATGTGTGTAGTATATTACTACTACTAACAATACTATACTACTGTATAGTAGTATATTACTAGTGGCACAATTAATATTATTTTGTATGTATTTAATGTTGCCACGTTTATTATAAAAATGATAAAGGACATACATAAGTATAAGTAACTTCACCAAAACAATAAACTTTCACTTAACTTGAATTTGTCAAATGAGAGCTTGCCAGCTTTTCACTGTCTCTTTCAATAGTCAAAAAAATTACAGTGCATAATACACTGAAATATTAAGTACAGCTAATTTATTTATTTATTTATTTATTCTTTAATGTACATAATTTGTTTATGGTACATAAGGCGAACTTAATGCCATATGGCATTCTCTACCAGTCAACCTTAGGGTTTAAGTAGAAAATATGCGAAAACTGAGGTACGGAGAATAAACTAACAACAAAGAGAGAGAGAGAGAGGAAAAAATAATGGTAATTATTAAGTAATATAGTTATACATATATATTACATAATAGTAAATAGTATATATAGTCATATGCATAAAATATATAGGTATAAATACATACATAAATATATATCGACGAAGACCTAGATCTAGCGTTAATCTCTTTAAAGATAAGTTCCATTCAAATAAGAAATGATTTATGTTACATTCACATCAAAATATCAGACTTTCTGATTGTCATGAAATAAACAACCGTGAGTATCGAGAAAAACAACAACATAGAAATACCTACATAAGTAAAAAGTTACAAAAACCACTGTTTTATTACCACGTTACACATTTTCAAGTCTAAATTCTTATAGCAGACGTTCACTAGATAGAATTCGCAGTTCTTACACCCTAACACAGTTACAAATTAGTCCAAAAACGTAAAACACGTTCTTCTCCAGTTTCATAGCGTGGCGCGCGATTTCAACCCGTTCGATGCAATAACACTTGGCAATATTCCAAATGTATCCGTGTAGGCAAATCGATTGGAACTTCTCGAACAAAATATAATTGTGAAGGCCGAAACTTTGTTCAGTTGAAATATTGAACAAATAAGCCTGGTTGTGGTAGCAATTTGTTTCAATCAAAGCAATTGATTGGTGTTGTGAATCCGGCCTTTGTACTCTGTTAAGTATACTAAACGGGACAAAGCTTATATTTACAGGTTCTATAATATGTAGGATCTAACTACCAGATGCCTGACTAAATTTAAATAAACGAATGTCCCGTTTGTAGTACGTTAGTACTGTTAAGTATACTTCGTCAAATGTATGAGAAAAACAAAATTTTGATCAATTATCTTTAAAGCTAGCATTTATATTACGCTCTTTTTTTGAAAACGTTTGACTTTGTTACAGATTACAAACAACTACGATAACAATTTTAAAATAGTCATAGTTCATCATCAGTTAATTCTTTCATATACAACGAAAAAAAAATCGAATAAAACCATCTCTTTTTTAACGTCGTTTATTAATATAAGTACTAAAACCTTCTCTGAAAATCGAATCAAAATCAGTTCAATCAATCATACCTACGTGCTTAAGTCAAGTTAAGAACATCCTTTTATTTGAAGTCGGTTAAAAAACAACAGTGATGTGACAAAAACATAACAATATCAAGGTATTTCTCATTCGACAACGATCCATAACATAACTTTAAACCCACTTTTAAAACTTACAAAATATCTACCGTACTACTATAATAAAACGAAAAATACAAAAAAGATTTCAAAGGAATACGCTATTTCAATTTGATTTACAAAAGGCAAGGCTGGACACGAATAGAAATAAAAGGCGCTATTGGAATCATTCATTTATTACCCTGAATTTTAACACGAGATAAAATCCGAGTCCCAGGGGGTACAAAATCGATTGACTTATACATTCGTTGCGTAAAAAACTAGATAAATAGAAGACGTTTAAGATGTTATGTCTACTTAGATAAAATAATAGATTTCTGATAGAACGATTAAAGTTTCTTGTGTGCGATAAAAAAAAATATATTTTTCTCATTTTTAACAACGAAAGTCACTTCGTAGATGATAGCGTAGTAATAATTGTGTGTGTGTGTGTGTGTGTGTGTGTGCGTGTGTAATCTATAAAAACAATTAATATTAAGTTATTAAAGTTTTGTTTACTAGTTACTATTTTAGATTATAAACAAAGTATATTGCATTAACTAAAATCGCGGGTTACTCACGTGAATATACTGAGAAAAGCTCTACTAGTTTCGAACCACAGAGGGGGTCTTCCTCAGCGTGCGCGGTCGCGGCGACGTTCCGCAGCTCACTCACTCACTCACTCAGTGAAACTAGTAGAGCTTTTCTCAGTATATACACTTGGGTAACCCGCGATTTTAGTTAATTTAGTATCTCTCAAGATAGTTATTATAAAAACAAAGTATATTGTATCTTTATTCGCCTTACACCAAACACCATGCATAATCTTGTCCCAAAGAGAAAAACACAAGTTTTTACCAAAACAAACCAAGCCAAACGTCGAGTAATAAAACGTCTCCATATAAAAATATCGCCATATTTATATAAGCTTTATTATTTCTCTAGATTTTTCCACAGCACACGTACAGATAGAACGCAACAAATAGAAAGGAACGGCCCAACTTGCTATCATTCGGATGAGATGGGGATGGAAGACTGTTTACCCAATTTCCTTAAACTGAAATAAGGTCATGTTTGTCTTCCTATTTAGGTTGGAATTGAGTAAATTATCATGTAAATACATCCCAGGCAATGTTTATTATACGCACGAACTGTTCAACAGAATAAACACAGTTGGCACACTCCCAAATGTACATGGACAGTCGCGAGTGTTGTCTCCACACTAAATTTGTCAACGTGTCGACTTTTGAGGCGCAACTTTGTAACCCACCTCGTTTTGAGCAACACATTTTTTGAATTATATAAACAAGTAAAATTTACGCTGTCCCGAGTTAAGGAAAAGTTATATTAACGTCCTATATTTTTGTTTTTAACTCTGATTTTGAGTAACGAACGCGGTGTTACAACTATATAAACTCATTTTAGGGTCATCATAACCATAGATGAGGAGCGAGAGAGAGAGATAAAAAAAGAAGAGAATGACACATAAATGGCATTTATTCGAGTACTTTGATTTCATACTAAAAACTACCTACTAACGTATATAGATTCCCACAGTTCAATTAGAAGGTATGCCTTGTTCTTAGAATCTGTCTCGCGGACACGTTTCGATTTCCCAAGTGAGAGAAAGTTTTAGTGAGTTTTCGATTTTCTACTAATTTCTCAGTATATAGGTAGGTATAGAATTAGGATTTAGCTAGAAGTAAGCTAGCTGAAACATATGTACACAAAACACCGCTAATTAGTTACTAGCGCCACACATCGACACTACTATCTTTTACACAGTGAACATGTGTGGGTAATTTCATATTACTGTGTATAAAAATATTCGTCCACCACATTCACATTGGTATTTTCATTCTTGTGTCGGTATATGTGTTTTTATAATTTAATTCACGGGTAAGGTTAAAACTATTTACAATCATTGATATGACCCGACATTTTGACGGGTATTAACGTAGTGTTCGTGGTCGACTGGTTAATGAGCGCGCTTTTATCGTCTTTCAATGATCAATGATGATGTGAGTTCTATTTCAGCTGAAAGATTCTTTTTTTATTTCACTATGTAGTTTTTCTTATTTTTTTTTTGTTTTTTGAAATATTTAATCGGGCTATAAAAGAAGCAGATAAGTCGGTAAATAAAACAATACTATCTTTTATTACAATTAATTTATTTATTATACAAATAACTGGTTTTATATTCAATATTTATAATAATTAATTATCATACCACAGTTAAGTTCTTAAAGTTCTTTAAATAATAATTAATCAATATGCCAATAAACCTTATAGTCGAATTGGGAAATATCATGCGATAAAGGATATACTTTTAAAATTAACATAAGAAGATTTAGAAAAATAGGATAGAAAAAAAAGAAAAGATTAAAACATTGTTTCAAATTTTAAATATTTGATTAATGAATTCTAGAAACAACTTGTGAATGCTGGAATCGATCCGGCGGCACTTTACTGGAGGTGATAACCATTACGCCAAACGCGCTGTGAATGAGATCATCGAAATATTGTATACCATTCAGTAACATAAAAATACGACGAGAAAACACTATATTTATATGGGTATTGTATAGCTCGATTGCTCATTATTTGATTTCGATTTATTCAAAGTTTGTTATAAGTTATTTTTATCTTTACCCTCGTTTTTATTTAAACTTATTTACTAAATAATTACGTATACCGACACAAAAATGATATTTAAATACCAAGATGTGTGTGATAGACGAATGTTTCTATACATATCTATTAATATGAAATTACCCACACATGTATATTGTGTAGTCATACTAGTGTCGATGTGTAGCGCTGCGAACTAATTAACGGTGTTTTGTGTACGTATAGTAGTTTTTAGGTGCCCCGTGACTTTGATGATGTAGTCGATGATCTTAGTGGAACTTAGTGGAAGGCTACTTTATTATGTCTTCTGGTCTGTAGTCGCCACTCGAGTACTATCCAGATTACATTTATTCTACAAACTCCTGTTATTCTACCTTTACTAATGTTAATATGTATAAAAAACTTGTATTTATCTCTCCATGGCACAAACTTAGGTCATAAAATATGTAGGAATTTGGAGTGCGCCTACCTTTAGATTCCTGAATCCGTTACTGCCTGCAAAAGGGTTAGTCAGTATATTTCAATTTAATCCGTTTAGGGTGCTTCCTATCTGGTTTCCAAACACGTGTAGCCAACATATTTCTAACATTGCTTACATTACAGTTCGTGTGGAAACCCTCAGTATATGCAGCACACAAAAGTATATTTAAATCACCATTTCTAGTACATATACCTCTAACATTGCACCTGTAAAGTTTTAAGACGGGTGTTGGACACACCAAGTTCTTACTATAGTAGGTGTCTATGTAGTTGTTGAAAGATACGTTATGTTAAAGGCGTATCGAGACTATTGAGTAGGTATTTCAATTGGAAGACAATGAAAATGTTTAATCATTCGTCTTTTACTACATTTCTAAAATTTGTTGTTAAAATATGTAGTTATTCAGATAAACCCAGCATATAGATCATTACAAACTGTTGTAAGTAATAGCAGTGCCGGATTAACCAGGTAGCAAGAGTAGCAAATGCTACGGGCCTCGCGGATTGGAGGGCCTGGCGCTCAAATAGGTATTTCGTAATAACACCACTTCAACAGCAAGACTTATGAAGAAAATGTTTTGTTTACAAAACTACTACCAACCTACATGTAATAATTTTTTTTCTTAACGAAATTAACGAAAAAAGACAAATAGTCGGTATTTTGTATGTTTAAGAAAAGGAAAGTGACTAATTGTTCGCTTGGTTGGTGCCATTGGCGGGCGAACCGAGCCCGATTTGAACGAATCAAAAATGAATTAATTAAGGAACACTATGGGCCAAGGACGTCTTAATCATTTCACAATGTTGAATATAGAGCATGACTTGCTTAAAGAATATTGAAAGTGTAATCGCTAAATTTGCCCTTAACAAATCTAGAAAAGTTTATTTGTAACAGTTTTGTTTTATGTAATAATACCCTAAATGACAATGACCAAATTTGTATGGAGCGTGGTACCTTTTTATTTTTTGCGGCAGTTTATTGGATGTGTAAAAACTGATGCAGAATTAGGTATATGGGGTCTTATATCAAAAACACAGCCCAAACCGAGTTAAATCAGTTCAAAGATGTGAAAATAGTGCTATATTATTCCTGTTATTGTGTTGATGGTGACCGTACACAACGCATATTTCTTCATTTACTTGTCAGAAATATTTTGTAATAAATGTTTATAAACGATTTCAAGGAATATAGTAAAGCTTATAATAGTGGACTTCTTTTTTTTATAAGGCCACGGAATCATAACAGAGTCTTTAACTGGCCACTGCTCAAGTAAAAAAAACATTTCGATTGCTTGGCTAGCATGTTCACTTTATACCTATGTATACGGTTGATAGCCTATGACAGATTTTCATGTAAGTTTCAATACCCTCTCAGTCGAAAACCCGCAAAATACTTTACTGAGCCCTATCACGAAATGCTATGTTTGTCAGCTGCGGCGTCGGTAGCGGATTGAGTAGTAGGCAATCGTCTAAACACGAAAAACATTTTTTTTCTGTCTACTTCTCCCGACCTACTCCCGATTAGTCACGAATTTAACTACAGTTAATACTAGAGTAGAGTACTCTAGATTAGAATCAAGAGTTCTAGATTAGAATCTAGAGCTAGCATAAGATTCTGTACAAAGATTTCGTCATTCAGTCGTCATCACAAAGTGATGGACTATATTTCGACTGATCACATTATATGAAAAAAAAAATATACGCTCATCTGACGTATATCACCTTACAAAGTCGACGGTTTCCTTTCTACAAAAGATTATGCGAACTATAAAGTAGATGAGTCTCCCACCAGGAGTCAATGGCAAAACAAAATATACTTTACTAGATGTTCGCACGGCTACCACCGCTCAACCCACCACTGGTAACATAGCTGACGCTCATGAAGCTTCATGACACAACTCCTAGAAGCATCCCACAAGTTATCGACTGAGAGAAAATAGGTAATAAAAATGAGTGCCTGGCAATATGAATATATTGTGGTTTGATATGGTGTTCCTGCGCCCGACGTATAGTTGCACGCAATTAAAGTTGGGAATTGTGACAAAAATATGAATAACTAGCTACTTCCGCGCGGTTTCACACGCTCTGCTCGGCTCCTATTGGTCGTAGCGTGATGTTTTATAGCGTATAGCCATCCTCGATAAATGCATTATCCAACACAAAAAGAATTATTCAAATCAGACTTGTAGTTACGGACATTAGCGCGTTCAAACAAACAAACTCTTCCGCTTTATATAATATTATATGAGATAATAGTATAAGATATAAGATTTGAATAAAAAAAACCAAAGTAAAATGTTTGACTTCAGCTCCTTTCAACGCTTATAACTCAGTCCAGACTGAGATTTCCATACATGAGCCCTATGGGCTCACTTTCATATATGTATATGGGGACAATTTCGTTTGTGATGTCATTCCAGACAATATCTTCCATAAATCATCGACTGGCGCCAGAAAAAAGAAAGGCACCAAATTTAGTCAATGCCCAAATGAGAGCCGATAGCAAACCAAGGGCCCCTAGACAGAATTTGCTACAGGCCCCGCGCTGGTTTAATCCGGCACTGAGTAATAGTCTATTTTCATACGTATTCAACACTAGCTGACTACTTCCTTGGCCGAGTGGTCGTAAGTGCGACTGCCGGGCAAGGGGTTTCGGGTTCGATTCCCGGGTCAGGCAAAGTATTACTAGGTTTCTTAAAAAAAAACTCAGTAGTAGCACGGAGCCTGGAATTGTGCCCGGTATATGGCAACAGGCTCACACCCCATTACACGGAACTCATAACATAAAAAGTGAAAAGTGGGTGTTACATTGTACAGTGGCATTATGTACACCTCTACCTACCCCTTCGGGGATAAAAGGCGTGATGTTATGTTATGTATTCAATACTAGCAAAGAATAAGTTTAAAATGTGTTTATTTCACTGGGATTTTGGAGCTTAGACAGAAAAAAAAACAGATCAGAAAGACACTAAAAATATACCTCTACCTCAACACAAATATCTACAAAAGTACAATAATCGAACAAAAATCCATTCATAAAACTGTCTCGTTTTCTCCTATCGATATGTTAAAAGTAGAATTGGCCAACATACGTCGAAAAGATGGTTCTACGTTACTCGTGCGTGTGTCGAATCCGAACGAATTTATGTAGGTGTAGAGATAGCTTTGCAAATGTTACTTGTTATTTGTAAATTGGAAAAAAAGGTTGCTCACTACCTGAATCGACGTCTGATCTGAAACGGGGGCTTAACATCACAAAATAAATTGGAGCCTCAACAAAACAAAAGGATAAACGTCAAAGTTTTACCTTGAGTTTGTTTTTTTATGGAACTAGTTAATGCTTGGCTCGTGTCGTCGTTTATGAGGACTTTTGCATGTTCTTTGGGTAAATTTTTAATGATTGCAACATGACATGTGGTGCTGGATGGACAGTCTTATTGGATGATAGGTCGCAGAAATACAGAGGTTACAGTCGGCCCAGATACATAAGTTATAACTATCTTTTGTGTTTCATCGTGTGAGTGAGGTTACTGGAGGCCCAATTACCTCCCCCCCTCTTCCTCAATCTCCCCAATTCCTGAATCCCTAACAATCCTCAAATTCCTAATCCACAAAACGCCGGTAATGCACTGTTAACGCCTCTGTTGTTCCAGGTGTCCATGGGCGACGCTGATTGCTTACCATCGGGTGATCCGTATACGGTTTATCCCGTCGCGGAGAACCTAACGGGTAACCGGGGCTCCGGCTCGACGTGCAGGAGAAGGAACGGGGTGGTTTTTAGCCAGTAAGAGTCTGACACTCCCTCCCGCCTCACCCAGGCGGGAGCAGTCATTAGATGATTTTCCACCCTTAAAAAAAAAAAATACGGCTTTGCCCATAGAAAAATCCAGGATTTTCATTAGTTCATTCCGTAATATAACAACTAAAATATAAACTAAAGTCAGTTTTGTTTTGAACACCAATTTTCATCAGCCCATATCCGATGCGACACATAAACCCCTTCAACAAACAGAACACGTCACATTACGACACACAAACAAGCCCGTTCCATAAACAGCTACACACAAACAAACAACGTCACATAAATTCGTTGCGTCATAAAATTTTCATTGACTCTTACCCTTTCATTTTCATATGGCACGGTTTCCCGTACATTCATAATTGATTCGTTCATTTAAAATACATTAAGCTGTGCATGATCAGGTACTGCCGTACTGGGCTCGAAGTTAATTTCCGTGGCTATCCGGCTAACCGTATGGTGAAAATGTGGCTCTGTGGTTTCATGTACAGGGTAATGATAGGGACAGGCCATAATTAATTTTACAAATATTCTGTCTCTGTCCATGTTTGATCATGGGACTTTGTTCCGTATGTGTCTTTAATTAGGGGGTAAATTAGCTGGTATGTTGTTAGCGGAAATTTGCGTAGGTAGCTAGACTATTTTTAATTATATTGTGGTAATAATGAGCAAGAGGTAGGAAGTGTGAGATTTATATAATCTTTATTTATTTATTTATTTATCATTTTATGTACCAACACCACACAGACAATATTACAAAGGACAACACATTACAAACATGAGGTACATAGGTACTGCATATCCCTCAAGGGATTTCTTCCTGCAGACCTGCGACAGGAAAAGGAATTTAAACATAAGACATAAGACACAGTGTAGATGATGATATTCTTCCTTTTATTTTATTATTATCATTATATTTTTTAACATGTGTCTTATGTAACTATTTTATTTTCCTTAAAATTATTCTTCGTTGCTTCCGTCCGTGCGTCACTGCAGGGGTGCCAACTGAAAACCAGTGTTGGGTACTTACTGTGCCCAGCTCAAACTGAGTTGACGAGCCCTTTCGTCGCGGACATGCTGCCACCCTGTTTTTTATTTTTTTTATTTTGCTTTTTTATGTTTTTTGCCTTCATTGTTGTTTTATTTTTTTACTGCTGTTTTTTGTATGTTATTATTATTTTGTTCTTATTGTTTTTTATTTTATTTTATTTTTTTTGTTTTTCAATGTTATTTTGTTATTATTTTGTGTGTTATTCGGTGGTCCATGTCGGTGGCGAATAAATTATTTTTCTTTCTTTCTTTCTTTTCTATATTTGTTTATCTTTGTTTAACTATCGCTATAATGTTACGTTGTAAACAGTAATTTTCTATCATGAAAATGGCATAAGAAACCTACATTTATTTCATTTTTTCTACATGAGAGACAACTATAACAATTAATCTGATACAATTTAATCAACTTAACTTACTATCGCAAATTAAATATTTCATCTCATTTTATGCGCAATGGAAAATACAGTAACATATGTAGATTGATACATGTTAATAATCTTCAACAACTAATTTACAACCCAATCAAGATTGCAAACTTGTAAGTACCTATAAGAAATAAATATAGTAAACACAATTAAAATACGTACCATTTGTAACTTATCAAGGCTTAGTAACAAAATTATGAAGGCCCTGTAAAATCGAGGTTAAATTATCACCTTGAAACGAATCGCCTTGAATTTTGGCCTCCAAATTGATAGTTCAAGTTCAACCCTCGATTCCCGAACTTGAATACTCTGTGTTTTATATTTAAACGAAGCTTGGAAAGCCCCCATTGATAATAATGAAGGCCTTAATATTTCTGTTATTTTGTAATATTTCGTGCTTCGCTCTCTTACTACTTCGTAACTTTCAAGAGGAATTTGATAAGCGTTTTAATAAAATATCACAGTTACCTAAGCTTGCATGCTTCACAGTCACGTCATAGAATGGTTCAGGTTTGTAATTGGGCCTCCGAACCTCACTCACACGACGAAATACAATGCAAGCGTTGTTTCACGTCGGTCTTCTGTGAGGGCGTGATATCACTCTGTTCGAGCCGGCCCATTCATGCAAAAGCATGGCTCTTCCACACTTATGGTGCGGTTACTTATGATGGTTTCTGATTCAGCTCTCATTACACCAGCGATAAGAGGGGTGGCTAACGACGATAATACGACCGTCTGCTCTACGATCACCACGAGGCCATAATAATTAATACCCTATTATAATAAGATGCTAGCCTAAAACAATACACATACCATCCATATGACAAAGAATCCTAATCAAAAACACCTTTGTGTTATTACAATGCACCCGATTCAATCAGAAACATGCAAATCGAGTTTTTATTTCCAGTACTGCTCTCGTACCTGTCGAAGAGTTAAGCAAATAATGAAATTGAAATATTGTTTTTTAGTTCGTCTTAGCGTTGTATCGCTTATTGGTTTCAGAAGACAAAGTAATAATACTATGTGGTCACTGGTCAGTGGCTCATCAGCTCATACCTCTAGAAACTTGCGGGTTCATACAACTGTTGTTCTTCTTCGGTTGAAGGATTTTTCCGTAATTAAATGTAAGTAACAGAGGCTTTTTTGGTCTCATACTACTCTTTGAGTATAATGCATGATTTCGTCACTGCGGTGATCAAGCTGATAACCTAGAATGCACATTTCAGTAGTCAAGTATTGCAATTATTCGACCAATAATATTATCTGAGATTTTCACTTCCTTATTGACATACATACCTCACGATTAAAAGACCTATCGCAATAGAAATTACTTCTGCACCAAAATAAAAACAATCGCATCACAAAAGCACCTGGCTCGTATCTCTACCTCTATAAAAAACAACATGACGTCAACAAAAATCGAAAACAAACTGTAAAAACATCGCCATTTTGAACACAAACCGTTTATTACGCTGCCATGAACATTCAGTAGCTAGTAAAAGCGTATTCCACAGTCACATTAAGATATTAAGTTAAATAACAAAGTAAATGAAGTTTGTAGTGCACTTGAAGTATTTTTACGATTTATGTTTGTATAGAGTTTTATTAAATTGTTAAATGATATTACTATTACTACTAGTACTTTATGTACGTTGCGTTTATTTACTTACTAGCTACCCGTCCCGGCTTCGCACGGGTGCAAAATGCATGTGTTATACATATAAACCTTCCTTAAGTATTACTATATCTATTAAAGGATGTCGTGGTGGCCCGGAGGTTTAAGACGCCCACTTCTCATGCATGAGGGTGCGGGTTCGAAACCTACCAACGGTTAGTACCAATGTGACTTTTTCCGAGTTATATGTACTTTCTAAGATTATTTAGACACCACTGACAAACGGTGAAGGAAAAACATCGTGAGGAAACCTGAACTTATAATTTCTAATTATAAGTTTGAAATCGCCAACCCGCATTGAGCAAACGTGGTGATTAATGCTCTAACCTTCTAAGGCTTCTAAGGCGGTAGCCTGACGCAGGTCCTCACCGGACATGGGAGTTTCGGGAGGTACCTGTGTCTGATGGGGCGGGAGGAAACGTCCGGGTGTCATCACTGCGAGGACCGCCCTGAGGACACGGTGGAACACACTGTCGCGGAATGCCCTGCGTGGGCTGAGCACCGCCGTGTCCTCAGGGAAGTGATCGGCGATGGCGACCTCTCGCGTCCGGGCCTAGTGCAGGCCATGATGCGGAGCGAGGGGGACTGGGATGCCGTCTCCTCCTTTTGCGAAACAGTCATGCTAGCTAAGGAGGAGGCGGGACGCGTGAGGCAGCGAAGCGCTGCCTCCTCGCAACCCAGCCATCGCGAAGGACACACCGGGCGTCGGGGATCGCGGGACGATCTCCGGCCACCGTAAGCGCGGGCCTGCGGACGGCGAGCATGGGTGGCTCCCCGTCCGACCAGAAACAGACCCGAGCGTACGGCGCGTCGCGTTCCGCGCGCGCCTCAAAGAGCCATCAGACCACCACAGATGGGGCCCAATAGGGCCGATGCCGATTCGGAGTCGCGGAGAACCTAACGGGTAACCGGGGCTCCGGCTCGACGTGCAGGAGAAGGAACGGGGTGGTTTTTAGTCAGTAAGAGTCTGACACTCCCTCCCGCCTCACCCAGGCGGGAGCAGTCATTCGATGATTATCCCCCCTTAAAAAAAAAAAAAACCTTCTCCGTGTGAGAAGAGGCTTTGCTCAGCAGTGGGCATTTATAGGCTGTTGATGGTAATGATGATATTATTAAAAAACCGCATCAAAATCCGTTGCGTAGTTTAAGGTTCTAAGCATACATAGGGACAGACAGACGGCGGATAGCAACTTTGTTTTATATTATATAGTAAAGACATGATGGAATGGAAACACCAAAAAAAACCTGTGCCTAAGTAAAATTTTACATCTGTAAATTGCAGCATAGTGTAGAATGTCCATCCAGAAGATAGACAGACGATATGATAAAGGTCTCAGGGAGCTACTAGACGCAAATCCCTTTTAAGTTCAACATGCCCAACAGGGGCAACTGGAAATTACAGAGGGTGGTCTCCAAGACAGTATGACTTCTTTATTTTTTGTTTACCTGCGTTATTTACACTCTAAAATATCTTCGATTGTCATAGATAGCGTCATGGTTATTGATATAAAATGCTTATAACAACACTGGTAAAACTTACCAAAACGTACTATTATAAACTTGACCCTTGAATACCAAAACAAAACATTACACACGAAACTATTATCCTAACATTAAAATTCAGAGCGTAATTTCTGTAACTACGATCTAACATAATTTATGAAGGCAATTAAGGGGCAAAATGTCGTTTATTTATGTACGGCAACCCCGAGACCCGTCCCAGATAGGCGATGGTATTTTGATGATAATAAAATTACGCACAGTTTTTGGGCCATCGACTTCTTTCGATATTTTTAGAGGGAATCAGGCAGAATGTTCGGTTCTTCGGGTCCGAGATTAAATTTTGGGCCAGGTAATACTATTGTGTAATTCGATTTTACTGTGTCGTTGAGTGGTTAAAAGGGGCTGGTAAAGAAGAATTCTGGATTAGATTCATAGATTTTTTTTTAAGGGTGGAAAATCATCGAATGACTGCTCACGCCTGGGTGAGGCGAGAGGGTGTCAGACATCTTACTGACTAAAAACCACCCCGTTCCTTCTCCTGCACGTCGAGCCGGAGCCCCGGTAACCCGTTAGGTTCTCCGCGACTAGATTCATAGATTGGAGGTAAGTAGTAGTAAGAAACAAAATATTCTATATTAACTTTACCCTTTTAATACCCCAAGAGGTAGTGAGAACTGCATTTATACAAAGTAATAGCTACTGTTCAACAGTTATGTTTGGAGTTCCTTTTAACATAGGGTTAACCTATAAGCCATATATAGAGGTAAAGACTCCATGCCTTTACTGAAACATAAAATAACATCTGAAAGGAAATAATGACCCTTTCAGCTTCTATTCACATTGTTAACCCGTCCGTACAATTTAAGCGAATACAGAATACAATATACATACCATTAAGAATACATTTAACATAAATACAGAATAATATATTTTATTAAACTACAAAGCTCCAGTTTCCTGTCGACTGCAATTAAACATAATTCCTTTTAATCAAGGATTTGTTCGCACAATTTACTTCGTGTTTTACAAAGAGAACGTATTTTAAGTGAGCTTCAAAAACACAAACAAAGCGAACAAATAGTAGTGGAGTTGAAATAATCGTTCATTATTTTGTCGAATTAATTAATACTGTTTGTCTATCAATAATTAATTCAAATTTATTCCGTCCAATCCTCTCAATTTAGATTCAAATATTAAAATATTTATATTAAAATATTATTGTGTCAGTATTTGTTAAGGTAGCTTTAGATTTGATATTGCTAAAAATGAAGTAACAGCGTTTTGTTTTTAAAACGGCACACGCAGATTTTATACACAAAAAGTAATGTTATTAGTTCCTTTATAATAGCAGTTAGCCTATTATTAAACACATTATAATCATCCCTTAAAAATACCAACCAAATAGAAAGCTTTTACAAATAAAAAAGAATTTACATAAGTAAACACAAAACTTGGGTTTTACTGGAACATTTAATCCAACTTAAGTCGTAAAACAATTGATTAATGATTACTATACCTATAAAATTAAACTTTGGCAACCGATAGCACGTAAACCCAATGGCACACTGCACCAAAACTCAGCCAGCTCGCCAAAATACTAAAATTCAAGGCCTTGAGTAAAGCGAAAACACAGTTGTGCACTTAAATCATGCGCGCTATCTTTTGATTAGCATACATTGTTATGCACCGGCCACCGTCCTGGCGACCAGATTGCATGCATCTGCATAATTTTGTTTAGAACACATTGTGGCAACGCCCACTGGTCCGTGCGGCTTGTAATTGCTGTTAGCTTTTGTTCTATGTACTTTCTATGACGTCTTTTTGTGAGACTATTAGGTCAGTTGTGACGTCATGGACATTTTTAATAAAAAGAAATGCTGGCAAGACCGTTACAAGAAATTATTACTTTCCGTTATCTAAACTTATTCAAGAACAATGTTCATAAGAAATTTTCTAAGAAAAAAATGAAGACTTCTACAGAAATACTTAAGTAGCTACTCATTCATAATCTAAGATTTACATTTGGCAAATAAATAATTCATCAAATGGATCGCTAATCTGAATAAACAGATTTTTTTGTGGAATAGGTCAGTAAACGAGCTGACGGATCACCTGATGGTAAGCTATCGGCGCTGCCCACAGACACCCGAAACACCAGACGCGTAACAAGTGCGTTATCGGCATTTTGTATTTTTTTTTCATTTTGTATTTTTGTAATTGGACAATTTTTGAGGATTCGGGAGATTTAAACGGGGGGTAACTGAGCTTCAGGTAACTCACGCGACATAACAGAACACAAGCGTTGTTTCACGTCGGTTTTTTGTAAGACCGTGGCATCACTCATCACATACTTTCATAATAAACATAATTATATTCTACCTTCAATAGTACCCATGTCAAAAATCAGGGTAAGCACGGCTAAAAAATATTCTACCTCTACATCGACACAAAATATGATATTCATGAAGCGTTAACAAAAGCGAAACAATATGAAAAGGAAAAATGGGAAGTGCTATAAAAAGTGGGGAAAGATTTAAGAACAGGCAAATATAAAATATTCACACCGTGAATCAAACATAAGCAAAGATGAACTTTAAAAATAAAACCTTGAGACTGAATTGTAATCCATTATGTTTACAAGAAAAACAAACTTGTCTAGACGCACCTACATTTTCTCGAAGCTAATATGAGGTAAGGGAAATAAAACTGGAGCTAATAAAAGCCAGTAGGAGCTGAATAAAGCGACAATGGCGCAACTAGGCGAGTGCTGGTACATCCGGGAACGCGGTCGGGTCAAGGTCACGGCCCGCGGATCGATGCAGCTACGACGCCCGTGCTACGTCCCACTACGCCGCCCTCGCCCCCTCTACGCCGCTACGCCACTACGCCCGAATCTCTAAATCCGCCAAGTTTGCGTTCTCAGCGCTTTTTAATTCTGCAAACCTGAATTCGTTTGCTGTTATTGACGTCATTACATGTTTTACTTCCAGTCGCATCGTTGTAATTTATTTTCTTTCATGAAATTAAAAACACAAATTGTAGAGGTAATAGTGTCGATGTAGTTAGATTGCCAAGGATTGTAATGAATCTTTTTATTAGGCTGACAAAGATCGTCGTACTTCATAGTATAAACATGATTTGTAAGGCTTTGTCGGTCTAGTTGTTCAATATATTATTATCCTGTTTATATACAGCAGTGGGCGACAAAAAGTACATACTAATATAACCTTTACAATATTTTAATTTTATCCCGTAGGTCTTTTACTCACGAAGCCTATTGTTCCTCGCGCCGTGCCTCACAGCTATCTCCTTTTGTCCATCGTTTGCTTTTGGTAAAACTTTTAAAGACACAAAGAATATAAAAGGAAATTGAGTAAAATTAATTAACAGGACACTTTAATTACAGGAATTTATTACATATCTAGTCTCACGTAATGACTTTTAAAATATCAAGTAATTAGTAAATTTTCGCATTAGATATGACACAGTAACGTATATAGGGACGTATAAACGTATATAGGTAGGTAACTATTAGAATATCGACTTTTAAAAAAGCCGCCTCGAGCGAGAGATAACTAAAGGCGTTGTTCCAAACTCACAAAAACAAAAACGCCAAAAAAATGATATATAGAACGCCCGGCACGGTCCAAACGACCCTAGTTACATTAGCAAAACAACTTTATAAGCTTCGCGAATTAAAAATAAATGTAGTTAAATAATAAATGAACGTTCCCTGTTTACAAAGAGCTGTCAGATATTTTGTCATTATCTAATCTTATATCGGTCGGAGATTACATTGAATAAAACATTTGATTTTCCTGAAGTAGCAGGTGCTACTGTTGTCTAACAAGAACCTGGATACGATGGACTGATCAAAATATTGTTGAATTTGAAACTAAGCTCAAATACGTACGTTGATAAGCGTAAAGTTTAGTTTGTTCACAGTTACACAATATAAATATAAAGCCTTCAGACGTATCTGCCTAGCCCTTTTAAGGAAGAGGAGGCGTAATCAATTATATACGAAAAATCCTTACCTTATTACCTTACTAAACAAAAAATGATGATGAACAAGATGATTTCTAAATCGCTCTCATTACTTGGAGATAATTAGTTTTAACGAAGGCCTTACGTACCTTCAGAGTTCTTATCCAACTTGTTTAACATTAATTTGATTAATTAAAGGGGATTTTTAAGGCTAAAAATGTTTGTTGAATCCATAAGGAAGTAATGTAAGCAGAATGATTTGTTATTATTAATTCCAGGTAAAACCATAAATATTTACAATTAAATCAAATATCATGCTGTGAATCTAAACTAAATTCTATATTATTAGACTGTACAACCTATCCAGTTTCTAGATACTATCAAGTCCCTATACAAAGTTCCTGAGCTATTTTTGTAATCCATTGAAATCAGGAGCCGAGACCCATTCAATTGTTATCTGAATACTGTTACTATCTGAAATAGGTACAGGCTTTTATTGTTCCAGAATGTTCCAAACATACGTCATCTAAATATAGTTTATTAGGCACGCGTGCTGAACGATCATTTATAATTCGTATCAGCTGTTGACTACAAATGCATCCGTTCATACAACTCTGTCACGCCAGTTCGTACACCATGGCCTTGAGGGTGACTTTATCGCCATAGCGAGCGACAACCTCTCCTGACTACGGTCATGGTCGCCGTGCGACCTCTGCATTATACAGGAGATGTCCGCTCACCTCCGGAGCCGGCGCTCGAATGGCCTTCTACAACGTTGAGCTACCGAAGGGTGAAGGGGGAATGTTTACCCTCCCACTCGCCCCCGCCCGTGCCAGCTGAGCAGCGGCACGCTATATTTAGGTTGCGCTGTAAATATTCGGTCCAAGTACGGAAAAGCTCCCGCCACCCCGGCCGCGGGTGGGGCGGGGAGACGTAGGTACGCTCCTGCTACATAAGCGGGTAAAAGTTGAAAGTTCACCAACGCCCGGCACACGAGTTCGCGCTGTTAGGGAACGCTTCTTTATTTAAATTCTATTGCAACTTGTTCGCCATTGTAGTCTCGGCTGAATTCGCAATGCCGACTCTAATTTTTCAATGCTGGCCGAGTCTCGTTTTTCTGTTGTGGAAACTTGTGCAATTGTTTCCAGGATTTCAATTTGGCGCCGTTGAATTTCGACATGTATTTGGATGAGTTTTATGGTTATTGCAGTTGCGGTCCAATTCGCTTGAAACAAGCTTTGCAAATTCTCATTGCAATGACGACGATACGTTGAACTGGCAACGACTGCGAAGTGAAATGAACACGAGTATCTCTTTAACAAAATTGAAACGGATTACTGTTTGGGTGATGGGCCGTTCGCGTGCCGCTGTAATTTGAGCCCATCATCATCATTTACATCTGTCATACTTACTGTACATATGCTAGGCTGAAAGCTTTAGGGTGGATAGTTCGTTAAATTGAGGTTATTTCATTAATAAAACAAAAGCTTTTGGATACAATGAAAGGTATTATTAAATATAAATTAAAAATACATTTAAAAACTAAGCGTTGACATATTTGTCAAGGTTTTCTATGACGACTTTGTGGTATCAGTTCCAGTTGAAGATGGGCTTTCGGGCATGTCTGTGTCTGGAGTCTGATCAGTGGAGGAGTACATGCTCACGTCATCGTGATAAAGAGTGATCGTGCCGGGAGCTGGCTTTGAGTAGTCGTAATCAGCGTCGAGAGCGGCTTTGTACTTTTCTTTTTGTAGTTTGGGGTCATAGAAGGAGACAATTGTGAAGGCACTGGAGGTGCCTGCGAATGCTATGCGTTCTTGGTAGCTGGTGACGGCGAGTATAGTGCCTTGGCTGGGGTAGGAACACGTGATGTATCTGTTATGGAGATTTATCACTTCCAGGCTATTAGTTCCACTTCCACCGACCAGAGCGTACTTACCTTTGCGGTTGTACTGTAATTATATTTATGATTTTGTTAATGAATTGTATATAGAAAGAGAGATTAGCATGGAGAATGGATTTGCTTATGTAAGTGCCACGTGTAGTTTATAATGGATACAATAATATGTTCATAATTAAGGTACATTTATGAGCCTTGATGGAGCGTTTTCATAGTGGAATACTAGATGTAAATTACTCAATTATACGTATTTTAGTTGGAGTTAATTACTTCTAGTAGGTGAGTTTACAGAGTGGATAATGACGACCTGAATATACAAGATAATGAATTAAGTGCTTTCAACGGTACCTAGGTAATTACCAGAATACCTATTACCTAGAATATTGAATACTTGTATCTATGTAAAATCTTGTTTGCTTGCTATATCAATTTTCTATTTGTTATTACCACAGAAATATTTATATCTATGGTTATTATATAGTGTCTTATATCATGCTTACTTTTCCTGCCACAGGTCCACTGGAGGAAATTCCAATAGAAACAGGTGGTATTTTTGTACTTCAATTTTATATACCTATGTGTTGTCCTTTGTCTTTTATGTTGTATGTGTGTACATAAATAAAAAATAAATAAAATACCAAACTTTATTCGACTGTTGCCGACCTATCAGCCGTGTGGATTCATGTGAAAAAGCTGATAAAAATTCAACAAAACACGATTACAATTTGCTTTCATAAAAATTACTGACTTTTACTTGTTACTAGGTAACACAAATTACTTTCACCTTTATTTCCAAGTACATAGAAATTACTTCAGACTATAGAGGTAGTTGATGAGAAAATTGGGCTAGTTGAAAATCAGTCAATTTGGAGAGGCAGCCATATAATTTGATTAGTAAAGATATTTCTCAATCTAATCTGTAACTCGCAGGTGTTCAGTAAACTTATTTGATTTTGAACAAATCAGTTCTTTCAAACGATCCAGAAAGAATTTAGAATCAAAATTATATCTTTATAAAACATTCACTTCAACTTTCTATTTTGTAGGTCAGATATTGAGAAATGGTTTGTCTATTTTATTTAAGTTTAAAATAGAATTAGAAACTATAGTATGTTAATAACTTTCAAGAGGCAACAAGAGTGTTCATAAAGTAATAAAATGCAATAAAGAATTGGCTGATGTCTATCTACGTGACTTTAACATTTTAAAAACAATAATACATTGTAATAAGAAATGAGCCAATACTTATTCTTCTTCTATTCCCAAAAGGCCTGTAACGCACTTGTAACGCCTTGGTATTTGGTGTCCATGGGCGGCACCGATTGCTTACCATCAGGTGATCACTTACCATCAGCTCGTCTACCATACCAGCTTATGCAATAAAAAAAAATAAAAGAACAACACATATATAAAACTAAAGTATAAAGGTACCCATTCCTATTGCAATTTTTTTCTGTGGACCTGTGGCAGGAAGAGTAATCCTATTTCTAAATATCCAGTATATTGTAATAAGTTCACTAAACCTTAGAACTTGTTAAAAATACACCAGCAAAATTACATTACGAAATCCCACCGCATGATTCGACACTATCCAAGGGCCGAAGGGATCAGAAACCGACCTCATACGTGATATATAAGAAAAACACTACCTTCGTTTGGATGAACTCGACAGAATATGTGTAGTAAAATAATCTTGGAGAACTGAATCAAATTAAGGAATAGACATTATTACTGATGCCTAGAAGATGCGAGATATCTAGACAAAAACTGTTGAGTACCTTTCTTAAATGATTAGACGTAGATGAAAACTAAAGGCCACAAAGGAATATAAAGCATTGGATATAAATGTTACATCTAAGAGTATCATAGCTATATTTTACACTTTATGCATCGAGAAAATCTCAAATAAGCTTTATCGATCCCAAATTCCAGGATTAGCGAAAAAATACACGAGGATACTTGAAAATCGATTCAAAAACGAAATAAAAGAAGTTAGTACCTAGAAAGCAAAGTAAAAACTGGAAAATATTGCCAATTTTTCAACGGATACCGGTGAAGCATTTCAAAATTGAATTAACAACCAACATACGCAGACTGACAAGTGTATCTGACAGGCTGGCAACCCCGGGAGTTATACTGTACCTAATTGTATTTTCATATCAAACAAGAATTTTGTAAGGTTTACCTGTGAAGATAAAATTGGATAAAAACTTTTCACTGATTCGAATTAAGATGGTGATCCTGTCAATTAAATTACATCATGTTAAGTTTTACGTTATTTTTGTAGCCTGCAATAAAACAAACGTAATCCTCTACAGACTAATACGGCAGCCATCACCCGACACCGGAACATTGAAGTCCGGCGCGACCCAGAGACATGCATAACTGTCTTAGGACCCGTAACGAAATAAATCAGAAGATATTAATAGAAGAGAATAAAAAAGATGATAGTTTTCATTTCCTCCTGCATAAATTCACTGAGATTTATATAGGAGGCAGCATGACTTAAGCCTAAAGACACAAAAGAGACTATATGACTGGAAGAAATCCAGTCGCCAAGCAGCATGGAAAGAAACAAAATGGATCCTTTGTATGTAACTCCCAAAGTATGTGATTGGCGGACTGCTCATATTGCAACTCCGCTGTCGGACAATGACACCATGGTGAATCAAAAAGAATAAAGCAGAACAACTACCTGGGCTTACCTAGTGTCGCGGAGAACCTAACGGGTAACCGGGGCTCCGGCTCGACGTGCAGGAGAAGGAACGGGGTGGTTTTTAGTCAGTAAGAGTCTGACACTCCCTCCCGCCTCACCCAGGCGGGAGCAGTCATTCGATGATTTTCCCCCCTTAAAAAAAAGGCTTACCTAGTGCTACTTACTAAGCAAATTGTTATAAAACAAAGTTCAATTATAACCGATGATTCAGAAAATGAACTTTATCAAGCATTTTAGGAAAATTGATAACAAAAGTTTATTTTTAACTTTTAACCAATCAAAATATCAACTTATTCATCAGCTTTTTGTCAGAACAATTAAATATTTTCCTAACAAAGTCAAACACCGAAATAACTTTTCTATTTAGGTACGATAAAATTTCATTGTAATTTTAATACAAATTGCCAGCGACCATGTTGGAAGTTTAACTTGAATCTAAAATGATAGCAAACTAAAACGACAAAGCCAACATCGTGACGTTGAGGTTATCTCAGTGAAAGTTAAACTAGGTTTGCGAAAACAGTTGATAACTGAACGAAAATTTAGCGAGAGAAGTCGTCTATATAATATGAGAGTGGGCAAAAAATATGGAACACCAACGCTTAGTGGGATATAATCGCTAAGCCGGATAGAAACGTTCTATTTGCCCAAAATATTTGACTATGCCATTTTTTCAGTTGAAGTGATAACATAACATTACGCCTTTTATCCCTGAACGCCTACCCCAAGCGGAGGTGCACATTATGCCATTGTACAATGTAACACCCATTTTTCACTATTTATGTTACGAGTCCCATGTAATAGGGGGTGAGCCTATTGCCATATACCGGGCAAAATTGCAGGCTCCGTGCTACTACCGAGATTTTTTTAAACTCAGTAACACTTTGCCCGACAGTCGCACTTGCGACCACTCGGCCAACGAGGCAGTGATTTCAACATATTGTGTAATACATACTATGCTTATATTGAAAAATAGTATTCTATTTTGATCATATCAACCTGCTCTTATGTCAAGTTAGAGGGATCAACACAAACATTATCATTTTCGTCATCATCATTAATCAACGTCACTTTATCACACTCCCTTTTCCTACACACCCTTCTCATACAATTCATTTGGTATGTGCATATTTGAAATCGTCTCTGCATATTATATGGATGCAGCTACCTACATCTATCTTCATTTCCATGTCTTAAATCACTTGAAGTGGACCTTTGTTTTTTTTCATTACATTCTTCATAACTTTCACTGCCTTTTCATTCTCATTGCTCAATTGATCTTATAACATATTCTCGTCAATTTTTAATTTCTCATTAAAGTTCCCCATTTTAATTTACTATTTTGTTTGAACAGACAACTCAACTACAGCAGTTTGTTTCCTAAAATTTTTTATTCTTACAATCTCAGCGTGCATTCGCTCATATACGTGCCTTCATCCAGATATTTATCGAATAAACGAATGTGTATAGTGTAAAAGGAATTCTGTGTATCCGAATATGCGCTGTGCACTGAATCGATTTTGACAACATTTTCACCGGCATACCGATGGAAGCTTACATCTTTTCTAGCTTTTATTTGTATCGGCTATAAACTTTTTGTTCGTTCGAAATAGAAAAAACATTTTTCAAATCAATATTCTAGCTACTCATTAAAGATTCAGACGTAACGCACAAAAATTGGAATTCATAACATAACATTACGCCTCTTATCCCCAAAGGGGTAGGCAGAGGTGCACATTACGGCACTTAATGCCACTGTACAGTAACACCCACTTTTCACTATTTGTGTTATCAGTCTCATGTAATAGAGGGTGAGCCTATTGCCATATACCGGGCACAATTCCAAGCTCTGTGCTACTATCGAATTTTTTTTAAAACTCAGTAACACTTTGCTCGACCCGGAAATCGAACCCGCACTCGGCCAACGAGGCACTCATTGAATGAGTTCAATGTTAAGTAATACACAATGAATGAGTAACAGTAACAAAAAACTATGAAGTCAAAAATATTAGGAGCTATTACTATTTCTACATAGTCCAATCTACGCATGAATTCAACATCGTCTACTTCAAGAGATAAAGGGATAAATGGCACACGAGCAAGATTGTAACCAATTTATAATAATATAATGGTCATAATTCCCTACACTAAATTATCCAACCAACGATAATTATATAAATCATTCTAAAAAGGATGGTATTAGTAATGGGACAAGAAACATTTTCCTCTAAAATTATGAAGGTACACACATCATAGGAACGCCAATATCGACACGCGTAGACATACTCGCCGTCCACGTCTGGTCTTCGGTTCTGCACCTTGATGAAGCTTATTAACTTTCTGGCTGTCAGATCCCATACACTGACACCATCAGTGGGCAGCCAACTACCAGCTAGAACATGTTCTCTCTGCAAACAAACGAATTATAAATGAAATGGAATATTTTAATAAGCTAAAGAAAAGATAGCGTTCGCGTCATATATATAGCTGCCAATTTCTTGCCTCAGAAAACTGCTTGCAGCAAATAATTTTAGGGGGGGGGGATATGCACGCATACTGCGAGAACTTCCCTCATGCGTAAAAGTATTTTCTGTATGGCGCCTGCGATATTTAATAAATTACCAAAAATTTTGAGAGAACTACCCTTGACACATTTTAAAAATAAGCTGAGAAGGTTTTTAGTTAATAAAGCCTATTACAGTGTTCAGGACTTTTTGAATGAGAAAGACTTTCTAATTCAGACTTCGTATAACTATTTAACGGTGAAGAATAATAATAATACAATGTACAATTTTTATAAATTTTTTGTATACCTACTGGACATAATAATATAATTTAGTATTGATTTGTAAATAAATTGACTTATTGTAAGGACCACTATTTGACTGCGTAATAATGAATATAGGTATGTACTGGACGTAATTTATTTTAGACTATCATATAAGTAACTACCTAATTTAGAAATATTGTGACATCAAATTCAAATGTTTATCTCTTTAATGTAATTTAATAATGACTATTATTGTACAAATAGCTGATTTTAATGAAATTGAATATAATCTTTATACCTATAAATTTGTATGCCACTATTGGCGAAACATGGACGCACAACATATTATTTAACATCTTGCATGTCTGATTACTCGATTTATGTATACGCATGTTTTACAAATAAACAATCTTTCTTTCTTTCTCTCTTACATTATTTGTCACTCAAACCCAAAAATAACCGAAACATCAACATGATAATTCAACCACCCACCACTTGGTTAGAATCAATTGAAAATTTCGTTGTATTTTCAATTGAATGTCAGTCTATTTCCAAATCGAATTCTTTATTTTTTATTACTAACACAACCTTTGCCGTGACCTTCAATAAAGTTGTACGCGACACGTGTACGCCAACAACACTAACGTAACCCGAAACGTAAACGTGAAACGTAAACCCAAAACGCGTGTAAATCTTGCCCCTCTGGGGTTAAAATAAAAATGTGGCATATTACTTTTGTATTGCACATTTACCTCGCTCATACAAAGTGAGGGATGTGAGCAGAGGCGAATTAAACCTGGATAGCGAATACGAAAAACACGTTATTGGCGCCTCTCATTTTTTTGGCGCCGACATCTCTCTATGGGTAGGTTTTTTTTTTTTTTTTTTTACGGGGGGAAAGTCATCGAATGACTGCTCCCGCCTGGCTGAGGCGGGAGGGAGTGTCAGACTCTTACTGACTAAAAACCACCCCGTTCCTTCTCCTGCAGGTCGAGCCGGAGCCCCGGTTACCCGTTAGGTTCTCCGCGACTCCGAATCGGCATCGGCCCTATTGGGCCCCATCTGTGGTGGTCTGATGGCTCTTTGAGGCGCGCGCGGAACGCGACGCGCCGTACGCTCGGGTCTGTTTCTGGTCGGACGGGAAGCCACCCATGCTCGCCGTCCGCAGGCCCGCGCTTACGGTGGCCGGAGATCATCCAGCGATCCCCGACGCCCGGTGTGTCCTTCGCGATGGCTGGGTTGCGAGGAGGCAGCGCTTCGCTGCCTCACGCGTCCCGCCTCCTCCTTAGCTAGCATGACTGCTTCGCAAAAGACGGCATCCCAGTCCCCCACGCTCCGCATCATGGCCTGCACTAGGCCCGGACGCGAGAGGTCGCCATCGCCGATCACTTCCCTGAGGACACGGCGGTGCTCAGCCCACGCAGGACATTCCGCGACAGTGTGTTCCACCGTGTCCTCAGGGCGGTCCTCGCAGTGATGACACCCGGACGTTTCCTCCCGCCCCATCAGACACAGGTACCTCCCGAAACTCCCATGTCCGGTGAGGACCTGCGGCAGGCGGTAGGTGAGGACGCCGTAGCGTCTCTCAAGCCACTCCTCAAAGAGGGGACTTACCGCTGCGATGGCAGCGAGCCCAGCCCTCGGTTGCGACAGTCGTTGCTGCCATTCCGCCATGAGATCGCGCCGGAGCTCATCCCGCCACGCGCCTATCTGGCGCGGCAGCGGAGTTTCGCCCCGGCGACGTGCCTCCGCGCGCATGCTGTACACGCGCGCGAGCACCTTCGCCTCCAGATCCCACGGCGGTAATCCGGCAAGGAGGTTCGCCGACTCCCCAGAGATCGTGCGGTATCCGCGGATCATTCGGATCACCATGACCCTCTGTGCCATGAGCAGCGTCCGAGCGGGACGCCGCAACAGGTTAGGCGCCCAAACAGGGGCGTCGTAGAGGGCCATGGACCGCACGACCCCGGCGTATAACCTCCGGCAGGAGGTGTTTGGCCCCCCGAGGTTGGGGAGGATGCGTTTAAACGCAGCCCCAACTTTGGAGCCAAACGTCGGAAGTGCTCTATGAAGTTCCACCGACTGTCGAGGACGAGTCCTAGGTACTTCATCGTCGTCTCGACGCCGATGGTAACTCCTCCCGCCGTTATTTGGGACCCACCCAGAGGTGGCGTGTTCCCGCGGCCATGAAAACACATGGCCTCGGACTTGTGGAGCGCCACCTCGAGTCCCAACCAACCGGATTCTCTCAACGACTGTCGCAACCGCTGTCGCCATTAGATCGGCCGCCGCCTGGTGCGACCTCCCGTGCGCTAGCACCAGCGTGTCGTTGGCGTAGCATATTGTGCTAACGCCGTTCGGGAGGTCGGTGCGCAGCACCCAGTCATAGCCAATGTTCCACAGGAGCGGCCCCAGAACCGAACCCTGTGGAACACCGCATCTCTCGCCGGTTCCACTCGCCCCGGTGACCGGGGTAGATGACGGAGCTATCCGTCAGGTATGCCTCGATTACACGACGGAGGTAGGTAGGCACCCGATGATATCGGAGTGCCTCCAGGATGCAGCTCCAGGGCAGGGAGTTGAAGGCGTTGGCGATGTCCAGAGACACCGCCACTACGACCTTACCCCTGGACACTGCAGTCCCCGTCGTCCGGTCCCTAACGCGCATGATGGCGTCCACCGAACTGGCCGTCCGACAGGTCCGGCCCAATGTCTGTCAGGTGCGCGACGAGGCGGTTCGAAATGATTCTTTCGAAGACTTTGCCCACCTCGTCGAGCAGCACTATGGGCCGGTATGCGGACGGAGAGTCCGCAGGGCGCCCCGTCTTCCGCACGAGGACCAGTTTGCCAGAGAAGCGGGAACTGGCCTCTCTCCAAGCATGCGCTGTAGAGACCGATTAATCGAGGCCCGAGAGCCTCTGAGGCCAGGACCCATGCTTTGCCATGCAAGCCGTCGGGTCCTGGGGCGGTGTTCTTGGCGCCCATCCGGCGCACCGCCGCTCTCAGTTCTGCCTCGGTCACCTCTGGGACGATGTCGTCGTCGTCGTCGCTGTAGCCCGCGTCGGGCACCGCAGGGGGCGGAGTCATATACGGAGGGGTGAACCCCCTCCACAGTCGGGGGAACAGGGCGCTTATCACCTCCTCCAAGACCTCTGGCCGGAGACTCTGAGTGAGCGGGGGAGCCCAGGCGCGGAGCTTATCGCGCACCATCCGATACGGGCGTCCCCACGGATCTCTGTCCAGAGTCCCCAGCATCTCTCGGCGGGCCTCCTCCTTGGATACGGCGCCTGCGGTGCCTAGTGTACTGGCGTCGCGCAGTAGTGCACGCCTTACGCAGAGCCGCCAGCTCTTGCGACCACCAGTACACCTAGCGCTTCTGTTGCCTCGATCGGATCCGGGGCATCACCACGTCACAAATCCTGGACATGGCGTCCTGGAGCCACTTAGCCTCATCGTCGATGTCGGCAGGCCTGACCGGTGGAATCACCCAGGCCTGCACGATGGCGGCTTCCAGGAGCAGCTCCCGGTCCAGCTGTTTCAGCGCCCAACGCGGACCACATGGGGCCTGTCTGACCGGCGGGTCTGCGGACTCGGCGGAGACGTCGAACCGGACATACCGGTGGTCAGAGTACGTCTCCACCTCCTCCATGACACGCCAGTCAACGATACGCGGTGACAGAGCAGGGCTGGCGAACGAGATGTCCACCACCGACTCGCCCTGCATCCGCACGCACGTGGGGATAGAACCCCGGTTCAGGACGACTAGGCCTGTCTCAAGGGCCCAGTCTTCCACCATCCTACCCCGGACGTCGGTGAACCGGAAACCCAAAGCCAAGTTCTTGGCATTGAAGTCCCCGAGGACGAGCACGGGGAGGGAACGGAACCCGACGACGACGGTGACCAACTCCATCAAGGAGTTGTGGAACTCGGCGAGAGTTCGGTTCGGAGAGAAGTACACGCCCACCACAGCGAGCTCTCCGAACCGTGCTGCGACACAACCCCGACCTCTTTGAGCAGCCTCAAGAGTCGGGGTACCGGCGGCGGCCGACGATATGATGGTCACCGAGCCGTCCAGGTCCGTCACCCAGTGATCCCTGGGCGGGACGAAGTACGGCTCGGAGACCACGGCGACATTGATCAACCACTGCGCCATGCTCTGGAGCAGGAGATCCTGAGCAGCGGCGCAGTGGTTGATGTTCGCCTGGAGGAGGCGGAATGGGGCCATTATTGGCAGTCCATCCCGACCTCCTCAGTGGCGGCAGCGGCGACTGCGGCGGCAGTGGCGGCGGCGGCGGAAACGACGGGGGCGGCGGAGGGCCTACTTTTGGCCTTGGCTTTGGCAGGAGGGGAGCAGCCCTTACTCCCGATCCGGTGATTGACCGGCTTGCCAGCCGCCGCACATGCATTGCAGTGCAGCGGGGCGGTACACGAGCCAGCTTTGTGACCGGGCCGACCGCAGCGGAAGCAACAGTCGCTGCGGTCCACCTCTGAGGTGCATTCAACGCTCACGTGTTCGCCCACGTGGCAGCGATAGCACCTCAGAGGCCGGGTCTCGAGCAGCTTGACCTGCGCCGAGACCCATCGCACCAAGAGCCTTTTGCCCTCCTTCAGCTTCTTGGCCGCTGTGACGGGGCAGCTCACCACCACCGTGCGCAGCCCCGAGTTGTCCGGACGGATGGTGCCCGCCTTGACCTGGTCAGCAGGGCACCCTCCCGTCCTGGCCACAGCGGCCACCACCTCACTCTCCGTGACGGAGTCGTCCAGGCCCAGAATCCTGACATCCAGGCATTTGGTGGGCCTGGACACGGCCACGGCCACGGCCGGTAATGGTGGCCTCTGCTGTTTTGAGGAGGGCGGTCCTGGCAGGCTGGTTTTTGGTCACAGCCTGCCTGCGAAGCTCCTCCATGACGACTTGGAGGAAGCCCCCGGGATCGCCCTCGCTCCCGAAACCGCGTTCGCCCTCCGACATGTCGACGCCGGACATTTCCGCCGCGGAGGACTCTGAGCGGGCAGCGCTCGAAAGAGCCCTGTCCTCCGCAGCCAGCTGCTCGGCTGACTCCGCGCAGGCAGCTGGTGCCGGTTTCCGGCGACCGCTGCCCTTGCCACCTCTACCCCGCGCCGCCGTGGGGATCTTAGGGGGAGGCGCCTCCTGCGCGCCAGTGGACGGGGACGGAACGTCCTCCTCCAGTCTGGGACGCTTACACGTCCCCGTCACGCGACGGCGTGAGCTCCTCGAGCTCACGCTCAATCGCTCCGCCAGCGATGTGTCGGACTCAGAGTCCGACCCCCTCCGACTAGACTCCCGTGTGTGGGGCCTGCTAGACGAGTCCAGCGCCTCACCACGAGTCCCGGAGCCACTAGGGCTCCCTTCACCCGCTACTGCAGGCGAGCCGAGCTCACCCGCAATCTCCTTCTTCAATGTGGTTTTTTTTGGTTTTGTTTTAATATTCTCCATTTGAATCCCACCAGTATGGGGGAAATATTCGGTCCACCCAGGCAGTGCCCCCTGTACCTGGGTAAGTGTTAATTTGTTTCCCAACTAGAGGTTCCACTGGTCCCCTAGCTGGGGGTGCGCTCGCGACTGACACTACTCCTCAGCCATGCATACTCTCGCCGCGCACCAGAACTTAGTATTGGAGGAATTTTTTATAGAGGTCATCTTCCTCGCGGTCCGGGCGACCAAGCCAAGACCCTCGTCCCGTTCAGAGTCACAAAACATGACCGTGACCTCCTTACGGATTACGATATCGACGGCTGCAATCGGGGACAGCTTGTGTCCCGATGCTGCTCTCTGGCAGCGTGAGTGCACAGCGAGCACCGCCCTTGCCTCTCCGCCACGCTCTCTGCTACGTTCAGAGAGACAGGCGGAGAAACGCCCCACGGAAGCGCGGGCCATGAGCACACAGTCCGCCGCCTCCAGAACCCTGTCGGGTTCGCCCGCCCAGTCCAGAAGTCTGCTGCGGGCGACAGTCACTCCAACCCTATCACCACCGCTAGGGAGACTGTCGCCCGCACCCAGGGTGCACCACGGGGAGGTCTTCTGGCACCGCACCCCCTCTATGGGTAGGTACGCGTATCTTAAGCTATCGCGGCGCCTTTCGGTAACCTGGCGCCTTTGGCCCTTGCCCTGTTTGCCATGCCACGGCTCTGGGCTCTGGATAACATAGGTTACATAATGATACAAGGATAACTTCAAGTTTTACAGATATCTGTGGGAAAATGTCGGCAGTGACAGTGTGATAACAATATTCTCTTTGAGTTAAAGTTTTGTAAGATACAATATATTTATGTTTGTTTGTCCTTCAAGATATAGTAGACATTTTAATACTTTATTTTGTTTGCTGAACGGGTTATTAATTTATCAGTACGTGATAGCTAATAAGCTTTTTATGGGATAAGGAGTAAACGAGTCGACTGAGTGCCGCGCAGTAAAAGACCAGCGTCGCTTATGGACCTACCTACAACATCAATAGAGTTCAATCAACGCATGTGTTGGTGACCTATTGTGGAGAGGTTATGAAGCTACTGAATGGAATGGAATTTCTTGCCGGAACCTGTGTTTCCCGACAAATATAATTTGGGTGTCTTCAAGTCCCGAGTGAACAGGTTGCTCATAGGTAGGCGTGCTCCATCGTCGGCCACATCATCGCTTAGCACCACGCGAGACCGACCTATATAGCATAAAAAACAAACTTGATCTTTGTTATATGAAGATCTCTGATTGAGAATCAAAAACGAACAGTTTAATACCTAATTCCCCGAGCTCGAAATTTAACTTTGTTTTTAACCAAACTAACGAATCACAAAAAAAGCCTAAAGAAAAAAACAGCAATTCATAGAAACAACGAAACTCTATTAAAACATGTTCACCTAAAATAAACAAGAATCTTTGTGACAAGACAATTAATTGTCAATAAAAAACTTCGTAACTGCCGATACGGTTGCACAATGTTCTAGCAAATCCGAGACTTCCAGAAACTTCCAAAATAGTAACAATGTACCGTGAAGCGTACAGCTATTCTGCCTGTCAAATGTCAAAATACGAACGGTCCGTTCAACTGGAGCCGAACTTTAAATGGATTGAAACCGTTTGACCTATTTCTCTTTTTAGATCGGACATTTGAACCCTACATTTTTATCCAATAAGAAATTGTATTAGGTAACTAACTGTTATTTCAATTGTTTTACTTGTTTATCCGCTGATTCACTTGTATGAAATTGGAGAGTCACGCCATCTTGTAGCAAGTTGTGGAACTATCACTATAAAATAGTTGTAAGTTGTGAATAAAATAAGATGCTTCACACTTTTTATGCGTCATTGCGTCAGTGAAAAATACATATTGTACCTCTACATAATGATATTACACCAACTGTTCACCAGTTGTGTTATGAATTTATAGTAATAGGGAAATAGGGAGTGAGACTAGGGCCATAATATATCTTTATATCTTGCACATTTTAGAGTCCGTGCCGGATCACGTAGCATATATTCAAATGGATATTTAAAGGTTGTACTGATTCATGCTAATTTTGCGTACTTTTCAGTTAAGCATTAGCATGCTCATTTCAGGCGTGTTTGCGAATCGACAGGCGTTAACAGTGTCTTAATACTCTAGTTATCTAAAGACATTTATTTTCATACTAAAAAAACTTCCAAGGACACACGCGTGTCTTACAATACGGGTGACATTGATAAATTACTAAAATTATTAATTCATTTAAAGTAAAAGAATATTTTTACTTTGGTACTGTTAAAAATAGATAAAAAAATTCTGAGCCTAATTGGATTTACTTATAAAATTATTTCTTCCTCTAATATTTTTATTGAATTAAAAGTGAGCCTACTGGGCTTAAATTAGTTATACTTATTAAAGACCATCCCATTTTCTAGTAGTCACAAGCGCCACTATCGAGCAAGGGATCTATGGTTTGATTCCTGGGTCGGACACAGTATTATAAGAGTTTTATGTACTAACTCAATCATCATCATTGTTTGACGAGGAACTCCGTCGAGCGGCTACTGTAGCAGCGCGACAGTCGCCGCGTCGCGGGTGTTGCGAAAGCTACCCATGAATATGAGCCCCCAGCATGGCTTGATTCTAGTCGAGTTCCTCGTCAAATAATTACGTGAGTAAGCCAAAAACATAATAATTAATTTAGTATACCTCACGAAAGTTATAAGTTATTTTACTTTTATAAATATCTAGGTAAAGGAAATGCAAAAATGAAATTAAATTGCGCCCGCATTGCAATAACCACTACACATATACCTAACAAATAGGTGTTACATTGTATATCTACATCTCAGCCATGTCTTACAAAAAAACGTTACATTCTAAATGGAATTTAAAAAAATGCACAAAACCACAACAAGTTATAATTAAAAAAATATGCACCAGCATATCCCGACTACAAAGCAGTAATAGTACCTGCAATGTTCACAAAGTTATACCTTGTACTACAGCTTTACAAACTAAAAATATCGGCAGCCTCTGCAATAATAATATTCTTCAAAGGCAAAGAACAACTATACAGGAGCATCAAACTTCATAACGAGGTACAGTCGTGTACTCAAAGAAGTTACATAACAATATAACATTACATATTTTGCCAGCTCACATTGAGCAAGCGTGGTTGTTAATACTCAAACCTTCTCCATGTGTGAAGAGGACTTTAGTCAGCACTGGTCAGTTATACTCGCCACTGCCTCGTTGGCCGAGTGGTCGCCAGTGCGACTGTCGGGCAAGGGGTCTCTGGTTCGATTCCCAGGTCGGGCAAAGAATTACTGGGTTTTGAAAAAATCTCAGTAGTAGCACGGAGTGTGAATTGTGCCCGGTATATGGCAATAGGCTCACCCCCTATTACATGGGACTCATAAGATAAATAGTGAAAAGTGCCTGTTACATTGTATAGTGCACCTCTGCCTACACTTCGGCGATAAAAAGGCGTGATGTTATGTTGTTGTTGACTGGTTATAGGTTATTGATGTACTGTGATATAACATATTTTACTCTTATTGAATGTTCTTAGTACTAAAATAATAATTTTGCTTTATGGCACGCTAGAAAATTGGAAAAAAAATATCTAAGAATGGACATTGAGTATACCATACTTTACATTAAAGACAATGGTGTGTATGTCATATTTTATATAAAAAACAGTTACGTTGAAACTTACGGCATGCTAGTCGAAAACATATATAGGTACCTACTAATTTCAAGTCACACTGGCACATACACACACACAAAGCAGTATTAATAAAATTTTCAATTTGAAAATAGAACCTTATGATCTGCACTCATTTATAACAACAATATATATAATATTTTTTTTCTGTTTAAACTATAAATGGTATCTGTTTATGTCCACGACTGTACCAACGGCTTAGCTCTAGATGAAACACCACGAACTTCCACTACGACAAAGCGAGAGTTTTTAATTAAAAAGTGACTTATATCGCTGCCTAAGACCTGTACCTCTGTATGGAATTATTTAGAACCATGTTATTTTGTGGGTTCTTTAAAAAAACGTGTTTGTTGAAATTATCGATGATGCGACATGCGCTACTCCTGATATGAATGAAAAGATACAAGAAACTAGTGTTTTTCAAGTATTTGTTAAAAATATTTATTTGGATGCCTTGAAAGGGCCGATTCAAATTGATAAAACGAAATTAATTATCACTACATAGTATAAAACAAAGTCACTATCCGCCGTTGGTCTGTCCCTATGTATGTTTAGATCTTTAGAACTACGCAACGGATTTTGATGCGGTTTTTTTTTAATAAAAAGAGGGGAAGTTTATATGTATAATACATGCATATTGCACCCGTGCGAAGCCGGGGCAGGTTGCTAGTTATAAATAAATCAATCTCTTATTACAGCACAAGTTACAATTTTACTTACCGATTAACCTACGCAAAATTATACCTCTATATTTGCACATTTCATATATACATAATATCACGCCTTTTAACCCCGTAGGGCTAGGCAGAGGTGCCCGTTACGGCACTTAATACCACTGTACAATATCTATAACAGCTATTTTTCACTATTTATGTTATGAGTCCCATGTAATAGGGGGTGAGCTTATTGCCATATACCGGGTACATTTCCAGACTCCGTGCTACTATTGAGAATTTTGTAAAACCCAGTAATTCTTTATCCGACCCGGGAATCACACTTACAAACACTCGGCCAAGTGCCAACGAAGCACATTTCTTATTAATATTTAATACATAGATATTCGTGGTACATATCATAATGAAAACGCTATTTAAACTTTAATGCATGCGTATTTAGGTTCACATTACTTATTTAGAGTGACTTGTGCGGTCTTAAGCGATGCTAATCGAATTATGACGTCTACACGATTTTAAAATGAGAATTAGAATGTTTTGAAATTTAAATTATTTAATATGGCTGACACTGAAAGACGTTGAACAACGTTTATTTGATACAGCACTTAGTTTACACAAATTAGATAAGTGCGTTGGTTTTTATAAAGAACGTGATTTGCATGATAATATTCTGCCTAAGTGCATTTGTAATGAATTTTCTTATTATTCATTTTAGAAAGTTTTTAATGATTATGCCAAAACATTAAGAAGTTATTATTTTAATATTAGTAAAAGTATCTACCCTTAACCGACTAGCAAGCATGAATAGATTGATGACTGTTGATGAAGCGAAAGAGGTATGTAGGAATCATAGCAATTGGCGTTCCATAGTCTCCGCCTGCTGCCATCGCAGCGGTAAGTCCCCTCTTTGAGGAGTGGCTTGAGAGACGCTACGGCGTCCTCACCTACCGCCTGACGCAGGTCCTCACCGGACATGGAAGTTTCGGGAGGTACCTGTGTCTGATGGGGCGGGAGGAAACGCCCGGGTGTCATCACTGCGAGGACCGCCCTGAGGACACGGTGGAACACACAGTGGGAGAATGCCCTTCGTGGGCTGAGCACCGCCGTGTCCTCAGGGAAGTGATCGGCGATGGCGACCTCTCGCGTCCGGGCCTAGTGCAGGCCATGATGCGGAGCGAGGGGGACTGGGATGCCGTCTCCTCCTTTTGCGAAGCAGTCATGCTAGCTAAGGAGGAGGCAGCGAAGCGCTGCCTCCTCGCAACCCAGCCATCGCGAAGGACACACCGGGCGTCGGGGATCGCGAGACGATCTCCGGCCACCGTAAGCGCGGGCCTGCGGACGGCGAGCATGGGTGGCTCCCCGTCCGACCAGAAACAGACCCGAGCGTACGGCGCGTCGCGTTCCGCGCGTGCCTCAAAGAGCCATCAGACCACCACAGATGGGGCCCAATACGGCCGATGCCGATTCGGAGTCGCGGAGAACCTAACGGGTAACCGGGGCTCCGGCTCGACGTGCAGGAGAAGGAACGGGGTGGTTTTTAGTCAGTAAGAGTCTGACACTCCCTCCCGCCTCACCCAGGCGGGAGAAGTCATTCGATGATTTTCCCCCCTTAAAAAAAAAAAACCCCCATCCCCAGGCATGAAATTATGAATTTATGTATGTATGTTAACTATTATTTTTATGATTACCTTTTATTTATTTATTTGTTTATTTATTTAAACCGTGTATTTACTGGCTGACAGTGGGTACCAAAACGCCAGTAAGATATACTGGCGTGATATTATATCTTATGTAAGTTTAAAACTTCTGCGAAGATAGCAGACCCGCATGCACATAAATCTGGGACGAGATCTTTGTCGTATGAAAGAAAGTTTTCGAGTAACGTGAATTCATTTATTTATTCATATAGGTATAAACTTTTTTATTCAAAACGATGTTTTGTCATATTTGCTTCGGTAGGTATTATATGATCACTAGGTTTATGTGTACCTAAATAAAGAAAGCTTTTGGTGGGATAATTATTACTATAAGAATGAATTACAATAATAATTAGCTATTATCCATATAATATAATATATATCTATTTCGATGGCTCTACGAAATCAGCCCACCAACACGATGGGAGAGCCGACCTGACCCAGCAGAGTGTCAGCAATTGGTCCTGTCAACCATTTGATTGGGAGAGGACTAACCCAATACACAGCGCCACCGCTGTAGGACATTTATGACGCACTAATGGTTTATACCACAGAACATATTGAAAAGGCACAGTCAGTCACATAGAGAGTGGCTTCTAACAACGATCCGAGAAACCTGGTCGCGACGGAATGAGTATAGTTCCTACAAACACATTTCTGAAATGGGAGACAAAATCCATATTCTACTTACGTTCAAATCAATAGCATCACTGCAAATGTCAACTCCTTCGAAGGTCATGACGCATCCGACTTGGCATCTTATGTCCCAGATCTGTAAAACACAGTCATTGAAACTGAATATCGTTTTACTACAACTTTATGAAACTTAAAACCACATTATCTAAAGATGGATAGTCCATTTTAACTCCCGCAAACGAAAGAAAGTTCCCCCGGTTTTCTCATTAGCATATTCTAGTTAAAGTAAGAAACTAACGCGAGAACTTACACTTGCATATTTTCTTTCCAGTAAACTTACTTTAAGGAAATTTCATAAATTACTTAACCTCTAGTTTTACCTCACCCCCTATTACCATGTAATAAGGGTACTCATACCATAAATAGTGAAAAGTGGGTGTAACATTGTACAGTGGCATTAAGTGTCGCAATGTACACCTCTGCCTACCCCTTCGGAGATAAAAGACGTGATGTTATGTCTAGTTTTACAACACTTAATAGCACTTAGATATACCTACTTCAGAAAGTTTTCCTTGAAGTTGTATTATCATTCATTACCTTTCAAATTACTCTAAAACGTGCCTGTATTGTATCAGAATTAAAAAAAATAGCCCTGGGAACCTCTAATCCAATGGACTTGCGATCATTTGACAATGAAAACCTTTTTCGATGCAACTGGTTAATGAATACAACTAGTGAAAAGTGGGTGTTACATTGTACTGTGGTAGAATGTGCACCTCTGCCTACACCTTCGGGGATAAAAGGCGTGATGTTATGTATGTGTATGGTTAATGAAAAACAATTTATTTAATTACATAATGTTTGAAAAAATCATCATCAGATAAATCTGCGGAGATTTTAAGTCATCTTATAATCCATTACACGTTAAACGTTCTTGGGGGGTCACCGGTGTCCGGCGTTAGCGGAGGATTACGTTTCAACAGTTTTTTATCGGCAGTCAAAGTCTTAACTAAGCGTAAAACAACTAACAAGCCATAATAAATTATTTAACTAATCCATAAAAGTAGAAGGAATCATTACGTGGTTGAAGCTTTTACACGACCACGATATTAATAAGATCCAAAATAAAATAATTTATTACGTAAGTACGTATAAGGTCATATCAGTTCAATGAATAATTCCATTATCTAATAAACGGGTAATTTTAATCCCTTTCAGATTAGAATTAATGCCTGGATTGAGTGTAACATAAATAAATCGTTTTTGTTACGGTAAAAACATGGACTTAGGTACCTAATATTAACTTGATAAAACTGGTAGATACCAGTAAGATGTCATAGGGCCGAAACACATAATCGCGTTGCATCGCCGCAACGCTAAAATCGGCAGTTTACATTGCGGCGTCGTGAAAAAGAGCGTTTTGTTGTCGTTCGGTAGGGTAACCAGTTCGTCGTGATTTTTTATTGTGGATAGACGTGTCTCTGCCATGGATCATCGTGAAAAACTTATTGCTTATTTGTTATTAAGAAGACATTACTCTGCTACGCTGGAACGAGCGCTGCGTTGCGGCGCCGCAACGCCGCAACGCAAACTGCCGATTTCGGCGTTGCGGCGACGCAACGCGGTTATGTATTTCGGCCCTTAGTACACATTGCTTCTAATCGCCCGATCTGGAAGTCAATGGAAGAGGCATACGCTAAAGTGAATTGTGATTGATATTACAAACTCTGGGTTTACAATCTGACGAACTACAATTAGAAATATCGAAATGTCTTGGAATATCTTGAATTAAACCCAGAGACTTTGTTTAACAACTTGTCTGCTTTAAATCTCTTATTAAAATAAAATGTAAGAACTGCACTCAAGAATTAAACTATCTACCTAGGTAAGGTTCTACAAGCAACCACTGCTTAGATTAAAAATCAACAAACGAATCTGAAGAAATGCACATCTAAAGCACGTAATAAAAATAGAATATTCCATAATAACAAGCGAACAATACTCCTGCCGTCTGCTTAAGCGCGCTTAATAAATAATTTGAGCAGTTAACCGCGGAGAGAAATATTTTAATCTCGACAGAGAATACAGAGATGCTTTGAGTCTGTCGGCGGTCGTTGTCCGCCATGTTTAATTCAGGACGTGTTTACTAGCGTCAAGTAAGTTACTCGCCCCACGTACTCGCGCACAGTAGATTCGTACATTCGTAGGGCGACGACAGCGTGGTGGTATTAAAAAACTATCACCTGAACTGTTTATTTGAAGTAATTGTTTGTTGTTTGTATCTATGTACGTTTATTGGTATGTATGTAGTAGTTTAGTTTCAGAAGGTAGTATCTAATCAGCGCGGACTTGGTTGAAAATAATAACTGAAAATTATTATTGAGCCTAATAAAGTCGACAAGAAAAATTTGTCAGAGTGCCAGTGTCATTAGAGATTTTCTTTTCAACACTACGCAACTGAAAGTAAAATCAATGTAAACAATTGATAATATTAATTATATCAACATAACTATATGTTTACAAAAACAAAAGTACTATATTTATTTATTTATTTAACAAAAGTACAATTTTAGGATTAACATGTTGTTCTTATAATTATAGATCCTCGCCAAACATATCGTTTAACGGCGAGAAGCGCTCATTTCTTATTCTTACTAGCTAATTAAGTACTTTATATAACATCAAAAGAAAACTGAAATAAAAAAAAAACAAAAACAAAAAACAAATATAGAGGTAATGACGAATATAAACAAAAAAAAATATAATGTCGAGCTTAAACGGAGCATGACAATAATTCGTTCGCAGTTAATAGGCGTGACGGTCAACAACGACAACTGTGTGTTTTCACGTCCAGGAGTTTTTCACCTTCGCCAAGGGGAGTCAGGGTTAAACGTTAAACGTTCTGCGGTCAAACTGCACCCCACATTCCCAAATTTATATATATATACATACATATATGTCTGTACTTATTGCTATTTTTTCTACCTCATAACAAAGTTAGTTTTATTTCAAGCGAGTTTTGTATTAGAAACTATTCTGTTTGCGTGCTAAAAAGGTTTTGTAAATCTGTTTATTGTTTTAGGACATTAAAAGGTTAAGTTGTTGTTTGTCAAAGTCATTTTAATTAATATTCAGTTGAGAAAAGTTTTGCCTGCAGTTCTGGTAGTGTGGTCGCAAAATCATTAAGTCTCAATCACCAAAGGTTTGATATTTCCATAGTGTACGTCAATAGCTATGTATATTTTTCATGAAACCGAAACAATGCTACTTCTTACTAATCATATTAAATGCGAAAGTTTGTGAGGATGTGTTTATGTGTGTGTTTAAAAGTTTATGAGCCGTTTCAATATTTCGATTGAAATGAAATTTAAAACAGAGGTAGATTATTAAATAAACTTGCTTCTGCCAGCGGCTTTACCCGGATTCTCGTTGTAAGCAGTGGGTAAAGCCGCTGGCAGAAGCAAGTTTATTTTATAATATTTACGTAATATGAACAGGGTTTTAAAACACCTACTTACCCTAAGGGTTTTGTCCCAAGCTCCACTGGCGAACAGGAACGGTTTCTGTGGATGTGCCCTCAATGCGACTACCTGGCCATAATGCATCCTCTGCAACTTCTTAGGGATGAACTGAAGTCGAAGTTTGTGTACTTTATAGGTAACTTCAGCCTGTAAAGACAAATAATTTTAATAGGAATTTACATCTCTCAAAACACAGCTTTATTAGATGAGTGATGACAAACATGATCGTTGAGCAAGGGCTTTTAGTTTTGAATCTCAAATTGAGGAGGAGTTAATGTTAGAATTTTCAGCTTTCAGTATTCTCGGAGACAATATCAGCGAACCCAGTTTAAAAGTCAGATGTATACATATTACATCATACCTCGCCCGTCGGAACACAAATCCTGACACAGTATTACTAAAAATGTCCAAATTCCAATACATAAATCCAAATAACGCTTCAATATACCCTTTAGACGTCTCTTGGAAATGAAACAAATAAAATTACTTTGTATCTACACAGGTATCCATTCGAACCAATACCATGTGTGTCAAACATTAATAAACAAAAAGGTTTTTTATTACATATTTTATTCAGTACGACCTGAGTTAACGATTCGTTTCTCCAATAACATTTAAAATATCCGACCCAAAAATTTAATGTCAAGGCCATCAAAGTTATAATAAAACCAATGCAGGAATGTCAAATTTATTGCCACACTCAACCAAGATTAAGCCGTAACGTTTTACAACGTTTTAGCGGTTACATTTTATGCACACTGTTAAAGAACATAGTCATTTTCTGTGGTTGTCGTGGTCTTACAGAAAATTTCGCTTAATTTCCTCGATTGTCAAGTTGCTGTAAAGGTGCTCACACACAGAAGTTATATATATATATGTTAGAGACTGACTTTACATTACTTTTTAAACAATTTGTAACAAAAGTTGTAGTAATAACTTGTTATCGTGTTAAACAATGTGGTATAACGTTATATAACTGCTGTGTGGGAGCACCTTAACCCTATACTTGGCAGGACTTTTTTTTGTTGAAATGTTGAAAAATTTTGCATAAAATGGGTTCATAGGTATTTGTAGAAGGTGTAAAAAATAAAATAAAAAATATATATGTAATAATTTGCCATATATTTAATGTATCATATTTGGTACATTGCCAGATCAACAACAATCAACCTTACAATATCTGTGTCATATTTGCCACATTGCCAGGCTTCCCACAAGGAAAATCAAAAACAAAAATATTACATTCTAACGTGAAATAACATAAATACTACAACAATTATTTTGTTTTATCATAAAATTATAAAAAAAATCAACAATTATCATATTATCAGCTTTTAAAGCTTATTTACTTACATCTATTCAAATCAATATTATTGAGATACTGAGATCAATCACAAGTATGTACTAAAATATCAGACTTTTAAATAATATTTATTATATTTATAATATAATAATATTTATTATATATAAAGATTTCGCCAAAGCTAAAACTACTTTTGCTCCGAGACCCATAGTATTTTCTTCGTCTGTAAATGAGTGAAACCTAAATGTGTAATCTCCATAGATCAGGAAATCATAAACTATTCCGGATATACCAGCGCGAACAAATATTTTATACCCCCATTTTTTCGGTTTATTTTTTATATATTGTCTGCGGCTTCCTGCTCTGGTACCTTTATGGGGAACCATCATTTCATCGACGCTGAAACGCGTCTCTTCTTCTACTTGTAGACAGTTCTCACGAATTCTTTGAAGAAGCGGCCTCACCTTGTGATATCTATCGCCATCGTCTTTCAAATTGTCGTTAAAATGTAAGTAGATATCGCCTTAGTAACTGAAACTTCTTCAGAGTCATTATATCAGCTACTTTGCCGTAGCGTAAAATTTTGGACCAATAATCTGTATACGCGTGCATTTTAACAACTCCCATAAGTAAAAGGATTGCAAGAAAATCTTTTATATCATCATCCGTAATATTTATTGAGCTGCCATTTGTTTGTGTACTATATATATTTGTTTGTTGCACCATGTGAGAGATAATGTCATCTGAAAAAAACAGCTTGAAGTATTCAATAGCAGTTTTCTCTTCACGCGACATAAATGCGTTATTTTCGACTTCGGCGGAGCCGGTAAATCTAGAGTAACGCCAAGTAGGCTGCAGTCTTTTGGGTGGTAATACTTTATGTTTTACCACGACAACTCGGGGTCTTTTTGAGCGAGTAGCCGCTGAGGGAGAAGGTGCATATAGTGGTGATGGCACCTGATTACGACGTGTCAAGTTGCTAGCTTGTGGGGAAAGTATTTGCGAAGAGCATGCTCGAGGAGACAGTGGACTTGCTTCATGTGAGTGGAAAGTGGTGAGTGGTTCTGGAGACAATAGACTGGCCCCAGCACAATGTATTTGTCTTGTTATAGATAAACTGGGCGATAATATTGATGGCGAACAGGCACTAATTGACGGTGATGACTGTTGGTATAGGGCCAAAGATGTTGAAGCAACCACTTCATTTACCTCATTATCATCATCGGCTAATAGGTTAAGGTTCTCTATTGAAGACGGCAGTGATGGAGGTGGTGAACTACTATCCGAATACCTTGAATGGAAGCAATATTGTAACTCGTCTTCAGATGTCTCACTTTCGTCTTGATCCGATTTAGCCCCCGGTTTTGGAACAAGAGCCACGAGCTGTCTGGCTCTTCTTTGCTATTGCATACTAAGCTGCTGAACCACCTGCAACAGATAAATACAATTAAAATATAAAAATATCAGTATCTACACGAGTGGCAATGTCACAAATTTGATACATATAAAAAAATATGTTGAATATTGGCTATCTGGCAATGTATCAGATTTGCCACACTCGAAAAAAACAATGTGAAACTTACGGTTAAAACCTATTTTCTTTCACGATACTGTCTTTTTCAATTAGTAAATACATTCAAATCTTTGAATTATACCACTTTTTAACAAAATAAAGTGAAAATGTAATAAAAAACAATTTTTGTTTACCTTGCGTTGCGCAGACGCCTGCGACCGGTCCGCCCTCTTGCGTTCTACTGTTGTTTGAATGTCGTAAACGGTAAAAAACATTTTTTAGTAGAATAAATATCATATTTGCTAGCATGGTAGATAATAAAATATGTCTCTTCACGTCTCCTCTCATCTCTAGATTTTCTAAAAGTTGAATGTATCAAATTGTACACCCTGTCAAGAATAGGGTTAAGGTCGCCTGCCGAATATAACTTGGGTTAGGCAGCTATTTACACGTTTTTCATTTAAAACTCTATTCCAGAGGTTGCTTAGTTCAATTTATATTTGGATGCATAATTCAGCTACACTATAACCCTGTATAAATAAGTATTCCTGAAGTTACTTAATAGTCGCCTTCAAGGCTTCTAAACGGAGTTGGGTATGTCATGTAACATGTTACACATTGCTTGTCTAGGACAACCGAACATATTTGTTTCAGTATGGTTTCAATATCAGCTAGCAGGTTTGCTCAACAAAATCTTCATATCCATTTCACTTAAAAATAAATCATATCGTCTCTCATCCACGTTTTCTCAATTAACCTCTTCAAATTGCCCATTGTCAGCCTTGATTAAATTTTATGTTCCAGTCTAGGCCGTGTACATTAAATCCCTTTAATTATAAGCTCACTGTAACTAACAATTTGTAAGATAAACCTTAATACTTGGCTTTGCTATTTTATCGTTATGAGTGTATTATAATTCTAGGTACTTAGGTACATCTATCTCTCTATCTTGTCTAGTTCTTGCCCAAGTTATAGAGGGCACCCATTGTTTCAAAGATAAGCTTTCATTTGGTGAATTATCTGTTAATCCACAAAGTTATTCTTGTTTTGCTTTATTTGCCCTAATAATTAATATTCGGGTGAGTTCGGGTATGTTCGCCGCCTACGTTCTCGAAGTTTCACGGTTAAAGGGTAAGGGTTAAAAACGGCGTCGGTTTTGTTCTTGTTTATTATTTGCTCGGTTGTAAAGTGGCCTATAGAGTGCATTATAGAAAACATAACAAATACTGTTAGGTAAATACGTGTGTATAAGTAAGTAAAGAATAAAATAAATGGACGTAGGTACTCCTTTAGCTTTTTTACCATAGCGAAATAACAATAAAAATACCAACGGATTGCCTTTTGCTTTTAGAACGTTTTTCTTTGTTGAGAAAGTAAATAAATATACGCTTCAAAACGTAATAAAATATCCAATGAACATAAATTTAGCTAAACACAAAAGAAAATGTTGAAATCAGTTCACGAGACTTATGTGTGTGTGCTATTAGGATTGGCCCTCACCAGGTAAAAGTTTATAAATAACTACTCAAAGGGTAGGGCTACCTAGAGGTGGTCTTGATTATACATAGTTTTGAGCAGTCAGCCCAATCCGAGAAACTAACCAAGTATTCACGATTCGTTTATGCATGTCGTAAACTAGCTTCAGGCCGCGGTTTCGCCTACATTCCCGTCAGGTGAATGTAGCCTATGTGATATTCCAGACCATGATCTAATCCTGTTCCAATCTTAGGCCCGATCCCTTCAGCCGTTTCGACGTGATTTAATAACAAAACACACACACAAACTTATAAACTGTTACATTTACAATATTAACTAGTAAGATAAAATAAATGCACACCTCCTGCGTTTCCATATTATAGATTTTGATCGACGTATCTGCGTAGCCAACCGCCATCTTCTTACACTCCGACAGTACTCCCAGCGAAAGAGCAGCGCAACGTTGTTCTATCGGGAAAACCATAAGCATTAAAGTGCGTTGCTGACAGTCCAAGAAACTGATTCACTTGTTTTTGTCCTATCTTTCGTTAAGTTAAGTTATTGGTATCGCAGGCGAAACCGCTCTTAGCTGCTGAAGCTAGTCTACTGTCATCAGTTGATATAGTTTGTTTTCAACGGTATTAATTTTTTGACGCAAATCCCAACAAATAGGTACCTACCGTAGCTAGCTAATTCGTAAATTAATACTTTGATAGATACATGACTTACGGGTAACAAATGGCGTTGCATACAAAGACGTTCCAGGGCTTCCATAGAACTGCATGTTAAGGCTCTCTAGCATCGGATCAGCTCTGATACAGAACGTGGGAGGTTCCTCAATCGACGTGTCTATCTTCACAAATAAATGGACAATGTTAATCGATATCGCGGACAACCAATTGGAGTTGATTTATGTCGGTATGCCCTTATGATTGAGCTTTGAAATTAGCGGTAACAGTCAAGTAGTTACATACACAGACATTATCAGGACTTTTTGTGGTCCATTTCTGGATATATAAGCCTCGTTTCCTACGTAGTAGGTACATAAACATAAGCCGAAGCATGGCTCTCCCATGCTTAAAAACTTAATTAACGAAACCTCATGTAATTAAACTTTACCCTATCGACTACTTATCAGAACGGTTAATCTAAGGTCTGGAGAAGAAACTGTACTTAGCACATATTTTACTTTGCTTATTATCTAAATAACACACGGATACATTGGTATCGTTTTGAATTCCAATATCGCTTGTTTCAAGGCCCCACAGGAACAATGTCTGGTCAAAGGCTATCCACAAACCGCTAGGCCGGTAATACCAATGGGAATCGAGGATAACATTTTAATCTTCGTTATTCCCAGTTGTTATTTGCTACATCGCGAACGGAAATGAATACAGGGGCTTTTGTATTCCATTAAATAAATAAATTGTATTTGATGAATTGCTCTCAGTCTGTAGTTATTCAGGAATTCGGTAGGAACAGGAAATTAATGATAAATCGCCGTACCTACCTAATTCATTCCTGGATTATATTTTAAAACTGTCAATCAATGTTTTATACTTAGTTAGGTACATCTGGGATTTTGAGGAAAATCATCGAATGTCTGCTCCCGCCTGGGTGAGGGAGTGTCAGACTCTTACTGACTAAAAACCACTTCGTTCTTTCTCCTGTACGTCGAGCCGGAGCCCCGGTAACCCGTTAGGTTCTCCGCGACTCCGAAGGTACATCTGGGATACATGCTCTTTTAAACAACGCAATTAATTTTTCTAATGTTGCCCTCTCCTAATAAGCGCTAGGGTAGGCACTAGTATTCCCTTATTTGCCGTGGTCCGTTTACAAACATACTAATATTACACCCAGACCCAAAACAAGGATTTATGGATCACACAACGAATTGTTTCCTGCGGGAATTGATCCCTTTTTTTAAGAGGGGAAAATCATCGAATGACTGCTCCCGCCTGGGTGAGGCATGAGGGAGTGTCAAACTCTTACTGAATAAAAACCACCCCGTTACTCCTGCACTTCGCGCCGGAGCCGGTAACCCGTTAGGTTCTCCGCGGCTCCGTATCGGCAAAAGCCCTATTGGGCCCCATCCGTGGTGGTATGATGGCTCTTTGAGGCGGGCGAAACGCCACGCGCCGTACGGTTGGGGCTGGGGTCTGGTTGGGGCTGGGGTCTGGTTCTGGTCGCTGGCCCGCGCTTACGGTAGCCGGAGATCGTCCCGCGATCTCCGACGCCCGGAGTGTCCTTCGCGATGGCTGGGTTGCAAGGAGGCAGCGCTTCGCTGCCTTACGCGTCCCGCCTCCTCCTTGACCGCTTCGCATAAGGAGGAGACGGCATCTCAATCCTTCTGCGACATTCGTTTCATCAATCGCGCATTCCAAAGAAGTTCAAGCAACATACACAAACAAATACATAATATTATTTGGTTGTGATTTAACTAAAGTTGATGACCTACCTTTATACTTAGGTAGGTATTGCAAAGCCATTATAAAATGAACAGGTGAATTCAAACAATATGGGTTTCCTCAAATTCAACAAAAGCTATTCAATACCCATTGTTCTTGCCAATAGGATCCAAATACCTCTGGGATCTCGATCCGATATACGGCACCGTCTATGCAAGCCGCATAGCAGACATTTGACTCGAAAGAGCTGTATTCCAAAGCATGCACCGGTTTTGGCGGGAACTGAATGTTTCGCAGCGTGCAAAGAACTGTACCTGTGCTGCCATGACGCATCTGAAATTTCCAAAGAGCTTTAATGATAGTCATTTGTCTGTCTATTGTCTAATAATATGAGGACTCCTAAATGTAACGGACTTAGTTGCTAACTGTTTTATTGAGGTACCTTGTTATTTATTCTGTACTAGCTGAGCCCGAGACTTCTTCCGCGTGGAATAGTGATTCACAACTCCTCTCCCGTAGTTGATAACATGATATTATGTAGCCTATATGTTGACCCAAGCTGTTAGTAATATTCATGCAAAATTTGAAATAAGTAAGTCTATGCAGCACTTTTTGAGATCATCCCGGACATACATACAGGCATTCAGACAATAGGTAATTCTAAAAACATTTTTAATTTTTTGGTTTCGGTATAGATTGCAGATCAAGCCCCAAGCATTCTTTTAAAAAATATTCAATGTACAGTTTCCACTTTCCTATGATTTTATTATATGTTTAGAGATATAGATAGATATCACTGTCAGCTAGGCAGAACTTAGCCAAAAGTTCTTGAGTAGGCAGCAGGAATTTGGCACTAAATAGTTAATGGATAGCTAGGTACCTAAGTAATTTGAATAATTTAATGTAGGTAGACACTTAATTCGGAAATGTGGGTGCTTCGTTTGTATTCAAAGGGAATCAAATTGGGCTACTGTAATTACAAACGTATAAAGTTTTGATGGTCACGATCGCTTCTACAGTTCGTTTACCGCACATCAAAAGGATGCGAGTGAAATTGGGTTCCTATACTTGTTATTTTAGGTTAGCTTGCAATATCATCCGTTTACTTTCCTTTATTCTATTAACTTTGAAGCTTCTCTAGTGTTTGGAGAGCTAAAACAATTACCTAAGCTCACCTCTATCGCGCCTGAGGCATGCCCCACGATAATATGATATCCGTTTGGCGAAAATTGCATAGAAGTTACAGCACCCTTCTCCGAGCTATACCATCTGTTCTGCAAAATTTTATTTGGAGTGCCTCTCAAGAATATGTCATGATTCTCTTTGACCCATTTAAACTGATTTTGTCTATTAAGCTTCCCTTCGTAGAACATAGGATACCATATTGTCGGCTTAGATTCATTCCGATAGTAATCTTTTACATTTTTTGCGTAATCCAGTAAAACATTTTTAAAATCCAATTCTGTCATTTTTTCTTGACCTACTGGAGTAACTACTTAGATAATAGTTTTGGGAATGCATAGGAAGCGACTCATAGTAGGTAAATACTCAGTTAGTACCTGCGTAGGTACAGCTACTGTTTCGAGACTTTTCAAAAAGGGTGACCTGATCTAAAATTATATTCAGCTACATAGGTACCTCTACCTAGGTACTATTATAGATTCTCGTTAGTTTGTTTTTACTAGGTACTTAGTTATATGAAGGTACCTGAATCAAACCAGTCGAATGGCCCACAATAATAGTTTCTCCATCAGGCGAATACGCCATACTACAAATAAAGCCACATTCCGACAGATAGTGATCTTCAATTAAAGTTTTATTTTCGGTGTCTTTAAAAAATCTATCATAGTTATCTTGTAACCAAGTTATATCAGATATACTGAGCCTTTTTTCAGCAAACGTAATAAAATTTTCTTTAGCATTCTCTTCGGTTCGTCGTAGGTCACATTCTATTCGTTTTTTAAACTCATTAACAAAAACCTGGATATCTGATGTGCTTTCAGAAATATTATAACGACTGTAAGTTGTTACGTGGAAGCTAGAAATATCTTGTATCTTCGACATTGTATTTATCTTGATTATCAGCGGTTATTTTCTGTACCTAAATGGTTTGAAAGGGAAGCAATTATTTTACCAGGCAAGTAAATAAAAGTTTTATGAACGTACAATACTCTGAATTGACATTGCGTCAATAATATTTTGTACTGACAGCAGATATAATAATTATGCTGTTTAATAAAAAATAAATTAGGTTCATAACGTTTTTAGAAAGCTCATTTAATATGTAATGTTTAAGTACATAACCTTAGGGTAAAATCAAATTAATCATTATTTGTTTCATAATTATCGTGGAATATTACTTTTTAATAATTACAATAAACATTTAAATTCTAACTGATACAATAATAATAATTCACATATTTATTTATTAACAAATTTCTCCTATCTCTAAAAATACTATATCTAATCCTGCGTTAAACAAAACGTATCCATGATTATTTTTTGTGGTAACTCTGTACATCGTGAAAGACAGAGAAAATGCCAAGCTAAGATAGAGCGAGATAGTAAAATAGCCAACCGACAGCTACGAGAATACCCGACCAATCAACGAAGACTAGCGATTGTATGGTCGCCATATTGTCATGTCAATTTTGTGACGGTGGTGGGTTCATTGTGCGTTATTATATCAGAATATTGTTATAAATCTGTAAAATTTATCCTTGCGGCTTACGACAGGCAAGGCAAGTATTAATTACGTAAATTTCAATAGTGAAAAACTAAAAACAACTTTAGTGAATCGTTCAATTGAATACCAAACATTTTATGGGGTCGGGTGTGGTATTGGTATTTAGACCATGGAGTACTTGTTTGTTTTGTTTTATACGTTTCCTGGAGCCGTTGGATTCATGAAACGCGGTGCAGATTGAAGTGTTTATGTTAATAAAAGTACCAAATGTATTTGTTTACTCAAAACCTTCGATCGATAGTTATGGCCGCTCGTGGATCGGTAAAAATCATGATGTTTTTTTTACAGGCGCAGGGTGCATTGTTGCATCCGCTGAACCATGAGTTATCAGATACCATCGTCCCAGAGTCGCACGAGTAAGTATAATTACATAGTTTTAGTTGTAGTGTTTTGTCAATCGATAAGTGCAGTAGATAGCAGAGCAGGATCTGTTCTAGATACTGATTATAGTTATAGGTATGTACTTAGAACTCGTTAGGACTGTAATGACTCATTTTATAAGTATTATTGACTGGAGAGTTTAATCAATGCTATGAAAGAGATTTCATTCATACCTGTACAGATGAGTTGTACCTGTATGTTGTTGGTTACCTGAGATTTTTTATGTTTATTGTATTGGAATCCATTGTTCCTATCTTAGGTTTGTTGTACCTTTCACATACCACATTTCTACATATACATATGTATTTGTGATAATTAGTTATGTTTTACTTATGAATTATGCTAAATTGCTTTTGATTTAATTTAATGTTCATATTATTGTTCTGATATGTATAAGTACTAAAATTTTAGTACAAATGTATTACACATTGATTATATAGAATTAATATTGATTTAACTCTACATCCTATTAAGATTGAAAAGGAGTTAATTCTGAAATTGCTTATTAGTAAATGAGTTATTAATAAATTGTAGTAACTAAATCCCATAAGTAGTGATCTGTTACAGTTATTAACATACTTTTCATGTAATCTCATCTGAAACATCTAGTTACTAGGAATAGTGATTTACTTAAGATCATAATAAATTACAATATTGGTACATTTGAGACAAACTTAACATGAGTAAAGTGATTACAAAGTTATCTTAGAACAGTTTGCTACCTTTCAGAAGTCTGGATATATCACCTTATTATTTCTGAGGCTTGAAAATAATTTTCTCTTTCCAGTGTCTCACAGCAACTATGCCGGGTCTGATGTGCCAATGGCTCCAAGCAAGGAACAGCAGACCCTCATGTGGCAGCAGAATTCCTACCTGGTTGACTCTGGTATCAACTCAGGGGCTGCTACTCAGGTGAGTTGTATACTGTTTGAAATAGTGTTAGGCTTTGGAAATTTCATGTTAAAACCTATAAAGAATGATGGTACTGCCAATAAGTTATCAGTTTTAGGTTTCAGTAACATGGAGGAAGCCGTGGGTAGAACACATGAACTTTGTCTCTCGGATCATAACACGGGCCAAACTTTAACGTTCCCTATACTTGACAGAAAACCCTATTTTAAATATTGGTACAGTTATGTTAGGGATTACGCCAATGGAAATATAGTGAAGTTTAAAAGTGCATTACAAAGCTTATCATGGTCAGATATTTACAATATTGAAAGTGCAAATGAGGCCTTTAGCAGTTTTCATGAAGTTTTTTTATTATTTTATAATCTGTGTTTTCCTGTTCGCAAAGTAAAAATATATGCAAATACCGGTACACCTAAATGGATCACAAAAGGCATAAGAACGTCTAGTGTTTATAAGAGACGGTTGAAATTGTTATGTAATTTAAAAACTGGTTGCGATAGTCTCAGAAATAAATATACAAAATACAATAAAATATTGAAAAACTGTGTTACGTTATCGAAAAGAAATGCGAACTCTAATTATATTTGTAAGGCTAAAAATAAAAATAAAGCAACGTGGAATATTATTCAAAATAAAGCTGATTCACTACGAACACATACGCAGATAAATAGAATAATACAGAATGGACAGATTGAGGACAGACCATCTCAAATAGCAAATGCATTTAACGATTTTTTTATTGATTTGTCAAAAAATAAGGATATGAATGCCAGTAGAAGCACTAAAGATCATCTTAACACAACTTTGGATAGAATTAACTCAAGTATATTTCTCAGACCGTGTTCTTCTCGCGAAGTAGCAACAATTATACAATTCCTTAAAAATAAAAAGTCAGTTGGCTACGATGAGGTTTCTACAGTGGTGCTGAAGTCGTGTATTAATGAAATATCCTCTGTTTTGTCTTACCTTATTAATATCTCACTGTCAGAAGGTGTCTTTCCCGATAATTTAAAAATATCAATAGTAAAACCCCTTTATAAAAAAGAATCACATTCGCATTTAACTAATTATAGACCAATAACTTTGATACCGATTTTTTCAAAAATCTATGAAAAAATAATGCATCGACGACTCACGGAATTTCTTAATAAATTTGATGTTATAAAAAAAGAACAAAATGGATTTCAAGCTGGTAAATCTACCACACTCGCTGCATACTCACTGATAAGCTCTATCACTCAAACTATAGACAAGAAATTACCTGTAACCGTACTCTTTCTAGACATGAGCAAAGCATTTGATCTAGTCAATCACAGTAAACTGCTGGATAAATGTGATCGGTATGGTATCCGCGGACCGGCTCAAGATTGGTTGCGTAGTTACTTAACCAATAGAACGCAGTACGTAGAGATTTCTCGAGTTAACGAAAAATTAGTCTCAGTATCTCACAAATCCTCGATTAAAATGAATGGAACAGGCGTACCACAGGGAAGCGTCCTCGGACCGCTTTTATTCCTTTTGTATATTAATGACTTGCCTAATATTACCGATAAAAAATGTGTCCTCTTTGCTGATGATATATCTGTTGTGGTGTCCGACACAGGAAAAGTAAAAGTAAAACCTTACGAGCAGGAAATAAATGAGACTTTGGAGGCCATTATACACTGGCTTCAGGACAATGATTTGGAAATTAATGTCTCCAAAACTAAATATGTTCAGTTTGCTAATTATAAGCGTAAACCACCCAGGCTAAATATCAGTTATTCAGGTCAATCGGTCTCTAAAGATAACAATATTAAATTCTTGGGTATTATGCTAGACGAAAACTGTAATTGGAAACTACACGTAGAAAATGTCTGCAAGAAATTAAATAAATTTGTTTATGCACTTAGGCAACTACGCAAAACGACAAATGAAAGCTCAGCGCTATTGGCGTATCACGGTTATGTGAACTCTGTGTTGAGGTATGGCCTGTTGTTGTGGGGCAATTCATGTGATATAGACAGAGCATTCATAGTTCAGAAAAAATGCATTAGGGCTATATGTGGAGTAGGACCATTAGAGACATGCAAACCGCTTTTCATAAAGCTGAGCGTTATGACTTTGGCATCTCTGTATATTTTTGAGATTGGTATGTTCGTAAGAAATTATAACTTGTTTAATAGAGTGAATGAAGATAGTAAGCATTTACAACGAGATGCATCCAAACTAAAAATGGATAATTGTCGCAGTACTCTTTATGGCAAGAATTGTGCAATAATGGCAATTAGAGTATATAATAAAATTCCTCGATCTATTAGAGAACTACCTTTGCGTCAATTTAGAATTAAGTTGAAAGCATGGCTAATTGAAAAATGTTTTTACAGTATTAAAGACTTCATTGACTATGGAATTGTAGAACGAAATAGATTTTAATATTAGGACATGTAATTTTACAGACATAGGTAATGTATTTGACATAATGTATTTTGCCTTGACATGTATTTAAAAAATTAATTTGACATTTTGGAATCATTATTTTGACATTACGTAATAATTAATCAATGAAATTGGATTTATATTCTATATTATATAAAGTGCCTACTATAAACAAACATTTGCATGCCTGGAAAAGGTGGAATACACTGTACTGTTGAAAATTAGACTAAGATCCATTGTATCACATGTTCCTGCGAATAAATTTCTATTTCTATTTCTATTTCTATTTCTATTTCTCATTGCTATTAATAGAAAGATAACGCAGTAGTACTGGTTTTGTCATACTCTGCTGCCTTCGTCGTGAAGACAGACTTAATTAATGAATAATTTTGGAAATGAGCATTTAGAAATTAGATTTTAATATGTAACAATAACTGTCTTTTTAGAACATGTTTCAGTGTTTTGAAAATTTTGTTATTAGAAAATCAGTAACAAAGTCAGCTTAACTTGACAGATTTGAATATAACACTGGTATCATGTTAGAAATGTGAACGAATATCAAGGTGAACTGATTAAGCAAGATAACAATTGCAAATATAATGCTTTTTACTAAATTGCTAATGATTAATTATTTATCTAATTAATCAAGAATCTCATTTATAGATTGACCTATTTCATTTAGAAATTTGCTTACTCTTGTAATCACATTCCTATTACAAAGTTTAGCCATGAAATTTGAGTAAAATGAATGTATTGATACCACACCTACTCTACTGTGGGTGTTGTAAGAGCTAACTTAACCCTTAAATTCGCGCTGTTGCATATCTGCAACATAATCTTTTTGAGCTGTGGCAATATAAAAAAAATATAAAAAGTCGATTTTTGAATGAAAATTCCATAGATATTTTTATTTTTTACAACATTTTTGACAGTTGGCGGCAAAACCATGTTTATAATTTGAATTAAAAAAAAAATTGCCCGCGAGTCGGTTGGCGCCAAGTGAAACGAATTTTTCGAAGTTGTGATTTGTGATTTTGAAAAGGTTTCCAGGTAAGATGATTATTGTTTTTTTATTTATTGATTATTTAGATATTCCTTTATATGAAAATAATAATAGTTGTCCATTATTTATTCGTTTTACAATGGAAATGAGGATAAGTCGGTTTGATTCATTTCTGCAACATTGCGCACTATTGGGTATATTTCCTAACTATTATGAACACTTGAAGTCAGTAATATTTTTTCGATTATTTTACTTGAATAGCATATAATTTATTATATTTTTTTTAGGATGTCGCGAAATATGTCTGATGGAGATATAGAACACTATTTGAGCACCTTGAATGAATCTGAAGATGGAATGGATTCCTCAGAAAATGAGGAAGGTGATGAAGAGGCATTCTTTAGAAGTGATTTGGAGTTGATTCGAGCTTTGGAAGATGAGGAGCCTGAAGAGGTGGTGGATGAAGACCCTCAAGACCCACCATTGATTGAAGGTACCTCCCATGAAACAAATGAAACCGATCCGCCCCTCATTATTGATAATAACACTTCATCATTATCTATCCAAAATGCTGTTCCAATCCGCCAGCGCAACATTGTTTGGAGAAAACAGTCGAACAACGACTGGCGTTAGACGAACAGATGTGCGCAACTAAATTATCACACTATATGAAGCAATACCTCCCTAAAAAGCCACATAAATGGGGGTTCAAACTGTTTTTGTTGTGTAGTATTTATGGATTTGCACACAAATTTGAAGTGTATGCTGGGAACGAAAAACATTCTACCCTTCCTGGTGAGCCAGATTTGGGACCTACAGGCAACGTAGTAGTGAGACTACTGAGGATCGTCCCCAGACGTGCAAACCACATTATTTATTTTGACCAATACTACACCTCGATACCGCTGGCGGTTTATCTTGCGAAAATTGTACAGTTCCTAAAAATTGTACCCCTTGTGGGTACAATTTTTAGGAACTGTACAAGCAAATCGTCTATTATGAAACGAGACGTGCCCCGCGGTCACTTTGTGGAGACAGTGGGTAATGTAGATGGAGTTGGCATCATGGCCTAGTGCAGGCCTATCACCAAAGACTTGCCAGTGCCGCACTGGCAAGTCTTTGGTGATAGAGCCAGGTGTAAATATCCTGGGTGTAAGGGGTTTACTTACAATAAATGTGAAAAATGTAGGGTCAGCCTTTGTTACAATAGAGAAAATAATTGTTTTTACAAATTTCATAACTAAAAAATAAAATATTTTATATATTTACATTGTTTTATTTCAACAATAAAACTGATACAACATTAAGGTAGTAAGTGTTAAGGAATTCGCAATGTTGCAGATATGCAACAAAGCATTTTTCAATTTTTTCAGGCTATGAAGGTATGGGAAGTTACCTAAATTTATATGTTTCTGTGTTCTAGGCACTATTTAGAGACAGAAAATATTTTTTTCTTGGATTTTTAAAAAATCACGCATTTAAGGGTTAAGGACAATTGATTGAGGCGGAGCAGCAATGATCACCCAGAACCTTTTAATTTGTAATCTGTAACCTGCCTATGTGTGGAGTTTATAGCATGAGATCACGCCTTTTTATCCCTGAAGGGGTAGACAGAAGGCAGTGGGGCACATTGCCAACATGCAATGTAACACCCACTTTTCACTATGTTATGAGTCCCATGTAATAGGGGGTGAGCCTATTGCCATATACCGGGCACAATTCCAGACTCCGTGCTACTACTGAGATATTTTTTTTAAATCCAGTAATACTTTGCCCAACCCGAGACCCCTTGCCCGGTAGTCGCACTTGCGACCACTCTGTCAATGAGGCAGTTTATAGCAAACTCTGGGAGGCCAACTAATTACTCAGGGGTTGTTGATAACATCTTTGACGTAGATACTGTGTACTACATCATTTCATATTGCCAAAATTTGTTATATTCTTTGTTTTCTCTGCAGGTCCCATCACTCACGGGCAAGGAAGATGATGAGATGGAAGGAGACCAGCTCATGTTCGACCTGGATCAAGGGTTCGCTCAGGGGTTTACTCAGGAGCAGGTTGATGGTAAGCTGTGACAGAATAGGTGATACTGTTATTGTTATTGTTAATAGTCTATTCTTCATTTAATACTAAGAACTGGCTTTGAGAAGAAAATTTGAACAAATCTTTTTCTGTTCTATTTAATGTAGAAGAGCCTATTTCTGGATATTATAGCAGCGCAATAAGAATCAATCTAGAAAGCACTCAGCACTTGCATAACCCCATGAAACAAGGGAATGAGCTATGTTGTATCTACAAATATGAATTTTTTGTTCAGACATGAACCAGCAGCTGTCTCAGACGCGCTCCCAGCGTGTCCGAGCTGCCATGTTCCCTGAGACTCTGGAGGAGGGCATCGAGATCCCCTCCACTCAGCTGGACCCCGCCCAGCCAACGGCGGTGCAGCGCCTTGCTGAGCCGTCGCAGATGCTCAAGCATGCGGTGGTCAACCTCATCAATTATCAAGATGATGCTGACTTAGCTACCAGGTTTGAAATGCCTTTTTATAGATGTCACTAGGAATACTTTACAAAGATGTACTAAGTTTTAAAATTGTCATTAATATGAAACTATAAAATTATGCTTTTTAACTCGTCGAGTACCGGTTTTGTAGACACAATTATAGAACAATAGGTTGCGGTCACCGGTGACCACTTGGTGTTTGACAGTTTAAGCAGAATTTATCTCAACCACTTAAACCATAATTTTATTATTCAGGTTTTGTAAAAGTTTACTCTACTCACTAATATTATCATTTCAGGGCTATACCAGAGTTGATCAAGCTACTCAACGACGAGGATCAAGTGGTTGTATCACAAGCTGCCATGATGGTGCACCAGCTCTCCAAGAAGGAAGCTTCTCGCCATGCTATTATGAACTCGCCGCAAATGGTTGCCGCTTTAGTGCGTGCCATCTCTAACAGCAATGACCTGGAGACTACTAAGGGGGCAGTGGGAACCCTGCACAACTTGTCTCACCACCGTCAAGGTTTACTCGCCATCTTCAAGAGTGGTGGCATTCCCGCCTTGGTGAAGCTTCTAAGCTCACCAGTCGAGTCTGTTCTGTTTTACGCCATCACCACCCTCCATAACCTACTCCTCCACCAGGACGGTTCTAAGATGGCCGTCCGTCTAGCTGGAGGTCTCCAGAAAATGGTTGCTCTCCTGCAGAGGAACAATGTGAAGTTCTTGGCGATTGTGACTGATTGTCTGCAAATCTTGGCCTATGGAAACCAAGAGTCGAAATTGATCATTCTGGCGTCTCAGGGACCTATCGAATTGGTCCGTATCATGCGCTCGTACGACTACGAAAAGTTGTTGTGGACTACATCTCGTGTCCTGAAGGTGAGTTCTTACTGTGATCCAACTACTAATGCTTCTAATTTATTCAACCTAATGATTATTACATGGATTTTCTTTACAAGAACCTCTTATATCAAGTTTTGTTTATTTCACAGGTACTTTCAGTGTGCTCTAGCAACAAGCCTGCTATCGTCGAAGCTGGCGGTATGCAAGCCCTGGCCATGCATCTCGGCAACCCTAGCGGTCGCCTGGTGCAGAACTGCCTCTGGACTTTGAGGAATCTCTCCGATGCAGCAACTAAGGTATTACAAGATAACATTTTGTATCACAGAAATTGTTTAAAGAATTTGTGCTTAATTGTCATGTTAATAGTATTTATCTCGCTTCATATATTAAACAATGTATTTGTGTGAACTTTATAATGATTTTATTTTAATTTCTCATGAGGTGGAGGGCCTGGAAGCTTTGCTGCAAAGTCTGGTGCAAGTTCTCGCGTCCACCGACGTGAACATCGTCACCTGTGCTGCCGGTATCCTGTCCAACTTGACCTGCAACAACCAACGCAACAAGGTATGGCAAATTAAATTCTATTTGCATTGAAAATAAGGTTATATTTATCAGAGTACACTCAAGGTTTACTAAAAAAGTTTGATTAAGTTTCTTTGTTTTGTATATTAGTACCGACTATGAACAAGTGTATGAAGATTGCAAACTTACACAACCTTGAAGGAAATTGTTAGATAACAAGTTACTCATAAAGTAGAGTTGATTCATCAACAAATGTAGTGTACTGAACAAAAATAAATCATAATAATAATTTATTGTTTTATAATCAATACCCATTAAGAATCTGTACATATTATTTAACACGTTAAACGCCATGGCAGTCACCGGTGACCGACATTAGCGGAGGATTTGCCTTCAACAGTTTTTATTGGCAGCCAAAACCTTAATACCTTCAAACAAGCAATTTTTGTACAAATATTTATTTCAACAATCTCTGAAATGGCTACAAGGATTTTCTTCAAATTTTGTATATAGGGAGTTCTGGGGGCAATAAATCGGTTTAGCTTCGTATCATTTTCAGAAAATGTCGCTTACTAAAATATAAAAAACACAGATCATTGCTTGGTCATCCAGGTACTTTGATTTACACTAAATCATCAATTCCAGGTGACTGTCTGCCAAGCGGGCGGCGTGGATGCCCTGGTCCGCACCGTGGTGTCGGCGGGCGACCGCGAGGAGATCACTGAGCCGGCTGTGTGCGCGCTCCGTCACCTTACTTCGCGTCATGTCGAGAGCGAGATGGCTCAGAACGCTGTGCGCCTGCACTATGGTCTGCCGGTAAGTTATTAAGTTCTATTATTACAAAGCAAGTCTTTTGATTGAAAAAGAAATTATGTTCAAACAGTCAGGTTTTAAAAAGCTATCTGTTAATAACTGTCGTGAGACATATTAAATTAACTAAAAATCGCGGGTTACTCACGCCGCGATCGTGCACGCAATGAAGAAGAACCGCTCTGTGATTTGAAACTAGTAGAGCTTTTCTCGGTATTTTGTCGTAAGTAATCCGCGAATTTTAGTTAGTAAAGCTATGTTTGCAGATTTTACGTTTTACTCATTAAGTAAAGGTAGAATTTTATACCCTGGTTATGAAAAGTTTTTGTTAATCAATCTACAGATAGGTTAATCTCTAGTAAGCAAATCTACAGATATATTGGTTATTGAAAGAAGCCGTAGGTATATCTATGTATGTCTTTAAACTGGTACTTGCTCTTGACCCCTTATCTGATATTTATACTGATATGCCAGGGTGGATTCACTTACGTAACATTGTTACTACATTACTATTAATTTCTTATTTCTATTCATAGGCTCACCTATTTTGCATTTGCACAAAGATCAATTATTCAATATTTCTAATTGTAGTAATTCTTCAGTTTCAAAGAAAAACTTATTGCTGGTCGCAAGTGCGGCTGCAGGGCAAAGGGTCTCAGTTTCTATATTCTCGGGTAGGACAAAATATTACTAGGTTTCTTAAAAAAATCTCAGTACTAGCAACGGAGGCTGGTATTGTGCCCGGTATATCGCAATAGGCTCACCTCCTATTACATGGGACTCATAACATAAATAGGGAAAAGTGGGTGTTACATTGTGCAGTGGCATTATTGTGTTATTAATAAAAAAAGTAAATTGCCATTTGATGATATGCAACAAAGACTTATAAACTTGATGACTTCACATAATATTGTTTACAAAATAAACTTTGTTGTTATTGTTGTTTCTGCATTGTCATTGTCGTTTGTTGATTGATTGGTCGGCTATTGTTTCATTGATCGAGTATTCTTAACACATATATCATATCATCACGCCTTTTATCCCGGAGGTGTAGGCAGAGGTGCGCATTACGGCACTTAATGCCACTGTATAATTGAATACCCACTTTTCACTATTTATGTAATGAGTCCCAAGTAATAGGGGGTGAGCCTATTGCCATATACTGGGCACAATTCTAGACTTCGTGCTACTACTGAATTTTTGAAAAAAAAAACACTTTGTCCGACCCGGGAATTGAACCCGAGACCTCGTGCCCGGCAGTCGCACATGCGACCACTCAGCCAACGAGGCAGTCACATTGTTTTTTTTTTAATAGACGCAATAATCATATTATGACTAGGTCATACCAGTTTATCCTAGAGTGTGCGTATTTATATCAGGATCAACTAGTTTGTCCTAGCCTAAACTGGTTTGTCCTATCGGGCTTAGGACAAATTAGTTTGAACTAGGCTATACTAGTTAATCCTAACGCTTATAGGAAGAACTAGTTTAGCCTAGGCAAAACTAGTTCGTCCTGAAATCGGGTTTGGCCGGTAACATATATAATAACGGTACACAAAGAGTTAATAAAAACTACTTTTACTAAAACACACCTGTGACGCTGGTAAAAATCTTAATATGCCACTTTGTTAGCATTATTAGAAACAATGCAATGGTATTGAATGCGACTGGCGGCTGCAGGTGATAGTGAAGCTGCTGCAGCCGCCGTCCCGCTGGCCGCTGGTGAAGGCGGTGGTGGGGCTGGTGCGCAACCTGGCGCTGTGCCCCGCCAACTACGCGCCGCTCCGCGAGCACGGCGCCGTGCACCACCTCGTGCGGCTACTCATGCGCGCCTTCAATGATACTCAGAGGGTAACTACTTACTTTTATTTTAGTTTGTTTCAATTTGGTGTCAGATTTTGATTTAGCAGATACATCAATAGCCTAGCGATGCCCACTGCTGAGCAAAGCCTCTTCATACACAAAGGTTTTGATCATTAATCACCACGCAATAATCATTGCAGATTGGCGATTTCAAACTTGTAATTAGAAGTTATATTAGGAATAAATTTCGTATAATTCCAGTCACACAATAAAGCTGTAAAAATAATGTAACATGTAGTTAGATTTTTATTAAGCGAGGCAATATGGACACTGATACATAATGATGATTAAAAATCTTAATAAAGTGATTAAACTATTAATTGGGAGGATTAGGACTCCGGTAACGTCATTCATATCATCATCATGAAAAACACCACTAGTGTGATTTTATGCTCGTTTTCTGTGATGTATCACTTCGATCTAGTTGACCCATTTGTGTCAACGCATGTCTCCCACATGTGAAATGGTCATGAAATTGGGACACCCCAATTTAATCATACCTACATTATTAACAATCCTAATATATCCTACTCCAACTTACAGCAGCGCAGTTCCTCTGGCGGCGGTGCAGCGGGCGGCGCGTATGCGGACGGAGTGCGTATGGAAGAGATCGTGGAGGGAGCCGTCGGAGCTCTGCACATACTGGCGCGGGAGAGCGTCAACCGTCAACTCATACGCCAACAAAACGTTATCCCGATATTCGTGCAGCTACTCTTCAATGAAATTGAAAACATACAGGTAAGATCTTTTATGATAGAATAGGAACAATATTAATATAAACAAAATTTTACAAGTTCACCATTGCTTTGGTCACTGATATCTAAAAAGTTAGCGAGCAAATTACACTATATAAATATGAAACTATTTAATAGCTATTTCATTTATTGCATATTTCTACTATGGTAGAAATTGATTTTTTCCATTATTTCTGCCTGACTATCTATGATTGCCTCGTTGGCCGAGTGATCCAAGGAGACCCCTTACCCAGCAGTCGCACTTAGTTCTATTTCCGGGTCGGGCAAAGTATTACTGAGTTTTAAAAAAAATCTCAAGTAGCACGGAGTCTGGAATAAATAGTGAAAAGTGAGTGTTACATTGTACAGTGGCACTAAGTGACGTATTGTGGATAGGCAGAGGCCGACACCTTCGGCGATAAAAGGCGTGATGTTATGTTTGTGTTTTTCATTATTATATTCATAAATTGCTCATTATCATATCATATTCATAAATATAGATTTTAAAGTAACATCTAAACAAAAGGTCAAAGTTGTTGTAGTAAGCAAAGCAAATCTGGCCCTTACTCTTAACATAATTTATAATTCTCATCAAATTATTACAGCGCGTGGCAGCGGGCGTGCTCTGTGAGCTGGCCGTCGAGAAGGAAGGAGCCGAAATGATAGAAGCTGAAGGGGCAACTGCTCCGCTTACCGAACTACTTCACTCACGGAACGAAGGTTGCTACTCAAGTAATTACATTCCCTAGGGCGAGATAGGCAACCCTTTACATATTGATCTAGGTTTGAAACGAATTCATTGTTTTACGGTTTACTCATTCTACTTACTTGTAGACGACTTGACATCATTTGTGCTCATGTCTATAAGTCCGTATTGTGGCTTGAAACTTGTTCAGTTACTTAGCCAAACACTTACATGAGTAAACCGTAAGATATAATTAATGTCTTGTGAGAGTTGTAGTACAAATCTGATCAATGTATAAAAATGTCTATAGCTCCACTCGAGTGTCAGTTTGAGTAGAGTTGAAGTTTTGTATCTATTTTTGAAGCATTTTGAATTTAACTTGTCATGTTATCAGCATAAATTGACTCTTGTTTTCAAGATTCTTAATAAAAAAAAAACCGACTTCAAAAAACTAAAAACAACCGAAAAGTAAAAAATAATTATTATTATTAGTACTGTTACCGGTACTGATAGGTTACATTGACTCCAGATCCTTATTAAATTGTAGTGTTTAGAAATATTTATTGAAAAATATAATAGACGCAATACACATCGCCTACAATTTTCGGAAGTTTCCCTCGGTTTCCCTAAGATTCCATTATCAGATTCTGACCTAAAAATGGGACACTCGGGAGTATAACCTTCCAATAGAACAAACATTATGGAAATCGGTTCACAAATGGCGGAGTAATCGGGGAACAAATAAATCTGAAAAACAAATCTGAACATAGTACCTCCAACTCAGGTATTGGGTGGTTTCAATTAATTTTAATAAGATTTCTTTCAACACTTCAGCTAATACAAAACAAAATGGAGGAACGAAAAAGGAATGACAAAGATAACCAAAATGTGACCTGTGAATGGTCACAGGTCACATTTTGGTTGATATGGATCAAGAACTTAACTTAGCTTTAGAGACCTATAAATTTACATCTTTTCAATACCTCCTCCTTTTTTTGAAGTCGGTAAAAATGCTTGCTGTTTATAAAATAGTTTTCTGCTGAAGTAAATCTTACAATTGGTCTGTCATTTTTTATTGATTCTAATTTCATATTTTTCTGAGTGATAATGTAGATAGTTGATAGTGCATGGTAACCTACTCCTCTTTTAGTTATTAAAAAAGAAAAATACATTTAGTCTTCAATTTAAAGTTTAAAACATATTTTGACTATTCTGCATGAACCCATGTTTCTTTCTCTTGTATTTAGCTAGTTAATTTATCGCTTAAACATACTATATTAACATGTTTAATTTCCGTCTTTCCAGGCGTGGCTACTTATGCAGCTGCGGTATTATTCCGCATGTCCGAAGATAAGCCTCATGACTATAAGAAGAGACTCTCGATGGAGCTGACCAACTCTTTGTTCCGTGATGACCATCAGATGTGGCCCAACGACCTGGCCATGCAACCTGATCTCCAGGTAAAAACCTCTTTTTCAACTTAATATGTAGTTTAGTAAAGTAAAATGTGTAGTTCGTGATTCGAAATTCGAAATTGTCGTAAAAATGTGCTTTGAAATAATTGTGATATGCCAGTAATATTTGTTGTGAAAAAAGTATTTATTATTATGTCAAATGAGTTCTTATTGCTGTGAAAATTATTGTGTTGTGAGGTTTTAATTGATGGATTAGTAATAGAAAATGTTTCAACAGTATAAAGTATGTGTGGCAATGTTATTGTCTGTAACATGTGATTGTGGCTTTAAATTCAAACCACCTTTATTATTTTACATTTAATTTTCTTCCTTTATTTAAATTTATTTCGTTATCCCTTTACTAGGATATGCTTGGGCCAGAACAAGGCTATGAGGGGCTGTATGGCACTCGACCGTCGTTTCACCAGCAAGGTAAGTCTGGATCCCATTTTGTAGAAGTGTTCAACTAACCCTTAGCAATGTGTAGAAAAGATATTACAAAACCTCAATTAGTTTGTTCTTAGTAGCTAGTACATTTTATATTGCACTCACGGGAGTATATGGTATGTTATTACAACATGTTTATATTTAAATTTAGGGAAGCTCTCTTATGTATTTACGGACTAAAATTAGGTTATTTTCTTCAGAGCCAGCAAGATATAAATAGAATGAATGGGGTGTTATTTTCATACTATCTTAACAGTATCATTATTGATTGTCTTTCATACTAAATGTAGACTCGGCAGTATATTAAAGTCGTAAACAGCTTAATAAACTCTGACTGTCACTGTATGAACTACACTGTATACTCTATAATCAATTTTTGAATCCTTCTAGAATGTCTGTAGAGAGTCCTTGTCTAGTGTAGTTCCTTAAAGTATAAATCCTATTAAATAACTAGTAAGGTTATGTAATGTCCATAGAAGTATATTTGTTACCAATTTTTAATATACATATTATACAAAAATGCTTCCCAAAGTTTCACGATTTTAAACTTTTTGTAGCACTGTCATGTTCCTATCATAAGAATATTTTAAGGTGTCTATATAAACACGATTTTCTCTCTTCTTTACATGCAGCTTAACCCGGGACCTATTTATCACTAAACACAGGTGATGGGAATATTATTTATATTGTTTTACATGTTTTAATATATATTTACGTATATTTTGTGATGTAACTGGGTTTGTGGTATCCTTTAATCGCTGTTGGCATGTAACAATATTAATTATGTAATTAATATTCTTTTATTCATTTTCTGAGGTAAGATTTTGATAGAAAACGTGGTTATGGTGAATTCGTTTGTGCTTCCCTTGTGTACTATTAAAATCAATAATTTTATTGATATTTTTGATGACCAAATTCCCTCACTAAGCTCCATATTTTTAAAGAGAGATAAAGCAATCTTTATTTCTATCTTGTGTATTTTCTGGTGGCAGTTTCAATTATAATCCCTTTTAAAACATTGTTAATAATCGTGAGTATTAAAAAATGTTATAAAGTCATCTAAACTCAGCGGCTGGGCGCTTATCAAGTACTAAATAAAACTGACACGATGCGAACCGCACGTCTCATGCCAGCCCATTAATTCTAAACACACAATATGCTTCCATACATTAACATCCATTCTGTGTGTCCCCGAGCTGAACTCAAAACCTTTTAGCTATCACAACTTTTCTTAAGGTGCTCCCTCACCGGGAGCATTCGCGTGTAATGTAACGTTACAGATCTCTGCATTACATCAGTGTAGGAGGAGAACTGAGCTTTAGAATGCGCGCCTTGTAATACCTTGATACAACTCGTAACATCAAGGCAAAAATCTTGCTATGAAATGCTCAAAGTCGAATCAATATGTTACATTACACGCAAATGCTTGTTACTCAGGGAGGTATTATTGTAATGTAATTCTCAAAGTCGAATCTATAATGTTACATTACACGTGAATGCTCTCGGTGAGGGAGCTCCTTTAAATCTAAAACTATAGTGTGTTTCTATTTCGCAGGCTACGATCAAATACCGATAGACTCAATGCAGGGATTAGAAATCGGCAGTGGATTCGGCATGGACATGGATATAGGTGAGAGCGAAGGTGCGGGCGCCGCGTCAGCTGATCTCGCGTTCCCAGAACCACCGCACGACAACAACAATGTCGCCGCCTGGTACGACACAGACCTTTAGGTTTAAACCTCCTATATGTAGTACATTCACCCTATTAAAGAGTTCAGTTCAATTTAATTTAAGATTATGACGTATGTAGTGTGTTTTGTTAGTGTTGTGTCAGTTCAAACTACTTACTCTGAAATTATGATATAATCATTAAATTAGTACAATAGGTATCAACTTTTTAATAATGTATTTGATATACGTAAACGAGTCTTCATGTAATAAGCGTTCATGGATTATACTAATGTATAATTTAGCAGTGTGTGAGTCGTATGGTTTCCAAGTTGCACTAAGCTAGTTTTAGTCTAGTTTGGAGATAGTAAACGACATTAATTTGTCTTTATTTCCATGTAATAATGTTCAAATTTGATCGATTGACGCAACAGCAGAGTTATTAAAATCTGTGATGAAAGGCATCTATAAAGTGCATTACAATTTACAAAGCTTGATATGTTATGTTACCTAGCAGACGATGACTACAGAAACTCGAGTTTATTTCATTGGTGCTAAATAACAACTGAATGTTGTATGCAAAATTTATCGCGAAAAATGTTTTATTTTATTTTTATATATTTGAAATTGAAAGAACTTCAGTGTTATGTGAAATTATTACGAAAATAAATGACCCTGCATTGGTTATATCGCCGTTTTATACGAGTACGTATAAAATGCGTCGGACAATAGGGTACATAACCGTAAGATTTAAGATTTTTTATAGGCTTTAAAATCGTATTTCTTAGTACTTTTAATTGAATTAGTAATGCGCATTTAAAGTATTGGATTTTATTTAAGTATGATCGAGTTATGTAATTCTTTTTTATTTGACTATTTTGTTACAATTTTGTATGAACCATTATTTAAATGATGTATAAGACTGTTTGATCGAGTGAGTCATGTATTTGAATTTTAATTTTAATGTTTGACTGCCATTTTTTTTATTCTGCCCTTCTTAACAAGGCCAAATTTAGGACTGTAGAACGAAGGTAGCCATGTGTACGATGTTTTTTTAATGATAGACTAAGTTTTAGTACGTTGACGAGAATGTGATATTCTCTGATGTAGTTTAAGTAGTGAGATAACACATAACAAGTTTATGTATTCAATTCACGTGGACTAATAGCGGACATTTTTCGAATGTAAGGATGCATGTGTTTATTATTTTCGTTTACTTCGAGTGGTAGGTACTTAAGGTGAAGTACGGTTTTAATATTTTTTACCAATAATATCGGCTATTTGCACACCCTATGATATACGAAACTAGACGCACTAAACAGTTAGAACAATGTATCTTAGAATAATATAATCGTCTAATGTAAGATTTATAATAATTTACTTGATTGTCCACTTAGGATCCTCGTATATTTTTTTTCTATTTGATATTTTAATCGACTTTACCAATGTTTTTATAAATCGATTCGACTATGGAGACATTCGTAAAGTGTCACAATTTGTGTCCATTTCTGTATGGATAATAAACTAAATTTAATTACAATATTTATGCTTTTTATTTACACAAACCTCCTACATTTTCAGGGCTAAAGGTTTAATCTATTGAGTAATGATCACTAGGGCATGCAAAACCGGAAAGTCATCAAAACCTGTTTTGAACATCGTTTTTTTGGGACCAAAACCGAAAACCGGAGCTAGGTCCGGTTTTAGCAAAAAAATTCTAATGTAGTATAATTTAAAAAGAAACGCCTTTTTTAAATACCCACTAAGTCTACAAATAAAACAAAATGTATGATAAATTTCTTTTTAATCCAAACTACAATAATTGTACAGATAATAATGAACTTATAATAGTATAAAGATTAATTAACTGAGATCAAATCAACAACAGGGAAGTTTTTGGTATCTTTGGTACCAATCAAAAAGAATATATTTTAAACAGAAAACACAATCAGCATCTGACAATTACCAAAAAAATCAACATTTTTGTAGCTTTGAAGTCAAACTACAAAGTAACATTATTATAATGTGATTCATATTGCACTAAAAAAGAGATCAATAATCAACTATATATACTAATTTAAATAAAGCATAAATCACTTATTTTCAAGAGATCGCTGTTCTTGATAATGTGATCTCAAAAATATAAGTGCATCCAACATTCGATCAGACAGCGAACTTCTTATTTTGTTACCCAGCACTCGAAAACACCCTTTCACTCTCAACACTTGTTGGTAGAACACATAATAAATAATTGTATGCTTCGGTGAGATACACACCCCGATGCCCTCCGCTTTCATACATGGCTTGCTCTACTTTTACGAACCCAGCCAGGTCGAATTCTAACCGATTTTTGGGGGTTCTCTTTCTCTTGCATTTGTGTAATTCCATCTCTAGCTGCTCTTGAAGAGTTAGCTCTTCAGCGTGCTGGGGTAGTGGAGGGAGGCGTGTAAGTGGGTAGATGCAGACTGTGTTCGGTTCGGATACATTTGATGCCTCAAAATTAATTATTTTTTGAGAGTGTTCAAAAAAATATTGATAAAAATCAAAATGTTAATTGTTACTCAGTATTGGAAAAACCGGAGCTGAGCTCCGGTTTTGGCTCTCAAAACCGGTTTTTAAAAATCGTTAAATTTTGGCCGATTTCCGGTTTTGCGCTAAACCGGAAAACCGGTTTTACATGCCCTAATGATCACTAATGTCATTCAATTGTGGGTTCAAAATCGTTTGTGGTGTTACAGAGTGCAAGTTTTAAATTACACAATACTCGGTTGCCAAAGAAGAAGAAAAAAAAAATATTACACAATATAAACCTTAAACAAATAAACAACCTTAGAAATAACTTTCGATAATATTCAATGAGTAATTGGTTCCCAGAACACATTCACTCGCACTCAATGAAAGTTTGAAAGTTAGTCTTAAGTTTTTTCTTATTGAATAAGCCGGTAAACGAGCAGGCGGATCACCAGGATGCTTACTCTTGAATCCAATTCCGATCGATCGACATTGTTATTGTGAAATATCGTACTCTTGAGTGGCAACACTAGCGCCCATTACATCCGTATTGCGTGGATATTGAATGAATCCCCAAACTGGCCCCTTAGGTACCATCATAGCACAATTAAATACCTAAGTACCAAACTATTTTCCGTTTACCCTGTCGAAGTTCCAAGATTAGTGCCGCGTGCTTCGGTTTAGGTCCTAATTGTGCATAATAATCATCATTGTGTAATTAATCATCAATATTTGCAATTCCTATTACTTCTATTTCCAACTATCTTACTTAAAAAAACAACACACAAATATGCCTATAACAAAACAACTACAACACATACCCAGTAACTTTTACTACACACTCCACTACAAAACCACATCAATCTTCGCTCAATTCAAATTACATTCTACGTACACTAGCTACACTACGTCATTAAACTTCAAACTAAGGAGGAGCCGGATCAGCGAAAGAGCAAGGCAAGACGGCATAACTCGACGTCACCGCAAATTGTTAGCGGTCCTACCTACGTGCAAGCGACCGCACTACCACGCAACTTTACCTTTGTCACTGTTATTATGCACAATTAGGACCTAAACCGAAGCACGCGGCACTAATCTTGGAACTTCGATAGGTTAAACGGAAAATAGTTTGGTACCTAGGTATTTAATTGTGATATTATGGTACCTAAGGGGCCAGTGTGGGGAATTGTATTGATGTGTTGACAGGAGGGTTGTGGGCTTAGAGGTATAATCCTCATAGTTTTCAAATGAGGTTGATGAATAATAATGATTCTTAAATCTTAAGCTTATTTTAAATCCAGATATATAACTACATGTTAAGAAGGGAATTGATAAGCCTGAACTTTGCACTTTACATGTCTGTAGGTACCTAGTACCTACCTACGCTGATTACGAACTGTTAGGATGGCGCTACTGGAGTCCCTTTGAGATTAAGTACCTACTACTAATAATTACTTTATTTATGACTTCACAATTTTTGACTTTTTTTTTAAGCGGGGAAAATCATCGAATGATTTCTCCCGCCTGGGTGAGGCGGGAGGGAGTGTCAGACTTACTGACTAAAAACAACCCCGTTTCTTCTCCTGCACGTCGAGCCGGAGCCCCGGTTACCCGTTATTTGACTTGCTACAATAATAAAATTAGTATGTGCTTATGATATAGTGATTGAACATTTTTACTTAACTCCTCGTCTATACGGTAACTGCGTCGTATATTTCATCACATATGGTCAGTGATGAGGGTTATCCATTACTCGGTAAATATGCATGCACGTCTAGGTGCCACGGGCGGGTTGTAAGTACTTATTGCTTAAATAAATTGCAATTGGGTACTCGCCAACTAGTCAAATTCAATACTTTTTTTCGAACTATCAATAACAAAAGTTTTTTATAATTTTGTACGAGATTGTGTATTGTGAAATCACGTTTATTTAGCGCCAAACAACATATTTCTTGAAAAATACTAAAATTATTTTTTAATATTGTATTATATTGAACAGTCCAAATAATTTATTTTTGATTAAGGAAAGTACCCAATTTATAATTACATAAAAGGCATAGAACATAACAGAACGCATAGCCGGCGTAGCATTTCGCTACGATGCGCTGCCCGTTCCAGACATTTATTAATTTTAAATCTACACACCTACCTAATTAATGCCCAACAGAAATATTTTATTTAACAATTAGGAGTTAACAAACTTCAACGTTTGTAATTACCTCTCTAATTACAAGTTATAGTGAACATGTCGCTGGAAAATTCAGACCGTAGTAAATCGTACGTTTAATCCTCAATGGAGGTTCAAATCACAGTTCGAACCCAGCAATCATCGAGAAATTTGCTCATGTATATTTAATACAAGCTAAATGGTTTTCGGTATTTTCCCTTGAGGCGATCGGTAGTAATTAAACCTGGATTTTCAAGACTTTGTTTGAAGGTATTAAGGTTGATATTCCTTTGGCAAAATGAATTTGAAGTTGTCATTATTAAGGAGTGAGCTGTTGTCGATAATTATTGTTCGTGAACTTAAGTGTAGACACTACGTATGCGTCGGTATATGAAAGTTGAGTGTATGAATACAGCAAATTGTAGGGTTAACTCGGTTCATCGTTTGCCCTCTATCATTAGTTTTGATTAATAAATGTGACGGGAATAACTCTTTCCCGGTACTGCCTGGCTTGGAAATAACTTAGTGTTTGTTTGTTGGAATTATGATCGTTTATTGATAGGTAGATAGATGGTTCGTCATTAATTTTTATTACGTATTCCGGGTCATCGACAGTGGCATAATTTAAATAGTATTTATGATTTTGAATCATAGGTAGACTACTAGAAGATGTGATCACTTCTCTGGTGTTGCGGGTGCCCATGGGCGGCGCTCATTGCTTACCACCAGGTGATCCATCTGCTCATTTGCCTCCTATTCCATAAAAAAACTTGATTTGGTCTCTTAACACCCTCAGCGCCAGTGTATTTTTGCACACACTTGTTATTACTTTGTGTATCAAAAATGATACACACGGCCTATCGTGTTAAGAACGTTGTGTATCTTAACAATCAATTGATTTAATGATTGGCGCGGTGGCTGGGCAACTGGCTTCCACGCAACGTGTCGCGGGTTCGATTCCCGCACGGAACAACTCTTCGTGTGATCCACAGATTGTTGTTCCGAGTCTGGGGGTCATGTGGATGTGAAATTTTATGTTTGTAGGCGCACCCACGATACAGGTGAAAATCCTAGTGTGGGGAAATGTTTAAAAAAACAATTGCTTTACACATTTTCGGGAATTAATGCCTAGGTTTAATATATTGAAGTTTTTATGTACCTACCTAGGTAATGTGTGTTTAAGAATGCTCCCATGATATGAAATTCAGGGCTACTAATTTAGATAATACAACAAGACGTCCACCATTTGATTTGTAACCTTCCGACACATTTAACCCACCATTTTGAGAAATGGCAAGCATTTCTATTTCAATCTCTGCCTTCAGTTTTATAATTCAGTTTGTTACATTTCATAGACCTTGAACTGTTGAACTACTTTTGCGGTTGAATAAATGTAGTGCACTTTTCCTCTATTGAGGCCAGTCTTCCGCAAATCATGCATCGCAAATAAAATAAAATACCGTGCAAATGATTAACACGAATTAACTTTTCACTGTTATGCCCTGTTTCTTAGCTAGTAGCGTGCTTAATAAACGTAGGACCCTAAAAGTACCTACCTAATAGCAGATTTCTTATTCTTCTTCTTAATAGCCTAGCTATCGAATTAGAGAGAGATTCTTCAAGTTCTGTTTATAAAAAGACTAGCGACCCAGCCCGGCTTCACAAGAGTGCAATATGCATGTATTATACATAAAAACCTTCCTTAAGAATCACTCTATCTATTAAAAAAACCACATCAAAATTCGATATACCCTATCTAGTGATTTAAAGGCTATTAAAATAAAGCGAAGCAAAAATCATCATCTCATTGGAGACACCAATTTTACGTTGCATAAGGCATTGTATCGATCGCTCTTTCCTAATACTTAGTGCGATTTAAACCACTGATGTATTTCTGCATTCAGATTCGTTCAACTCTTTTCAAGTTCAGTCGAATTTCGTCATCGTATCAGCCATAGCAGCCATACACACTCCCTGTTGAACATAGGCCTCCTCTCACTGGCTTTCAGATCATCCGATTTCAGAAAGCTATATATAAATCTGGCTGTACGTTTGTAGATAGTTGTAGAACTATATGAAATAGAGATCACATAACCATATTACCTTTTTTGAAGGGGGGAAAATCATCGAATTGCTTCTCCCGCCTGGGTTAAGCGGGAGGGACTGTCAGTCTCTTACTGACTAAAAACTACCCCGTTCCTACTCCTGCACTTCGCCTGCCCTGCACAAAACTACCTTAGGTACCTACTTATCACTATATAGTATAAAATAGAGTCGCTATCCGCCGTCTGTCTGTCCCTATGTATGCTTAGATCTTTAAAACTACGCAACGGATTTTGATGCGGTTTTTTAATAGATAGATAGGGTGGTTCTTAAGGAAGGTTTATATGTATAATACATGTATATTGCACCCGTGCGAAGCCGGGGCGGGTCGCTAGTTTTATATAATTCTCTAAGCTAATAAATCGTAATATGAAGAGCTTTCATAACAAGAGTATCCTACACCCCTGTTGTGCTCATTTACGACTGCTTAATAAACCCAAACCAAGAGGTCGGAGATAATATGTTTTTTTATGGAGGAGAACATAGAACGCGCATCTGTCCGACACTTAGGGGCTAAGGGACATAAAATGGCAGATTATTACTGTACCTTTGTGGTTCTGTGCAAGATATTTGCTCCTTGAACCGTAAGAGTGATGAATTTGCTCGTAAATCACAGATGCGACCCATCCTTGCTGTTGAATTTTTGGTTTAATTTTATGTAGAAGTTTGTTTTCTATTGATCGATCAAATCAAAATTTTCTTGGTCTTCCAAAAATGAAAAGTGTTGCCCTACATTATGATTTTCGCCGTTTAGGTCGTGGGTGTGTATTACTTTAGGTACCTGCTTACCTAAGTAGGTAATTTTCCATTTTATAAACATCCAAAGGTTTGGCTTAAAGATATTGCCCATGGCAGTAAGTTCACATAATGTCAAGTGAAACACGTGAAACAAGTGAATTTATTTCTGCAAATAGGCTACAAGGCAGCACTTTTACACGTCAATTTTATCAAGCGAACGATGAGGTCGACATTTCCTAACTGACTACTCTGAGAAGAAATGCCGAAACAAACTCAGAGGTCTGTTTCTTTTAAAGTCCAGACAATATGTACCTATAACATATTATGTGTGAGAACCGTGCCAGTTCTTTCTGTAGTGGGCTTTTGAGGAAAGAACCACAACAGTTTGAGCGGACCCGTTCTGAAGGCAGTACGCATGTGTCGGTTTACAGTCAGCTCAATTAACAGGTGAGGCTGACTGATTCGACGAACAATAGAACATTTGCGTGGGTCGCACAAATACTCAAACTGTCAGAAAATGGGTAATTAGAAAAGAAATGGTGAGGCCAAGTCTCGCACGGTCCTAGCACTAACAATTGTAAAATAAAAAGTAAATGTCAAGTTAGAACAACATATGAAAAACAATGTCACATTAAAACAATAATGTCAAATTGCATATAAAAAAAGAAATGTAACTATATGTTACAAAAATGTCAACATGACCTGTGTGGACCAAGCCAGACTATCATCTAGGTAGTCTTTTATTTTATAATAAGCTTTACTATAAAATTTATCTTTAATGACATTTTTAAATTTATTTAGACTCAAATTTTGGATATGGCTGGGAATTTTATTGTAAAAGCGTATACTCTGACATCTAAACGAACCACTTATTTTCTTTAGTCTAGTAGTGGGAACAAGCTCTTCTCTGAATCCTTGAAGCTTTGTAAATAAATTGTCTCTACACAGACTATTACTGTTATTATATTTACGTAGGTACCTACCTATTTGAATTCATGTTTTTGTACCTATCAAATTCTTACTCCAGATTTAAAAGAGGATCGTTGAAAAAAATAATAAAGGACAATAGGATTGAAGCGAGCCAACATTTTTATAAAATATTCCTAGAATCTTCGTTCAACAAACATGATAAAAAACTAAGAGAAAAATGTTAAGACTTATTGAACGATAGTCTTCAATGTACTTACAAAATAATTAAGTATTAAACAATGTTTAAAATATGTTGTTATTGAAATATCGAGATCAGGCAGAAGTTTCTTAATTATTATAATAAGCAAGCTAGGTATCGATCGGGGTCCACCTGCCAACTGTTACCGGCAGTCTGACTTTTACTACTTTTTAAAAGCCCTGTATCCTCATTTTTATGGAGCTACGGGAATTATCCACCCTCAGTTTATGACCGCAGTGTACATGATTATGTTTAATGACGTTTTAAGATAAATATTAGGTCTTTATTTTGTGGTTAGTCTGCTCTAGGGACGGATTCCAATTTGGTTTTCAAATTATGATAGGTATTCTTTTGCCAAAAATAAGTATATGCTTATTAACTTAAAACACATTTCTACGCGTTGGTAAGTCATGGTCGGCTTCAGCAAAACCAGAAAAGCGGGTATGTACCGGGACGCATAGAAACTATGGTTTTATTATGTAACTATATTCCATTGACTGTTCCGCTGAACCCCACCATGACTTACCCAACTTGAGCTTGCAACAGTGCAGGTTAACATACACAGATGATTTTGTAGGATCTAGAAAGACCTAATAAACAGGTTTCCTCCTTATAAAAAGCAGTGCCTAATAACTAGAAGATTTAAACACTTAGTATCTACTGTATTGTTCCTTCGTTCGATACTGTGTTGAGCTAAATTAAGACCGAAACTTATGTACCAATCGCCTGCCCAGTGTCGAGAAATGCCGAACAAGTAAGGGACTTGAAGAGAAGTTGTTACTTGCAACCTATACTTAGTTCTTATCGTTGTATTTAAGAAGTAGACTAGAATAAATAAATATAACCAGCAGCTGTAGTCAAACGCCATTTAGCGCTTGTCTACATGTAGAATAGAAAACCAAATTATATGGAATTGACGTAAATTTTGACACTTGTCAGTGTTATCCCCATACATTTAGTTTTCTACTCTCTCTGTAGACAAGCGCTGAAGTGGCGTTTGGCTAAAGGCTAAGGCCAATTACAAGTTTTCATATTATATAGAGGTATATATATATATATGGTGCTTGGCGACTGGGCTTCACCCAGTTGTACAGTCTCTTCTTTGTGCCTTTAGGCTTAATTCATTCTGTCCCCTGCAGTAATTCACCGAGGGAAGTGGAAACCATAGTTTTTTCTTCTTCTCCTCTTATAATATCTTCTGATTCACTTCGTTGCGGGAACCAAGACAGTTACTCATGTCCCTGGGACGTGCCGGACTTCAGTGTTCTGGTGTTTCCATGGTTGTATCTACTGTAGATCCTGGCTTACAGGCGTTGCAGCGTAAAACGCGCCAGTAAGCAACCAGCAACGTAAAAAAAGTAGTTTAATGTTGTGATTTGTTGACAGTAACATACTTATTCTCTATTAGAGAAGACGAAAAAAAAACTATAGGTACCTAATATAACTATACCTATAATTCTAAACCAAACCTATGTAGAGGTAACATGCAACCCGAACGTTGCTTTTGACGAACCAACAAAAAGTTTCGCATTAAATCCTAGCGCAATGTTTTGACAGTAGCCACACTAGGGTAGGGTGGGGGTCTATGGAACTGACAGTCTGCAATTAGGAGCCGTCCAATGTCCAGCTTCGCCACTCTCACCCCCGGAATGTTAATTAAATTCCTCTCTAAAAGATTGAAGGAAACTTTAGTTATTTCACGTTTCTATCGTTGTCCCTTTTTCTTTGATTACTTTTGAGTTTTAAAGTTTGTTAAACATCGTTTTAATTATTTGAGTTGGATACGGTTTTTTAATTTCTTGTGAAGCGATGTTGTTTTTTTATTTGTTTAATTAAGGTGAGATTTGTTTCTGTTGTTTGTATTGGTACTTATTTATGAATAGATGAATATTTATGTAGGTGGTGTCTACGAGTATTGCGGCTGTCTGATATTTCAGTGTTATAGGTACGTGGTTCGATCGCTGTGCCTGAGTATTATTAGATTTATCAACACTGGTGCGTTGGCCGCTAGTGCGACTGTCGGACAAGAGATCGATTCCCGGGTCGGACAAAGTACTACTGGGTTTTCAAAATTCTCAGTAGCACGGAGTCTGGAAATGTGCCCGGTATATTATATGGCAATAAGCCCCCTCCCTATTACATGGGACTCATAATATTAATAGTGAAAAGTGGGTGTTACATTCTACAGTGCCGTTATGTGCACCTCTGACTTCCCTATGGGGATAAAAGGCATTATGTTATGTAGATTTATCAACACATCTCACCAAAAACATGATTTCCGAGTATTGTGGCTGCCTTATATTTTAGTGTTCTATTTGTACGTGGTTCGATTACTGTACTTCAAGTAATCAAGTAATCAAATATTTATTGCATTCATAATGTACACATACAGGTGGTTAGAAAAATACAAATAGTAACAATTATGGACCGTCGGGCACAGCAACATTTAACATTGGTAGGAGAGAGGAAGGGCGTTTTGTTAGATTACTATTAATTTAATGTCTTAATTAATAAAAAAAAAGTATTAGACAACTAAATTATTGTAATGAATGAATTTTACCTAGTATATAGGATATTTAGTTTAGGTACCTAATTGTATTGTAGATCCTATTACATTTATATTTAGTTTAGTTAGTATAAGGTAATTTATTTGTGTAGTTTATTTAAATGATATCATACTTGTTCAAGTATTATTCGATTAAGCCACTTAACTAAAAATACTCTCTTTTATAGGCTCACCCCCTATTACATGGGACTCATAACATAAATAGTGAAAAGTGTATGTTACTTCTGTGTGCACATCTGCCTACCCCTTCGGGGATAAAAGGCGTGATGGCGTTATGTCTCTTTTATACGACTCTTAAAATACTTACAAGAGTCGATTTTAATCATTGTATCATATAATCACTGTCATCAAACTTGGTTTCACCACCTCTACAATGATAAGCCAATCCTTAAAAACGTAGCTCATATAGTAATTATTCTGTTAATCAAGAACCAATCTAAAAATAACCTCTAAATACTTTAAAATTACCTACAGCAAGCTTTACTTACCTACTTTATAACAAAATTCAGCATCTAATTGAACACTCGTCAAAATCTTTGTTCATTCTAATTAAAAACTGCTTATGTTAAGTTGTACCGCAGTTGGATAAATCTTAACTTTGTTTCTTTCTTAAAAAATGTTCTACGAAGACGGGCAAGTACTTTCCTTAGGTTTATTCATTGTACTTCTGTTTTGTTTTAACATAATGAACTTAACATTTTTATTTAGAGCAGACTGAGTTTATTCTGTTTATACCTATAAGTACCAATTACTGCATTAAAAATTAATTTTTATATTGTACTAGCTTTTACCCGCGGCTTCGCACGCGTCACAAAAGGATAACACACCGCGCCATCTATACCAATACTTTTGTTTTCCCTCGGGAATATCAAATTTTTTCGGGATAAAAAGTACCCTATTATTTAATCCGGACTTCTAACTTTACGTCTGCAAAAATTCAAAGCAATCAGTTTAGTAGTTACGGCGTGAAAGCGGAACAAACAAACAAACAAACTCACTTTCCGATTTATAATATTACATATATGTTACATATATATAATAGGTATTTTCTGTACTTCGCATAATATTCGCTGGAGCCAGACTGGCTTGGATTGAGCAGTCATCAAATTAGTGTGATCCTGATAACGCAACCAATTGAAAATGGTAAATTAACTAAAAGTTATGAGTTACTATCGTAAATATACTGAGAAAAGCTCTACTAGTTTCGAGTCACAGAGGGACTCATCCTCATGAGCAGCGTGCGCGGTCGCGGCGATGTCGCGCAGCCTAGCTCGTACTTTCTAGTTAATTCAGCATGTCTCACGATAGTTATTATAAAAACAATTGGGTACTAACCATCTACTCAAAATAAATACTATTTTCGAACTGTCAAAAACGACAGTTTCCTATGAATTTTGTACGAGATTGTGTATTGTGACGTCATGTTTTTTAGCGTCAAACAGCATACCTAATTCTTAAAAATATTCTGGTAAAATACTATAATTAAGGTAGTCATAAAATCCATTAATGAAACTATGATTATTTTATAAAATTATATTACATTGAACAGTCGAAATAATTTATTATTGACTAAGGAAAGCTTCCAAATAAAAATGCCCATTGCTCAAAAGATAATTTTAGATAGTCTGTGCTTAAATAAAACCCTAAATATTCGTATTAGATATATGTATACCTACTTACATAAAATATCCCAATTCTGTTTACATCCTTAGTCCACAGTTACTTAAAATTATCCACTCTCTTGAATCATAACTGCATAGCACTCAATTCAAATTAGGCTCAGTGTAATAAAGGGAAATGAGTTTTTTTTACTGACATTCGAGTGTTATTTTTATTGGGTGAGCGAAGTTGCCCTCTCTACCCTGATTAGTTCATTTATTCGAGCGAATTTATTATGATTTTCTTTTTTCGTTTAGTTATTATGTTTTTTGATAAGTTCTTTTTGGCGATGGTGTGATGATTTTTGTGATTTGAAATTGGAATGTAGTTCTTTTTGTATTTTGAAAGAATGGTTTTAGGTGAGGATGTTAAAAAAAGGCGACTGCCTCGTTGGCCGAGTGGTCACAAGTGCGGCTGCCGGGCAAGGGGTCTCGGGTTCGATTCCCGTGTTGGGCAAAGCATAACTGGGTTTTATAAAAACAAAAAATTCTCAGTAGTAGCACGGAGTCTGGAATTGTGCCCGGTATATGGTACATATACCTCCTATTACATGACACTCATAAGATAAATAGTGAAAAGTGGGTGTTACATTGTACAATGGCATTAAGTGCCATTATGTGCACCTCTGCCTACTCCTTCGAGGATAAAAGGCGTGATGTTATATTATATATGTGTGTGTTAAAAAAGGCCGAGTGGTCGCAAGTGCGACTGCCGGGCTAGGGGTCTCGGGTTCGATTCCCGAGTCGGACAAAGTATTACTGGGTTTTAAAAAATTCTCAGTAGTAGCACGGAGTCTGGAATTGTGCCCGGTATATAGCAATAGGCTCACCCCCTATTACATGGGACTCATAACATAAATAGTGAAAAGTGGGTGTTACATTGTACAGTGGCATTATGTGCACCTCTGCCTATCCCTTCGGGGATAAAAGGCGTGATGTTATATTATGTTATATTGCAAACATGTTTTTATCATAACTATCGTGAGACATACTGGAACAAAATTCACCTAATTTATAAAGATTAAATAAAAAAGAAAAATACTGAAACGATCATCTGAAAAACAGCGATTCATTAAGGTATTCACCTGAATAAAAGAAATTGGCTTATCATGGGATAACCTTAGCGTAAGCAAGTGTCCCTCCTCTAGCAATTTGCATGGCTACCGTTACCTCAAGGCTATGGGAAGAAAAAAAAACAGTAAAATGTAGGCCTTTTGAATATTATTATTTTGTGATTTTTTTTACTACAATACTTATTACCAAGTTCGTTGGACAAGTGGTTATAAGTATTCAGGTTATAAATTAAATTCATCGATCTCAAAAAAGGAGACGTATCTACCCTTCGTAGTAAAATAAATCGAAACTTTGATAGTCAAAAGATCTAAAATTAATATTTGTCGTGTGTTGCGCAGCTCTGCTCATGTGTACCTATGACCATGTCGTGGCTCGTAACTAGTCGAAATGCCTCCATAAAAGGTTAGGTAAGCCGTTGAACATCAAGAATAAAATTTACATTTGATTTAACTGCTTGAATGCCCGTATATAAGACACAATACATACATACAATATATTTTTTTAAAAGAGTAACGAATGGAGTTTCTTGCTAGTTCTTCTCCATTCGAATCTACATTTTGGAATGAACACACAAATTTACTGACAGACCGACTGGTTCAATTGAAATTAATGCTTTGACTTTGACTTTGAATAGTGTCTCGCGTGGGCATCCACGCGTGGTTACGTTTAAGGCACACGATTGGTTAAACCAATATAAAGTTTATGGTACATACGTATGTATAGTACCTACCTACGTATGATAAAGTAAATTTATAAAGGCAAACCTTACGTTCTTAACATCACAAAGTTATAAAAACAGAACTAAAAGAACACAAACATTTCTTCTAAAAGCGTTCTTTCTTTTCCACTTACAAAGTTAAATACGAGTTATTGAAAACTAATGTTAACTGTGTAGCGAAACTAGGTCACGAAATCTTACGGTTTAAAGTTTTTAATAGACTATTTCCTACGAAGTTTAATAAATGTTTGAAGACCTTCGCGGTTCACTTTGAAAAAGCTACGCGGTTGAAGTATTGCGTTCAAATGGAAACCTTAACATTTTGTGTTTAGACTGTTCTACAAAGAGCTACATAAATATTTTAGTTTTGGTGGCAGTAGCAGTAAGCAGAGGTGTATAAGTACCTACCTAATTAGAGCATTTACATTTAGTTTTTTTTTTATTGTAGATAATTTAGACTAGTCATTTAATTTCACTGCACGGTTGGTCCGATGGTTAAGTGACCGGCTGCTGCGCAACGTGTATCAGGTTCGGTTCCCGCACGGAGTAACTCTTTGTGTAAGTCACAAATTGTTGTTTTAGGTGTGGATGTGATGTGTATGTGGACTTGTATGTTTCTAAACGTAACCCACAAAACAGGAGAAAATTTTAGCGCGAGACTACGGCTTTATTTAAAATAAAAATATATAAGGAATTAAGTAAGTAGATACAAAAAGTGACATTGTTAATGTGAGGTTTCAGCCCTTCAATACACCCTTGTATAATCCTTATAACCTATAAGTAAATCGACAAATCAAATCACATTTAGTAACAAAACAACACAAATCGCATTATACACAAATCAAATAAAAGATGATTGTCTATCTAATTAGGTACGAGCACCATTAACTCATCTCCCAATAATATAATCCAATAACAAAATATGGAAACAAAGGCAAAGGCCCTCAATCAAAGAATAATGAGCTACAAGATTAGATAAAACGTTGTTCGAAGTAAACTCCGTGAGACAAGAAATAATAAATCTTTCGGTCCCAATTATAAGTATATGATTGTGAAGCACTCTGGGGTTCGGACGGCCATAGAAAATAGCCCTTCGGGGAAATACACAATCCGGGGTGAAAGTGAACCGGTTACAGAGAATCAGAATGCATTGCTTCTGTAGAAGGTTGAAATGTTTTGGTAGTGAATTTTGAAGGCGCTATTATGGTATTTATAAGCAGTAGGTCTTTTTATGTATGTACAACTTTTTTAAAACCCTTTCAGTTATAATAAAATCTAAACCGATAATAACAAATATTTGATATAGTAATAAACTAAACCCGTAACCCTCGTTTCTATGCAGAGGGGCAATAACCTCCTTAACCTACATATTTTATTACAACCGTATCAAAGGACCAACTATCAAGACGTCAACTTATCTTTTTTGTCTCAAAATGCGGTTACAAAATGCCTACAAAATGTCTTATCCTTGTACAAAAATAAGCTTACCACGTACCTGTGACGATCCGGGGACGTGACGACTAAGATGTACCTTATAACTTTTAAGTTATTCGTCAGTGCCAAGCCCCCGAAGCTTTCAAACTTGGCTAAGTCGCGGTTGCGCACCGCATCAAAAATACGCCGCTCTCAAAGTACGCGGGTCGCAAAATACGCCGTCCACAAAATACGCCCTTTGCGAAATACGAAATGTCTTAATCTAATAATAAGAAGTGATTCCGCTTTTGCTTGCGGTCGAGCCGCGGTCTGTTAATTGAGTTAAAATCTTGCTAAGACTCTGATGTTTGCTGTGGTTTTATATTTTACTTATTTTTGTGAGCGCAAGTTTGTGATATTCGAATGTAAGCTTTATTTTGCTTTAGATTTATTAACTCAACTAGGAATCTTTTGTACTACTTATTAGTTTCGTGTTATTTACGAATTATCTTTAAAAAAATAAAAGAGTTAAGTAAGGCAATACAGGTTTTCTGTCTAATTATGATTGTTCTACTACCACTCAACTAGGAATCTTTTGTACTACTTATTAGTTTCGTGTTCTTTACGAATTATCTTTAAAAAAATAAAAGAGTTAAGTAAGGCAATACAGGTTTTCTGTCTAATTATGATTGTTCTACTACCATTTTGTTTTTACGTTTCAGTTCAAAAGTTGAACTTTCGAGAGAGAAAACTTATTTCATTGAGGTATTGAACATAACATGAAATTTATTTCTGCATTGTTACAAGCCAGCCTTAAATATGAATTTCATTGTAACCTTCAAATGTTCACTATTCAAAAAGCCACTAAACCATTTCAAATAGATAACAATTACCACAAATATTTCGTTGCAATAAATATAGACCTACCTATACAGGCAGAGTCGCGGAGAACCTAACTGGTTACCGGAGCATGCAGGAGCACCGACATGCAGGAGAAGGAACGGGGTGGTTTTTAGTCAATAAGAGTCTGACACTCCCTCCCGCCTCACCCAGGCCGGAGCAGTCATTCGATGATTTTGCCCCTTTAAAAAAAACCTATACAGAACTGTACTACTACCTCATGAACCTCATGAACCTCATGAAGGTGTTTTTTCATTGCATCATCATAACGTTTGTTTAGTAAAATACATGTGGTAACAAAGTTTGAACCATAAATGTAATGAAGAAGTTGTTGTTGTTTTTAATATTTCTGTGGCTTGAACAAATAAATGTAGCTTATTGCATTTCGCAAATTCAAAGATATTCTTTGTGCACGACACGTCTTAAGTCATAGTTACGTACTTACGTCGGAAGGGGTCATGGAGTTCACGCACTATCAATGACGACATTCACCGTCACGATGCTTTCTCAGATTTGCAAGATTTAAGAGAAGGTTATCAATACTTACTGAATTGTAGATATTTTAACTTTATGACTTTTACTCTATTATTGGTCTATTATTATTATTTAATACAAACTTTTATCCCGCGGCTTTGCCCGCGTATTCTTGTTTTATCTTATGGGGCATTTTAATCGGGATAAAAAGTATCATCGCCCAAGTCACCCCATACCTTCCCTGCCTGTATACTAAATTTCATCAAAACAATTCAGTAGTTTCAGCGTGATGGACAGACATCTAAACATCCAAACAAAGAAACTATCACAATTCTTTTTAAATTAAACGTTGCCCCACACCAGGATTTTATCCTGTGTCGTGGGTGCGTTTAAAAACATATAAATTCACATACAAATGACACCCAGACCTGGAACAACAATCTGTGAATCACAAAGAGTTGTTCCTTGCGGGAATCGAACCCTTGACACGCTGCGTAGCAGCTAGTTGCCCAGCCACCGCGCCAACTGTGTACCTAGTCAATTTATTTTATTTTTATTATATTATACTACATAAAGGTTATGCTAATAGGGGGTGAACCTATTGCCATATATCGGGCACAATTCCAGACTCCATGCATATAAAAACCCAGTAATACTTTGCCCAATACGGAAATCGAACCCGAGACCCATTGCCCGGCAGTCGCACTTGCGACCATTCGTCCAACGAGGCAGTCCATTTGCAGGCAGTATAATTATTATACTTACTAACAATTTATAATATAAGTGTTACCTACCGTTAACAAAACAAAGGTTTAAAGTTTACTGACAAACATTACTACACCCTACAACTGGCAAGCTATTGATTGATGTGGTTATCCACATCAATCAATAGCTTGCCAGTTTGATTGGCGACAGAGCAATTTGCTAACGATATACAGACAGGTAAACTTTATAATTGGTGTCACTGGCAATATGAACCATCATAAAAGAACAATGTATCGTCGAAGGTGTGAGGGACTATAGAACTCGGCATAATATTTAATTGGGACGTCTCTGAATAACTCAATAGGCACACGTTTATTTAGATTTAGGTAAGTACTATGTTCATATTTTGTGTAGTTTTAATTGGGTATTTTTCTTAATCAAAAATAAATTATTTCGACTATTCAATACAATAACATATTGAAAAATAATCACACTTTCATTGATTGGTTATACCTAAGACTAATTTAATTATAATATTTTTTCAGGTACTTTTTAAGAAATAAATATGCTGTTTGACGCTAAAAAAATATGACGTCACAATACACAATCTCGTACAAAATTCATAGAAAACTGTCGTTTTTGACAGTTCGAAAAAAGTGTTGAATTTGACTAGTTGGCAACTACCCAATCGGTAATGGGTGCTTGGGTACCTACTAAATGATTGTGTTCAAGAAGAACCCCTCTGTGGTGAAACTAGTAGAGCTTTTTTCTATTTTTATGATAACTATCGTGAGACATACTAAATTAACTAAAATCGCGGGTTACTCGCACACGCTGCTCATAAGGAAGAACCCCTCTGTGGTTCGAAACTAGTAGAGTTTTCTCAGTACATTTACGAGAGTTTCCCATAATTTTTAGTTAATTTGGTGTTAGTTTGTATTATGTTGAACTCAATTTATACTTTGGTATTCACTATTCTTTTTTTATTCGGTAACTTTAATGATCCTTTTGAGTCCGGTATGAGTTATGATTTAAACTGTGTCGTAAGTCCAAATGCGGATCCACGCGAGCGACAATGTATTTTCTATTGTGTCTCATGTTTTTTTATGGTAAGTCCCAAAGCAGAGGAATCACTTGATGGTAAGCGATCAGCGACGCCCATGGACACCCGCAAAATCAGAGGAGTCACAGGTGCGTTGACGGCCTTTTAAAAAGGAATACACTCTTTTCTTGTTTCTTTTCTTCATGTACATTCATGCGGTTAACGTATCATGATTGAGGTTAAATAATATTTTATCAAGGCCAATTAGATCCAGGATTTTTTATCAAGTCTTCATCCATTTGATAACTCACGTTAATAACTTCTTTAATAAACAAGTTACATTACTAAAAGTATTCAGTAAGGAAATCAGGAAGTTTCATGTTCATTAATACGGCACTTCGAATGCATCAATAAATTAAGAAAATTCAGTAAATCTGTAAAATACGAACTCGAATTAACATCTCAACAGCGGAAGTTTTAGGGTAAATTAATTAAGCCTTAAACGAGCAGATACTGGCGAGAAAAGTTAATAATTCTGAGTTGATAATTATGCGTAGGTTGTACTTAGGTATAATAAAGATTATGGTAATTAATTAATGTTTATAAGAATAAAGATGAAATGTTCGCGTACAATTCTTAATGTTCCGTCGAAAAATGGTTTTTGTATAACGCGTGGTGTCAGTATAGAAATTACTATTCATTACTGCGGTTAAGAATGCAGTGAGTCGTCAGTGCAAATGTAAGGTAAAGGCGTATTCACAGTAGTGTTAAATTCTAACAAATTATACTTTAAAAGATTAACGAATTTATAAAAATACACTTAAAAGTTTAAAATCAGTTTAGGAGGCGGGCTAGATCGACAGACAAGTGTGGTGTGGGAGAGCCATGCTTCGCCACGAATGGGCCGGCTCGACCGGAGTGATACCACGGCCTCACTGAAAACCGACGTAAAGCAACGCTTGCGTTGTGTTTCGTCGTGTGAGTGAGGTTACCGGAGGCCCAATTACCTTCCCCTTCCCCAATCTTCCCATTTCCTGAATCCCCAACGATCCTCAAACTCCTTATCCCCAAAAGGCCGATAACGCACTTGTAACGCCTTTGGTGTTCCAGGTGTCCATGGGCGACGACAATCGCTTACCATCAGGTGATCCGTCTGCTCGTTTACCGGCTTATGCCATAAAAAAAACGAAATCGTTCATTAGATAATTCTCATAAATCGTATAAAAATTTTAACAATTCATCTGTGAGCCACATTCAGAATCCCATCACATTTTCGCAACCGATGTCTAATGCTTTCAACTGCAAAAATTGAACCGTAATGAAAACGGGCATTTGTAAGGCTTACTCGTGGGCGAATCCGACAAACTTTTTATATTTAAGTCTTCTACGGATTCCCATTGGTATTAAATGCTTTTGTGAAAAGAAAGGTCGCTTGCCGTGAATATTTTAATTCTGTTTTCAAATCTGTTGCTATACGAATACGATGTAGGTACCTAAAACAATGTTTTCACGTCACACGTATTTTTTTTAAGGGGGGAAAATCATCGAATGGCTGCTCCCGCCTGGGTGAGGCGGGAGGGAGTGTCAGACTCTTACTGACTAAAAACCACCCCGTTCCTACTCCTGCACGTCGAGCCGGAGCCCCGGTTACCCGTTAGGTTCTCCGCGACACGTCATGCGTATAACAACTTGTTTTGCTTCGGGAATTAGAGGCTATGAGCCCCATAATAGTTCAATTGTTAAACACCATTATCATCAACGGCCAGTCCATTGTTACTGACAGAGACCAAGCAATACCTACCTATCACTCTGATAAACATGAACCTATTTAAACTGTAATTTCTAACCAACCTGCCAGGCTTGGAAATAGAGTACTTAGATGCCTAATTTTTATTTTAATGTCCGTCTGGTAGATTGTTTTAAATTATTAAACACGTATTTTTTATTTTCTTACAGAAACGAGTACTTTCGACGATATATTGATTTGAAATGTCACGTGACGTCACTTCTATGTACATTTTATACGTAGAAATGACGTTTTAGCCCCCACTCCTAAAACGTCCTAGTCGCGGAGAACCTAACGGGTTACCGGGGCTCCGGCTCGATTTGCAGGAGAAGGAACGGGGTGGTTTTTAGTCAGTAAGAGTCTGACACTCCCACCCGCCTCACCCAGGCGGGAGTAGTAATTCAATGATTTTCCCCCCTTAAAAAAAAGCCCCCACTCCTAAACTTTGATTCGTTTTATCTAAGTATTGTTTTAATATACGACAAAATAAAAAATACGGGTCTAATATTTTTTCATTACCTAACTTACGAACTAATTACCTCTATATCTTTAATTTTCATACCCTGTCATCATCCTAATTATGGCTAATTCTCTTCGTAATCTTAAAAGGAAGAATATAGTAGACCTAACAGATGATTTTATTAAATCGAAGCACTAAAATCTACAACAAATCTTTATTACCTACTCTATTGAAAATGTAATTTCACCTTTTTTTGGTTTTTGGTTCAGGCAACAAGCCTTATAATTGTGTTTTGTTTTTGTGTGTTGCGTTCTAACTCTTACCCTGTCATGGTGAGAACAGTTGATTATTGCTTAAAATACAACTACATTTTTTAGGGAACAGAGAGTATAGTTCCTTAAGATCGGAAAAGGAGGATCCTCCGACCAGGCGAGGTGATCGTGCCTGGCGGGCTTTCTGCCCAACAGTTGCTCGTTGGGATTTTCTATCCGTGTTCAATCGAATGTAAACTTCGCATGTGCGATGTAGGATTTTATGACGTTATCCGTTGACTTGTGACATGTGTCGCCACAATTTCGTTACATAAAACTGCATTGTATAATTTATCTGATTAAACTCACACCAAAAACCAGTTAACTTCAGTTTCAATTAGAGCTTATTTTGAACATAAACGCGAATCTCTGTTCGTAGGGCGAGTCATGTCCCGATATTAATTCTTGAATAAATATTAATTACGATGCGTCTAATTAGCTTTTCAGTGCGCGTCGGAGAGTCGTGACCGCGCGGCTACACCTCATATTAAGAGTAAATCCTTTTAAATGCATAAATAATTTAGCTGACGGCGGATTAGGGATGGCCGCGTTTAGAACGTAGCGTACGTCGTGTTCTATTTGATCGGAAATAATTTTGTGTTCGTTGGCCTCAGGTACGATGCCCGAGTCGGGTTATGTATTACTGAGTTTTTGAAAACAAAATTCTCAGTAGTAGCACGGACTCTGGAATTGTCCCCGGTATACATATTATGGCAATTGGCTCACCCTCTATTATACCTATTACATAATATAAATAGTGAAAAGTAGGTATTACATTATACAGTGGCATTAAGTGCCGTAATGTGCACCTCTGCTTCCCCCTTTGGGTATAAAAGGCGTGATGTTATGTTATGTAATTTTGAGTATAGTACAAGTATAGAAAATAAAATTATTTCATACGATTTTTATTTTATCTTTATTAATTTCGGTTTTATTTTCTTTGCCTTACCTTCAAAGGAAGCTTAGTAACAATTGGTTCATATTTATGAGACCACGTGAAAATTAAATGAAAATGTGAAACTAAGAGGAAAACGGGACTCCAGATTTTATAGGAACGTGATCAAAATGCCATAGAAACATAATATCAAGTTGAAAAACAAATGTACAGGTCCAATATAATCCCAAATCAACACTAGTCGCAACGCTACGGTGTAACAGTACTTAATAAATTCATACGAGACGTGGATACGACCCTCGTCTTCCTCGCTGCATCTCGTAATCCTCTTAATAGATTCCAACGGACTGCGACTTCTACGTATGATAAACACTTTTACTGCTATACTCCGAACATATTTGCACGGACGAGCAACTTCAGAGGACTTTTAAGTCTTCACCATTTTGATAGTTCGCTGTTCGGTGTAAGGGGCGGTAATTTGATATTTTTGTTTTAAATAGTATTTTACATACGAATTTACCTACATTTGTGAATGAAGCTTTATAGACGAATAGACTGAAAAAATGAACTAGCGGTAGCCATTTCTCTTTTAGTCTGCTATGCTATTGCTAAACGATATGGGATAGCGATGGATTAAAAAACATATCAACTGCTTGTAAATGCCCACTGCTGAGCAAATCCTCTTCTCACACGGAGAAGGTTTGAGCATTCATCATCACGCTTGCTTAATGTGGGTTGGCGATTACAAACTTATAATTAGAAGTTATAAGCCCAGGTTTCCTCACGATATTTTCCTTCACCGTTTGTCAGTGGTGTCTAGATAATCTTAGAAAGTACATATAACTCGGGAAATGTCACATTGGTACTTGCCGTTCGTAGGTTTCGAACCCGCACCCTCATACATGAGAAGTGAGCGTTTAAAAGCTCCGGGCCACCACGATAAAAAAAATACATACACGATTAATAACCACACACTTCAAATTCGTATTTTTTATTGAGCTTGAATAAAATAAAACAATTATTAATACATGGGTGATGGGTATCTTAACTATATCAATTAAGATTTTGTCATAAAACAACTAAGCACTCTTTGTTATAACTTTCGTGAGACATACTAAATGAATTATTATTTTCGGCTTACATACGTAATTATTTGACGAGGAACTCAACTAGTTACAAGCCTTGCCTGGGGCCCATATTCATGAGCAGCATTCCACGATCCTAGACGCGGCGACTGTCGCGCTGCTACTGAGTAAGCTGAAAAAATAATAACTAATAAAGTACTCTTTAGAGAAAGAATAGGCATACAAAACGTTGCTATTTGTTATAAGAGTAATTTTTGCGTAACAATAAGTCCTAAAACTTTAAGTACATAGTAACTAAACTTACATAACAGCCTAAACTTATCTACAAGGCTAAAGTAAACTCAGAAATAAAGACTTTATCGTTAGTTTATCTACAAGACATTCAGATAGAACTGCGGACCGAAGGACCAATCGTTCTCAATTTATTTACGTCAGTCGTTCGAATGTAAACCATATTTATTGTCACTTTGGATAGAATTCTAGAGCATTGTCCTTTATTGAGTAGGTACTGAAATATGTTATGTTGTACTTTGTTCTTTGTGTTTTTGTTTATATTTGTGAAACATAATCTTTTTATCGAATGTTTTCTATTGCCAAATCATAATGACATTCGATTTAAGAAACTGCGACCCATTGATGTATTAATACATCAATGCTGCGACCAGATCATAATAAATCATAATACTTACTCATCTGCCCCACCCAAAAAACAAACATATCCCAATAACAATAAAAAATTATCTTCAAATCTCTAATTTTATATTCATAACCTCATTTATGCCACTCAGTACATGCAAAATTAAACCTAACTTCCATAACAATAACAACTGAAATCTAGGTTTCCATGTAGGCTATATGTATCCAAACAGAGCTAGATAATTACAGTACAAATACAAAAGATTAACAGGGTCCACGGACGGTCGTGCAGAAATAAGTAAAAGAAAACAGAACAAAATGCTTTCATATTAAATCTTTCGCTTTTCCAATAAAACAACTATGTTTGCTCTCTGTAGTAAATATGATGGAATGAGTGTTATAAAAGAATTACATTTTCTGTTGTTAATAGTGGAAAGGATATAAAAGAACTTAGGTAGTGCAAGTTGTGTTAAGTAATTGTTCGTCATAGTGAAGTGACATAACTATGAAGAGTGTTTTATCTGTTGGTGGATGATCCTCGCTGGAGTAGCCACTGCATTGCCCTGAATCTAGTCTTGACGAAATCCTGTGACCCTCAAGTAGGGAATGCATAAACTTACCTGGATGCAGATCAGGAGTTGACGGGAACTTCACCAACGACGGGGCGTACGCCGGCCGGCCAGCTAATTCTCGAACCACAGAACTTGCACAGTTTTGTTTGCTATCACCAAGTCAGGCAGGGTTGATCGAACACCAGAAACAGTCAGTGAACCACTAGCGAGGTGTTTTATATATAATAGAAATTAATTTTGCGGACACTTCGCGACGACGACGCTTAGATCGCCATATCTTTTTTTAGTTCTTTTTTGCCACACTCTGCGCGGCGCTGCGCGCGCATCGACAAGTCGTAGGACTCGTTCGCATGTGCTTTGAGCCCGGTAATGTTGGCGGTAAATTTAAATTTGGAGAGGAAATATATTGGATATAGGATTATTACAGGATCGGTTTGATGTTTATACATTTCCCCCCACTTGAAATTCACTAGGATTTCACAGATTGAAGCATCCCTAAAGAAGCCGTGCTCGAAAATTCTTAAAATAAATGAAGTACTTATAATTAAGTTAATCTAAAGAACAATACTATTTCAAACAAATAGTATTGTTTACGCAAGAGTATTTTAGAAAATTAATTGAAAGGCAAAGGACAGACCTTGACTACAGGCCGCCTTATAGATTTTCCGTTTGCAGTTCGGAGAGTAACCACTCGAACAATATTGTCGGAACCGGCATGAACTTGCTCTACGCGAGCTAATTTCCAAAACAAGGGCGGAAGATTAGGTTCGTTAATTATTACCAAATCGTCCACCTTTAAGTTAGGCGCATTTAAATACCATTTACTCTTTTGTTGAAGCGTGTGAAGATAATCCCGTTGCCAGACACGCCAAAATTCTTGGATGATCCTCTTAATCATTTGCCAACGAGAACGAGGACATCGCGTTTCACCTAAAGGTTCTTCAGGTAGAGATACTATAGGACCTCCCGTTAGAAAATGTCCGGGCGTTAATATATCTGATTCTTGAGGATCAGGAGATGAAGTACAAAGCGGCCGAGAGTTTAAAACGGCTTCTACTTTTGCAAGAATTGTAAAAAACTCTTCTAAGGTAAGAACTTGGGCACCTACAACACGTTTAAGATGATATTTTATGGACTTGATACCACTCTCAAATATACCTCCGAAGTGAGGTGCGCCTGGAGGGTTGAATTGCCAGTTAATTTGACGGGTGGCTAAACCGTCAGCAATATCAGGGTAATGTTTACGGAGTTCGTCGACAATTTCGTTCAGATACCTATTTGCCCCAACAAAATTTGTCCCGTTATCAGTGACAATTGTGTGACACATTCCTCTGCGAGACGCAAATCGATCTAGAGCAGCAAGGAATGCTTCGGCGCTCAATTCAGTTACGGCTTCCAAGTGAACGGCCTTCGTACTTAAACAGACAAATAGACAAACATATGCCTTATAAGATTTTGCTCCACGGCGACGACTCTCTCTCACTATAAATGGTCCACCGAAATCAATTCCCGTGGTTTGAAAACATCGGGAGGGTTGGACTCGAGCCGCTGGTAACTTACCCATCAAGGATGTTATGGAAACTGGTCTATTTTTGAAACAACGGACACATTTTGAAAGTACCGTACGGATAAGGAGTCTTAATCCGATAATCCAGAATTTTCTTTGAATTAAAGATTGTAGGGTACGGGGACCACAATGAAGATATTTCAAATGAAAATGGTCGACAATCAGTCGAGAAATAGGACACTGTTTTGGTAAAAGCAGAGGATGTAACGCTGATGGCGATAGCTTCGCTTCATCTATACGTCCCCCCACTCGCATCAAACCATCCTCATCAAGGAATGGAGATAACCTTTGAACTGCCTTTTCACATTGTTCATGCCTTTGCACTTGTTGGACTTGCGATGACATGTAGTGAATTTGAGTAAACTTAACTAGTATCTTCATTGATTTATCGAGCTCGGAACTCGAAAGCGCGGAGAATTTTCGATCCGACTTTACTGTTCGTAAGTTACTAACGAACCGAATACACCATGCTAAAGTTCTTAGAAGTTTTGTAAAAGAAGAACATCTTAAAGTTAATTTTAAAATTATATTGTCTTCTTGGACGGTGATAAAACTCTCTGTTACTAGAGGTTTCAATTCAGGCAGCTCTTCCTTAGCACGCAATATCTGCTTGGAAGGCCAAAAGCAGGGCAACTTCTGTAACCAAGTAGGGCCGTTCCACCATAATGGATGGCCAGCAAGTTCCGTGCAAGATACACCACGACTGCAGCAGTCGGCCGGATTGTCCTCTGTGGGAACATGATACCAGGACTCCGGACTGACCAAGTCGGTAGCCTGAGCTACTCGATTGGCAATATACATTTTCAGTAGATGGGGTGCTGTATTTAACCACGACAAAGTAGTCGTGCTGTCGGAATAAGCTCGGATGGAGGTGATTGCAAGTTTTTCCTTAAGGAGCTTATTCATGTAAGAAAGTACTCGTGCCAAGAGTACTGCTGCGCATAGCTCCAGCCTATTTACGGTCGTTGGTTTTATAGGGGCAACACGAGACTTGCCCATCAACAAATTACTAACAGTGGAATGTTCAGTAACCACACAGAGATACACGCAACAACCATAGCCCTTCAATGAGCCATCACAAAAGCCCACCAAATGTACCTCCATAGGATTGGAAGGTACAACAAGCCTAGGAAGAGAGATTTGTTGTAAATCTGACAAGTTTGCAGCTATCAAATGCCACCTTTTCGCTAATTCTTTGGGAATAGCTTCATCCCAAGACAAATTAGAGCGCCACATCTCTTGCAGTAAAGATTTGGCCGCGAAAACCACTGGGCTGATCCAACCCAAGGGATCATAAATCCGGGCTACTATGGATAGGATGGATCTCTTGGTGAACTGCACATTAAAAGAGTCTGAGAAGCTATACGCGAAGTTGTCATCCGATGGATTCCACCGTATTCCTAATATCTTGACAAACTCATTTCCTGATTCTTCGAAGGATTTAAAAGTTTGACAATGATCCGGAGGAACATCCGACAACAGACTCGGCGCATTGGTACTCCACTTTCGGAGCTCAAAGTGACCTTTTGATAGCAAAGATGCAATATCCGACTTTAACTGCCTAGCTTCCTCGAGTGACGAACATCCTGTAGTAATATCATCCATGAACGTTTCTTCGAATAGAACTTCAGATGCACGACTCGAGTATTCAGAGCCGTGGTCTTCCGCAAGTTGACGGAGGGTTCTAATGGCCAAGTAAGGGGAACTACTGACACCATAAGTCACGGTGTTTAGCTCGTATTCACTTAATGGCATGCTAGGGTCGGGACGCCAAAGAATGTGTTGATAACACCTATCTTCGGGTCTGATTAAGATCTGACGGTACATTTTACAAATGTCTGCGGTGAAAACTACCTTATGAAGTCGAAATTTTGTAATTAAATCGATAATATCAATTTGAAGTTTTGGTCCAACGGAAACGATATTATTTAAGGAAAGGTTGTTAGTAGTTTTACAACTCGCGTCGAAAACTACTCTAAGCTGAGTCGTAGAACTTTCTGGACGCAAAACGCAATGATGCGGGATTAAGTACCGATTAGAAGACGAAGAGGCTACAGGCTGCATGTGTCCTAGCTCTTCGTACTGTCTCATGAATTTTTTGTACTCGTTCTTTAAATCTGATTGCTTAGCGAGCCGGTTTTCTAAATTAAGAAAACGATTGAAGGCTTGACGGTATGAATCTCCTAAAGGTGGAGCATCATCTTTTAATAAGATGGGTACTACATAACGCCCGTCGACAGTACGGTAAGTACCTTCTTTATACTTTTGTTCACAATCCTCGTCCTCGGGAGCGGAAATTTTACATTTCGGCGGTTCCTCGGACTCCCAGAACCGTTGAACGATCTCATCGAGCGAGCAAGAAGACGCGAGGAGTGACGTAACGGGTTCACTGGGAACTTGAATTGCCGTGTTATGAAAATATTGACCGGTTATCACCCAGCCGAACACACTGGACAATGCACAGGGTAGTCCGGGTCCGGGACTGTAACGTGACCCAGTATATATTTGATCAAAACACTCAACACCTAACAAAAGATCGATCGGACCCGATTTATAAAATTCGCGGTCGGCGAGATCAAGATGCAGGAAGGAATCCTTGACGAACAATGGTAGCTCGGTCGAAGGCATCGCGGAAGTAATTTTAGGTAAAACTATCAAAGGTAAATCGAACTTAGGTGATTCACTCGAACGAGGTATTATCGAACCAGAAGTGTAACCTTTTATATTACAAACAAAGTTTTGACCAAGACCAGTAACATTTAAATTACATTTTTTAATGGGCAAACCCAAGCGACGCGCACACTTACTCGTTATAAAAGAATCCATCGAACCGCTGTCAATAAGGCTGCGCGCATACTGAAGCGAGCCGTCCGCGTGATGTATTCGTACTATCGCCGACCCTAATATTTTCGTACTGCTAATGGTGGTAGCACTACTCGAATCATTTGACTTGGTCGTGCTAGCAAGCGCGGTACTCGAGTTAACGGTGTCAGACAAGTTTGAATTAACAGTCAGAGTTAATAAACTTTTATTTTCGACATGCAACAGTGTGTTATGTTTCGTGTTGCAAATAAAACAAGTGGACTTGGAATTACAACTATCACTATCGTGACCTGGTCTTAAGCAATTTCTACATAACTTTAATTCTTGAACAATTTTCTCCCGCTGATCCATACTCATAGAGTGCATTTTACCACACCGATAAATGGAATGATTTTCATTACAACATACACAAACTAATTGATTGGATTTATTACTATTATTGTTGTTACTAGATCCTACGAATGACGATCTCCGCGGGTCTTTTGTTGCACGTGTAGCATAAGCCTTATTATTGTTACTACGAGATTGCTTAATTGTTGAGTTTGCTGTAGTGGTCGAAATGGGCTGACTCACTTCCAGAATTTTTATATAATTTTGTAAATAAACAACCAAGTCGTTAAATTTTGGAATTTGGTTAGTATTTTGTAATTCAAACCGTCTTCTGGTTTCCAGGTCAAGAGGTCGTGACGCAATGCAAAACAAAATAAATTCAGATAAATCTTCAATATTTAATGCACGTAAGGCGTTAACACTTTCATAAAGTACGTTTGTGAAGTCAGATAAATTAGCCAATGAGGGCTTCTGAATAGGCGTCACCATAAACAGTTTTTCTAAATAAGTTGTCGCCAAAATGCGTTTGTTGTCGTATCTTTCTAGTAAGGCACTGTAAACAACGGAATAATTAGCTAAAGTTATAGGAACACCCTTGGCGAGTGTCAGTGCGCAACCCGACAGACAGGAGAGCAGATAATGGAATTTCTCAATATCTGACAGCGAGCCATTATTATGAACAAGCGAAACGTAACTATCTTTAAATGTCTGCCAATTTTCTATCTTACCATCAAATTTCGGAATTTGCAATTTAGGCAACTTTACTTGTGTATTAGATGAGTGACGTCTAGGCCCAGCACTAGGCTCTGACGTAGCACCTGAGTTCGTACTCGCACCAAGGGAGTCGGCGAACTCAACCGCTGCATAATATAACTCGTCGAATGACAATAAAGGTTTATTATCGAACTTATATTCCGGATTTAATTTTAATTGTAATTTATTGAAGTTTTCATGAGATTCTATGAAGTTATCTCTAATTTTCTCAATCGACTTATATCTCGCCTTGAATGTTGATATCTTAGTACTATCTACCATGGCCCTTTTAGCTAGATCGTAAATAATCTGCACATTTTTAAACTCATATTCACGCCTGTTAATACTCGACTGTAACTCGACTTCGGCCATCTTGTTTTGGATACGAAAACAATAATATTAAATTCAAGGTTTGTACGTACTTCGGTAATAACGAGAATCGTCTCCGAACCGCAACGCAATCGGCAACTATAGTCAGCTATATAGCGCGTAAGTATAATATGTATACACGCACAACAAAATGAAAACAAACGAACGATCACGAAATTACTTACTGAGCTTAGTTATTGTGTATTGTTCGTATTTATTCATTTATAAGATCCAGCTGTACGAGCTAGTATGTACCTACTTAACTTTATGTTTTATCTACGAGAAATTTCGAGCACAACTATCATAAGAAAACACTTCAAAACCTAAACCAGGCAATGCAGCAACTTTCCATGAATAAGTATTTCTATGACAAGGTATTATTTAGTTTCTAAAATAAAGCACACAGGATTTACTTTTACATAGGAGGTAGATACAATACGAGTATCTAGTACCTACCTACACCGCGCCGAGCGAGCGGCCGAGCGACCACGCGGTCTAATGTAGGTACGAAGTAGGTCCTAATATTTACGAAGAAAACTATGAATTCGTGGCAGTTTTAGCCACTTATATTATTTACTGAATTTAAATTATTTTTTTTTAATGAACATTAACGAGATTTACGTAGCATAAATCGTTAAAATTTTAAATGAAATGAAATACGTGAGGTACTTTGTCCTCACAGGAGGCACCAAATAATGGATGATCCTCGCTGGAGTAGCCACTGCATTGCCCTGAATCTAGTCTTGACGAAATCCTGTGACCCTCAAGTAGGGAATGCATAAACTTACCTGGATGCAGATCAGGAGTTGACGGGAACTTCACCAACGACGGGGCGTACGCCGGCCGGCCAGCTAATTCTCGAACCACAGAACTTGCACAGTTTTGTTTGCTATCACCAAGTCAGGCAGGGTTGATCGAACACCAGAAACAGTCAGTGAACCACTAGCGAGGTGTTTTATATATAATAGAAATTAATTTTGCGGACACTTCGCGACGACGACGCTTAGATCGCCATATCTTTTTTTAGTTCTTTTTTGCCACACTCTGCGCGGCGCTGCGCGCGCATCGACAAGTCGTAGGACTCGTTCGCATGTGCTTTGAGCCCGGTAATGTTGGCGGTAAATTTAAATTTGGAGAGGAAATATATTGGATATAGGATTATTACAGGATCGGTTTGATGTTTATACAGTTGGATTACTATGATTGTCAATAATTGTGGTCCTTAAAGCCAAGGAACATCAGAGACAAATATCCCTAGACATGTATCGTCGACAGCGAAGCCGGCCGATTTCACTTGACATATATTAGCGACAACGCGCAACTTATGTCCACAGCGACTTTGATATTGCCAGACTTCGACCAAAATGCGGCAACGTCGCTCTACTTCACACGACATCGCTGATGACACGTGTCGTAGAACATTTGTCTCCTAGTCTGTCTTTAGCTTTATTGTTATTTTACTCTACTTGTCAAGATTATTTTAAGTCACTTACATTGAAACAAAATAGGCTTAACAATGAAGTACATAACTATTATTTACCCTTTCCCTCTGCCCTTATCGGTCGCAGCGTGATGTTCTAAGGCCTGGGACCTTTCTGAGCCGCGGAAGTCCTAACGGGTTACCGGGGCTCTGTCTCGAAGAGCAAGAGTAGGAATGGGGTGGCTTTTAGTCAGTAACAGTCTGAGATTTCCTCGCGCCTAACCAAGGCGAGAGAAGTCATTAGACGATTTTCTGCCTTAAAAAAGGCCTAGAACCTAATGTATTTTTTAAGGGGGGAAAATCATAGAATGACTGCTCCCGCCTGGGTGAGGCGGGAGGGAGTGTCAGACTCTTACTGACTAAAATCCACCCCGTTCCTTCTCCTGCGCGTCGAGCCGGAGCTCCGGTTACCCGTTAGGTTCTCCGCGACAGAACCTCATGTATAAGCTTTGCTTCTTACACAAGATTCTAGTCCTTCTTTTTTCTTTTTTAATTAAGAATTCTTACTTATTTTTATGAACGAATTATCCAACACGTTTTTATATTTAGCAAACTGCTGCTGCATGGTGATGAGCATGTACAACCAACAGCCTTTGGATTGTAGATTTTACACAATTGTAGATTTTGAAACATCTCTTTAGAAATTTTCCATGTCTCGTCTGCTAAGTTAGCAATACAATACTACGTTCAATATAATTCTCGAATATTCTGGTCAGCGATTCTCTTGGTCTTGGTATGAGCGAATAAGCAAATCGTATGTACCTACGTATTCTATGCAGTTTATTTACTATGTTCCATATTGTGTACTGTGGTAAGGAATTGATTATGTGGTGAAACTGCCTTTTGTTACCTAAATTGTTTTTATTTCTAGTTTTATAGATAAGTTAATGTTGTATAATTTGATGGCTTAGGTATACTGAAAGGCATTGTCGAAAATAATAATATTATCAATTTAAATAAAACTAAACAACTAAAGGTTTAATAACTGTATCCATTTACAGTAACTTTAAATCAATTTCTTAGGGAACGAAACTGCGTTTTTAAAAATAAAATTAGAATAAATAGTAAGTCTGTCTCTCGGTCAGAGATTAAGCATTGCCAAACAATGTGGTAATGCTGCCAGCCTTCTTGGTACTTTCCCTTTTGACGTCGATGCGGACGAATTTTTGATGCTCTTTGCAAATAGTAATTTTTAATTTTCTTTTATTTCATTTTTTCCATTAGTTTTAGTCTCTCTTAAGTAATATTTATTTAGTATTTATTTATTGGAGTTTATATTATATGAATAAAAAGTACCTAAATATAAAAAAGCTACCTAGATCGAAGTATAAAATAATTCCGTTTGTCTTATTTTGTGTAGCATGATCCTAAAAGCGGTTCGCGCTTAAAATATCACATTACTCATTCGACAACCCTAAGTGCAGGGACACACACACGTTACATATTTTCCCAAATTTCCTATAAACATTCCCATAAAAATATAATCCCAATGAAAACAATGATTCTATTCTTATTTTTACCATAACCTTTACAAAAGGTCAATACAATAAAAAAACAAAAGGTATACTTAAAAAAGGTAGGCAGACGGTTTTTTACATTTCCTAGACGTATTAATGAGGTTGATTTTCCAGAAATAAAAAATATTTTTTTTATATATTGGATGTCCAAATGGATTCTATTTCCGCTGGGGCCAAGTCCCAACCCCTGTTATACATAATTAATTAACATTTTAAGAATATAATTTGAATTACGTGAAATTATTTATCCCGGTCAGTGAGAGGGTTAAGATTGTCAGTTGTCACATAAATAGAGGGTGTGCGTGAATGAGTTTATAAATAATGCAATGAAATGAATAAGTATTTTAATATTTTAATGCACTTTTATATTTTATAGTGTGGATATTTGAAAAAAGAATACAAACGTTTTAACATTTCATGTGGGATGGATAATGGATAGTTACAATAAATTGGGTAATTACTTCGATGAATACAAATAAAAAATACATGAAAAGAATTATATCTTATAAAAATTATATCTTTTATTTCTTATTGTTCGCTACGTATATGAATACGTTACAATCGAGTATCATAGAAAAAATACTGAAGGAAAGTATGTAACATAGTAAAACCGATATTAGCCAATCTCCTCTTCACATTAATAAAAATGAATAATTAACACAAATTCTTCAAATATGGCTACACAAGTACCTACACATAAAACAAAAAACTTTGCAATAATTTAACTTATTTCCACAAAGCCAAGGAAAATGGTACACATGATTACACATTGACCTATAAAAACCAGTATAAAGTGACCGTTAAAAGTATGGAAAGATGGTACAAAACGGGATCAGTATAAATTGGTTTTGTGTACTATATTGCCGTGACGTAAAAGAACATCAGAAACTTCGAAGAGGGAAAATTTTCTTACCGATTCTTTGTCATTCGACTATAAGGAGCTTAGATATCGATCCCGTCTCAATAGAAACGGCAAATACGTGGCTATTAATAACATACTAGCTACATGACATTATTCTTATGTTCATGTATGAATTATAAAGGAGACTTGGCCGTGGATTATGTTCTATAATGAATTGCTAAGTTAGTGACGTCAAAATGTTTAGTTAAAAGTCTAGGCTTTTGTTCGATGTTGTCTAATGAGGCTTAACTCGTTATTGTAAAGTTTTTTTTCTTTTTTATTGAATTGTTTTTGATTATTGAAAAACACCTACAACTCTAGTGATAGTAATTTAATTGGTTTATGTTTGAAAATATTAATTTCAAGGAAATAATTTGTAATCACATCTTTTGCAAACAAAGTAAAAGAAATTAGTAAGGTGTTTCTTTTAAATAAAAAATTAATGTGCGAGGAAAAAAAGCAATGCAAACATCTCATTTTTACATAATCCTTTTTACCTTAATAATTAAAAATTAACCGTCGTCGCGTCGTACCATGTTCCATACATACCCACATTTACACACACACACATTCTTACACAAGCCTATACTTACATCACAGGCTTCAATAACACAGTGTGACCACACTGACCTCGACCTAGGGCTGCAACAGGTTGAAATAGCAGCACGGACAAAAAAATACAAATACACCCTGTATGTAGGAACGCTACAGTACATCTACTCCTTCCTTTAAGGGACTTATAGCTTTAATGTCTTGAGATAAAGTTGAAAATTGATTAAAGTAGTTTGACAGGTCTGTGTGGATTGCTTATAAAGGAGTTTTAACTGTATTCTTTGGTTATAGAGTTGATTATCTATTGTAGTGATTTGTCAGGTCAGGGTAGATTGATCCGTAGTTGGTAGTTAGTAGATACTATGTTGCTTATAACCTAGAGAGGAAAATCTGTGTCGATTGGTATTTGTGTTATTAGGGATAGTAAACAAAGTCGGTTGTGTTTTTTGGTTCTGCCTTGTTATCTATTATTTGGTAAAATAGTTTTACTTTATATAAATGTATAGTAAATCGGTTTGAAACATAACATAACATAACATCACGCCTTTTATCCCCGAAAGGGTAGACATAGGTGCACATTACGCCGTGTGGTGATTCCGTAAGGGCAACCCGGGTCACGGTGGCAGTGAAGGAACACCGCGGTGGTTTTAGCCGGTATGAGTCCGGCACGCCCCCTCGTCGTCCCCACGGCGCGGGAAGTCCATGAGGATTTCCATCGCGATTGAAAAAAAAAAAAAAGAAAGGTGCACATTACGCCACTGTACAATGTAACACCCACTTTTCACTATTTATGTTATGAGACCCATGTAATAGGGGGAAAGCCTATTGCAATATACCGGGCACAATTCCAGACGCCGTTATTAAATGTTATATCTAGTTTTTTTGTGGAACATAACCTTTTTTTAAATGAGGTATTGCTTGTAATATTCTTTTGTTTTAACATAAAAACATAAATTTGTGAGATTTAAAAATTATTTCTGCTCGTTGCCCGAGTTGTCCCTCGTTGGCCGAGTAGTCGCAAGTGCGACTGCCGGGCAAGGGGTCTCGGGTTCGGTTCCCGGGTCGGGCAAAGTATTACTGGGTTTTTTAAAATTCTCAGTAGTAGCACGGAGTCTGGAAATGTGCCCGGTATATGGCAATAGGCTCACCCCCTATTACATGGGACTCATAACAACTAGTGAAAAGTGGGTGTTACATTGTACTGTGGTAGAATGTGCACCTCTGCCTACCCCTTCGGGGATAAAAGGCGTGATGTTATGTTATGTAAAAATTATTTCGGGTTTGGGTGTTATTATGTGTGTGAGTTTTTATGTTTGTAAATGAACCCATAACCAAAGACAATTAATTTTCTATGGATTCCGTTTAGGAATCGAACCCGCGACATGTTGCAGTTACCCAACCACTGCGCCAATCGTGCAGTCATACTAATTGTTAGTACGGTACAATAATATTACAAAAAATATTTAAAAAAATTAATTTCACTATTCTTTTCATTTGAAAAGACCAAAAGAAAAGACCAATACAGGGACTGACGTCTATTCCTTTAAACTATTGCATTATACGTTATGAAATCGTTCCAAATAGTAAACCTAACTTATAAATATATTGGTGGACAAAATAAGAAAGAAACTCCATACAATTTACTTAACATTTGCCGACAAAGCTAAGCGAACGAGCCATAAGTATGGACGCCATGTGAATACTATATTTTTTATTTTAAATGAAAATATTGTTGACGGTCACTTTTGCTGTTTAACATCCATATAGCATACTGCGTATTTTTATATACGCAGATAATGCTCGTAGAAGCGTTTCATACGAGATTGGAACGCCACCTTGCAACCTAAGCACACGGAGCGATCACGAAACGCCTCTACTGTGCGTATACGCGCGACTACTGCGCGGATACGCGCTGTATTCGCTCGTAACAATAAGACAATTGAAAAAGGCATGTTTGAGACGCGCGTTCCTAAACGCGAATTGCCTGCGCGTGTAAAAATACAACGTGTGCTATGAGCCTATGGGCCTAAGCCTAAAGGTTTTTAGGTATATTACAATACAAAAAATATGATGTCATAAGAAACTAACTAAGCCATCATCATCGTCATACCAGTGACAAAACGTTTACTGTTAAACTAGGCTAGATAGTTTTTTTTTTTTTTTCTAAGGGGGGAAAATCATCGAATGACTGCTCCCGCCTGGGTGAGGCGGGAGGGAGTGTCAGACTCTTACTGACTAAAAACCAAACCGTTCCTTCTCCTGCACGTCGAGTCGGAGCCCCGGTTACCCGTTAGGTTCTCCGCGACTCCGAATCGGCATCGGCCCTATTGGGCCCCATCTGTGGTGGTCTGATGGCTCTATGAGGCGCGCGCGGAACGCGACGCGCCGTACGCTCGGGTCTGTTTCTGGTCGGACGGGGAGCCACCCATGCTCGCCGTCCGCAGGCCCGCGCTTACGGTGGCCGGAGATCGTCCCGCGATCCCCGACGCCCGGTGTGTCCTTCGCAGGCTAGATAGATAGACTTCTCCCAATGGCATCCAGCCAGATCGGTTGAGTGGAAACAACCTGCACCTCGTCAAATTATTTTAAAACAACTCAATAAGTTTCAAAGCAGTACCACCACAAGCAAAGTATAAAATTGTGCACTGCATTTTACAAATGAGTTTAACATTAAATAAATGATTGTAAATTCATGCTATGCTGACCTCGAATAACTCTGGCACAAGGGCAATAAGATCATTATTAAGTCCATCAAGATAAGTAGAGAAAAAGTAGTTTATTATAAATAGACCTTTTTTTAGGCGAGAAAATCATCGAATGACTGCTCCCGCCTGAGTGAGGCGGGAGGGAATGTCAGACTCTTACTGACTAAAAACCACGCCGTTCCTTCTCCTGCACGTCGAGCCGGAGCCCCGGTTACCCGCTAGGTTCTCCGCGACTCCGAATCGGCATCGGCCCTGTTGGGCCCCATCTGTGGTGGTCTGATGGCTCTTTGAGGCGCGCGCGGAACGCGACGCGCCGAACGCTCGGGGACTTCTCCCGCCTAGGTGAGGCGGGAGGGAGTGTCAGACTCTTACTGACTAAAAAACCACCCCGTTCTTACTCCTGCCCTTCGAGCCGGAGCCCCGGCAACCCGTTTAGTCCTCCGCGGCTAAGAAATTTAGTATACAGGAAGGGTATGGACTGACTTAGGTGACAGGATACTTTTATCCCGATTAAATGCTCCTATGGGTAACACAGGAATCATATTCTACGCAAATGAAGTCACGGGCAATATCTAGTAATAAATAAAGATTACCTAAAGCATTATCCGGAGAAAACTTTTCAAATTCACACTTTATCATCTCAAATAGAAAATAATATAGTAACAAACTGATAATTTTGAAAGTAGACAGAATTTAATAGAGAAATACTTCATAAATTAAATTACATCGTCGTCGTGAATAGATGGCAATCTAGCTTGTGGGGAAATTTACAAGGTTTCAACCAAGTACTTATCATCCCGGGAGGTATGAATCACCTGAAGGCTGAGGGTTACTAGGGGGGAAGCGGGGGAGGGGTGTAACCGACCCATAAGTAGTTGAACTGTTTGAATTATATTTTATACGACAACTTTGCTGACTTTACTGGTATTTCTTGCCTTTTGAGTTATTAAGTTGTAGTGTCGTTTAGTTTGGTGTGGTTTTGTTTGAATTGAATGATCCATTGTTAAGTGACATTTACATCATTTATATGTATATATGATTGAATGATTGACCTTGAATAGTTAAATAATATGCTTAGATTCAATATATGTAAACAAAATGGAAATAAATATATTTTGTTTGTTATTAGAGGATTGTTTGTGTATTGCTTTATTAAGTGACTTTTGGTGATCATGATAAATATGTGTCTCATAGACCCTCATGAACATTCTAGTCCACTGCTAAGCATGAGATACATTATAGGACTTCTCATTGTATCCACGCTTGGCAAACTGGTTGGAGAAAGCAGTTAAAAGGTTAAATTTTCGTCAATTATGTAGTCTGTAATCAGTTAGCTTGCCTTTTTTATGGAATAGGAGGCACGAAAACGAGCAGACCGATCACCTGATAGTAAGAGATCAGCGCCGCCCATGGACACCCGCAACACCATAGGAGGCACAGGAGTACGCTCTTTTCTTGAACATTTGAAAGTCGTATCGGTTCGGAAATACCGCTGACGACAGACTATTCCAAAGTTTTGCTGTGCGAAAATAATTTTGCCTGTATGATACCCATGGGGAAGAGTAGGAGTGTAAATGGAGTAGTTACAAATATATTTTAAATTCTGCCTACTCTAGTCTATCTCTATCTTCTTTCATAAAAGTACGATGACCTCACTCTATTCCAATAACAACCGTCTATAATTAGAAAAGCGTTTGATCGTGACTCCTCAATTATAAGTTTAAGATTCCTTGTAAAAGGAATGGAAAATTTTCTTAGTACTTCGCGTATCAATCCGCACAGTAAAAAGAAGTGAGTGAGTAGAATATTTATTAGAATCCTTGATATCGACTTGTTCATATGAATAAGTTGTTAGATAATAGTGTGTAATAGGATCTTAATAAATTATATTTTTATGTACAAAAATTTATTTGGATAGTATCCGCAAGAGTTGCCAATAAGTACTTTTCTATGATTCATCAGTTCCATCCACTGCTAAGGATAGGTATCTTCAATAAGACGCCATTAAGATCGTCTTTCAAATTGTATGATTACTAAAAATTTGGTAACACTCATTAAAAGACACATACTAACACAAAATGGTTCCTATGTTGTTCCAAATAAAAAAATATTATTATTATTATTATTATTATTATTAAAAATAGATCTGAATTGTTAAATATCGCAGGCCCTGGATGCAGGCGGCTTCCAACTTGCCGACCTGGAAGCCTATGTTCAGCAGTACAGGAGACGCTTTTTGTGGCTAGATACTATTATAATGACTGGATAACTAATAAGATAGGTATTTTAACTTTAGATTTTAAGTCTAAGATAGATATTTCAACTTTAGGTTTTAAGTCTAAGACACATATATCAACTGTAGGTTTTCAGTTTAAGAAAAAAAAATAGTATTTCTTTTTGTAAGGGTCGAAAATCATTGAATGACTTTTCCCTCCTGGGTGAGGCGGGAGGGAGTATCAGACTCTTACTGACTAAAAATCACCCCGTTCCTTCTCCTGCACTTCGAGCAGGAGTCCCGGTAACCCGTTAGGTTCTCTGCGACTAGATTGTATGGTTTGGAATAACATATTTAGGCTATTTTTTTTTTAGGTAAACACGGCCCGAGCCACGGGCGATGTGATATAAGTATTTAGTGTTATTTAGTGATCTTATATTTCAGTATTTCTTTTTTAGTTTCCTAGGTATCTGGTTTTATTAAGCTGAGTTAAGTAAGGTGGGCGGCAGTGTATTCATTCGAGTCACTGATATCGACATGAATAGGTGAGACATATTGTGTAATAGGTACTAACCTGTTCTGACATTTATGTAAGTGACGCAGGATTTATTTATAGTATTACAACAACACTATGTTTAGAAGAGGCAACAGAATAATTTAGAAATAGTTTTAATGATTTTCTGACTTAAATAGTAGAGGTTACCCTACCCCCCTAGTTGTAGTACATTCACTATCGTACTCAATGTCTTTTAATAGTTTTTTATTTGGGATAAGCCAGTAAACGAGCAGACGGATCACCTAATTGTAAGCAATCGGCCGTTCATGGACACATGGAACACTCGAGACGTTACAAGTGCGGTACAGTTAGATAACTTAGTCCTTAGTTTAATTAGGATATAAATGTCACTGAGCATGCCAATAAAAATGCTACAATCGCAAAGTCGCGAATCGCGGAATGCTGCTCATGAACATGAGCCTATATTATGGATTGAAATTAGTCGTCGAATAATTACGTGAGTAAGCCAAAAACAGAATAATAAATTTAGCAAGTCTCACGAAAGTTATAATATAAATGTCAATGAATCAATTTTCAAAATAAATTATTAGTGAATAGTTTAATTTTTAAATGAATGTGATCTGGATCCCGTTTGACATAGTAGTAATTTAAAAAAAAATGTGTCTACATATTTTAAGAAAAACATAATTTCCACGTACAATACACGATGTTGAGATCCCTTTTAACAGCTCCTGTTACTGCTTAAAGCTATTCAAGAAAACCGGATCAAAGCAGTAATAAAACAAGCATAAAAATCAGTTCCTTTTACTAAACTAACTCTAGTTTTATACTACTCTCTGTTTTTAGGAGCTCTAACACCATATCTAGCTCTATAGGTCAATTACTTAAAAAAAATTGAGTCATCAAATGAATAATTTATTTTCTTATCGGGCAAATGAACTTGGAAAACTTTAACTATCATTATCATTTTTTATCATTAATAGGTAACTATAGACAATCATGATTATGACTATTACTTAACTGAATTAAAATATATGTATATATTGCTTACAGTACCTCATAAACAAGATGAGGTAACTTATTCAACTTTTTTCTCCTCTTATAATATCTTCTGATTTATTTCGTTGTGGGAACCAAGACAGTTACTCATGTCCCTGGGACGCACCGGACTTCAATGTTCCGGTGTTTTCATGGTTGTATCTACTGTAGATCCTGGCCTACAGAAGTCGCAATGGTTTTGGGAGGTCGTGGCCGGCTTGTCCAATAAAAAAAGGTATTAAATTCGAAGGCTGTGACGCTGATTTGGTTTGTGTTAATTTTAAAGTATTTATGGAAATCCAGGTAGAGTTCAATATAAATTAATCAATGTAACAAAGACACAAGAATTGCTAGTTATATTTTTACTTGATATAGAACCTTTGTAAATAATACATGTAAACAGTGGGTAGACAATCCCCAACCAACCTTGAAGCCTGGCTAATCTTTTCATATTTCTACGAGTTATTTCTGTCACGCCGCTAGAGAGGGACAGAGCATAGCAGGAGCAAGACAAATATACACAGTGAATCACTCTTCAATTTTCCACGATCGGATCCATCGAAGTAAAAGTTAGTTATGACCTTCCTCTTCAGAGTTTTAATACGAATTCTGAAGTAGGACACGATTATAATATTAATTCCTTTTAAAATAATTTTAATTGATTGTAATTTCTAAAGCTATAAAGTTAAGTTCCTTTTTGCAAGAAAGAACTTTGAACGCAATAAAGCAATTTAACAAAAACCAAACACAACAGTCGTATATCTCAAGTCAAAGTACAAACCTAAACGATATAGCTCAGCTTATTCGCAACAAACATCAACAGTATCTTCAGTTAACTTATTTATCTCGTAAAATACTTGTTAATACTCCTCCCCGGGAATTGTGCTACGACTGCGAGCCCGACCAGTTGACCAACCAATCGACCGATCTAACAATCCAATTTATTAAGACCTTTGAATTTGTATCTCTTAGCGTCAACTCAGTTTATTGTGACAACATTGAAAGGGGCGCGGGAGGTCAACTGAGAATGGTTACCAGATTTGTTTGTTCACAATTCAATGGATAATTCGTATAAAAGGAGTGCCGGGGGTGTGGGGGACCTGTCTAAGGACAAAACTTGTTTACACTATTTACGGAATTAAATCACTCTTGTGAGTGTTTGCTAAAGTGGTCCGCTGACTTTTGACTTAAGTAACGACTTATTTGTTTTCTTCTTTGCGATTCAAAGGGTTTTCTTTGTAATTACAAAGAATTTATGTTCGTTTTATTAAATGATTTTTAATATTAAGTAGGTAACCTTGTTAAGCTTGTTTGAGTTAGCTCCTTTGTTGAATATTTGACAACAATGTACCACTTTATCCACTCATATTTACATACATTATACTGCAATCACCCCTCTGACGCCAAAGTTATGCAAATTAGAAAGCATTAATATAAGATGACTCACCACACACTATATTTTGTTTTGTTGAACACCAAACGCTTACGAACTAAGGTTACACTGACCTACTGCCAGTAAAAGTCGTGATCAGACGACATACATACATACGTACGCACCTACACAAATACCTCTAGTACAAAAAGTAATTTGTTGTGAGCGCGTGAAACGTGTCCGCTGGAAACTTGTAAAACAAAGTTTTAATTTGAACTTGGCCAGCGATAACAATGCAGCAAACTTGTGGCAGGCCGCGCAGGGAGCGGGGAAACGCCAATCTTCCTCACATTGCAGTACATAACCGTACTTCTTTGTAAGAACACCTCGCAAAACTTTGTCGCAAGTAAACTCCGCGAAGTGGCTAAGTCGGGAGCCGGGAGCCGTCGCCGCCGACCGCTCCCGCCGATCGCTCCGCTCGCTCAGCTCCACCCCCCGCTTCACTGCGAACAACGATCCGCCTCCGACAAACAAACGGACAAGTTTTAATGTTTTGCTCACAAAGTGTATGATTAAACGCGGAGAGCGGCGGAGAGAGTCGGCCGTAAGTTATTGATTTTCCCCGACCGAACCCCTGTCGACTACGAGGCTCGCGGTACAGTACGGGAGCGCTACGAGGTTATGCCACTTTTTAACTGTTTATAAACGCAATTAAAACTACTTTTGTCGCTATCCATATGTTACAAATCACTTTTTGTGCCATACCTAAGTGTTTACGCGTGTTAAAAGAAGTGTATACAAGTTTTGTATGTAACTTACAATGAGAAAAGTTAGTGTTTGCTGCGCGACTGCACCGCGCGCGGCACAAGTCGCGCACCCTACAACTTCACGTCGCTCTACGTTCCGAAGTTAACGCAAAGTTCCGCCATTTTGGAACATGCTCACAACCCACTTGTTTTATAAAGAAACTTTTTATTAATTCCTGTGGGCCGCGGAGTGTCAGTAAGATGTTTTGAGGTTATGCTGAGAGACAAAAGACCGTATTCTGACTCGGAGGTGGAGTTCTAGTATTATTGTGACTGTGAGCAGGCTGAATACGAGTGTTTGTGTTCATTTGAGATATTGTTTTGAAGTGAAACTCCAGTGACGTGCCTTGGATGCTCTTGTAATTTGTGTTTACTTCTGGCAACAGAGAGGAGGACGCTCGGAGCACTGTTTTGACCTTGCCTATGGATCAGGCACTCATCTAAGTGACAGGTGATAAGCAGCAAACTTTGTTTTCCTACTTTATATGACCGGTACAAAAGTTGTGTCAGTGAAAAGTTTTACTCAAAAAGTGTTTACGAGTTACTATAACTACTTATATGGAGTGGGAAATCACTCGTAACTAGAGCAAAGACGTGAATTTGTTTGAGATGAACGTCTAAACGTCAAGTTTACAGTTTTAAGTGTGAATAGAATATCGTTTTGATTTATTATTCGTATCAAATATATTATTAATCATACGTTCATGAGAGTAACGACGGGAATACGCGGTAGAGAAGAAAACAGTGCTCTAAATAAAGAAAACGTGCTACGAAAACAATTTCGCTAATGACGCGTAAATAAAACAGCAAATAAATAATTTCCTGATTACATCAAACGAATTAATTTTCTCGGAATTGTCCGCTGTGAGCACAAGCTATCGAGTTTCTCAGAAAGTGAATTTTAAAATAATATTTAAGTATCATCTGACCTTGTTAAGAGGTCATTGACATCTCTAATTTATTTAAATCCTCCGTAAGCAAATAGTTGTTCACCCGTTTGTCTTAAATCGATAAATTATGCTGGATCTAATTCAGATCAAATAAGACGTTTAGTTATAACGTTTCTAACAGATTTGCTTAAGATAAACACTATTTGCGATGAAAACCCTGTAAGCATATTAACTAGCGTGTATCAGCTTTTGAAGACTAAATTGAGCTCATTAAAACTTTGAGAGATTATAAAATCATAGAAGCCCCTGGCGTTCCACAATAGCCGCAAGTGAAACGCTAAGATGTTAACATCACCAAACCAGGTTCCAGTCGCTACACAGTTACCACATCGTTGTTAAAGATATTCAGTAAATATTGTTCTTGATTCAAATTGATCCATTTACGTTCCACATTCTTCTTATCCTATACGCAAACATTTATTTAGTAACGAAAGTCCTGTCCAACTATCTCATAAATAAAGTAAAAAGCCCACGATATTGGGTCGTTTTATTGAGCACGCTATTACAAAGTCATTTCAGCGACCGGCCCCAGTCTCAGTCCATTGTAGAAGGAAAATCTTTCTACAGTCACGGCTCTCGATGGGATAACGCAGATGGCTTTCGCTTCCAAAAGGTCCCACGTACAACGCAACCTTCAAACGATAATTAACTTAATCCCCTCAGCTTAAAGCCCAATTTCCCACGCAACCCAAGAAAGCTATGAAACTTTGTTAAATAACTTTTCAGATAACTTGAACTTGGCGTATTTGCGCAAAGTTGTAAGCGGAATTCTACCGCGGGCTAATTCAATCTGTACCCGCTTGTAATAAATGTTGTTTTCGCGTAATGCCAATTGGGGAGTTGGTATATTCAGTTGAGTTGAAAGTTCTGGACTTCACGAAGCAAAACGCGAACTTTTGTAGAACATTTCAGTGTAGTTAGTACAATGTTATAATGGAAATAAGCACTTCAAAATGGCGTAGTCTGCAGCTGTGTTTATAGGTGTGTGGATCGATTGTCGGATATTTCCCGTGATGGGTAACAATCACAGTTTTGACAGTTGTTCTATTACATCCGCCGATGATATCGGAACTCGTTATTAGCTCCGAGAGCGCTCACATAATTGTAATATATTTCGTATACGAACGGTTTATATTGTTTGCATATTGTATTTGTTTAGGATTTACGTTTCAGTTACTGTGTTATGCTTTTGTGTTGTACTGTTGCGTAACAAAGGATTCGTTTTGAAAGCATATTTTCTCTTTTCATTTTCTTATAAGAGAATTGGTACTTTGTCTTCTTTTTGTTTACAACTACGTAATTGCGCGCATTAAATAAACAAGGCGTTTAAATAAAACTGGCTACTAATAATATTGGTTCTTCTATCACCTTGTTCACAATCCATTTAACAGGCTTTATTTTTAAACATTTTCCGGTTCATCGAAAATATAAAATGCAGCCGCCCCGGGCTCTTCAAGCACTCTAAATATAGGGACAAAGGAAATTACCGTCATACTTTTCATATAAATCAATGGTACATTGTTCTGACTACGGAAATGTATTCGTGAACCCACGCTATATACATAAGTATAAATACAAACAACATTATGTAACACTACAAATAGTTATTCCGAGTTTCTCAGAGACCTGCAAGCTCGCTCTAACAACATATTTAATTGTACACTATGTTAAACATTCAAGCACATTCAGAATTTACTACTAGCTCCTGAATTAAACCCTAATAACTCTCCCCATTTGAAACGTTGCAACTGCCACTCAGGCGCTCAATTGAAAACGAACTTTATAGTTTTCCACTTAAGTTTTATTTTCGTGTAAGTAGAGGGTAGTGTTGAGTCAGTTTTCGTTTGTTGTGATACATTTTGCTCTGTTTCTTTTATTTGCTTTGAACAATAAATGGATCTTGACTACAGAACTGTCTTATACGTGACTAAGTAATATTATGCAAGCGTAAACAGTATGGCTTCGATTTTATTGGATAATTCATGAGTGGGTTGTAAAATTTCTATTTTGCATAATATAAGGTCGGTGGAACCCTAAAAATGAGAGGATAGAGTAATAAAACGCTAGTAAAGTTTCGTGATTGGATTATAAAATGTTGGTCTAAGAGTCCTGTTTGTTCTAAGTTGAGTTTGAGTTAATAGTCATCGTAACTATGTCGTTATTTTGTAGAAGACTTCTATTCAACATTATTTTATGAAATCTGTGTCATCATCATCATCATCATCATTACAATCCACGATAATCCATTACATATTTGACTATGACTATCACGCGTGGCGCTCATATTGGAGATCGCGTTCTCAAATGGTCAGATTTATAAAGGCGGGTCTACGCTAGACGAACCGAGCACGAGCGGAGCACAAACGAAGCTGTTATCGACTTCGTCGTTCGCGGCTTCAAGTGTGGACGTACAACGAACCAACGATGATCACTGGCCTCTAACATAGTTTTTTGCAGTGAGGATTGCGAGCGCGCAGATCCATTTGTATTAGTCTAAAAACCGACAACAGGCGGAGCGCAGCCGAGTACTAACGGAGTGCTCGCAGCTTGCTCGTCCGTGGCTTGTAAGTCTGTCTACACTAGACGAATTGTGTTCGGCTCATGCTCGGCTCGTACTCGGTACTCCTAGCGTATACGCAGCTTTAGAGAGCTACCTAAAGCTACCCTGTCTCTGTCATACATACAATCTCCTAGTTACCTCTTATGATACCAACGGGAAGAATGGAGGTGGTAGTGTATTTTAACCCTGCCATTACTACACGTGAAGTCTTCTCATCTATACTGATATATGCCTATGCTAAGTCATGCAACAATAGTACCTATTCTTGTAGCTATTTTAAGTTCAAATTAATAATTCGCATAAAACCTTACATTTTCTTTGTCCGCTAAAATTATTTTTAAAGTTTTATACCAAGGAAATGTCGTGTCTTTAGTTGGTCGTGGATTGCAGTACACAGAGTATCTATTCGAATTAAGACTCTATTTCCTGGGAGTAAGTTTGATATTAGTTTGTAGGCTCAATGTCGCTTCGATAAAATTAATTCTAGCAGCCAATAATGGTAACAGATTAACGAAGTGCCGTTTAATATAAAAAGATTTAGATAAAACCATTTAATTAAAATGTAAAGTCTTATTTGAACTAAGAACAAAAATATGGATTTGGATTAAAATCAGACATTTGCACCACAAAAAAATAAAAAAGTACACAAAAAATATTAAATGTAACATCCAATTCATATTAGTTAATGATATATTACAGAGCTTGCAATATTACAGAGAACAATTCCACACTCCGTGATGAAAACAGACACATCATTAATACTACGCCCGATCGAAAATTTCAACTCAAAGTCCTCGCTTCACAGTCATGTTTTTAGGAATCCACGTTGGTCTAAACATTTCATAACCAAATGGTCTCATTTCTCGCCCTTCTTGGTTTATTTTTACAATACTTGTCTCCGGTGTCTCATCTATTTCTGTATCCAAAATATCAAAATCAGGTTAGTAGTTCAGGTGTAATTTAGAGCGCCAGTTTTGTATTTATATTTTGAAAAATCGATTATTAACTCGAGACTCTCACCATTTGTTCTCTGGTGGTCTTTGGACGTCTCCTCTTCCTTCTAGAGTAACTCTAATCTCTATACAAGAGTAACGATGGAGTTTCTTGCTCGTTCTGCTCCATACGACACTACACTTTGGAACAAGCGCTTGGCTTCACTGACAGATAAACGGACGGACAAATCAATTGAAATAAATGCTATGACTATATAACAGGATTTGATATTAATAACCTCCACGCTTGGCGAATTGCAAATCGCAATTTAAAAGTGCTGTTGCCTGATCTGTCAATGCGAAGTCCTGAAAAGTTTATCGATTCTAGCGACACCAACGAGAAGGGTGACAAATGTATTCTATTTTGCTAAAATTAATTTTATTTTATACAATTTTTAACTTTTATTGTTAAAAACTTAGTTAATTCATATTTGTATGCCTCCTGGGAAAATATGACATAGCTCGCAATCCAATAATATGTGGTGTTTAGTTAGGTACACTAATAATGTTATTGTATTACTCATATTTGCAAATAAACTATCTTTATCCTTATCTGCAATCGACACACCATTTATTTATTCCACTACCATCAATAAAAAGTTCAAAACAACAATACTAATTAATAAGCCTTAATAATCATTTCGAGTATTAGTTAATAATTTTAATCCGACATTTTCGTGAGCAGGCTACAATCGGATCAGGCTATAAATACGTTAGATTCAGAGAACACTCAATAAATACTCGGTACTAAATTAACAGGAACTGTTCCAATACCCTTTGATTTAAGCTGTCGATACTTTGCGCTACTCTAGCGGTAGAGTAGACGTAGATGTCGATGACTGGTTGGTTTGTTTATCGAGTTGCCTTATTTGTGATTGCTGAGCGAGTTTTAGTTTAGATTTATTTCGTGAACCAAGTAAAGTATTAAATGAAACTTTTATGTATAAACGTTTTGTTTGTTGACTTTTAGAAGTGCCTTATTGAGTTAATTCATAATTATGTTAAGGTGATTTGTCTTTAGTTCCGACTTATTTTTAGGGATTTTAGTGTTTAGTTCCGAGATACCTGTACCTCTAGTTATTAAGTCAGGATTGGGTCTTTTTAGAGTACTTTTCTTTTTTTTAAACATTTTAATACTAGAAGTCTGAATATATCAGTATATGGCAATGGACTCGCTCAGTGACTTAATCATAATTTGCTACGACCAAACTACTTTTAGTCATAACATGGATATTTGCATACATCTACCTACCCTTTCAAGTCACAAGCATGACGAAACGTTATGTAAATGAACGGGAAACTTGGTCCTTTTGATTTAGGTAAGTTCCCAACGTCGGCCGTCACACTATCGATACTGAATAGTTGCAGATGTCGATAAATACATAGTACCTACGTACTAGCGGAAGCCATTCGCCAAGTTTCACATGAATGTTAGGATCAAGCGGAACTTTATACATTTAATATATGAATAATTATGTTAGTTTGTTTAGTCGATTATTTTGTATATGTGTGTTTATTGTATTGTTGTTATTATGTAGAGGTAGTTTAAAATATCTTGTCTATTATCTATGATATGGTCTGTATATATCATTGTTTTTCTATTTTCATCATGATTTTCTGGGTTTATTGTAAAGATTTATTATGAATTTATTAATTCCATTTAATAAAGAACCATGATTGCTAGTCTAAGGGTACGTCCACATCTGGCGAATGCGCAACTGTATTTTCGTTCGTGCGCCGCTCGTACGCAGCTAGCGCGTGACCTAAGCGCCGTATGCGATCAGCACGCGAGCTGTGCACGTACTGCTCACGGAACGGAACTGTAAGTGCGAGAATTGAGTGCGCGCAGCTCGCGCACCGTTCGCGAGCCTTACGAACCTTGCATGAGTTGCGCTAAAGAAACGCACCAACCATTGCCGTAATAGCACGTGCGTACCTTGCGGGCGGCTTGCGTGCAGCTCGCGAGCTACGATTTCGCGGTGTATTCCCCAGATGTGGACGGACCCTTACACCTAGACAGCAACACATTTTGAGATCACTGAGAACTTACAAAATATTATCCTTAAGATTTTACCTTACTTCGAACAAAATCTTGAACTTTGGACCGCATAACCGAAATAAAACCGAATTAAACCGGTGATCATCTACCCAAAAATCAGACTAAATAATTCGATCAAATATCTCCTTCGAATTACCAAATTTTCTTATTTTAGAATTAATTTCCTTTCTCTGTTATCATCAAAATGTAGATGAACCAGTCAGTCTGTTGTCTTATTTGTTCAGTACTTAGAACTACTAATCAAACTATCATAAATTACTTTAGCCTCTGTTTAACTTACTCTTCGTTAATCCTTTTATAGACGAAATTTTCGACGAATATATAAGTATTCTGTGTTTTGCAAGTTATTTATTATTTTGTTGGGCGAGTCCTCATAAGTGTAACTGCGTTAGGTTCAAATGCCGGGTCGGGTAAAGCATTATTATGTTAAAATTGTTAGAAATAGAGACTAAAATGGTGATAGGTAAACGCTATAATGGGTTCATTCCCAACTATTCGAAACTACACTTTGGAACGAGCGCCTAGTTTCACTGACAGACAGACGGACGGACAATTCCATTGTTAGGATATAGGATTAATTGAAATAAATACTTTGATTTTGACTACAGAGTTCATAACATTACTGAAAAGTGGACGAATACTGTCTTGGGTACCTGGTCGGGTAAAGTACTAAATTATGTAAAATTCTAAGTAAAATAGACTGGAAGTATTGAATTGTGCCCGGTATATGGCAATAGGCTCATCCCCTATTACATGGGACTCATAACATAAATGGTAAAAAGTGGGTGTCACATTGTACCACTGTACAATGCCACTGCATTAAGTGCCGTAATGTGCACCTCTGCCTAACCATTCAGAGACAAGAAGCGAGATGATAAGAGAGACCTATTGTACTTTCCTGCCTACCCCCTAAATGTAGAAATCAAGTATCGTGATATATAAACTTTTACTCTATTGAAATAACATGTTAACAAGCCTTATAACATAAATTACCTGATTGATTACGTTACAATAGATACGAAAGCAAGTACTTCAGTAGAACTCACTCCAGCTTATAACTTCTAAACCAAACTACACCCTAAACACACCAAAACTAAGATCACTTTTCAACAACACAGATAAGTCAGATCAAGTCCGTAGATACGATGAGAATTGGCGTTGTAAAATTGATTTTATGTCACAGATGTTGAGATACATTTTGACTTGTGCCTTTATAGGATTCGATATAGATCCGTAGCCTACTTTATTATTGTATTTAATGAATATAAATGAAGGTAAATATTACTTTAACATTTTCCTTCGAAATTCAATTCGAGGTACGATACATTCTTGAGAGGTAATCTATGAAAAATATATGATGTGGTTTGTTTTATTTCTTTTATTTTTTTAATATGTTCTAGTTTATTTCAGAGGTCAATAATAATTAGACATTGAAATTATACTATATATATAATAGCTATAGTCTACTACAGTACTAGCGTACCCGACAGATGTTGTCCTGCATATTATTATGATATCTCAAGATATTAAGGTTTAAATAACCTAGACACCGACTGTAGCGCTATCTGCCGGGCTGATTTTTGAATCTAAACTATCCACTGCCACTCAAACGCATACAGAAAAATTCAGTTAAATCGGTCAAGCCGTTTAGGAGGACTTCAGTGACATATACACGTACAGCAGAATTATATATAAAGATATATACCTCTATAAAAATATAACTATTTACCTATACATGTGTTTACGACGTTGACGATTATACATATGATTTTATGGAGGGCGTTAAGGGTTGGATTTTCAGGTCTTGTCAAGGAATTGTTTGTTTTTGTCAGCATCGTCGTCGTTTGTGTTTATCGAGTATCGAGGACTTGTGCCCGATGTACTGTATCGTAATCATCATCATCAACAGCCAATAAATGGCCACTGCTGACCGAAGACCTCTTCTCACACGAATAAGATTTGAGCATTAATCACCTTGTTTGCACAATGCGGGTGTGCGATTTCAAACTTATAATTAGAAATTATAAGTCCAGGTTTCCTCACGAAATTTTCGTTCACCGTTTGTCAGTGGTCTCTAGATAATCTTAGGAAGTAAATATAACTCGGAAAAAGTCACATTGGTAATTGCCGTTGGAAGGTTTTAAAACCGCACTCTCATGTATGAGAAGCGGGCTTCTTCTCCGGGCCACTAGACTGTACAGTACCTACACATAAGACTTTATTCCAATTACACATAGCTCATAACGTAAAATAAGTTAAGTTATTAAGCTATCCACCCCAGTGAGAATTCGTGTTTAGCATGTTTGTATAACTGGAACATCTATATTTAAGTTTTATTACATACATACATACCATCACGCCTTTTATCCCCGAAGGGGTAGGCAGAGGTGCACATTCTACCACAGTACAATGTAACACCCACTTTTCACTAGTTGTTATGAGTCCCATGTAATAGGGGGTGAGCCTATTGCCATATACCGGGCACATTTCCAGACTCCGTGCTACTACTGAGAATTTTAAAAAACCCAGTAATACTTTGCCCGACCCGGGAATCGAACCCGAGACCCCTTGCCCGGCAGTCGCACTTGCGACTACTCGGCCAACGAGGCAGTTTTATTAATAACCTTTAACTGTGAACTGTAATTACTTTATCATTTATTCGCAAGAATGAAAGTCATAATTAAGTGTCCAATATACCCAACACTCTCCATTGTAAATACTATCCTATACCTATCAACATATGACTCTATATAGCTTAACAATCCGAGCTCGGGCGAGCTCTTCTAATTGTGAATTTAACAATAGAGTACCCGGTGGAGTCGACCTTGACTGTTGCTCGTTGAGAGCCTCTAGGGCAGTTGACAATGTTTTATATTGGTTTGTAGATCATTTTAAAGAATGAAGAAATAAGAAATAAATATTTTTTTTTTATTTAAATTAAAGACTTTAATTTCTATTAAACTGTCAAACACCAAGCGGTCACCGGTGACCGCAACCTATTGTTCTATAATTGTGTCTACAAAACCGGTACTCGACGAGTTAAGGAGGAAATTCTTCCATAGGCGAATTTAGATTCTTCTGCCATAGGCGGTTGAAACGATGATAATGAGTTAGACGTGCTTTTCCACGTAGTAAATCTTTATATGCATAAAATCTTATTCACTATTGAGACCTTACACTTTTTCATAAAATTCGAAAACCTCAATCGTAGTAGTGGAATTAAACATAACATAATATAACATCACGCCTTTTATCCCCGAAGGCGTACGCAGAGGTGCACATTATACCACTGTACAATGTAACACCCACTTTTTACTATTTTTCTTATGAGTCCCATGTAATAGGAGGTGAGCCTATTGCCATATACCGAGCACAATTCCAGACTCCGTGCTACTACTGAGATTTTTTTTAAATCCAGTAATACTTTGCCCGATCCTGGAATCGAACCCGAGACCCCTTGCCCGGCAGTCGCACTTGCGACCACTCGTCCAACGAGGCAGTAGTGGAATTACAAAGTAAAGCAATTTAGGTTTGTATGATAACATACATACATAACATCACGCCTTTTATCCCCGAAGGGGTAGGCAGAGGTGCACATTCTACCACAGTACAATGTAACAATTGAATGATAACACAATTTTATTAATTTCATATTTCAAATTAAGCTTTGGTTAGCAACAGATAGAGAGCTAAAGGCAGTAATATGAAAGTGCAGAACGTAACAGCATGGTTTCTAAAGCTACAAAACAAGATCACATTGTACAGATCTTAAATAATTTACAAGTACAAAAACAAAACTTACTACACACTAATAAAGTCCGTTCTTCAACAGAATGTCACGCAAGTCCCGTCAGGGGTACAGCATCCGACATCTCCTCCAGCTGCCCAATGCTCCGCGCAGTCCACCATCAGCACCACATCCACCGACACCATGTATCAAGGTCAGTGAAGATTATGACGTCATGTTGGCTCAACTTTTTTAGCTCGAGAATGTTTAACAAGGCTCGAGTACAAATTTAAGTCGGCTTCTAAAATTGATTTACGATGTTTATTGGGAATCATAACTTTAGCATTTAATCTTCAATAGAACTTTATTTATTTTGAATTAAAATGACAACATATGTATTTTAATAACTTAATGCTGATAACGTAAAAATAGTTGACATGCAATAAACGTCAACACCTTGAACGCCATGGGGGATCCTTATCCCCTTAGGCCCATACCTTTATGGGCCACGACAGCGGAGGATTTACCTTAACAGTTTTCTGTCGGCAGTCAATATTTAACAAAAAAATCAACACAGATTTAAAAAACAACAAGTAACAATATCAGAATATTCCGTCCAAATCTGTATTCGCGACTGATACAATCTTTTTCCAAACAAGTCAAAGTATCGACAAAAAGTAATCGCCTTCACAGCGTTTACTAAAAACATTCACGTTCATAAAAATAGATTTAAGAAACAAAGAAAGAAACGTTGTTCGGCAAAAAATATCGACGTATATCAAACTCAGTCTGATGGAAACAAACATTGTCGAAACGAGAACCTCGTTTACGAATAATATTGACTAGAGTATCTAAATATAGGTATAGGACTTGTAAGTACCATATAGGTCAGTCAAATTATTCGGTTAAGACTGATTTTGTACAGTGGCCAGCAGATCTACCCTACGCCAATCTGTTAAAATTCATTGGATTTTCGACATTAAGTCAATATAGTAAAGTCGAAGATGTAATAGACCTTGACAGAAGAGATTAGATGGACATATTAGGCACTGTACAAATACAATAAATAGAGGTTGAATAATGAGCCAAGTAATAATTAAAAAGATACAACATTTTGTTGTTATAATAGCTTCTATATCTGTTCTGAATCATTATTTATTTTTGTACCTGTATATCAAATAACTTGTCTGTATGTACTTCTATCTTTATCTCATTAAGAAGTGTTTAGAAACACCAGACATTCGCTCCTAACGAAGTTACACACGAATAATAAATCTTGTTAAACTTGTGTAAATTCAAAGAAGTGCTGCTCTTCGTAACTGACTTTTCCGTGGAACAAACGCTTTATAAAACAAAACAGATTCATAATTGAAGAACTCGGTGTAAGTAGGTAGACACGACTACGCATCAAGCTATACATAACCATTATAAACGGACCGTTGAACGTGCTAAAAGATCATACAAAGCGAGGTCATAATAAAATGGTTTTGTATAGTTATATATGTAGTGGGTACATGTGCCCAGCACGAAACGAGCCAACTTCGCGGAAGCACAATAAATTATTAAGAAAAACAACCAGTGTAGGTAATCGTGTCGAAAAACTTCCCCGTTACCGTGGCGCCTCTAGCGGTGGAAACTCGAATTATAATATTTTAATAAAACATTACTTCTGCAAAGAGTTTTATTGAAAACGTTTCCCTCTGCTTTTCGTTTTATATTATTTATAAATTATGCTGATTAAAGTTGTGTGTTTATTAAATTTATTGCTAATTTATTTTCAATTTGCGTCAAAAGCGCCTCTGGTGGTGAAAAGTGAACTTATAAATATTGCGTAGAAGTTTTCAAAAATTTTTCATATCAATTCTACACGCTCATGCAAATCATTAGTACACAGTCACAAAAGTAGCCACAAACAAATTATTTGACAGTAAAAAAGTATTTTACAGCGCACTTTGATCTTGTAGTAAACAAAACGAACATTTAGTACCAAATCTGAACACCAGGAGTGATCTAAAGTAGAACCATTTTCATCTGACTTGTGTTTAAGCGGTACAACCCTCGCGGAGGGTTACTTAAGTGAGGATACCAAAGCTTATACTAGTTCTTGCAATAAAATCGAGATGGCGCTGTTTATAATATTTTATTACAAGTGAAATTCTCGTCTAATTTTTGCGAAATATATTGCTTGAAATGTATTTATTTTATTATTGCTTTAAAGAAGTTACAAAATGCGGGTTTTAGACCTGCGTTTTGTTGATTAATAAGGAGTAATTTTATTTATTGTATAATTCTGTTTGTGTAAAAGTTCATTCAATTAGATAATATTATTATTGTGTATAATAGAGTCAATACACAATTTGGTTTGTTTGATGGCAATCACATAGTATTGACTTTAACTAACTTCTTTCTGGCATTTTCTCTATTAGGTCTTTGGGCACCAAGATGTTTCCAATTGCCTATATATCAGTTCTATTTTTACGGAGTAGTGAATTGCGTCACATCTACGCAATCCATAACGGGTTAAATACGTTCTTGATACAACTATCTTACAACGAATCTTAGCAAACTGGATTACTTGATTATTTCCTACTAGCTTTTGCCCGCGGCTTCGCTCGCGTCACAAAAGGATAAACAGTAGCCTATGTGACATACAGCGGCATCTATACCAATAATTTCGTTTTTCCTCGAGAATATCAAGTTTTTCCGGGATAAAAACCCTATTATTTAACCCAGACCTCTAACTTTACGTCTGAAAAAATTCAAAGCAATCGGTTTAGTAGTTACAGCGTGAAAGCGGAACAAACAAACAAAGTCACTCTCCGATTTATAATATTAGTAAGGAATTTTCTATTCCAAAATTTTCTTACAACTTGACCTGTTGAGTTTATTGTGGACCTTATTCATGGCTCTATTAAGTTTAAATTATTTCAATAATATGTCAAGGACATTGCACTTCATTATCATATTCGTCACGTGTTAAACTTTTGATACACTTGTAAATAAAACCAATAATGTTCAACACAAACAAACAAATACATCAATCAGACTGTCGAACGAGGTAAATAGAATTCCTATAGAAAGCAAACGTACTTAGTTCTCGTTAGTTGACCCTACCGCCCCCTGTCGCATACCTCTGAAACTATTCGGAACCTTTTGGTATTTATTGTGAAAGCAAATCAAGTATTTATTTATTGGCCATCGCTTTGATCGTCGAATGACCTCGTACAAATACGATTGTATTTGCAAAGGGTAAAGTTGGGTTAACATGGATGAGCTTGGAAAAATATTTGTCAAAATGCCCAATTGGTCGTTTCGTGTTTGAATACACAAATTTTATAGTTGAGTTAAAAGGAATGCTGAACTACATTATTTAAATGAAGTAATATTTATTTATTTAAAAAAAACTTTATTGTTAGGAATAATAAAATTATGGTTACTTACTCTAGACTAGACATTGTGAAATTATTGAGAATGATGCAATTAATAATAAATCAGATTCATAATGAACGGGATTTTTGTGATCAGTAGTTAATAGTTGTTGATTACATAAATAACCAACAATTAAGTAATACAATTCGATTTTGATACAACACTATTCAGTGTTACTTCTTAAATTCAAGTTCAATAATGAACCAGCTAAAAAAAAACTAAGAATAAAATGAAATAAAGAAAATAAAAAATAGCAAACATACATACATAACATCAAGCCGTTTATCCTCGAAGGGGTTGGCAGAGGTGCACATTATACCATTGTACAATGTAACATCCACTTTTCATTATTTATGATACGAGTCCCATGTAATAGGATGTGACCCTACTGCCATATACCGGGCACAATTCCCGACTCCGTGCTACTACTGAGATTTTTTAAAACCCAGTGATAAAAAAAATAACAAACTAACCCGAAAATAGTCACATCCACCCAAACCTCTCTCTTTCATCCAACGACATCCATGCGTTTACGTAACGTCTCATAAAAAGGGTTTTCTTTACACGGCCCGCCACCGGTTCCTTACGTTGTTTGTCTTGCTCTTTTCTTGTAAGAATTAATGTCTTTAAGGGGTTCAATTCTCCTGTGTCCACTGCCCCTAGATGTAGCAATGTGATTTTTGTTTGGAACAAGATTGAATTTTTTTTGGCGGAGTAGCCTAAAATGCTTTTAATGTCTTGTGAAAGGACTAGAATGTTGTAATTTTGTTTTTTACGTTTTGAAATTTTTATGTAAATGAGTATTAAGTATTTTTTGATTTTTTTTACAAAATACGTTGCTCCCACGCTAGGATTTTCTTCTGTGTCATGGATGCGTTTACAAACATTCAAGTTCACATATACAATGACACCCCGACCCGAAACAACAATTTGTGGATCACACAAAGTTTTGGTCCATGCGGGAATCGAACCCGCGGCACGTATTGTACAGCAGCCGATGGCCCAGCCAGCGCTTCAACCGTGCAGTCATTGATTTATTTTTTTCTTTACAAACAGGCAAAAATTACAAAGATTAAATTCAATGTTAATATCTTTTAAAGTCTGTATTTTATTTTAAACTGTAAACACCAAGCGGTCACCGGTGACCGCAACCTATTGTTATATAATTGTGTCTATAATGACGGTACTCAACGAGTTAAATATATTAATTGGATATAACTCTTTCTCCATTTTGTGACTTTTGTTTAAAATTTATTCATATTACATTAGAGTAACCTAATTAAAATTACATTTGAGGTACGATCTAAAACATTTATAAGGCGTCATGGCACGGTACCGAATTAGGATATTTTTTTTGTACCTCATGTACTTACATTATAAATATACATTTCTCTTGGTCAATAAATCCCCCGTTAATCCGGTGAGTGTTAAGTGATTAAGCACTCGGCGGGGGTCGGGGTGGTCTCTTATACAACGATTTGTTCAAACAGTTATAAACACTTAGCCATTGAGTGTTGGTCAAAACATCGATGAAAATATCGATAAGTTTTTGACCACTTAACCTTGAAATTTAATACTTTTCATTTGATACTAAACTTAAACTTGATTCAAAGTTTCGTATTAACCCCGAATTAACTAAATCGAACCAGCCTGATTTCGAATATAACGAAATTAAGTTTTTACGTAGCATGTGCTACAAAGCGTAGTCTGTGCTACGGGTCGTAGCACTCGTAGACGATCTCGTAGAAGATCAACAAAATCGGTACTGTGGTACGCAGATCAGTTTTCTTATGTCTATATAAAGAAAAATTTCAAACACACGAATAATCACAAAGTTCATGTAGATATATTTCAAGACAATGTCTCACATCAACTTAACCGTCTATTTGATATGTTATCAATATTTTATTCAACTTTATCGACTGTTTAAATCCCCATCACTGACCGGAACATTAGAGCGAGCGCTGACAGCGATAATTCTTTCGTCCGGTAACACCTTCGTAATAATTTACTACCGCCATGCACTGGCCGATTGAAACCCTAACATTAATTGTTATTTATTGAAGTACCAGTCTGGGGGTAGTGAAATCATTTTGATACTGATTTAGACGTCTTTTTGTGTGTATTGTAATCTTAGTATCTATTATTTATTTTATTGGGAGTTTGATTTGATTAAGTATGTCTTTTTGAAAGATGATTATGTTAGTGAGACGATACATTTCGAATAGTTTATTATTATAACAGTAAGCAATATTTTAGTTTGCATATTAGACAATAGCAGATTTTCTACTTAAACCGTAAAATTGACTGGTAGAGAATGCCATGTGGTATTAAGTTCGCCTTATGTGCCATTAAGTAATCATATTGTGTACATTAAAGACTAAATAAATACATAAATAGTGTTAAAATTGGGCATTAACAACAAAATTGATTTCTTTAATATCGTAATGTAATATTATATTAAATCCTTGTATCGTAGCAATGTACTTGTTCTGGGCACAAAAACTAACTTAATTTTAACTTACTATTAAACTAAGTCTATAACAACTCTAAAGATAAAATCAAATTCAAGCAACGTGTAAACACAATCAATTACACTGTGAGCCACATAAAATGCACACATTGCAATATATTAGGATCGCGCGATCCAACAAGCGATATTGTTCCCGCGCGACCACTTGCCGATAAATGCCACTAACGTTTGCCGATCACGACACTGTAACGTTCACCGATTGCCAATTTTTTTCATTCGCTAGAGAATTGCTGTTTGTAGCTGGTGATTTAATTTGGCCTGCAGTGTACTGAGAATGATGTGAATGTGCGCGAGTTTGCAAAAGCAAATTTTATTTTAAGTCAGAATTTGACTGTATGGTTCCAATTAATTATGCAAATCAAAATTAGGTCTTGATTTAGATTCTTCTATTTATTTTTATAGTCACATCTGTCAAGTGTGTATGTTTTTGGTTTAGTTTGAGGACTGTGTAAAATTTGGATAGATATTTCTATTGCAATGTTTAAGCAGCTGCACGAAGCATGAAATGGTATTAAACATTCGTTATAGATTATACCTCAACGAAACCATTAATATATGTGGCGCATACTTAAATACTAGTAGTAAAAAATCAGAAACCTGATGTCAAACGTATCTACTTACAAAATTCTGGGCTTTGCAGAAAAATAAAATCTTCTTTTAAATATAAACCTCCATAATAAGTGGCACAGCACGCAATAAATCTACTTAAACATGGCACACGACAGTGACTACAAAGTTCTATGTAACATTTTGTCTTGGAACAGCCGCCGCGCATCGCAACGTGACCCACCACCGCAGAATGCGAACCTCCTAACGAGTTTTTGAAAGCACCCCCTGTCAGGGAACGCCATCTTAAAGGGATTTGCACTTTGTAACTAAATTGTCTTAGAGAAATGGATATGACCAGGATAGTCGAACTCCTAGACTTGAACTTCGGCGACTCTTCTTAGGAATAGAGTAATTAAATTAGTTGAAGAATTATGTCAATGTTGATACAAGTGACTCGGACATGTTCCAGCTTATGGACATGACAGTGTAATGCAGCGGCCACATCTATTATTACAGGACCTGTCTTTTCCCAATCCATCTCAATCCTACACTGATCCGTCCATTAAGTATTCATCTCGCGACATTAGTGGCTGCCGTTATTAAAACCACCTGTAAATCCCATACTCCTGCGAGTTGTCGACGCGCCACACGTACGAGGGGACGAGGGGGTTCGTCCCTTCCGCCCTTGTGACTTTTGTCTCGAATCTCGGCGCACGTCTTGGACATCGGGGACACGTCTTACAGAATTAATAATAAGCTAAGAAACCGGGTGCGGTTTGGGCCACAATGTGCCGAAATTTCTAACCCTCATTAAGGGCCCTCTGCACTCACCGCGCGCACCAAACTTTGGACGTTCGCGCTCGCGTTCGCTCGTTGTTTATTGATGTTGCCAACATCTTGCTGCTTGTAACGGCTTTTAATAGTTGAATTAAGAATATTCTAAGCGTTCGTGATGAGCGTCGGTTTGTTCAGGTGATTTGTTTTACTTTGTCATTCGTTTATTTTAATTGAACCCGTTCAAAATTACTGGGTACTTGGATAAATTAACAACAAATGGACTGATCATGTCATTGTATTATAGAACTAGAACTATTTTCAAAGACCCATAGTTTGCAAACATATCGAAAACCAGTTACATAACATAATGGATGTTACACAAACATAACCTACATGTTTTCGGAAGAATCACAAAACTTTTCACATTACTTTCTTTTCAGTTCACTTACATAAGTTTGACAAATACGGCTTGACGTTAACATATCAAGCTTGGGGCGATGTTATTTAGTAAAAAGCGAGTACAAATATGTCGGTTGTCTTACATTGTTAGTGAGTCTGTGACGTAGGAACATTGTAAGAACATTTTGAGCAAGGGTTTAGTTGTCAGTGTCTTGTCACTTCGGGCCTCAGGGTATGATAGTTGGGGACAATAGTCGTAACATCGAGAATGATAGATAATACTTGTAAATGGAAATCTTGGGCTTATGAACTATTAAGTGTTTAAACATAGATATGAAAGTGTTTCGTGACAGCCTCAAGGCTAAAGGTGTTGACTTTTGAGCGGCAAAAGGTCACGAGCTTGTTTTACTTTAAAGAGTTTGAGGGTTTCGTGAAGGGTGTATTCTCAGAAATGAAGTGTTTCTATAGGTTCAGATTTGGTTCTTGCCATAATTAATTGATAATGAATATTCAATTTTGAAGTTGTATTGTCGTTACATCGTTCGTATTATATACAATTGCTATAAAAAGATCAGATAATGTATCAATGAGGCTGTATAAACATTTTTTTAAAAGAGTAACGATGGATTTTCTTTGCTCGTTCTTTTCCATTGTAACGAGCACCTAGCTTCACTGACAGACAGACAAAATGACAATTCAATTTTTGGAGTTTCGAAAGTGCCTAATTAAGGATTGATTGGAATAAATGGTTTGACTTTGACCTTGTTTGGACTTAAATCAAATATTTAAAAATACACTACGAACCCTTATAAGTAATTTTCTCATGTCTTCATGTCAAGTAATTTCCTTACCCAATCGCTGTCACTGAACAGTCCATTTTGACATTCCAAGGAACACCTCTAAGAATGTGTCCTTCATTCCTTCCGATTATCGAAGCTTACCGATTTACTCGAACAAAATCGAACAATTTGTCCGCAACCCTTTCGCTATAATGAAACTAATCTCACATACCTCTAAGAAAATATCTTATACATTCTTAGACCATTCTACAAGTCTTTTGTGAAAAGAACAGCTTTAAGGAAGGTAGATCTTTCTGAGGGCCCTCATAAAGGAAATTCATAATTTCATAAGGGGTACAGGGTAGATTTCGGAAAATCAAAAGTTCGTTACAAATTTCAATTATTCGAGAATGCGTGTGCTGCGCGAAGGAAATGAAATAACACTTAAATTTGATTTATGATAGAAAATATTGTAATACGAACGAGATATATTGTTTTATTGGGTAAATTAAGGCGTTTTGTATGCACGTGTTTGCATTGCTTTGTGGAACTAGGGCCGACTGTGTACGGTTGTCGAAATAAATCTTGTCTTAGAAAATGGTAATATGTTGATAGGTAGCTAGGTAGGAGGTAGAGATATGTTAATAATTTCTTGCGTATTTTAATTTTTTGTTTTGCTTCTAATGGTATTTTAATTAAATACAATTTTAAAGTATTCTCATAGTAATTCTCAGTAGTAGCACGGAGTCTGGAATTGTGCCCGGTATATGGCAATAGGAGATGGCAGGACGAATTAGATATCTATGACAAGGATTGGCCGCAAAAAGCTTTACATAGAGAGGAGTGGAAGGAGGGTAGGGAGGCCTTTGCCCTGCAATGGGACGACAATGGCTGGGAAAAAAAATATGGCAATAGGCTCACCCCCTATTACATGGGACTCATAACATAAATAGTGAAAAGTGGGTGTCACATTGTACAGTTGTATAGTATAATGTGCACCTCTGCCTACCCCTTCGGGGATAAAAGGCGTGATGTTATGTTACAATTTTAAAGTATTCAGTTTATGGTTTGATTTAAAAAAGGGACTAGATTTGAAAGCAGTCTGAAGTTTTGGGAAAGCCATATGAGTTCGATACATTAAATTTTTGTACCAATAGGGTAGATGACTAATTTTTATAACGAATACTTTCGACGATATATTGATTTGAAATGTCGCGTGACGTCACTTTTATGTATACATATCATACGTAGAAATGACGTTATACCCCCCACTCCTAAACTTTGATTCGTTGTATCTAAGTATCATAATATCACTTTATTATACAACAAAATAAAAATACGTGTCTAAAATTTTTTCAATACCTAAGTGACGGACTAATTCGATTTTTAATTTTCATACCCTATCATCATCCCTATTCCACGAATCATTTGAGAATCAATCACTTGACACTTTATGATGAGGGTCCTAGCTCTGACACTAACTAATTGATTCCATATAACGACACTAGTAACTAACTCTTCAACCTAGATCAAAACCTAACCTTTAACCCTTCTATCACGCTAACATTAATCACAACAAAAAGTTACATTTCTCACAAAATTTACAAGTTCCATCCACTCTTAACTTAAGCGTAATCTTGGTTATGAAGCCCCAGCACCTACGGCCTCAAAATGGCTGCATAACAAATTTTATTTCCTTAAGAAATGAACGTCCGAACAAAAACAGAACTGTAAACTTGGGCGTTCCTGGCGTCCTCCCGTGAATTTATATCGTTTGCCGACAAGAAAACAAAAGTGGAGTTGTGCCAAAGGTACATTATCTTAACAAAGTACAGCAATTAGGTACACGTTCTACATCTGACTCTAATAATTTAAATATGATAAAACAAAGTAAGATGGCGGAAGAATAAGGCGGGCTTGCTTAACTTATTTATAAATTCTTCGAGCTCGCGAGACGGTGATAGTCAACCCTTCCCGCATTATAATGCAATGAAAGGGGCACTCATATAAGTATCGCGGTGAAGGCTAATCCGCCGCCAGCTATGCGCTGATCCTTATTTATTAGATTATCTTGGAGTTCTAACGAAGAATTGGATAAGATTCACTTTTGTTTCAAGATTATTGTTTAGGACTGTCATAGAAATGTCGTTAAGAACTCAAATGTTACTAGTGAATACGATTGGATTGTTGGAAACAGCAATCTAAAGCATTCGAGTCTTCAATGAAGTGCTGTAACTGTTACACTTTCCTGTATTAGAACATGTTGCAATGTGGAAACAAACTTCATATTATGTAGCTACGGTTTTCACTTGACTATCAGTTCTTTAGCTGTTTAAATTAAACAAATTGTCTTCTACTACATACGTAGGGCTTTATACATTACTAGCGACCCGCCCCGGCTTCGCACGGGTGCAATATGCATGTATTATACATACAAACCTTCCTTAAGAATCACTCTATCTATTAAAAAAACCGCATCAAAATCCGTTGCGTAATTTTAAATATCTAAGCATACATACGGACATACAGCGAAAGCGACTTTGTTTTATACTATGTATTGATATTGAGCTACATCCCATCCACAATTTCCATCCACATAATTTTATTGCACTTACCATTACACAAGATGATTAACAAACCATTAATTAAATTAACTTCCAAGAAAATGGCGATGGTATCTTCGTTTGTACTAACCCCTACAATAGTGCAGTAGTTCACGTCTTAACCCGCTTTGTTCTTAGTTCCGTACTTATGGAACAAAAACATAAGACAAGAACAGATCAATAGGCCACAATCCTCTGAGCGTAAGCTAGGGGCGACTCAAAGCTATAAAATTACAGATCAGAACTCTATCGAGACATGGTCTTTATTCGAAATCAGCAGAGCGCGCTATCAAAGAAACTCTTCTTAGGAGTTTGTGTCTTGGGGTCGCCAAGTTTGTTGGCAAGGGTTACGATGCGGGCAAGGGTGTAAGGGTACGTTTTTGAATGTAAATAGTGGTGTAGGGTCTCGTATGAATTAAATTTAAGTAATTAATGGGTGCCGCGCGGTCTGAAAAGCCGGCTGTGTACCATTTAGATAATGTGCGCTGTTTGTATGTGGCGCTGTTCTGGTTGTAAACTGCTAAAAATCTGTTAATATCTAGTTTAAGACGGTCTTGTGTTGAATAAGAAAAGTATTAAAAAGCAAAGTTAAAATTAGTAAAGGTATCTGATGATACCTACAGGTATCAACCTGTAGACACATTAATTCGATTCCAAGGTCATTCATTTATTAATTTCGGAATAATATAGGAACACCCAAAAATAATAATTTGTCATGTACATATTTTTAAATAGTCTTATCCACGTGCATTTGAACGTATGTATTATATGTATAACCCGCATATCATTTTTTACTCTTACTTAACAAAAACAAAAATCCATTTCCCATTAAGCGATCCAATAATAGGTACTATACAAGAATTAGTTCATGAAATCGTCCTAAATTCCTATATTTCCTAGAATATAGCCTTGAGCGACCAGAACGAGTAGCTTGGCTTCCTAATTTCATATTAATTTAATTCCCAGTGGCTCGACCGTGTGGGTCATTTATTAATTACAGTGTAGGAACAACGGTCGAGGTCTAAGAAAGGGGCCCTATATTTTAAGATGTCGCCGTCATCTGGCCGAGGTATGCACATTGTACGTACAAGTAAAATTATAGTACACCAAACTGTAAATAGAATTTAAACGTTAAAAGCGCAATGATAAGGTTTATATTCAATTATGGAATTTTTACAGTTCAGAGTAGGTTGATGTGCAGTTGTACGAATTCTAGTGGGATTTATGACTGTATTTAAATGTGTATCGCAATTATTTCGTCCGCAAATGTACGTCGTAGAGGATTGGTGTAATAGAATCTAATGGGTGCTAATGAAGAATTATTGAGTTTGTCCTTGGTGCCTACTACCTACGTATACTCGTATCGTACCCGTGTCTTCAGAAATGGAGGTGTAATAACTCCTTCTTGAATAGTCATTATTAATGATTTGCTTATTATAAGCTATCTGTTTTAACAAACCATATACCATATTATATTTATATTGTACCTGTATTATAATATGTAGATAAACCGTATTATTAAGTAGCTGTCTTATTATACTATTAAGCCGTAAAACAGAAAAAGAAAATAGTGATTGTATGACAATTTCAGAATAAATCATTTATTTGATTTGATGAACGATATACCTACATAACTAAAACTTATCTATTTACATGTAAAATGAAATAATTCCTACATTAAATTGATGACATAATGTTTAAAGCAGAATAAAATGAAGCAGCTCTAATTAAAATCTTCGTTAAACTCTCTCCTTTATTTAAACGGTCAATTACGGATAGAACAGAGCTCAAATTATCAAACAGTATATGATAGCGCCTTAAGCAAGAGAAGTCGATGCCTCTTGAAACGGTTCCTTAATGCACAGCACATTAAAGTATCCTGAATTGAACAAATAATATTCGACCTACAATACAAAAGCATATAGTTCAAAGTTTAAAGTAGATTGGGATAGCTTCTTGTGCTGTTGTCTACTGATCGGTAAGACGATCAAAGTGTTTAGTTTGTGTCTGTAATCGACATCGTAGAGGTCTACCTAAGGGTAGTGGATGGTCGTGTTGCAATTATTGATACAGGTAGAAATTAAGACTAATATCGATTAATCAGAAAAGAATTTATAATGCACGCGACACATCACACAGTAATGGCATGCCGTCTCCTCCTTCTGCGAAGCAGTTATGCTAGCTAAGGAGGAGGCGGGGCGCGTGAGGGAATGAAACTCCTCACGCCCTAGTCATCGCGAGAGACACTCCGGGCGTCGAGGATAGCTAGATGATCTTCGGCCACCATAAGCACGGGCCTGCGAACAGCGAGCACGGGTATCTCGCCGTCCGACCAGAAACAGACTCGAGTGTACGGCATTTCGCGTTCAGCGCGCGCCGCAAGGAGCCATCAGACAACAACAGATAGCGCCCAATAGAGCTGTTGCCAACACGGAGCCGCGGAGGGCTTAACGGATTGCCAGGGGTCTGGTGCGAAGTGCAGGAGTAGAAACGGGGTGGATTTTTGTCACTAAGAGTCTGACACTCCCTCTCGTTTCACCCGGGAGAAGTCATTACATAGATGATTTCCCCCCCCTCAAAAAAAGGTGTGTAGGCTGTATGATTAAACTACAGTTGGACTGTACACTTAAAACAGAAGGTGGGTAGCCTGCATAATGATATAGCTTCTTGCTCGTTCGAAACTACATTTTCTTGGATCGAGCACCTAGCTACACTGACAGATTAACTGACGGAAAATTAAAATTTGACGTTTCAAAACTGCCTATTTAAAAATTAATTTATGTAAATATTTTGACTTTGACTTTCGTAAATTAGTTAACAGTTAGGTATACCTACTTTCCTTTAAAAAATGAGTTAAACAATTTTAATGCGTGTGTTTTGAATTTCGAAATAGAAATAAAATAGTTGTGTTCCGCAGAAAAAATGCTGCTATTTGCCCAAACTATCCGAAAAAAAAATGAGAACAAATATTGAACTGTCACATTTATGCATAAAAGTGACCACGTTAGTAAAGTTACACTCACACGTGAAGTCACGAATGTGAAGGGACATTTGTTACGCGTTAAATATTCAAAGAACAAGACGGCTGGTCTCCCGGGCCGAAAAGACCCCGGGTTAACCCTGTATCGCTCATGCGTCCCTAATTTCCGATTTGTCGGCTGAAGGGTTGACTGATTAGCATCTGACTTGTCAGGGCACATCACCGTGCTATGTGTTGATTCAAAGTATTTGAGATGTGAAATTAGTGATGGGCTGATAATTTTAAATACTCTGTTTAAAAGTTTTTAACTGCTCCGTGACATTGTGGCGGTAAAGATGTTGATTAAGAAGTTTCTTCTTGATTTTATTTTAAATTGGAACGTTTGTCTTAGGCGTTTTGGTAGACTGATTTCTAGACGATACTAACAGCCTGGTCTTTAGAGTCGAAAAAATCTAGAAAATATTTTTTTCTCCCAATAAGTTTTAACATATTTATTTATTTATTTATTTATTTATTTATTTATTATAACACCTTACAATATGATATCTTACAGTTTATTCCAATGCAATATCACATTTCCTGACACATTTAAGTCTAACACGTAACTTAATTAATAAAAATTTCACCTTAATTATTATACTTATAAGAGTTACATACTCTCAGTATGACATACATATTATAACCATATAGACCCAATTACTCAATACGGTGATATTCAATATGCCTTTGTACTGGTTCAATATACCTTGGTAGGTTGTGGAACAAATCATGCTCCGGTACTGTGACTGTCTGTCAGGTACCCCTAAAAATATAGTAGATGGACGAGCTCTGCAGAGCTGAGCGGATGGAGGAATCCAGTTCCTTGCCCATTCTAATGAAATGGTAAGCCGATGTTTATACCTCCTTGATTTACGAAAAACGAAAATTCCATCCAGCCTAGGGTCGGCTAGAAACAGTTAGAATACCTGTCTGTATAAACCATAAAGATCGCTTCTTTCTAAGAACTGTGACTTTATTCCTAGTTTTCCATATCTTTATTCTTATCTCCAATTTTATGTAGCCACCCTAATCTATAGCTCGAAATTTGGCAACATATCTAACAAATAAATCCCAAGATTATGCAGGTACACACTAGTTTCCGTTCCAGGCATATGCGGCGCATGTAGTTGAAAACAAAGTCATTTCCCAGGTATTTTCCTTTGGCAGAACACGTACAAGTTGCAAAAGTTATTAGCTATCTGATAGCGGGACAGGCAATTGAATATTTCAATGTATTAAACTTCCTGGAGACTAGAGACACACAGTTCATAGTCTAGACATTTTTATTTCAATAAGTTCTGTGTGTGTGCCAGACTATTTTGCTCCAATTGAATGCTATAATTTGATGAATTGATTTTTATTGGATTATATTGTAAGTTGGTTAGATTTATTAAATAATTTAGTTCTATAATGTGTAGTAGAAGATATAACATAACTTCACGCCTTTTATCCCCGAAGGGGTAGGCAGAGGTGCACGTACGGCACTTAATGTCAGTATACAATATCTGTTTTATGTAATGAGTTCCATGTAATAGGGGATGAGCCTATTGCTTAGTAGCGAGGAATCTGAAAATGTGCCCGGTACTTCCAGACTCCATGCTACTACTGAGATTTTCTTTTAAATACCGAGTCATACCTGCCCGACCCGGGAACCGAACCCTAAACCCCATGCCCGGTAGTCGCACTTGCGACAACTCAGCCAATGCGCCAGTGTGTTAGAAGAAAATAGGTAAATTACAAGATTAAACGTAGAGCTACGTTGATAGATACTTAATTAGCATTATAAGGTTTACACTATATTAATTACTTAACTATATTATACTAATTAATGCTAGACAATAGTTTATTATAAATTACATATACAATTACCATGTTTCAAAACTGAACCAGTCGATCCATTTCATTCTTAAATAAAAGGACAACTACATAATTTCATTCTGTATATCACTGAAAATGTGTAATGTTTCTTTTTCCACCGCATTTTCTTATAAATAGTTATTTAATTCCCTTCACCTCAACACCATTACACCACAAATCGTCACATTGAAGGGTCTTCCACCGCATTAGTCCGCAAACGACACATGTGATCCGGCACACAACCTCATGAATGTATCATTTATCATCACTGAGCCATAGGAGCTTCGTCATTCCTTCATACGCTGTATTTTTCTGTTCATTTCATTTTGAGTGTTTTGTATTTACCGAATCATTTATCATTTCTTTGGATTGTGGGTATTTAAAGGATGGCAAGTTCAAAAGGCAGAATGTTGAGAAGGATTAAACCTTTACGATATTTGGTATCACTTTAGCGATACCTAATTATTTTCAATAAAATTTTCGTTGGCACGAAAATAAAACCTTTGCATAAAGCAAAGGTTTTATTTTTAGACCTTATGAAAGAAATAATATTAGGTCATTTATTCCCAGATTGCATTTGTTCGTTGCATTTGTTGATTGCATAGTGTCGTTAATAAAGTTCTTTTGACTTTTTTTAAGTCCTTCAGTCAATCATAAGTTTTGTTCACGTTTTGTGACTTTTTAGAGGTTATTGTTACTTTTTAAGCTTATCTATACTAAGGATTTAGAATAGTCGTGGTGGCCCGGAGGTTTAAGACGCCCACTTCTCATGCATGAGGGTGTGGGTTCGAAACCTACCAACGCCAAGTAACAATGTGACTTTTTCCGAGCTATATGTACTTTCTAAGATTATTTAGACACCACTGACAAACGGTGAAGGAAAAACATCGTGAGGAAACCTAGACTTATAATTTCTAATTATAAGTTTGAAATCGCCAACCCGCATTGAGCAAGCGTGGTGATTAACGCTCTAACCTTCTCCGTGTGAGAAGAGGCTTTGCTCAACAGTGGGCATTTATAGGCTGTTGATGATAATACTAAGGATTATAATTTATAAACGTATCTTCTCAATGACAGTCTCACACAATTTCCTCGCATTATTGTCTAATTCACTCACATGTAGCCAGCTTAAATAAATAAACCCAGCATCTTTCTCGTACGTTGCAATATTTCAAAACGAAAACAAATTGCCATCTGCCGGACAATGGAGGTTCGGAATTTAAACAGCAGCGGCTTGGCGACGTATCGGCTGTCACATTACAGCACGGCTGGTGTTATTATAAAACTTTTTGAAGGGTCTCCGGTCGCCGGAGTGACGCCCGACCTCGGGTAGCCCGGGTAGTACAATGATAATAGGATAGAGTGGAATATGCTTGTTTTTTAAAGAGAATACTGGATTTTTAGTGTGGTCCTTTGATCCTATAAATTTTAAGTACATTTATTTTGGTTCTATTGACCACAATACGAATTTTAAAAATGTATACTCATAGATTCATAGCGTATAAGAAAAATTGACTTGGGAGTAAATAACAGGGTAGAAATATAAACAATGAACATGAGTTCAACTTAGATGTTGCAAAAAGAAATTCATTAAAATAGTACGTGGTCCTTCTTGAGCTCAAAGGACCAAATTTCACAATCTACCTCCACACTATGCTACCGTCCGGCCTTGCGTCCGGGCGCATATGGTAATTCCTTATTCCAATAGGAAATAGAGGCGGTCACTGGCAATAATCCATCACAGTACTGTTTGTTTGTCCGGCCGGACATGTTTTATGTCATTTTATGTATTCCTTACAGGTTTTGATAAATATTTGTTTCGTTCCAGTTCGGAAATGTCCAGGAATTGAATATCCGGAGGGTAACTCGTGTTGTGAGTTGCGTGGGTGGCTCGCCTCTTGTTTTTTGCTTGAATTATATTCGTAATACGTGTGTATAGTGTGTAAGTAATCCCTTGACAGAAGGATTTATTCATAGTTTTTGGTTTACAGATATGCTGTATGAATAGAATATGAGGATAAAATAATCACATTATATTTTCTAATATGTCACTAAAATTCCAATTTGAGATTTGCAACTCCCACAGTAGATAGTTCATTTGAACAGATAATTCATGTCCAGTCGAAGAAAATTTTCACTTTAGTAAACCATTGCCTGCTTTTCGACAAACATGATTAAAAAAAAACATCACATGTTTAAACAAACTTTACATTAAAAATTACAGAATTTCAGAAGCTGCTGAATTCTAATCGTTTCTTAATCCCAATATGCTTTAATTTGACTATCGCCATTACGTTGCCCTACACATACACTATATAATAAATTCATACATAAGATGCAAACATAAGCTAAAAACTGTGTTGTTCACTATTCCCACGGGCGTGACGTCATTACAGCCACGCAGTGTTGAGGCTAAGGATCGCATGCATACAAAATCGGGCTTATCAGTTATGCATAATGTGGAGACCCCAAAGGTGAGCAAAATATTGCAGTGCCCGGAGACACTAGCTACAGGCTGATATTTTAGTTACATTATATTTTATTTATTTATCTTCGCAGGATGGGGAAGTCCCCATCCTGCGAAGACGATAATAAGTTACTATCGTTATAACTATGTCGCGGAGAACCTAACGGGTAACCGGGGCTCCGGCTCGACGTGCAGGAGAAGGAACGGGGTGGTTTTTAGTCAGTAAGAGTCTGACACTCCCTCCCGCCTCACCCAGGCGGGAGCAGTCATTTGATGATTTTCCACCCTTAAAAAAAAAAATCGTTATAACTATCATTAACAACTTATGTGACTATACCAAATCTTAAACTAACCATGCCATCTATGTAACATCTACGTACCTGTACCAAATATTCCATCATCAAACCATTTTGTAACGTAAATGGTACCTATTGTAACAGTATTCTAATTTACAATTACACAATGAGCCCCTATAAATAATGTACATAAACATTTAAACAGACACATTGTCTTCGTAAAGTCACATTTGACACACGATGTATACAGAGGGCGCATGTGTCTACGTCACTCGTGTCACCCTGATGGATTTTATTCTCTGATTCTATTACTGTTTTTTTATTTGTTTTTATTTGCCAGTGGACTGTCATTGTGACCGCGACCATGAATATGAATGTGGTAGGTACTGTGCGATAATGTATTCGAGTTGTATTTCATTGATGACCTCTTTTTTTTTTAAGAATGCGGAACCTACCATTTAACTAAAATAAAATTTATGTGTTGGTAATTAAGGTGAAATTGTATATGCATAGTGCTCTTATTAGTAAGATATATTATGTAGGCAATTTTCGAGGAATTAAAATATGCCTAATATACGTGCTTTAATTCTCTCGTGTCTTACTTCAAACCTTCGCTTTTTAGTTCCAAATGGTTAATATTAAAAAAACAACCACGAATCGTGATAGAAACGTTTGATTTATTATAGTTTTAATCAGATATAAAATAAAAAAAATTACAGACACATCACGTCATTCTTTACAAGAAACAAATATTTACAAAACGCATCAAGATAATCCCCTTAACTCGTTGAAACTTTTTAAGAAAAAAAAGAAAGAGAAAGATCGGAATTACGATAATCCAGCGGCTGCAGCGCTGAGTTCAAGCTGACAAATACGCTCAATTACTTACAACGTGTTTTGCGTCAACGCGCAAATATGTCAATGGGATGAAATAAATGATGCAGATGTATTCACGCATTTTTTGCTTAAGGAATATAGAGGTAGAATTTTTAAACGCAGAGAGAATATAAATTATTTTTTTTTGTATATTTAAAGTGTCGTTTAGTTTAATACTAAAAGCAAGAACAACTATTCTTGTTCTTTTTGCTCGATAAGGGTTAATTTAAATTTTAGTCTTGTTAGGATTTTTTTTTAATTTATATTACATTTAAAGCAATGTCCATAGATGGTCAAATATATGACCATAGATGGTCATAAATTTATGTCACTAATTGTCACTTATAGTTAAATATTCTTAATTTTAGATACGGCAGCTTTAATTGTTTTAATTGCAAAGTAAATAGCAACGTTTTTTAAATGATTAGAAAAGTCATCGCGAAAATTAAATTAGAATAATTATTTTTAAGTCCGTTCTCAGTGACATCAATACATACCATTATAAATAACACAACACCCTGTCTACAGCGCCCACTGAGATCGGTTTCCAATTAACACGGGCTCACTTCAGTCTCATTATATTTTTAATTTGGGGGAGGAATCCTAAATTAAAGCAAGCGCCGTCAAAGGACATCGTTGGCACCGATTAAAGCTAAATAATTAAAGAATTCGGCCATCTTCTTCGTCGTTAGCGGCCGGTCATTGGAACTTCGTAATTTTGATTTAGGTGCTACCCTAAAGTTCTTTAAGTTCCGTTCTGTGACTTTCGAAATGTGTTTCCAATTTGAAATTGTGTGAATTCTTGGATTGTGACTGGTATTTTTCCAATGGTTTTTTATTTATAGACGACACTGACAAAAATAAATCAAATATATGATAACAATTACTTGGTATTCTATTTTTATTCTAGGACCTTATTGTCTCACGGCAAAAAATGTAAACAGACTTCTGCTTGTTTTATACAATTTTTTCAATCACACATACGAAGTTCTTGACCTATTACCTACCACAAAACTTTGAATCACTTTAACAGTGATTTACCTATAAGGATCTTTGCCTTTAGTTTTAAAGCCTTGAAAACCTCAAAAGACAATGAAAATTTTCCATTAGAAGTTGTAAACTTAAGACTCTATCACGTTAAGTGGCTAGGTAGCAAACTAGATGAGTTTATGAATGTAAATTTCAATTTTGTCTAGACACGTGAACTAAGAGTTTCCATGTAAACAAGATTCATAACTACTTTAGGACTACCACCACATAACTTTAAGGGGAAATTTTTCAATGCTCAGTTAAACTGTCAAACACCGCGCGGTCACCAGTGACCGCAACCTATTGTTATTTAATTGTGTCTATAATGGCTCAACATGTATGTACTCAACAAGTTAAATCTTATCAGTGGAATAACTTTGAGTATTTGACAATTCTAAACTTCCATATCAATAACTGTCAAATGTCAATTTTATCCTACATTTAACAATTAAATGATGATAAAATCGGCCCTAAGTTGTTAGAAATACTTCGTGAATATGACAAAGTGCGACTGTTGATCAAGGAGGCTTGAATTCGCTTCTCTTCGTACCTAATAAACAAAAACTTTCCTGTTTTTCCTACTCATTGAAAATTTGCGACTATGCTTATTCCTACGGAGATTAAAACCGTATGTTTCTGTTGTATCTTTCTGTTTGGTTTTACGTGTAATTTGTGTAGTGTGTATTTGTTGAAGTAAATATTAACACAATGTGTCTATGTGTTATACTTAATTACAATTACAATCTTATACATATAAGGAAATCTCGATTACCCAATTTGATGACTGCCAAAAGTAGGGTTATATTTGTTATAAAACAGTATTTACATAATTAGGTCAAATCATAACAAACAAGTATGCAAAACTCCTTAATTTCAAAGGCCTTCAAAACTTTATATCATATTTGAATTTAATCTAATCTAACATCTTCACGGTATGTCATAAAACATTCAGGCATCGCAGAGGTGTCGTTTGCGACACTGAGTATTCAGACGGAATAAATCCGGATTCCTGGGGTCTAGAGGACCCTAGGGAGTGATCCCGACAGAGATGACCGCTCTGAGGTACTCGACACTTAGATTAGACGCTCTTATTATGAAAGTAGAGTAGACGAGCGGTTTGTTAGCGTTTTGAACGCGCTGTTTTTTAATAGATATAATATGTATTTGTTGATGGCGTTTACGTATGTCAATTTGTATTTTTTATATATTTGTATAGATAGGTATTGAATAAAATTATCACGTTTTTTATTCCTTTAATGAAGCGAATAAAAAACTAAAATACATAGTAAAGAAATCTTCCTGTTTCAAGTCTAATAATAAAGTTACATCTAACTTCAAATACAAGTATTTTAGAAAAAGACTCATATTATTATATCAGCTACAAAACGTCCACTAAGTTTTGAATATGTTCGGTAAATTCACAATTTTTTAGCGTAAAAACGCAAGTCTACCCAAAATTTTAATGTCACAGACAAATGACGATTCGGCCCTGCAGTGACTTGAGGGAAGGGGTAAGGGTGATGTTTACATTTTAATGTAAGAACACTGCTGTCCCCGCGCTCGTTAAGGGGTTAATATCACGTGCGTGTTAATAAAACGAGTCTTTTTGCCTTCTCTATTAATGAGCTGAGATTTCATTACGGTCCCACCTTCATAAGATCATATTTTTCTCGAGTTCCCGTAGTACCTTTGAGATTTTTGTTGTAGACTGTGCAGATTTTTTGGTTTATGTTTTTTGTTAGATGTAAATTGGTGTTATGAAGTTTTATGGTGTAAATAATAAAAAACATAGTAAACCTTTTTATAAATAACTCAATGTCAAATGTTTAATGAAATGAGTCCATAAAATATTCGATGAAATAGGTATTTTATTACTTTATAACAACTTCGTTTGACCTCAAATTAAAAAAAAGAGATGAATTCATTTATTCTACCATATCAGAAAAAAATACTTAAATTATAATTTACCAATTCGCAATAGCACGAACAAAAAAATCCAAAAACTCTACGTATTTTTCCGTAAAAAATATTTCAAGTCTTAATCACCAAACTATGGCAATCAGCCTACTTCAACAATTATAATCACCACAAATCACAGTAACAACGCCTTCAAATTTTACGACTATTCAATTCCAAACTAAACTCTTTCGGGTATAAGCAGTAAAAATATTAAATGTTCCCTATAAGAGAGCAATAACGATTTCAGTTAATATTAATCGGTTTTCTTTGTGGACCCTTCCGGGTTGGTGATTTGCTTTATTTTCCCTTTTATTCGTCCCTCGGGACAGCTATGATATATTTATTATTGCTGCAATACTTTGAAGACACTCGTGAGATGTATTAAGAGGTGCTTATTGGAACAAATAAATGTAATAGTTTTGTTTTCATTCATGTGTGTAGGTGTTCTTTATTGGATTTTTGTGTTCATCGCAAGGCTAAGTTTGCTAAGGTCGATTTTATATGACGTAATACTTTAAACTAATCATTAAGAAACATTAGTTGCAGTTAAAACTATCCATTGATACCATTTTTACATGTAAGCGACAGCAAGAAATCAACATTATCAAAATAAACTGTTCACTTCATTAAAACAGGAACATTCCATATACGGCTATACGATAGGCTTTTTGAATGCCTCGTTCAAACCTCTTTCTATGCAAAAGTCAGTTAGTTAAAACTCCTCGAACGAAGACAAATAGCAGAGCAAAAATGGCCAGTCACACTTTGAATCGATACCTATACAAAATGGAAGTAAACGACATCTCGACACACCGCTAACGACCAAACTGCGTTCTAATCACGCCACGTCAAAAATGGATATTGGAAATTGAATTCGCAAGCCGAATTTCTTTTTTTCCGAAATGCAAAGGGCGAGGGCTGTACAAATGGCCAGATCAACTCAATAAGGGGTACGGCAACGTGTTTACTCGCTACCCGCAAACTGTACGGGCGCTTTTTTACATTTTTCCAAAACGTTATTTACCCAGTGTCGTAAAGGCATTGTGAAACTGGACAATGGTAGGGGATATTTTGCAATTTTTTTGAGCTCGCGAATTTTTGTTCTTTGCCGGTGAGTGGCGGTTTGTTCGATTTTTATACGATTGATGTCACCGTGAGTGGATTGTTCGGTGCTGCATTGATATGGAAATATGCGGCAATATTGTATTTGTTCAACGAAGCTTCGAGAACTATCTGAGGACTTTACAATGTATGGGTATTGCTACAATGTATTGACATTTTGATCAGATTAAGCAAAGCTAGTGATAGAACTGCACTTAAGCGCGACTTAAATTTAACCTTTCAGTATTCGGGCATTAGCTAGATATTATCAGAGTTTTTTTTTATATTATATAGGTAAGTGACAATATAAGTAATAACAATAGCTTTCTTAGCAGCACAGCACTTAATTATGCATCCTCAGGCACCTGACGCGGAAACTATTACAATATTAGAGTCCCCCATCTCGGCAGGTCGGTAAGACGTCGGGGGCGACAACTATCAGCCGTAACGTGTTTATGTAAAGCAGTCACAGCCTATCTAGTGTTCTAATAGTTGCTCGGATGCCTGTCTCAATTTTGGTACCGCTATAGTTTCGGATATGTTGATGGAAAAGTCTATACCTGTTTGCATTAGTCCTCTACTCATAAATATAGACTTTCCCATCTAGTCTAGCTATTTGGAAAGTAAGAAATAAGATTTTATTTACCTAGGACAGAAATAGAAGTTATTGTCATGGTAAATTGTATGCTTTTTGACATAGCTTCACCAGCTGAGTAGGTAACCAATGATTCCTGTCTCTTACATACTTAATCAATTTTTATTTTATTACCTGATGCATACCAACCGAATGACTGCACATTTTTGTTTATACTGCGTTGAAACAAAGAAACAATATATATGAGTGGTAATAAGGTGTTTGAACTGACAAAAAAAGCATCTTGTACACGCGGACTAAAAGTAGTTTTCCAGCACATAGAAGATGGTATGCTGACATATTGGTTCAAATAAGTTTACGCAAGTTACATTTTCAGTAACACTTAAGATAAAGTCAAAGTTAAAAAGTTAAAGCATTTATTTTAATTAAATCATAATTTAGTTCTTTTGAAATGTCAACAAATACAAAATAAATAATATCTGTCAGTCAGTTCGTCAGTGAAACTAGGTGAAGCTAGGTGCTCATTCCAAGATGTCCAAGAAGAACGAGAAAAAAACTCCAGTCGTTACTCTTTTTTTAAAAAGTATATTCTACAATGTCTCTGATACATATTCCAATACTGTACGTTTATGTGAGAACAATGCAAAGACGCGCTTGACGCATTATACTAATTACTAAACTTATTAAAATAAAAATAAAAAAAAGCAAAACAAAAAAAATCTTATAGTCTAACATGGTGCTCAGCTCACATATGCATACTGATAATCCATAAAAATTGTGCTTCTATATAAGAAAAAGGAAACTCTTTGTTTCAATAAAGAAAGAAATGCTCGATGCCATAAGGAAATTACGATAGTTGGAGTTCACGGAACACTACTGACAAATTACAGACCTCATTACACTATGAAAATTCTGCTATTAATAACCAAGAAAATTACATTAAAATACCTACAATATGTATAGTATCTGCTTTCTAAGTAATCAGTCATTATTTCACGGTACATTACCCTCATATCACACGGGAGGGAACGTTTTTGTGTCGTGAGACTGAAAAACAAAGTCATTGCGTTCATTATCATTGTATGTTGTGATGAGTTTTAGATTGAGGTGTAATAATATCAAGATAACAGTTCCATATGTATCAGTCATGTTATGAATGTCATGTGATTACAGCGTTATTTACTGTTCATTTGATTTCCAAATTGTTTTATAGTTTTTGTGTCTAAGAAATGAATCCTTCCCAGTCGCTAGTAAAGTTTGATGTTTGTATATCGCCCTTTCGAGTTGAAGAACATTCGTGAAATTGTTTTATACTAGGTGGTTTTATTATAACAACTAATACTTTATTTGAATAACATAAATAGTGAAACGTGGGTGTTACTTCTGTGTGCACCTCTGCCTACCCCTTCGGTGATAAAGGGCGTAATGTTATGTTATGTTTATTTGAATATATAATAACTTTTGAGACAATTATTACCTATAGCTTAGAAAATCCTGTTAGTAAGAAAGTAGCAGTGCTACGCCCTGCTACGAGTGTAGGTACTACGCCAGAACTGGCTACGCTCGTAGCAGTCGACTCACCCAACTCGGGTTTTAATAATAAAGAAGCAATAAAGTGCTTCGTCCTTACCCGTTTTCAATAAACACCTTTATCGATTATTCAGTCCGCCGTCCATACTTACAGCCTCGGAGCTACGCCATAGACAGAGAGTTGGCAAACTAATTCACGACACAGGCATAGCTTGCGTCGGGTGGCTGTAGGTGGTCGCCAGGCGATAGCCGGTGGCCGCGGGTGTGGGGGGCGCCTTGCACGAGGGGGGGGAGTGGAGACGGGGGGCGTACTCGCGGCTGGGCGGCACCGACCAATCGTAACATACCACCCACCCGACCCCGCCCACCTCACCTGCGCCACACCATTAAGCCTGCTTTCCTCATACTTTTTTCACGGACCTCGCATCCGTTCGCTGGCGCCGTCTTTATTTTATTTTCTCCTTTATGCCTCCTTCCCGACTCGCCTCCTATTTTACGCCCGCCGCCAGCGTAGGTAGGAAAACCTTTGTGAATACGAATGCTGAGCAGGTATTACGCTCGTTAGTTACGGGTGCTGATATGTAAAGTAAATAAAGGTTCTTTTTAGCTTTCGTGTTGCAGCAAAACTGGGCATCGCGGTCCAGAATAAGAACGGTACAAAAGGGGAGCATGGAGCGATGGATGTAACGCTAATTAAAAACATGGTAGTCGCGTTTCGGCGCGAGCGGTAGTAGACAAAGTTCGGTTTACGAGCGTCGCGGTGTCGCGCTCGTAATAAACTTTTAACTTTCATATCGATCCGCAAAAAGTTCTCGACGAAAGTAATCTCGGGCAACCTTGGTCCACATTTTGTTTCAATGGCCCGACGGCCGGAGTCGTATGCAAGTGTCCCTGCCAGGGTGAACGATCCCCACATCGATGAAGTTTAACTGAACTTGGAAAAAACTTGGTAGAACTTTGTTCGCGCCGCATGATTAGGAAGACTTAGTTTTGAAGTGAGTTGAGAACTGTTTTTTCAGTTTTGAAAGTGGGTGGCTCAGTTTATGATCCGGGTGAAAGTCGACGGATCGATGAACCGGGGTCAACCCGTTCGATCAAAGTTTGCGAGACTAATAACCGAATTTAATACGCGAGGGTGCGCGGTGCATACCTTCTGCCTCTGGTGAACCTGGACAAATAGACAAATAGCTTAAACATTTCACTGCATGAGATTAAGAAAAAAGAATTATTTATGAAAGTACCTACTACAGTATGTACTATTTTTCTCAAATAATTATGCTGGAAACAATATCGACCTGTACCAAAAATTATGTGCTAATTTTGGTAAGGGTACGTGCGACTTTCAGTTTTCTTTTCTACAACTTAAATCTAATAATAAAAGAAATAAGTCTCATTTTATGACACACCAGTAACTAATAATAACTTCAAAGTTATTGATCACATTTTCAAACCGTGACAAACAAAATGTTCTTTATGAACATTCTAATTCTTTTCACGCGACATCAAGTACATTTACTTATAATTTATACCTATATTTATCAATCTATTGCGAATCATCAGTATCTGTCGTATACTAGTTATTATAAAAGGATAAAAAAAGTGGTTAATAATTTAAGATTAAACAAGAAATTTCGCGCTCGAGGTTGAGATTTGAGATATTAATACAAAATGCATAGTTACTAAGTATGTCGATACTTGACCTGCAACCTGAAATCGAACGAAATTTTGATATGTACGTAATATAATAATTAACGATGAATTTGTAATGTGAATAGCTAATATTAAACCTCTCTCAAGGAATAGTTTAAAATTTTGCAACAAGATGTCGCTGTATGCTACTTTCAAGTTACAATATACAACTATGTAGGTATTTAACGAAATTCAAATAAAAGTTTAACATAAACTAAAATTCGGTTATTCACAATGTTTATAATATTTGTTTATTGTTTGAATTAGTTATGTCAGGAAACTTAAAAACATAGTTTAAACTATATTTTTAGGTATAATTTAAGAAATACCAAAAAAAATTTATATCTGGATAGTGTCAGTAACCATACTTAAGACAGACGTTACAATACGTTATTATTAACAACATATAACATTAAACACTAATGAAATAAAAAGCTTCTGAGTTCATCTATATAAATACACATATAAATGCGAAGTAATATTGCATTTTCATCTTATAATGATTCAATTTCGTCCTTTACTACATATTTCTAGTGTGAAGCTCCCTCAATCATTCCCCGTATCTAAACTGCTCAGTACCCTCGACTGCAAACAATAACACGAGCCAACAATAAAACTGTGTACAGTCGAAAACAAAAGAATGATGAACAAAATCGTTTATCTGTGGTACTATCGCGAGCAACATGTCGCCCGAACATTATCGCTAACGAGTGATCGCAATAAATAGCAACGTATGGAACGCTGTCGTGCAGCCACGAAGTGAATGGAGGAGTTGAATTATTTGCGATCTAAGATGGACTATTTGATTTTGTTTGGTGAGTTCGGTGATTTAGATTAGAAAAAAAAAATTAAGATGTTACTTAACTTTTTGATTTCTTTTGATAGACTAGACTATAAGATTTTTTTTGTTTTGTTTTTTTTTTTTATTTTTTAGTAACATATCGTACCCCCGGTGCTATACCGTCACTTATGTATTGCGGAGGCCCGTTCGCAACTGAACAATGAAACGTTGTTTTTTCCTAGTGCCGTCCAGATTAGCGCCAAAACCGTAACGACAGTAATGCCCTCACAATGTCAGTTTGCTTACTACACAAATGACAATAAATAACGCACCAAGTAAAGAGGTGAATTTGGAGTTTTCTTTCATCAGTTAAGGTTTGACAAAAATTGCATAAGTGACGATATTGCACCGTAGGTGCGATATGTATTTTGTATAATGAGTCAAGCGTGCCTTTGCATTGTTCTCACATATACGTACAGTATTGCAATCAGAGACATTGTAGATAATACTTCTTTTTAAAAGAGTAACGAATGGAGTTTCTTGCTCGTTCTTCTCCATTTAAATCTGCATTTTGGAATAAGCACCTAGCAACACTAACGGACTGACTGACAGACTATTATTTATTTTGTATTTGTTGACGTTTCAAATGTACCAAATTATGGTTTATTTGAAATAAATTTGACTTTGACATGGAATTTGAAAATGTAGAAAGATGAGATTTTAATATAATAAACTATACAGAAAATGACAATTACAGTCCTAAAAACATTAATCCTATTAGTTTGGCAGGCCGTTTTAATTTTTAATTCGTCTAAGTTTGTTTAGTTTGTTACGTACATAATTAATACTTGCACATTTTTGCACTATCTTAATATTTTTAACTTACATTAAATAATGGCACATCCATGCACTAACAACATTTATACATCCAAGCCGCTTCGTCCCCGCCATTGCTCAAGTGCAGCGTCCTTATGAAAAGTGTTCGAAGATAAGAAAACTTGGCCGCCGCGTCAGCTGACCGCTGTCATTAGATTACAGATTACGATAGCTTGGCTCGTGTGTTGACGGTTAAACTATTTGCTGTTCTTATATTTTCAATGTTTTTGGTAAATATTGAATTTGGGTAAATGGTAGAAAATGTGTTCGCTCAGACTTTGTTTCGGACGGATAGATTTCCGAGTTAATAAAGTATTATTTTTTTCGACCCTAGGTACCCCTTCAAGGTTAAAAAGTGTAACGTTATATTTAAACTTAATAATCAAGTATGGAAAGCCATGCTTCGGCACGAATAGGCCGGCCCAACCAAAGTGATACCCCAGCCTCACAGGAAACCGACGTGAAAAAACACTTGCGTTGTGTTTCGTCGTGTGAGTGAGGTTATCGGAGGCCCAATAACCCCCAATCCCTTAATTCCCAATAATCCTCAAATTCCTAATCCCCAAAAGGCCGGTAATGCACTTATAACACCTCTGGTATAACCAAGTGCTCCGTCAATTGCATAAAAAAAAACAATTATACCCTATAATCAATTTCCACTTCCTACTGAACAACACCGGGCTACTATAATAGTTTGTAAGTAGTCTACAACATAATTTCTGTTTTGAATACATTTCAATCAATTAGAGGGCTCCGGCTAGGTGAGCCCGATAGTTCGTATATAATACCTCGTCAGCACCCTTTGAATATTCAGAGAGCATCAGATCTTTGATGTGCTTGTAACACTGTCCAAGGAAATTGTGGATAATGTTCCTGTGTATCCAGTTGGCTTGTAACGTAAAGTTGGATAAAGTTTAGACTAATTGTGTCAAAGTTTATTGGAACATGTTTTTTTTGCATTGCATAGAATTGGTAGGTACTGAATTTTTGCTTTATCTGAATTAGGTAGGGAGTGGCCAGTGCAAGCTAAAATATTTCGTGAAATAATAATTACTTCTTGTTGTGCAAAGTCAGATGACGTCAGGAAAGATGGATATGGCTTTAAAAGGAAGGTAAGAGAACTATACAGTCAAATTAAAAAGGAATTATAGAAGTAATCTTAGGACTAAGAGTTTTTGATACTGTCTAAGTGTCTAACAAGAAATACGTATATAAATAAAAAAAAATATTACCAATAACACAGAATAACAGACAAAAGATTACAAGAAAACCCAAAATCTACCACAACAAACAAACAAGGTTATTTGTAGTTTATAATTCATCTAATCCCTTGAAAGTTAGCAACTCAATAAATCTTAGGGATAGTGCTGAGTACTTCTTATTAACCATTGTCTCGCTCGCCAAGTAATTAAACGGTGGGCCGATAACCATTATGCCGGGGCCGGCTAGACCTTCCCAATATTGATCTAATAAATAATATGTACGGTGCAAGGATTATTGGGAATAAGCTGTTGAGGTAAATAGTTTATGTTAGTCGGTTATTATTGTGTTGCTTGTTAAGATTTTAAACGTTTACTGAATGCCGTTTATATCATAGCACAGATTGAGAGATGTTCAGCTTTTGATTGAGATTGTCAAATTTAACTTTTGGTCCAAATGACTGGTTCTAACGATACGTGCAATTTTTTTTCATGCATTAATGATCACTTTTTAAATATGGTCAATAAAATGTTCTCCTTTCCTTAATAAATTGTCAACTCTATCGATTAAATTTCGAAGTATAGTGTACTATAATTTTGTACAAAATAAATAATACTATAAGTATTCATTTTTAACCGACATTATATCAAAGAGGTTTTATGAAATTAATGTCTCGTAGCACAATATTCCTCAACAATTTTCAAAACCCTTGTCAGTTCCAATAAGAAGACTTCTTGGAAGATCTACGACAGCGTTATACGTATAACACCCATTTCCGAGAATCCAGAGTAACCGCAACACCCTGGCCAGCGGGTACATACCACGGAATGAGATGGTAAAACCTCGCAATAAAACTTACAAGACATTCTCTACTCGGAATGCAAAGCGTCCGTCTCTCAAGAATTCCACTACTCAACGCAACACTGCTGTAAAGCGCTTTATAGCGAGTATGAGGTTGAGGAATACTAGGATTCAGTTACGTTTTTTAAGTATATGAAAACACCCCAGTTTATATTTATTTATTTATCATTTATATACACACATACAACACAAAGGACAATACATGTAGGTATATTCTTTTTTTCTTTAAATGTAAATTATAGCAATAGAATTATAGTAATAGTTCAGTAATTAGGTAGTTCTACCTGGAATTTTTTCTACATCAATTTTGTAGTTAACGGTTTTCTCGTAAAATGCACAGGAAAAGAGATATTGTAAAAACAACTGTTTTGTCAAACACAAAATTGCCGATTTTCAAAACTCCCGAAAAGTTTCCAGGTAACCCCCATATTTTCTACTTAGTTATCGAATTATAATATTTATGTAAATATTTTTTGTTTATATTTCGGGTTAGTTTTAACAAAAATCTTAAATTTTGATTGCTTACCTTATACCTACTCGAAGCAACTCAAATTCTTGTTGCAAAATTAATAATCGATATTCGAAACCAATATCGTATTCCACATAATAAGAGTAACACAGTCTAAAACTACGTATTATAAAAAATCCTGCATGTAATGTCTAGTGTCATCACCTCAGGGTCCGGCCACATTTCGCGCTAATTGCTTTACGCAAATGCCTCGCAGTGTAAGGACGTCGACCCAAGTGGACGTTACGATGTTTTCACAGACCCTTTCTTCTTGTTTAGGGCTGGTTACAATGTGCCTGACAAAAAAAATAGTCCAATAAGTTTTTCTTTCGTTGTTACTTAAGAAAATAAGTAATTGTGTTATGTGTGGGTGTCTTCTAAATACCACTACGTTGCTTTGTTTCTTTAATACTTGGTATCTATCTATTGTGAAAACAAAACTAAATAACAAAAGACATTCTTCACCAATGAAAATCACCAAAACAAAAGTCAAACTCTCAAGAGACAATCGCAAATAAGACCATTTGATCCACTGATAGGCTTTGTCCAATCCATCGATATCAAAATCATTGACAAGACACAAAAACTGGCAACCCTAACTGCCCCAAGATCCTCACACTATAATGGGGTTTGGATTAAATGCGTTGAAGTTACTAATGCCCCTCTAAAAGCGAATTGTAGTCGCCAGCAATGGTTTATAATATGGTTATCTGATGTCCAGTTCAGATTAAAAGATACTTTCGTGCTTTTGAGAAAGGGGGCGCTAGGGGGAGTGAGGTATTAATGGAATCAGGCCGTGGTCACTTCGAACCGAGCTGGATCGCTCCGCTGATTTTAAAGGATTGCCAGGAATTTGCGATTCGCTTTAAAGTACGTGTGGTGAGTTCGGACTTCGAAAAGCTTTTTGGGTAAACTTGATTCTCTGAGCTGGATTCCAGTCGAGTGCATATCTTTATGTTGGTTTATTTTGTGCTGTACCTAAACTTAAAATCTTTTTTGAAATAATTGCATTAATATGTAACATGAATAGATTAAAATAGTAACTTAATAACCGTTTGAGAATAACCGATTACTTCAAACGATTGAAAATTCCAATAATATTATCAATTTTGTGTCATATCCATTCACAACGTCCTTCTCAATTATCTTCACAGTTCCTCAACAAATAACAACGAAACAGTCAATGCCACAATTCTTATTACACGAGCATTTAACGAAGGGATAAACCCTCTGCCTAGGACGCCCTCATTTCTCCATTCCTCAATCAAAAACGTAATTACAGAAACTAAAAGCACGTAACAACCCAAATGAAACAGCTACGTCTATTCGTTATTTTAACAAATATAGTGCAAAGAGAGTATGGGAAAAGGTTTTTACTAGCCGGGCAAAGTTTTGAACACAATTTGTAGCCGGGTGGGTAAGCGGGTCCAAATCAAACACATAGCTCCTTTGAGAGCACCCTGTAGTTATGTACCGCCGCCTGACTGGGTGAACCCGTTCGCAATGATTTTGTTTGATTGTGTAGCAATGAATTAATATGGTCCTGAAGTTTCATTGGATGTCAACTTTGTGTTAGTTTTATTTGTAGTTTTTTTCTGTTTTATGTTAATTTGTAATTAAAAAAAATTGCTTAAATATGTTTCTTAAATTATGCTAGCGTAAACTTTAAATAACACTGAACTTACAACAGGTATAATATCAACATACGCCTTCAAATTCAGCAATCAAAGAACAGTTTCTTTCTCTCTCAGAATCATCAAGAAGTTATGCCATATAAAAATCCACAACTAAAACTTACTAATATCAAAATAAAATAGATACCAGCCAAATTTTCTAAAGATAAATACATACTACCTCCTATATTATACACACACACGTACCTACTTTATTATTTCTATTTTTACCAAGACATTTTATCGTCATTTGTGACGAAAATATTCTTCAAGTTTTTCATCTATTTTTTATTACACTCAAGATACACTTACATAGCCATCTTGCAGTGATGGGTACATACATACATACATACATACATACTTATTAGTATACCCGTATGTATGGAACGTCTCGAATACAAATATTCGCGTGAAAGTTGTAGGCAGCATATGCGACGTCTTCGTTAGAAAACTTGCTTGCCAAGAGTGGGCGGACTAACTCGTTTCATTCATCGTCTTATAGAGCGGTCGGTAGGTTTTGATATTGGAAGAAAATGACCCGTGGGTTTTGGAAAATTTTGGTAATTATAATACGTTTTGATGTCGCTGCGTATCGTAAATTCGAATGCCCATGTTAAAATTAACTATTTGAATCAAAATGCAAATACGTGATGCATTTTGTTGTATACACGAATCAAGAAATAGGTGAATTTACATGAAACCTTTCTTCAGTTTTATATTGGTAGCGACGTCAATAATCTATAACGTACGTGTACGCGTGAACAGTCAATATCAGGCATCATCATCTACAGAAATATTTTTTTTTCTCACCAAGCAAAGACCAAAACCACAAAATCCAAATACAAGTACCTCTACAATCAGTCGTCGCATTACACGAGAAGATGTCCGATGCGGCGTAGGGAGTCACGGGGATCGGGAGAGGGGGAAGGGGGCAGGTTTCAAATATGACATATCTGGGAGCCGTCAGCACCGCAACACTGTACCAGAACTTGGTCTGTGGCCAGCACAGATGTGTACGACTGTGCACAAGTACATACAAGAACATGAGTCCAAAGTTTTACGCCTCGGGTGAGACGCGCCTACTCTCTGGCGTTATTAGCGGCCATTGAGACATGACTATTTACTTACTGGGAGCTCGTATCTCATGTAAGGTATTGCCCAGTGGCTGTTTGCATCTCTTTTGGGTTGCAGTATGAGCGATAATGTTGGACTACGAAAATGCTCGGGGATATTGAAATTGTTTACACTTTTCGGAATGTTTGCGTTTTCTGTGTAAATTGGAATTTACATTGTTATCTAGGAACAAATGCTAACTACATATCTCTCGAAACTGAGCTCTCTCGAGCTAGAATACGTGTTTCATTATTACTGTCACTCGTCACTTGTACGTAAACGTTTTATTTCATTTCAAATTCAAACATTTTAATGTGTATTTTCCATATGACACATAGGTTCAAGCGCAGATTTCATTCGGTAGTCAACATCTAGACCTCATCCATACTCCACAACTTCAAAACATTCTATAGAGAAACTTATACAAAGTAAACACAAGCATTTCAATTTAATAAAACCCCACACCACGACGACCGAATTCGCGCCAAAAACATTCAATAAGTCCGCCATGTTTTATTATGCACCGAAACTTGGTCGCATTGAATTTCTGTCACGTTACTATCGCCTTCAATTTTCAATAGCAAACATTTGTCCAAGTTGCAAAATCAAATTTAAAAATATGGATATTTTTATGTAGATTCGACCCCATTCGACCCTCGTGTCCGTTGCGAGTGACAAGTGGCATGCAAGTGTATGGCTAAAGGCGAGGACTCTTTTGTCAAAACTGCGAACCCATTCAATCTATTTTTGGCAGGGCTCTATATGAATAGGTGCTTGACTTATTTTACAATAGGGGACTCTGTTTTTTTATCCTTTAAACAGTATAGGTGTGTATAAATAGCTACCAAAATAGAACTTTTCGATTTCTAAGAAGAATAACATTATTTTAACCGACTTCAAAAAAGGAGGATCTCAACTTGATCTGTTTGCATGTATGCATATTTGTGCGCTATTACCTCGCGATTAGCTGAACCGATTTTGATATGACTCAGAAAAGCATTTATGATACTTAGAAGGTTTTAGTAAATTAACTAAACGATTTCCGAAAAATAGGGGATTCAAGTCGGTTTTCTTAAACTTAAAATGATTATTCTTATCCGTTAAACAGGTATTTTAAATGGCTCCAAAACTCACAATATTTAGTTTAAAGAAACAAATCAGGAATTCCTTTAAGGATTCTTTTTTAGTCAAAAGACGTGAAGTATGTAGTGTACTTCCACTTCCATGCAACAAAGTCATTGAACAACCCCTAAGGAAGGACCAATGATTCGAATTTTATGCTTTATGCAGTGGAAAATAATAAATTTATGTCTGTCCAGTTCCTGCGTCTACCGTCTATCGTCGATGTCGTGGTTATTGTGGATAATGTTCTGATTTTTATGGTTACTGCGGCACGTTTGCATAATGCCGTCACTGTCTGTCTCATTGTTTGACGCCTGGAGTTTTTACGTTGCTGGTGTGAGAAGTAGTTGGATATTTCCGAAAAATAATGGAAGTTTATTATATTGTCTTAAATTAAATATCAGTCTGTTCTACTCGCCTGAAAAAAATAAACTACGAATTTTAAAAAATGTCTGCGTTAAGAAGGAAGAAATAAAAACTTGAAGGTTTTCGGTAGCGAATGAAGATGATGATTCGATTACCTACTGTCATGAATCTACACTTTTATCAACACGTACCTACAAAACTATAGTCGTGCTTGTCTTATTTATTTTTACAAAAAAACTCAACCCATTCCTAATTCTAAAATACTTTATATCTACAAGATAAACAAATTCCAGTCGGCTGAAGACAGATGGCGCACGGACTCACGTAGGACGTACGGCCGTACGCCTCAACCCTTCTGGGATAATATCTTTAAAAGTTTGCTCCAGTCCGCATCCTCCCTGGGGTACGAGATCGCTTTAAATTATTCTACCAATCAAATGTTATTAGAGTAAAGTAAAAATGTTTGGTTTTTGATAAAAATTGGTCCTGTTTTTAGAAATATTGGCTTGAGTACTAGACAAAAGTATGTATAAATTAATAAGTAACTGCATAATTGTAGAATTAAAAAGCGAATTAACAAAATAGAGGTACAATAAAATCTCTCCTATTTTTGTAAATGATACAGTGTATCCCTGTATTCTATATTCCGTGGTGTATCCTTACAGTAATTTTTCAAATTCTTCCTAGTTGTTTATTAGATGGTTTTCATTTATTGTGATGCTGTTTGCCATCACAATTACGGAGTCTTAATTTTTTTTATACATCTATATTTGATGGGCTGACGTTTGACCACTATCTCGCTAAGTGGTAAGCGATGATGCGGTCTACGATGAAGCAAGTCATCCTATAAGCAACCTATGCACCTATACCCTTTCAAGAAATACAGACTCTGGCAAAGAATTCCACTTCTTAGCAGTATGCACAAGGAAGCTTGATGCGAAGCGCTTCGTGCGTGTAGGTGGGACATCTACCATGAATCGATGACCCTTCGCAGTTTTTTGTTTATCAAGAAATTCAATAACGTAATCAGTGGATACAAAGTGTTTTATAAATCTACAAGCCACTCGGTCAAGTAAACAGCCAGTCTAAAATATCTGCCTTTATAAAATTGTCTGTAGCCTGGTTGTCAACATTGAAGTCGATCACAACTGATCAAAACACACCTTGCTTTTCGAAATCCAATATAAGTTCAGATGATACGAACTTCGCAAACATCTCAAATTCTATTCCAAAAGGCTATCGAGTTCAAAGCATCGACTCAATTCGTTTAAGAGTATTTAATTCAAACTTAATTTCACTGAAAAGATTATACACCACGGGGAAAGGATGATTGATTTAATTATTCTTCTCCTTAGACGTGTCCTCTCTTATAATTACGCTTCATTACTTAAGCATCGCTTTATACTGACTAATTACTTAATAGAAGTAACGAGTTATTTCCATCTCAAAGTTGAACCTTGGAAGTGGAATGTAATCAACATTAAACGGCGTCGGGAAACGAATTATAGAGTAGAAAATAAATAAGATCGAAGGACGGCTGACTCTTATTTGCCTGAGCTAATTCGCGTCGACTTCATCCGCTAGCTAGGTATTTCACTTGATTGATTAATTATCTTGCAGTTACTTATTTCGCTTAACTTGGAGTTAACGTGGAAATGCTTGTTTTTTACGTTCATTTACTTAATGCTTAAATTATAATTCATTTTATTTTACCAAATATTGATCTATTGTTTTGCGTTCGTGTAATCATAGTGTGTTCATTGCAACACTAGAAAGAACCTTTCATAAAATATCATCTATTTTTCTGTCACGAACCCATTTTCTTTTTCCATTAAAACTGAAGGAAATGTAGACACAGAACAAAGACAAATAAGATATCAGGGACACAGTCAGTCCATTTCACTTATTATCCGTGACATAAAACAATAACTGTGGACTCTGTCTTCAGATATATTCAATCGATAGTCCAGCAACTGTGATAACTCAATAAGCGAGGGCCAACGTCATTGAATGTAGTGAACCGCCATCTTGGATTTATGGCAGTCGTATGTAAGATTTATTCGTATGCTCAAAAGGATTAGATGAATGTAAAAGTATGAAGACTAGGTTCGATGGTAAATGGAGCACAAAACAAAGATCATGAATTATTTTACTAAAACTGACCCTTAATTAATTACTTAACTGCAAATATTGTACAGCTGATTCATACAACCTTTAGACGAGGTTACTTGACTGGTTTCAAGCCAATTAAACTGTTTCAAGGGGACCACAATCATGAGTAGTAGGTGCAACAACAGAGGCGGCAACGGTCGTGAAAAAACTTTTGCGTATGGTGTCTAAAATAACTTTTATTATTCTAGTCCGTTGAAATTCATCCCCTAAATTTATTCATACAAAAGTAGTCATTAAAACATTGGAAATAAGGTCTATAATGTAGTTAGTGGAGAGCAGCCACCGGTGACCGCTTGGGGATGTATGGGCTAGAATATTCTTAAAATGCTCACTTCTTATAAGTAAATACAAAATATGATATACAAAGTCTGCCTAGAGCCCAGTTCATGTAATAAAACGTTCTTAGCTACGGCTACACAGGATCATCTTGAGAAAATGGGTCACCGGACCCCTTCTCCTTAGGGGCGCCATGATAAAACTTGCAAGAAACTTTTGTTTTGAGCACCTTAGATAGAACGCAATGTAACAAAACGTTTGTAGGAAGAATACGAAAATTCCCTTACATTTTGAAGGAAAAAGACTTTTTGTTCGTACGCCATAAAATATAGAAGAAAATAAAGAAGAATTTTAGGCAAGGTGTGGGATATTTATATTATTTTGTAAGATAGTAATGATTGCACGGTTGGCGCGGTGGCTGGATAACTGACTGACTATGTTTTCGGCTTACCCCCGCGACGCGGTGACTGTCGCGCTGCTACTCACACGACAATGCTGCTCATGAATATGAGCCTCTAGCATGGTTTGAAACTAGTCGAGTTCCTCGTCAAATTATTACGTGAGTAAGCCAAAAACATAATAATTTATTCGGAACAACTCTTTGTGTGATCCACAGATTGTTGTTTCGGGTCTGCGTGTCATGTGTATGTGAACTTGTATATTTGTAAACGCACCCACGAGACAGGAGAAAATCCTAGTGTGGGTCAACGTTTTTAAAATAGATAAAACAGATAAATAGATAGAATGATTTCGAAAGTCAAAGTTTCTTTCAGAAATAGAAAACAATGTCTCAAAATAGATTTTAAAAAGTAATGTTGCATAAAGTTATAAAACGTATTTGAAAGTAATTTAATACTAATATAGGTATTATTTAACACAATTTTCCCTTGAAAAATACACAATAGGTAGCAAGCAATCAGCTACTTTGTAACCCTTGGCCAGTGGTTACGCGCAAATAGGGGACATAAACCTGAATGGATGTTAACGTGTTTTTTACGACCCACGGTCAACATATCGTTCTGTTTGCGACCACGGCCATATCTTTATTTCCCCATTTTACCCTAAAAAAGTGTAGTGCTTTTTTGTATACTGAGAAAGGGGACTGGAATTGTATTTATGTTTAGGGATGAGGCTAAGCCAAAAGTTTGATATTAATTGATGTATTTATTTGAGAGTATTAGAATTTAGTCTTGTTTTACGAAACAAAAATCGTACAATACTTTTTTTTCATATACAACATGTAACGTAATTAACGTACACCCTCAAACCCTCAACACACAATTAGAATATTATGTTATAATCATAATACAAAGTCAAAGTCAAAGTCAAAATCATTTATTTCAATTAGACCAGGATGGCACTTTTGAACGTCAAACAACAAAAATTTATAAGTGAAGCTAGTTGTTCATTCCAAGGCGTAGATTCCTATAGAGAAGAACGAGCAAGAAACTCCATAGGTTACTCTTTTTCAATCAGGTTTACAATACAATTCTCTAGTTACATAGTTTTATTGGTTCGATTATGTGAGAACAATGCAACACCTAAATCCAGTCAGAAAGACTGAAAAAGAAAATAACCTTGAGGATAATAAAATAAAATGATACAGTCTGGAGCTGACCAGTTCCAATCGACGGTGCCCGTTCACGAACATTTGGCGAACCCTAGCACCGCCCAACTCAACTATTTTGTAGGGAATCGAGCGATCCAATGCACGTGCCACCGCCAACCAGATCTTTGAGTGAGCATGACAACTCCAAGCTGACATAAATGCAATCTACTAGTTTAATTTGATTTAATTAATTACAGGGCTCTCACATTTACAATAAATTGTGCAACGTTTTAAACTATACAAATATTTAAGCAACATGATTATATTATTACACAAATAGAATTCATTGAACATCACTGTGTTTCATGTATTATCCTGCGGAGCCGGACCAGCCTGCCTCCAAGCACTTTTATCCTCTATATAATCATTTAGTTTGTAGTATGCTTGTGTACATAACGTTTTTTTAATACATAGTGTTGAATGTAATTTAAATTTCGAATTTCGCGCCTTTCTATGTCAACTTTTCTTGACGTTGTCAATTGTTTTTTTTTCTCTCTCTACTCTGTGGCATTGTAAAGCGAGTACATTGTATGCACATTATATATTAATAAAACGTTTATTTTAACAATAATCATTAGCGTATTATCATTAAATCTAACAGGTTATGGGCCCAGAAAAGCCCAGATATAAAATCAGTGCAATTCTTGTGAAGTGAAATAAAATTTGAAGTTTTACAAGTGGACATAACCTCAAACCTAGAACGTGTTTTCTCGTTTCTCTTCAAAGTCAATTTATATTGGAAATGGCATCGAACAATCAATTGGCATTAATTGAAAAATTAACTGGCCGTGAGAACTTCGCTACGTGGCGCTTCGCAGTAAAAACCTATCTCCAACATGAAGAGTTGTGGGATTGTGTGGAACCAGAGCCCGACACCATAATAGACAAGAAACGAGACACAAAAGCGAAAACAAAGATAATTCTACTAGTTGATCCGATCAATTATGTTCATATCCAAGAAGCTGGTACTGCTAAAGAAGTATGGGATAAGTTGTCGCTGGCGTTCGACGACTCTGGGCTGACACGTCGAGTTGGTCTGCTGCGTGATCTCTGTAATACTTCGCTTACGGGATGCCAAAGTATAGAGGAATATGTGAGCAAGATAATGAGCACTGCCCACAAGCTCCGGAACATTGGCTTCAAAGTGGACGATGAGTGGCTCGGCACACTGCTTCTCTCTGGTCTACCTGAATCATACCAGCCAATGATAATTGCTATTGAAAGCTCAGGGATGAAGATTACCTCTGACTCAGTGAAATCAAAATTACTGCAGGAAGTAAGGAAAGAGGAGAATGATTGCACAAATAATGCATTTTCAGTAAACAAAAAGTTTCACAAAAACACTAAGAAACAAAGCAAGGGTCCACGATGCTATACCTGTAATAAGTACGGTCATAAAAGTCCAGAGTGCAAATTCAAAACCAAAGACACAAATCAAAAATCAAATAGTTCATCCTACGCTGCAGTGTTTGTGGCAACATCCACTCAGGATGATGTTTGGTATGTGGATTCCGGTGCATCCTCACATATGACCAAACACAAGAGTTTACTACAAAATGTATCAACTCCTGCCATACAAAATATAAGAGTTGCTGACAATAAAGTGTTAACAGTGCAATGCTCGGGACAAGTGAGCCTAGATGTCTATGATGATGGAGGCCTAAGCAAAAGAGTACTGTTTACAAAAGTCTTGTATGTTCCTGAACTGGCAACTAATTTACTCTCTGTCAGTCAGATAATTAACAGTGGTGGCCAAGTAAAATTTGACAGAAGTGGCTGTGTTATTATGAACAACCGGGGTCAGATAGTAGCAACAGCGAGTCTTATCAACAACATGTACCGGCTGAATACACCAGGAGCAGGTTATGCATGCATGTCTGATGTTGATAAACAAGACACTTACCTGTGGCACCAAAGAATGGGACATCTGAATTTCCAAAGTCTACAGAAAATGACAGAAAATACTAACTATGTAACTTTCTCACAAAAACCAGAAAATCTGACATGTGTCACATGCACACAAGGTAAACAAACAAGATTACCTTTCAAAAGGGAAGGCCTGAGGTCTAGTAGTCTTCTTGAATTGGTTCACTCAGACATTTGTGGGCCTATGGAAACACAAACACTAGGAGGTGCCAAATATTTTATAACATTCCTTGATGATTATTCAAAGAAAGTGTATGTTTACTTTCTCCGGAATAAGTCTGAAGCTCTGAATAAATTCAAAGAATTTAAAAATGAAGTTGAGAACCAGTTGAGTACTAATATCAAAATTCTTCGAACCGATAATGGCTTGGAATATGTCAACAAGAGTTTCTCTGAATACCTGAAGAGTGCCGGGATTATACATCAAACTACGGTGCCGTACTCACCGGAGCAAAACGGGACAGCAGAGCGAATGAACAGAACACTGATTGAAAGAGCAAAATGTATGCTCCTAAATGCAAAACTTTCCAAAATGTTTTGGGCTGATGCAGTACACACTGCAGCCTATATAATTAATCGTTCCCCGACTAAGTCCCTCTCATTTAAAACTCCTGAAGAAATGTGGTCTGGTCAAAAACCAAATGTAGACCATATGCGTATCTTTGGTTGTGAAGCGATGGTCCATTTGCCCAAAGAAAAGCGTAAGAAGTGGGACCCAAAGGCACAAAAGATGATCTTTATTGGATATTGTGACCACACCAAGGGGTATCGTTTCATAATACCTAATTCTAGAACAGTAATTAAAAGCAGGGATGCTGTATTTCTTGAATCTACTGTAAAACGAGACTATGTTCCTGTAGAAATATCTGAAGAAAATCCTGAAAAGAAGGATTCTGAAACAAAAGAAAAGATTAATAGTGATAACTCAGATGAAGATTCTAATACAAGCATATATGATGAACCTACATATGAAAATACTTCAGATGACACATACTTACCTGATATAAAATTTGATACTCCTCCAGCCAGCAACATAACACTGAGACCTAGAAAAAAGAAAGATAATACCAAGGAAAATCCTGAAAATTTGGCAGAAGATACTTACTTATACCAACACGAAGCTATGTTGTGTATGCTGTCGGATGTTCCAGTAACTTACAAAGAAGCTTTAAGCTCTATTTATAAAGAAGAATGGAGAAAATCTATCAATGAAGAATTAAATGCTCATCAGAAGAATAATACCTGGACATTGGTTGAAAAACCTCCAAATGCCAAAATTATAGGATGCAAATGGGTGTTTAGAGTAAAGGAAGAACCAACAGGTCTACGGTACAAGTCACGTCTCTGTGCTAAAGGGTATGCACAGACTGCAGGTATTGACTATAAGGAGACATTCGCCCCAACAGTCAGGTATGATTCTATACGTTTATTATTATCTGTAGCTGTTCAGAATAATCTTAAAATCATACAATTGGATGTAAAAACTGCTTTCCTATATGGTGAACTTGAAGAAACCATATATATGATTCCACCAGAAGGCCTTGAACACAAAGAAAACATGGTATGTAAACTTAACAAGTCGCTCTACGGGCTAAAACAGGCCCCTCGTTGTTGGGATAGTAAATTTGATACTACACTAAAGAAATTTGGCTTTAGGAATAGCAAAGCAGATCAATGTGTTTATATCGGGCAAGTTCATGATAAGAAATGTTACCTTTGTCTGTATGTTGACGATGGTTTATTATTTTCATCCGATGAATCAGCCTTGTTTGAAATAACAGAAGAATTGAGGAATTCATTTGATATCAAAATATTAAAATCACCAGGAAACTTTGTGGGAATGCAAATAGAAAAATACAGTAACTGCATATTTATTCATCAGACTAAATACATAGAACAATTGTTAAATAAATTTAGTATGACTAATACTAACCCTAACAGTGTTCCAGTCGATCCTCATGTGAAGCTACAAAAAGGAAATGGCGAGCCAGAGAAGAACCTACCATATAGGGAAGCTGTGGGCTCTCTCATGCATCTGGCCATAGTGAGTCGACCCGATATAATGTTTGCAGTCAGTCTGGTGAGTCGCTTTCTTAATTGTTACGACCAAACCCATTGGAATGCAGTGAAAAGAATTTTCAAATATTTAAAAGACTCCAAAGAATATGGTCTGTGTTACTATCATACTCCAAAAGCCTCAGAAGTCATTGGCTATAGTGATGCAGACTTTGCAAATGATCCGGTCACACGTCGTTCCGTGACTGGCTATGTCTTCTTAAAGAACAGAGCAGCTGTAACTTGGTCAAGCCAAAGACAACAAACTGTGGCTCTGTCCACTACTGAGGCCGAGTTCATGGCAGCTTGTGCGGCAACCAAAGAGGCCATATGGATAAGACAATTATTAAGTGACATTGGTGAATACAAACAGGACTCTATGTGTCTTCATTTGGATAATCAAAGTGCCATCAGTGTCATTAAAAACATAAATTTTCATAAAAGATGTAAACACATAGACATTAAATTTCACTTTATAAAAGAAAAATATAATGAAAAGATTATTGTATTAAAGTCAGTTAGTAGTAATGAACAATATGCTGATATTTTAACAAAAGGATTACCTAAAGATATATTTTGTATTATTAGATCTAAACTTGGCATGTGTTCACCTGTAGCTCTGCCCTAACTTTATTTAGGATTGTGTCTAAATTTGAATTTTCATTGTCTTCTGTTTTGTTAATTGTTGAACCATGGTAAGGCTCAAATTCAGGGAGAGTGTTGAATGTAATTTAAATTTCGAATTTCGCGCCTTTTCTATGTCAACTTTTCTTGACGTTGTCAATTGTTTTTTTTTCTCTCTCTACTCTGTGGCATTGTAAAGCGAGTACATTGTATGCACATTATATATTAATAAAACGTTTATTTTAACAATAATCATTAGCGTATTATCATTAAATCTAACACATAGTTTAAATTTTCTTTCATTTAGATGCAGTATTTCTTGGGGGATTTTGTTTTAACATTTAACACCGATTCCCATGAACGACTTATGTACTTTTGACAATCTAAAAAACGGCGGACTTAATCTATTCTTATGTCTAGTTTCATAATTGTGTCTGTCAGACACTTTACTAAATAAATGTAGGTTTTTCGTAACATACATAATATTTTCATAAATAAATTGACATGGAACGGTCATAATATTGATCTCCCTAAACCTTTCTCTGAGAGATTCGCGACGCCCTAGGTTGTATATAGCTCTGACGGCGCGCTTCTGCAAGACAAAGATATCAGCAGCGTGATATCTTTGTCTTGCAGAAGCGTGTCCCCACAGCAGAATGCCATACGACATGATGCTATGGAAGTAACTGAAGTACACCAGTCTTGCCGTGTCTATATCGGTTAACTGACGGATTTTCCAGACAGCATAAGCTGCAGAGCTTAATCATCCCGCTAGATATTATTACATATCTGATAATACATACACTACATTTTTAATTTAACATGTATATGCATCCTTACTGGTCTTATCACAAGGTTTATTTTTCTTTATTTTGTATTGAATGATAGAATTTATATGAATACAAATAAAACTGCGATTTTAAAGGTCTTATTGCATTGACTTACGGTCCATTTCGATTTGTTTTTGCAGTACAGGGTTAATATGGCAATAATTTCCGTAGCTTTAATTATTTTTGGAATAAAAAAATTACCTATACTAAAAAAATTATAAATCCATTCAGTTAACGATTCTGAACAAACTATTTTCAGGATGTGCGTTATTTAAGTTACATGTTGTATATAATTATCTATAGTAAAAATAAAAATACTATCAACATATACAGCATACCGAAACAAATAAGATCATCGAAGATTGACAAAGGTAATTTATTTATACGATTTATTGGCGCTATACGAATAGGGTAGACCGGGGCAAAGTCAACATTGACTCGATGTCGAACTGTTTGCTCAGTGGTAGGACCTCCCCGTATTCTTTCTGGGCATCAATTGAATTGCAAACAACTGTGAGCTCTAAATTTAACCAATTTTTGACAATAGAAAAGGTTAATGAAGATTTGTGCTTTTTATTTTAGCTGATTAATTTTCCCCGTATTTTAATACAATAACACCAAGATTTTTTTTTAAATCTCTTATTTTGTTTTGAATGGTCTGACATTACATCACATCATATGATGTATTTAAGTAACAGAAAAGTGTATGAATCTAAGCTAAAATAAAAAAGACATTTTAAAAAAGAAAAATGAAATTTTTGCTTAGTTGCATTACATTTAAACAAATTATTGAATAAACATGTAAACTCAAATTAAATTTACATAAAAAATCAAATAACTGCACAAATCTCAAAAAAAACTATAACTAAATGCGTACAAAGCTACGTATTTATTTAATATTTTATTTATTAAATAGTAAAAATTACAATGTATGCCTTATAATTTGACGCCATGTCCAACAAAACTATACATAAATAGTTTGACTGTTGGATCTTTTATGTGTTCCTATATTCTATTACGCTGGCTTCGCCCATCGCATCGCAGCCGGGGCCCTGTTGTCATCTCGCATTAACGTGAATCGCATCATAACTCCCGATAATCTACGTTTATTGGCTCCACTCGCTGCTTTATTACCCTCCACAAATATAGCTAATATAATAACATACTGGGAATATCTGTTTACTAGTGTGCTACATGTGTAAAATGTCAGATAATATTTCTATATAAAATGTAGTGTTGCGTAATTCTGAACCGACTTCAAATAAAGGAGGTTCTCATTTTGACCTGTATGTTTATAGGTATGTATCTATGTTTTATGTTTGTGTGTGTTTATCTCGCAATTGGTTAAACTGATGTTGATGTGGTTTTCAGAAAAATGTGTTTTACACTCAGGAGAAGTGTTTACTATGAATAAACCGACCTTAAAAAAAGGGGTTGAAGTCGGTTTTTCTAAAAATAGTTATAATGCAATTTGTCAAACGAGTACGACGTAAATGAAAATAATAATAAGATAATTTAAGATTTGAAATGGTATAGTCATTTGCGCAATATGTAGCAGATTTTCCGAAGGTGGAATTAGTTGGTGTGGCCCGCATATTGGTTTTTTTTTATTCAATTCTGTGATATATTGCGCAATTGTGTTTTTTTTTTAATGGGGGACAATCATCGAATGACTGCTCCCGCCTGGGTGAGGCGGGAGGGAGTGTCAGACTCTTACTGACTACCACCCCGTTCCTTCTCCTGCACGTCGAGCCGGAGCCCCGGTTACCCGTTAGGTTCTCCGCGACTCCGAATCGGCATCGGCCGTATTGGGCCCCATCTGTGGTGGTCTGATGGCTCTTTGAGGCGCGCGCGGAACGCGACGCGCCGTAGCGCAATTGTGTTAAGGCACTTGCAATTTAAAAGAAAACTTTCATGTAGTGCCATATGACAACAATCTTCAATCATAACTCCATCGTCCAATGAAGAGGTTTAGGTACATTCATCAAAATTAATCATTACATAAAATACTAAATGTTAAACTTCTAAACCACCAAACCACATTTAATAACATTAAGTAATAAAATAATGTAATCCAATTATAATAAGATACAATTTAGCACAGCAAGCTATAATTTAACTTAGCAATTATGAATGAATTCCACCGTATTAATCTAGAACAAAGGCTATATAGCTGGTAGTACAATCACGATCAGACATTATACTAAAGACAATTCATTATTAGAGTGCCGTTACAGAGGCCATAATCGACCATTATCGCCCTTTTATAGCAGATTTTATGAGCAAAACTATTCACGCAAGAAATGTACCAGTTCTTATCTGGTTGGATCCTTTGTTGGACCTAATTACAGGATTACTGGTAATGTTTTAGGTATGTTGTTTTGTTTGTGGTTGGATTTTATTGATTCCAGAAGTATATTTCCTTTTTTATTCTTACTAGCTGACCCAGCAAACTTCGTATGGCCTAAAATTTTTTTCTGCGGTTGGTTTCTATTGATTTCAAAGTAAATTTCCTTTTTTTATTAACCCAGCAAACATCGTATCGCCTAAAAAAATTTGTCACTTATTATCCTGGACTTCCACAAACATTTTAAGACCAAAATTAGCCAAATCTGTTCGCTGTTCTCGAGTTTTAGCGGGGCTAACAATGGGTAATTATTTTTTTTATATAGATACTTAATTTTTTTAGTACAATTCAATAACTCTACCTCAGGAACCGAGTAATGTCTGTGTTACAAACCTGTCAATCATGCGTCGGTTATCGGTTAACTTATTAATAGAAAATTGAAATAATTACCTACACTAAAGTGAAGTTATAAATTGTATCTATAAACAGATAAAAATATTTAAAACAGATAAAATAACATTTTTCCCAAAAAAAAAACTAATAAAAAATACTACTAATAAAAAATAAAGCTCCATAAAACGGTACCCCGTTTACCTATTAAGTTGTAATAGTTGTTTACAGCCGGCACTCGCTGTGCGTTTACAATATATTACGAGCTTGTCGGCAATAAAAAAGGGGTAAGAAAAAAAATGAATAAAGCAAGAAACGTTAAAATAAAGGCGCCCAAGAATATATACGACTTCCTCAAGGAAATAATAATGCTGTTTGCAATTCATTTGGCTTGCTACCTGGTTACCCCGTCTTTAGAAAACAACGCGGGGTATTTCTTTTTTTTTCTACCCCTTCTTACCCCGATTTTTCGCAGGAGGGTTCCTGATTTTTATTTTCTAACCCTTTGCATATCCGAAATCAAAGCTTAATAACGGTGAATTTGTAAACGAATGTAAATGCGAATTGTTACAGAGGTATACAAAATGCTTTGATAAAAATGTGTAAAAATATTTGTACACAGAATAATTTATTTGTGAGATGTTTTTATTGAATAATAAATATTTATTTATAAATTATTTAACATAATATTTTTCAACATGTATTAGATGATAATCGCGTTTTAATTTACTATATATAAAAAAGTCGGGTTTTCCTTCCTGACGCTATAACTTTAGAACGCACGAACCGATTTCCACGGTTTTGCATTCGTTGGAAAGGTGTCGGGCTCCGTGAGGTTTATAAAATATAAAACAAAAAAAAATGTTTCTTCATCTTTTAATCACCAAACGAAACGTTACATAAAACGAAGCCATCTGGTGGCGAAACAGAGTTGACTGGGTTTGCAAGTATTTTATAAAAAATGTTTTTAATAATAAACGTAGTAAACGTAGGTACTACGAAAATTTTGAGAATTAAAATTAAATGTAATCATTTCCAAAAGCACCATTATTTCATACTACATCAGAATAACAATCATTCAGAAAAAACCCCGATCACATTTCAAAAAAACAAAAAAAAATCTAATTCGACCCTTTCCATTAGGGTCGTAAAACCGACAAATGGCGTGTCGCACAAGAAAAATCAAGGAGTAACAAGGAACCGGCTTGCTTACATTTAAAAACGTAATTGTAACTAACCTCCCTTCGTCCTCTTATTAATTTAACTCATTTATTTCTGTCGCTACCAACTCGTCACGTACGGGGAAAGATTTCTAAAACCCCAACTCTTTTTTCCTATAAAATATTCATGATTTTTTCTGCATTCGGTTGTTGTTTTTTGTACTGTTGCGTTGTATTTTAAGTTTTTTCTGTTAAAAAATAATAATAATATTTGGTCACGAGTTTTTTGAGATATAAACTAATTATGAAAACCTTTTAGAACGTCTTTTATACAAATAGCAAGTTAAACGAGTGCAAATTATAGTAGGTTAATACTCTGTAGGTACCTACCTCCAGTCACAGTAGTAGTTTGACTTTGAGAGTAAAAAACTGAAGAAAACCTAAAAACATTCAAAGAAATAATTGTTTGTATTTGTCTGAATTATAGCTAAAAAGTCGACCGTCTGTCAGTTTAAAGACGCCATTGACAATCACGGTCTGTGAATATTTAAGAAGCTTCGAGAGAGTCTCGAGAGGATCGCGAGAGTCACTTAAAATACTTGATGAGCAATCGAGTTACAGACAGACACAATTTATAAAATATGTAGATACTAAGGTACTTTTTATGTCTCTACGAAATGTTTAATTCATTTAAACATTTCGTAGAGACATAAAAAGTAAAAGTCGTTCAAAGATTTTACAAAAAATGTTCCTTTTTCATGTCTTTTAATTACACAAACATATTTTTTTTAACTGCCAACCAAGTTCAGAAATAAAATCTTAAAACCAAATAGAATGAAATTAACAGCAAACATAAATAAAAAGGAAAATCAAAACGATCACAAAAATGAGCTTCAGGGCTGGTCTTTTTTCAAACCATCAAACGCGCGCCGAGAGTGCGGGACTCCGGGACGCATTCCTTTCCTTCCCGGCCCGTCTGCGACGATCCTTTTTTTAAATCCCGGTAACAAGCCAATAAATCCCAGCGCATTTTTTCTCAGCTCCAAAACCCCACCCTACAAAAAGGCTCAGCCCGATTACATCCAAATTTACTTAACACCTACACATTAAACCGGTTAATGAGGTTTAATGCAATTTTCTTATCCGCCGGTCATTCGGATATGCGGGCCCATTTTAATCAGATAATAACAAAATTGGGTCTTTGAAATTTCGTTATGACGAAATTGAATTTTGATTTATTTATTATTAGAGTCGGGAGAGGTAACTTTAATATATTCATTTGTACTCATTGGACAGTTTGTAACTTTCCGTTTGCAATCGAATAAGTGATGATAAAGTAGTTCGTTAGTTGTGCAAACAGTGGCGCAGGTAAACAGGAATGGCACAGGAGCTGGCTCGAACTCGAGTACTCTTTTAATTAATTAAGTATATGGAGTGTGTTGAGCAGTCGTACACATCTGTGTACTCGCACAGCTCTGATTAGCTACCGAAAGGGGACTCTGAAAGTTACTAAGCAAACTGAAAAATTTTGTCATTAATTAACTACATACTAATTAGAGTGGAAAATGATAAAGTTTCGCTGTATTTGAAGTCAAACACCTATTAAGTGGATTAAAGACAGGGAATGCAAAGTTGAGACGTTTTAGAACTTATTTTAAGGCTCCTGTAATTTGGGCTCAAAGGGATTTTATATTTACGTCTAAGTGTGGAGGTGAGTTTAATTATTTAACACTATTTAAATAACAGAGTGACTGCCATTTAGTGAAATTATTTTAGCAATCGTCGATCTTCTCTTATAGCACTTTATAAATATCTTGAACGCAACTATATGTTACCCCACAACAAAGATTTATAACACAGAATCCATCTGCACGTGTTTGGTGGATAATGGGAAGTACTTATCCCTCCACTTACGTTATTACTGCAAATGAATCAAAACGCATGTTGCTCATCATCGCCGTGTTTTATCATAATTATAAATTCAATTTCTTAACCCTGAATATTCATTCCAAAAATTTTAGTTTTAGTGTAGTTAAAAATATAGAAAAGAAGACATTGAAACTGAACATACCAAGAAATACAAATTTTAAAAACCATACTTGATCTCCAGAATTTATTCTGAGCACGGAAAACTAGACTAGTATATATTGTCTCCATAAATTATAAATTTGCGCGTGGAATCGGGTCATTTGACGCACACAGTCCCAAATGTAACCAAAGTTTAAAGTTACTCGCATTTCCAGACGAACATCATCAAAGTAAATAAATTATTGAGGCCGACACAAGTCTTAAGATTTTGGGGGTCCTATTACAAATTCACTTTGGTGTTGTCGGGTCTAAATAATCCGACCTATTAGGAAAATGTAGGTAAGGTGCCTACAGAAGGTATAGTAATTACATTCCCGCGGTTAACTGTCATCGGTCACTCCGATCGTTTAGTAATTAGGTTTTCGCGGTCGGTTTGACCAACAACCGTCACTCGATCCGAACGATTGATTAGACATGATGGATCGACCGATGTTTTGAATACGTTATCAGGGTCATAGGAGGGATATTGCTAAATAAGATTACTCGATTATTGATCACTAGATGTGCCCACGACTTCGTCCGCGTGGAATAGTGATTTACAGCTCCTCCCCCGTAGGTGATGGCATTGCCTATATGTTGACCCGACCTATTAGTAATATCTCTGCAAAATTTGAAGTAAATCCATGTAGTAATTTTTGAATTTAGCTCGGACATACATACAGACAAAGAGACAAAAAATCTAATAACCATATTATTAGCTTTGATATCGCTTGTAAATCACACCCCAAGATTTCTTTAAAAAAAAAATATATTCAATACAATTTTCACTTTTCTACGATTTTATTATATGTATGTAGAAGAAGATTGATACTATGAACAAAATTCTACAACTTTAAAATTGATTTCATTTGTAGAGTAACATTTTTGAGGTTTATTCCATGAAAATGTATGACGATTATTACCCAGTTTCAGATGCTCACATTAATTATATCAACCGTCACTTTTGTCTGAGTAAAATTATTAGTTTCTGAGATCCCTACAGTGCCGGCACATGTGGCTCTTCTTCATTTTGATCCGCGGACCTCGTGCCAATAAATTACTGATATAAATTATTCAAATTCGTCATCGGACAACCAGATTAATTATTACTATTCACCACTGGCAACAGAAGGCTCCGGCGATTAGCAATACGTCACTAGTAAATATGGCAACACTTGTTCTACAATTTATATAGGGGAGAGTGGGGTAATGGAGACACTGAGTAATAAATCTGCGAGGAGTGATTTCGTACAAAGCAGTGGGCCCACATAGTAAGCTCGGATCGGCCTGAACATCCATTGTGGGCCGAACACCCGCGGAATCCGATAATGCCTCGGAGATTGTCCCGTCTTTCCTTTAACACCTCTCGATACTACCGCTTATATGAATAGCTCTGCTTATATTGAATTGTTATATTGATTTAGTGTTAGAATCTTAAGTAGCTTGGGTATTAAACTTCTTGATAATGTTCTCAGTAAAATAAAAATAGTTTAAATTTAGACTTCAGCTTGTATTAATAAATAAATACAACATCAAAATGTATTTTACCTCTATATCTCTAATAAATTCAATTTTATTATAGCCTAACTTAGCCGAGTTGCAACTGGAGTAGTAGCGACCAAACACCATAAACAATATTTAATTTATCATAAATACACGACGACGATTAAACACATGCATGAAGGGATTTTAATATGTCAGCGGTATACCAGTGCGCCGCATGTGCGACCCACCATTCTCAACTTAATCTATAAATCAAGAAGAGAAACTATTTCGTAATTAGATCGTATTTAGGACGGGGCACAACACCTTCCTTCGCTCCTTGAGAACCTCCCAAAGGGTCCGAAAGGTAGCTCCATTGCCTTTCAAGCACCTCTTTATTGGCTAATATCCTTGGTAAATGGATCTCAAATATTTTGCCCCATAACCATTATAGCAGAACGATGTTATCATGTTTATTGCTTTTCGGTACACCGAGTCCGCGAGAGGTTTTATATTATTACTCCTAATAAATCGTTTATATTATTATCTAGAGAGCGTAATGAAATATATTAATAACAATATTTTCTGATCACAAACAAAACATTAGGAAAAAGTATGAATAAGTCTGTGTACACAATAATGAAAATACAAAAATAGAAATCCTCTTAACAGAAGCGTCATTCTTTCGTCGTGCAACAGCTTTGATGTTTGCATACTTAGTGTTTAATAAGTTGATCCTATTACAAAGTCCAGGTAACGGGACACAATGGGAGCGCCCGCTAACAAGATTATAACTTTATTTCATAAATTAATAAAAAAAGTAGCGAGCCGTGTGTTCCATTTTGGCCTCGTCTCCTCGATTCGTGCGAGTTATTGTTAATGATTTGCGAAGCGTGTTTTTTAAGCTTCTCAGATGGTGTATTTTATATTGTTTTTTTTTTTAATATTTCGTCTCGTACTGCTTGTGTTTGGTCTAGTGGTCATAAGTGCTAATATTGCTTGATTTATGATAAATATATTAGTTATTAGCACCAGGTGTCCATGGGCGACGCCGATTGCTTACCATCAGGTGACCCGTCTGCTCATTTACCGGCTTATGCCAAAAAAAAAAACGAACAGCTTTAAGAAAACAACAAGCTGTTTATTATTTTTGCTCGCCTCTCAGAAATATCTTATTACTTGACATGAAATCGTGTCTAAGTTATAACTTACACCCATCAACTGTATGGTTGGGGTGTAGAAACAAATTGTCGGAACTGACTGACGGACACTTGTCGTAATATGGGCGCGTTTTATGAACATCCACCCTAATCCCTGTTCGCTGGGATTTTATACGACTGTGTTTATACCTTGATCAACATGGCCGTGTAGTTAGTGTTGTTCATATTGAGATATTTTAGTTTGTCCATATTAATGAAGATGCTGAAATATATTATATATGTAAAAGAAAATCGTGTTAGTTACACTATTTGATGAAAATTGGTGGATATGTAGTTTAGGACCAGGAGAAGGACATAGGATACTTTTTATTCAAAACTTTTTTTATTACTTTTTATTGAAAATCACGAACGGGACGGGAATGGGAAAAACGGGATTACGCGTATGTAGTTGCGGACAGAAGCTAGTTAGAAAGAAAACTGTTAAATAGTAATATTGTGGATTATAATAATCAAAAATTTAACATTAGTTTACCTACAAATCATGATTAGATTGAGTTCGTAATGAATAATACGTGTACATAATATTGAATTATTTAAAATTTATAGTAGTACCGAAACTCTTCTTAGATCTATAGGAATACGGAGAAAAATAAAATATTACTTTTCCTGCTCCAGGTCCACAGGAAGAAATTCTAATAGGAATAGGTGGTACCTTTGTACTTTAATTTTTGTATGTGTTGACCTTTATGTTGTATGTGTGTACATAAATAAATAAATAATTTGTAAGTATCCAGGTATCCAGGTTATGACTTTAATATTACACAAAATAAGAACATTTTAATAGGGTTACCTAGTAGTTAATAGTCGTAACAAATTTCACTGTTAACCAACCCTGTCAAAGGAAAGACAACCAATACTAAACTTTTATTCTCTGGTAATAAGTACTCCTATCCAATCAGCACTCATGGCACAAGACACATGTTTCCCTAATAATACTAATCGATCAACACATGTACGTTATTAGATCCCTTCACACGACTCGTGGAGGTAATGAGCGTATTGAGTACAGCCCTCTGCCTTAACTTCACGGGATTATGAGATGCTGTTGCTTCCGATAAATATTATTTCGTGTGTTAGTGCTTTTACGTCTGACGTGGAGGATTATGGAATAATGTTACCGTTGGATGACTTCATATTATTATATGTTTAATGTATTTTGATAGAAGATTTAAAATTGTTTGATTTTATTCAAAACTAGCAGCCCGTCCCGGCTTCGCACGGGGTAGACAATTATTACATAACATAACATCACGCCTTTTTATCCCCGAAGGGGTAGGCAGAGGTGCACATTACGGCACTTAATGCCACTGTACAATGTAACACCCACTTTTCACTATTTATGTTACGAGTCCCATGTAATAGGGGGTGAGCCTATTGCCATATACCGGGCACATTTCCAGACTCCGTGCTACTACTGAGAATTTTTTAAAAACCCAGTAATACTTTGCCCGACCCGGGATTCGAACCCGAGACCCCTTGCCGCAGTCGCACTTGCGACCACTCGGCCAACGAGGCAGTCAATATTATTTATTTTTGAAAATTTGGATTATTGTAGTGACATAACTACAATAGTTGGACATATGCTACCGCGGAGTTTTTGTAGACATTATGATGTTCTTCAATATTGTTGTACATTATTTTGTTCTATCGCTAATAGTTTCGGCAGCGCATTCGACGAAAGACATTGTAAGACTCATTTTTCTACACCTTCGGTTACATTGTTCAAATATTACGAAGAATCCCTAATTTTTTCAAAATGAAATGTAGCCTATGTCAAATTGGAAGAATGTAGCATTCTATTGGTGAAAGAATTTTTTAAACCGGCCCAGTACTTTTTGAGCCTATTCATTAGAAACATACAAAAATAGGTACAAATCTTTCCTCTTTATAATATTAGTATAGATAATCTTGTTCTAGGTCTACGCATTGACATGAAACTTGTATTTTAATTGACTTTATGGACGTCTTTATAATTTCAGCTAAAATGTTGTTATGCAATATCCTCAAAGTACAGTTAACATCAGCAGAGTTAATCTAGCAAAAGATATATAATGATAACTAATATTGGTTCAAGACAAAACCCGAGCTAATAAAGTATTAGGCAGTACCACACGCGTCCTCTATCGCCGCGAAACAAACAAGACAGCTGCTCACATTTGTTACTGCTGTCACTCTTATCTCCACATATTACAGTCAGAAGTAGTTGCTGACCACGAATGGCCCTTAATGACTGGCGGCTACAATAACGCGGTGGCCACGAGGACGCTGGTCGCCTCAAATGCGACTGATTTCGCGCCTCGTCTCTTGGGACCCTGCACTAAGAGTTGAACAAACTAGAGGGTTCCGTTAGTAAGAAATTATTATGTTTTCGTAGTGGATACGTGAAATTTTATTTCTAGTTTGATATTAAATGAATGCTTCACAACCAACCATTAACAAATACAATATTAGAATCGTACATAAACAAGGATTAACGATTGATACTCAACTCAAAATCAAAGGCCGATAAGTCCAGTTAAGGGTCACTAAATCGTGCATTAAGCATCAATTAAAACTGATACAATCTACCTGCGTACATCCTATTAGTAACCCTTGCCAGTTATGATCGCCAAATCGGCAAGATAACGCTTCGTATTTACTTTGATTCTCGTCGTTAAAAGTTCAGGGGCTGACGGGGGCAGTCGTTAAGGTCCTAATGGCTACCATTTGTCTTGTCCGGCCTCTAGTTGTGCCTCGCTAATGAAATTATTGCCGCAACTATACTAAAGGTTATAAATACAGCCGTAAGGCCGGACGGCACCTTGTTTCGGTCTAATGGACCGGTCAAACTGTAAACTGTGTTATCAATGAAATTACAATTAGTGAGGGATAAAAATGACCAAGGGTCGGAAGTTGCATTTGCTCCTTTTGTTTACGTTGCCAAATTGTTGGTTTAATTAAGATATGTGAGGGGGATGTAATGAAATTATGTATGGTAAATTTTGAGTAGTTTTATGATTGTTTTGTGTGTACTTACTTAGATTGTTTTCAGTAGGTATCATGTCCCAAACGTTTTTAATTTTAATTTGAACTTTCAAATCCATCCTGAAGTCGAACATTCTTCTCTACATCTCCACCGGTTATTCTGAGCAAACTCTCAGTCTTGCGATATGACCTCTTCAGTGACCCCGGGAATGTGTCGACAAGAATGCCATCTGGCGGGGACAATCAAAACTTTGCGCAATGGAATTTTCTGCTTAGTGTCCGTCGTATTGGTACGGACAGTTGCGCTGTCTTGGACGTATGGCCGGCCGCCTCGGAGATAATTATTTCAGCTACCACGTATCGCATTTTGTTTATGTTATTTTACTGTAAATGGAAGATATATTATGTGTGTGGTAGAAATTCAACGTAAATTCTAAATTAGTTTTATATATAAAAGAAACATTCTGACCTTTGAAAGTAGTCATAGCCAACCACAAAAATAAAGAAACATCGCAAATATTCCAAAAAGAATACCTCAATGCAAAATCAAAGCGAATTAAACATTATAAAGCTGAGTGGCCACATCAAAAAAGCCACTGTAAACAAAGCGGACCGCAAAAGGGATCCGTGGCTTATCGACGGTGCTATTGTTCGCTTTTATTTCAGTGAAAAATACTCATCACAAATGGCCTAATCTTTCTACATCAAACGAACAGAGACCTCGATATTACACGCATCATTTGAAGACTCAAAGACATTCCTGTGCTGGGGAAAAAATTAAAATAACAGAACAGGGTACAGTGGAGCCGCCGAGTGATTGTCGGGACGTTGTCAAAGATTGTTAAAATTAAAAATTCTTTTTATAATAGTATTTTTGTAATATGTTAAAGGAATTGTGATTATGTTCTGAAGTGCATATTGGGTTTTCAAAGATAATGTTCTGTACATATTCATATAATGATTTTTTATGAGTTTGTGTAAGACAATGGCGTACTTAACTCGTCGAGTACCGGTTTTGTAGACACAATTATAGAACAATAGGTTGCGGTCACCGGTGACCGCTTGGTGTTTGACAGTTTAATCATTATTTTTCGAACTACATCGCTTACAAAATAATGTAATAAATTAAAACCTAGCAATAACAGCAATGTCAAAATCGTACCAAACATCCTTGCGAAAAAAAAATACGCAACCGGAAAAATAAAACGACACATTTCAAACGCTGTTTCGTCTGAGGTGAGGACACATGATGGATCAATCCCACACCGGCTTTGTGCCTTTCCGAGCGGTTACCTTCCAATGCGTTCACACTCGCAGATTTTAAACGCATTTCGTGGGCCATTAGTCGACGTGAAAGAGCCTGAAAGTGCCTGTGATTATGATTGATCGTTCCCACAATGCCTGACTTGAAGAATAGAAGCCCTCACGTGTGTTCTCGCCTTATTTGTTCGCAACTAAGACGATTACTTAGAAAACTTCGCTTTCAAATTGATTACGCTTTTGTTTTTGTATTGAATATTGAATAATTTTGGTAATGGATTTTATTGTAATTATGTTATATTGAATTCTAATTTATAAATTAATCTTTTAGAAAAGCATTATACATTATTGTAGTATGTTTATTAGCAACCAGTTTAATACATGAACACCAGAGGAGTTAAAATAAATTATTAATTATGCATTCGTTATTTGCCATTCTAAAATAGACATATAGTCTTGTAATAAATTTCACAATACAGGTGCATTTCAAATGCAATATAAAATAGTGTCTGCTATTCGAACTCAGTCCAATGCGTCTATTGTGCGCGTCCAGTCGATAACGCCTTCATTCAAAGTAAATCAAGAATGAACGCAGATTAACTGTGGAGAACTTCCCCTAAAGATGATAATTTCATACAGCTAGCTTAGGTATTTTAGTAAATATTTAATGTACAGAAGGACTAAGGAATCATTTAAGACAAGACTAATTTTAGGACAAAATACATGTCTAAAGTTTTGAAGTCATTGAGCAAGACCTTCATGTACAACGTGTGTGTTTCAATAAGTATTTATATCGTTGCGATGAAGCTGCACTAGCTAAAATATTTAAAACTGCACTATATATGTATTTGGCGGTTATAGGTATAAATATCATAATTTTTCAAAAATAAACTTACGGACTGCCATTTCCTTACCCACTCTCTGCAATTTATACCGAATTTCTCATGATTTTTATGCACAGCCGAGAAAATAATGAAAAAAGAAAACAAAAAAACATCCCTCTAACCTTAAAAAATATTCTAAGAAAGTATACCTATTTGTATTGTAATTCGAAGTGTCGGAAGCAATTATTTTTTATCGACACGCACGACCGCGCGGTTGCGGGGTGAGGTAGATCACGGAGAGAGGAGGGGGAGTGCTGTGAGACACCGACGCATTGCACCCGCGGGACAGGACAGATAGTGGAGACAAAAAGAAGGTTTTAAAGGGGAACTGTTCAAGGGATGCGTCGGGATGCTAGTAAAAACTGGGATGGTTAGCTCTGGTCTGAACAGTGGTGTGGTGAACAATTCAACAATGCTTTTTTAGAAGTAAATAAAACCATATTTCGATGAATTGAGATATTTTATGTTTGTAAAGAAGTCTGATAAAACGTATAATAAAAAGAAAAACTTGTACTCACGATTTTTTAAAAAAAAGAAACGTTGCTTAGCCGTATTTTCTGCAAGATTTCATCTAGGTAATATTTTCAGAGCAATAAAATACTTCGCAAAACACATCAAATATAAATGTTAAACTGTATTTACATCACCTAACAAAAATATACTTGATACAAAGACAATAGACATTATCTGTGTCATATGAATACAGCCGCGAGGGTCGTGCGGGGAACGGAACGTCTTTTTTATAATCTGTTTACTTGTTCCCGCTCTTCCTCGATAATCTTTTTATACTCAACAACCGCTGATGTGTTTGCATACGATTTAAAAATGGAATGTTTTTTTTAAGAATTCAGAACTCTTTTGAGTAGTTACTGCATTGAATTTTAAAACGTATAGAGACGTTTATGTGTTGAGTTTGTATTCGTAAACAGGTGATAGGTATCTTGAATTCTTGTGTCTATCAAATGCCCAAATTAAAAAAAATAAGGTGATTTATATTTTATGAACCCTGAGTTTAGAATTGTGTCATAATGGAAAAGTCGCGTCTGAAAAATTCACAATATTTATATTCTTTTTTTTTGTTTCTTTTTATTTACCGTTTTAGTTGTTATTAATTTTAAGTTGTATGTAGCTATGTAGTTCTATCTCATACAGATACAGATGTATAAATAGAAATGAATATCCGTTCGTTAGTCTCGCTAAAACTCGAAAACGGCTGAACTGATTTATCTAATTTTGGTCTTAAAATGTTGGTGGAAGTTCAGAAAAGGATCAAAAATGAAAAAAAAATTTGGCGGTACGAAGTCGGGTCAGCTAATGCCAAATAAAACTATTCCTCAAGTAAAGAGAAAAAATATTTATAAATAACACAATTTATGAATACCACAATTTATATAATAAAATAACGTACATGGTATATGACAGAACTGTCTAGCTACGTCGGAATACGTTTACATTTTATTGCTGCGTCATGTAACTTTTTCACAACTAAATAAACGAAGCTACATGGAGTCCACAGTTTACATTGCACAGATTTCTAACTAACTCTGTGACTAGGACAGAGTTTTATTAACATCCTGTAGGTACGACCTATTTTTTTTTTCGTTAGTTGAATAGTACTTTGTTACTAACATGTAACAGTAACGCTATAGACGTTTTATAACAAAATAAATGAAATTGAATATGGAACACAAAATAATAACAATATAATACGTCATCATCATCATCAACGGCCTACAAATGCCCACTGCTGAGCAAAGCCTCTTCTCACACGGAGAAGGTTAGAGCATCAATCACCACGCTTGCTCAATGCGGGTTGGCTATTACAGGCTTATGATTAGAAATTATAAGCCCAGGTTTCCTCATAATTATTTCCTTCACCGCTTGTCAATGGTGTCTAAATAATCTTAGAAAGTACATATAACTCGGAAAAAGTCACATTGGTACTTGCCGTTAGTAGGTTTCGAACACCCATGCATGAGAAGCAGGCGTCTTAAACCTCCGGGCCGCCACCATATTTTTGTAGTAGCAGACAATATTATGTAGGTACAAAATACATAGGAATATACGCCCCAAACTAATTACGTATTCACGTCCAAAATTTCAATTCAATTCTACGTATTCACAATCATAATAAAATTCCTAAAAACAAACTAATCTAAAGCGAAAGGTATGGAAAAGAAATAGTTCCTAATTTCCTTGGAAAAATACGAAGCATTTAACAAAGTTTAACTGTACATAAAATTTTATTGACCCATATATGATATAGAGAGACAATCCCGGCAGAGCCGAGTTCCCGAGTCATTAGACGCGTTTTTATTACTCAATGACAATAAACATGTCGTAAGCTATCGACTGAAAACATTTCTCGAATTAGTTCCCTCTATTCGATTATTACGATTATTGTATTCGATTATCGTGTTCTATCTGTTTATTTTATTGACCAATTATTCGATTTATTGGGTAAAGTGCGGTGGTTATTCGAATTTTTTGTTGTTAAAGGTTTTTAATGTAATGTGAGGAAATTCGTTTTAGAAATGAGTTCACGATTTTTTTCTGTAGTACTTAATAAACTGTAATAACAATGAATGCGTAATGATAAGTAAAGCTTCAGAATAACAAATCAACTTACATCAAAAAGTCAAGAATACAAATATCTCTTTCAAGTAATTCCAGTTTCTTTAAAAACATTTTTTAAATTAACGTCACACCAGTGACACAGGAACACCCGGATATTATTTATTGCTTACACAGGGGAAATATTGCTGTACATTTTTCCATGGCCCGTTCCTCGAGGAACTCCTAATTTCTAATGGTCCATTTGCCACTTTGTCAATTGCACCAATAAATCTGTGCGAGTGGCTACGGGCGCCGGCTGAGATATCGCCCCGTCTTGAACTAAATGTCGCTACATTCTTTTGTTTTCTTTTACTAAACTGCCAACGGATAAGACTGACGTTTGACAGGCATACTTTCTCACAAAAAACTAGCATTTATTTAAACAGCCTCTTTGTGCGCTATATTTTATTTCTACCGAAGTAAAAATAACAATTTATTGTAAAAGTTAGAAAACCATACACGTAAAAACGTCTAGACCATTGCGTCTTTTATTGCCATTCGTTAAAATTGACGTCGACAGAAGTCGAACTGCTATAAATTTTAATTAGAAGAAAATTGAATCCGAAACATGGATTGGAAATAATTTTATTGGTACGTCCCATTCAATGTATAACAAATGGTTTTTACTCAAACTGGTTGAAAGCAAAGTTCGAACATCGTATTCTATTTTCGAAATTCAACTGTTGTAACTTTTTAAATGGTGCTCGTACGCGTCTGGCAGTATATTTTAGTTTTAGTTTTAAATTGATTGATTGTAAACAGGTCAGAAGTCTATTAAAATATTGTTGTTTGTGAAAATAATTTTATATTTAAATATTAATATGAAAACTATGATATTGAAATTTTACTTTGATTCAATACTAAAATAGAGCCATAACAAATTCACATGCCTACATCTATTTTCCCACTGCATTCTATTTATAATAATTATTCACAGAGTCCATAGCAGCTCCATTTAATTTTCGTACACAAAACTCGGTGCAAACATGGGCTCACAACGGTTGTTTATTTAAGGCCCGCCGGCAGTAATATCCCGCTCTAATTCTGGAACCAAATCCTGGTCTTTGATTCCCACACATCAGGAACTGAGTACATTTGTCGGACATGTGCCTCGCCCTGTCTTTGTGCCTTGAATTTTGGATGCGACCGACGTCAGAGTTCGTCCGCGGTTTTCAGGTGGACAGAATACGCAACTACGTTAGAATTGTAAAGTTGGTTTAGACGTTAACTAAACCTACCGTGAATCGGACTGTCATTCCATTACTGGCGATGTGTACAGCTCAAACTTTTTCAACAATCCTACTGATGTTTATTTGCAAATGCTTTGTGATGATAGCTTTGTTTGTGCCCGATTTAGACAGATAGTTTTAATAAATAAATGCCGGAGAATAATAAATTACAATTAAAGTCACAACTTGTTCAAATGTCGCTAATTGCAAACACTGGACCAACAGAAAGATAGGTCATAAAATTTAATTAAGGCGTGTCATCAGTCACCAAGAGGTTCGGGTCGCGTCACTGCTTCTGCAAGATAACGTAGGGTCAGACGTTGCAACCCGACCCGTGATGAATGTACTGCCAGACCTCAAATATGTACTGTTGACGGCTCCTCTTTAAATAACCCATGCAATTAATCGAGATGGTAGGATAGCAGCCGTGTGGCGACGGCTCAAGAAAATCGATTCATCCTTAAGTCACGCTCAACTTATGCGGCATATTATTCATAAGTTTGTTACTCTCCCCGACGGACGCGGACGGACCAAATGCAAACAAACCGCGACTCTAGTTATTAATCATTCACCAAGGATCCTTGTTATCGAATAGCCGTGATGAAGTGGTGGCTCGCCTAATTGTGATTAGCGTTAACTAGGTGACCGCTGGACGACGGTCATCTGCAATCATTTTAGCCGAGGTAAGAGATGCATAATTTAATACTACCACACCAACCAAGACAATTACCCACAACTTGAATCAATTTGTGGAGGAAGTTGTAACTTTAAATTACGTATTCTAATTTTGAGATGCGACATACAACAACATGCTCATTATGAATCAGGCGTTTTGTCAAATTGTACGTCGCGTGTCGCAACTTTGGCATGTATTGAAATATTAAAACGTCCAGACAAAGGCCGCGGTGCTCGTTACACGAAACACCATTCACCTTCTCACTCCTCATTAAAATTTGTACGACAGCTTCTAAACTCTACTCTTTTCTCCGCACCTCCATTTCAATATACAGGAAAAAGTGGAAGAGCGATGTGTACGGAGTACCGAACCGGGCTGGCAAAACTTTTGCCTCCCCTACCCACCGGTGGGGGCAAAAAGTGTTGCCGACGGGTGAGGCTCGTAGTTATAGCTATGTTGGGGAAAAGTTTTCCGTGTTGCGGGTAGGGGGCGGCGGGGGAAGAGGGCGCGCATGCGCGGATTGCGCACCGCAACGACGACGCGCCAGTCCTGCACAGGACTTTATCTCCGACGCCAGGATGCGGCCACTCGGTGACATGACATCCGCAGTTACGTAATTGCGATCAGGATATCGGTTCCGTAACCATCATTTTTATTTCAGCTTTAAAAAAATACTCAATCTTTTTATAATCTTATTTATCATTACACTTTAATGAGTTTTATCGAAAAAAAAGTATAATGTAAGTAATGGGATATATCTTTTGACGCTTGTTTTAGCGCTGTAATTTTTATTTACCAATATTTTCTTTATAAGGTAATGATGCAATAAATATTATCGTAAAAGGTCATAAAATTAGTTAGGTCATGCTGAGGGTACTGGGGAGGCAATCGATACGGTTCCTCACACCCCGGCGTAGCAAAGTAGCGGCTAGCTTTTGGCACCGCCTACGTCGTAGCCGCGTAGCCGCGTTGCTCGTAGCTCCGTAGCTATGATTCGGATCCGATAACCTACGCTAATCATAGAAAAGGACGTCTTAATTTTAATCATTTTTATAAATATTTTAATCATTACGTATTATAAATACGTAATATTTTGCAATATTTATTTTATTATGATAAGATTTTTTTAAGTTTTTGACTTTATATTATAAGCGCATACAATTTAAAATATTTCCGTATCCATTATAAGAAAATAAAACTTTAATAATGGGGTAGACGACTAATTTTTATTTTAATGTCCGTCTGGTAGATTATTTAAAAACATTAGACACGTATTTTTTATTTTCTTACGGAAACGAATAGTTTCGAAGATATATTGATTTGAAATGTCGCGTGACGTCACTTCTCAGTACATTTTATACTAAGAAATGACGTTTTAGCCCCCACTCCTAAACTTTGATTCGTTTTATCTAAGTATTGTTTTATTATACAACAAAATAAAAAAATACGTGTCTAATATTTTTTATTACCTAAGTTACGGACTAATTATATTTTTAATTTTCATACCCTGTCATCATCCCCATTTAACCTGTGAAACAATAAAAAGTTTCGCGTAACTTTTGTTTTTTACATTTTTTCCAAATTCAACATACAACCACGTGCATTGCACTGACAAAAAATCCTCCCCACGTGCGCATCACGAGTTAACACGGAACTGAACTGAACTTGAACCGACTCGCGCGCAACTTCGTCGGATTTGTTGCGACTTGTTGTTTGTTCTGTTTGTTACCAAACTAAATTTGAGTTGCTAAACTAAACTTGTGGATATTTAAAGGGAACTTTTTCTCGGAGTCAACGGCCGGGCCGCTTAGTCCGTCACCCAGTTTCTGAACCTGCGGAGTTATGGCAGTTGTTCGTAAACTACTTGGACCAGCGGACAGAGGGTTGCAGTTGGAGGTCATGGCGCTAATTTGACCTTGGGCACAACTTGGACTACTGTTTGGCTACGCTAGGTCATAGTTTGTAATTGCTTCAAGTTCACTACTGTAATTGGTGGGTAAAGTTGTTGAGTGTAACTGCTGGTGGGGTTTTTAATTTTTCGTAATGAGCTGAATGTCTCAAGGTCCGTGTTGTAAGGGTTTTCGTAAGCTGTCTTGCGTAATGTTTTGGTTGAAGTGTAAACCTTTGTAAGTCTGTTACGTGTCTTAGCACGAGTAAAGCAAGTCGTGGTTAAAACTGTGTTTTAATATAAAAATTGTCTTTAAAGAGACTTTATTCACTTCTGGTTGTATATTGCACCTTTTGGTTTCTTACTGAACCGCTGCCATAAAATTAATAACAATAAAATACCATCTAAAGAAAATCACTTCAAATAATAATAATAATCTCCATTGAACCAATTAACTTCACAAAATCATTTCATTTTCTTATAAACAAAATCCAAACAATCGGGCATCTCATCGAAGGAATTAATTAACTGTTCGTTTCAACCGTCAAAGGCTTCAAACAAATTGGCCAGGACAAAATAATGCGGTAGATAATAGTCTTTTAAGTGGGCCGAACAGCTTCGGGCATAGCACCTGCCTAACGAAATTAATTACAAGCCAATGAGGTAATATTAACCGGACGGTTAATAAGCTTCGGGGATACGCCACAATTAAATTGGGAGGGTCTAGCAGTCATTATTTATAAACAATAATATATCATAGCGATATTTTCAAGATGGTGCTTCCCACTACGGTGCGTCATGCCGCACCGTTATCCTTTACGGCATTAATTCTTAAGATATTTATTTATCGCCCTCTGTTTAAATCTTTAGAGTGTTTTCTGTAAATGAAGTCACGTATATTTTCTATTTTAATTTGTGTGAGTGATTATTTTCTTTAGCAGAAGATATAGGAAGTTGTTGCAATGGTTATAGTGGTTTTCATAGTACACATTTAACGGACGGCTGCGTGTGTTGAAGAAAAGATAACTCCACTGGTTTATGTATTTATGAAGAACCAATTTGAAATTTAGTGGTTAGGTACTAACAGATGAAAAAGCGATATAAATGGTGTTGTTTTTTTTTCTTGACTTAATTAATGTGTAATAATTAGTAATTATGTCATTTACTTCCTTAATACATAAATATAGAGGTACATCCATATCACATACAAAGTAAATTAAAAAACTTTCGTAACAAGGCCTGTTTGTTACCATCACACAATCAGTTCCTAAACAATTGCTAAACTCTAGAGCAGTTGTTTACCCCGCCAAAAGTCAACGTAATCTCAGCAAGATAACGCAATAACAAACAGAAAAAACGTGTTCTCAACACCTCCCTTGTTTTTGTCCGCGTGACCATCAGAGAAGGAAAAATGTAGTAATAACACGTAAAAAGTAACATTCTTATACAAAAATGTCTATAATATATTGTATTATACAGTATATTGCAAATTATTAGATGAAAATACCAGTAGGTCGATGTCTACTGCGAGCAAAACACGAGGGTATACTGTATTTATGGTTATATGGCGCAAAACTTTCCAAGCGTAGGAGCTAAAGCCATCGATTTTCAAAACTTTTTCATGGAAATAAACCTACTTTCGTTGTGTACACACCGCTTTATGTGTGTGTGTGTGTGAACCAGGGCCACTCACACATGTAAACTTCGTGTTGGAGGTCACGTTTTCAATGGATTAAAATTTAAAATGAAAATACGTTGACGTCGTATGTATTATCTTAGTAATGAATGTTATTTATGTCTCTTATATTTCAAAAGTTTTCTTTATGAATTGGCTAGAACGTAGACTTTGTTCTCCAAGTTTTATCACTATTTTTAATCTTGTGTTTCTAAGAAAGTTTTACTTGAAAGAAACGTCCTTGGAAAAGCTAGGCATCCCTTTAAATCTACAAAAATCTTAGTTTACATAAAAGTTTTAAATAAAACTAAAGCTGTAATTTCCCCGAACTGTCTTTATTATGCTAACCGCTATACCGTCTCTGGAGAAAAAAAAGAAGTTTTATCTAACAAATTGTGATGTTTTAACACGACATTCTTCACAAACGTGTCTTCTAACATATCACAGGACCATCGACCGCTTGTATCGAGCGAACTCACACATACAAAGTCAACGTACTTGTAATGGGTCCGCAAAGAAAACTTTTTAAAACTTTTCCACCGAGGCAATATGGCTCGTGTTCTCAGCCGTTATGTTTTATTTAGGCAACGTGCTACTGTCCCTTTCTCGCTCATAAAAACTCTCATACGACAGAATGGGATGGATATATTTTTCTGCGTACGTTTTCAGCTGAACGGCTGCCTTGCCCGGGATACGAAGTAATTATTTCTATTCTGTCATTGCCGTGTATTTTTTATGTGCTGTCGTCATTTTGTAGGTTGCGACAGGGTCCTAGATTGCTGCAGTATACGTTAAATTAGAATCTTTTAAATAAATAACTGTGTTCACGGGATTAGCTTCTCGAGCATAAATTGTTCTCTCCTCTGAGGGCGATGACTTGGCGATCTCTGTTGTTTCATAAAGTTGTGGTAGTTTTTGAAATAATAAATGACGATAGAATTTAGTGGCGTTATCAATTATTTTAGTAATTGTCCTAATTTTTAAATTATGTGTTGTTCTGATGGACCTTTTTAAATGAAACCAATTTACCATACGATTTTTTCTCTGTATTTGTTTTACCCTAGCTCAAAAACATGTAAAAAGCCGTACCGTTTCCACATTCCACCAGGTTTGGAGTAAGAGTGCAATCTCACGGTGGTCGTTTATCAAGATCGTCATCTGATTGGGGAGCGCCTCAGCTGCGTTTTATTGCGAAATTACACGCCGCCCATTCTAATTTTAATTTATATTTCCAACGCCTATGGAGAAATTGAAATACCATTTTTCAATTGTTTTTCTAAATTATGAAATAAGGGAGAGCGTGGATGTTTATTGTTTTTGGAACAGGGTTCGTATTTCTATGGTATGACATGTCAAAAGACTATTCCTGTGATACTACCTCTATTCTTTGTCAAAATTCAAACTTCTTTGAACTGTTGGAAATTCGAGTTCGAAAATCCCAATGTTAATCCTTAGAAATCTTCTGTAAATACCCTTATAGACTGAAGAAAGTTTTTAAGAAAATAATTATTTATAATGTATGCATACATTTGCAGTTTTAAATATAACGAAATACCAGAAAAATACTGCTTATTTTATTTTAAAACAAAATTTTCCTCGATTCCAAAGTCGCCTTTCTCAAAAATACGACCAGATTTTTCCATAAAAATAAAAATTCACTTCGTTGTTATACGCTAATAACATTTTCCTTAATCTTAATGCTCATTTTAAAAGGCGAGGCATTATCAACAGGAGATGTGCTCGTAAAGCGAGAGGTCCGAGTTTCGAGCCGAGTTCAACTCATAAATTACATTGGTGCCTTTGTTTTATGCGTTCCTGGTACATGGATTGTTCTAGTGAACGTTTTAATGGATTTTATATGAATTAGTAGGAAAATTACTAAAGGAAAAAAATATATTATGCTAGGCTTGTTGAATTAATATATTTGAGTTAAATAATGATACATCAGTAAAATATTATTGTTATGTAAAATATTTGTGAAAGTATTAAAATATTATGTTTAAGCTCAACTTAAAAATAATTAAAACACAAGAAAACATAAAGAATACACCTTTGCAATAGTAATTTTCTTACAATGACCGTACCTTACTTATCTACCTAATCTGTAAAGGATACTCTTAGAAAACTACATATCAAAGACTACACAACCAAAAAAAATATCTTGCAATCTTCAATCTTGCCATCACCATCTATTTTTTTTATTTTATTTTTTAAAACGTTACCCCACACTCGGATTACGTCCTGTGTCGTGGGTGCGTTTACAAATATACAAGTTCGGGTATGTGAACTGTGAAACCCGAAACAACAATTTGTGGATCACACAAAGTGTTGTTCCGTGCGGGAATCGAACCCGCGACTCGTTGCACGGCAGACTGTTGCCTAGCCACCGCACTAACCGTGCAGTCAACATTGACCGTACCTTACTTATAGACCTTCCTAATTTGTCAAGGATACTCTTAGAAAACTACATATCAAAGACTACACAAACAAAAAAATATATATCTTGCAATCTCCAATCATGCCATCACCATCAATTAAAACTAGAATGCACTCGTCATCGCACGCAAGCATGGATGCGTTAAATAACAGAAGTCACATCGCGATGTAAACATGGATCGCGTTCATCCAGTGACATTCCGGCGTTATCTGGTGAATCAATTAGCGTGGGGAAGCGGTACCAGGCGGTGAGTGGCTCGAACCTCACCGGTGCACTGTCGAGTGGCGATTATATAAAAAAAATGTTTAGTAATAACATGATACGTGTAATTAATTAGGTATGCTTAATTAAGGTTAATTTTAATTATAGTACCTAATTGGTATATTTAATTTCAGTAATAATGGTCGATTTTTGTTTTAGAGTTTAGAACAAAAATTCTGATTCATTGTGGAACTATACGATACACAACATCACACATTACGTGCTCATTAATGTACTTAATGCCACTGTAAAATGTAACACCCACTTTTCACTATTTATGTTATGAGTCCCATATAATAGGGGGTGAGCCTATTGTGAATTGAATGTGTATTGAAACTTAAAACTGATGACTTAAGTTATGAACTCACGAAACGATAAAATTTCACAAAATTATGGTTAGTTTATGTCCTTACAATGATGTCATCAACAAATGATCACAACATCACCCAACCAAACATTTAACTAAATGAACTCTATCAATAACTCGTTGAATATAATAATAAGTGCATTACTTATTCTCGACCGGCGCGGATGTGGCGATCGCGGGTTTCCGTCCAAACGCAGCCCACTTCCGACCGCCACGCCTCTCGGCTCACATCTCTCGGAAATTCTATTTTGTTATTTTAGGGATTCCCAGCATCCTGAAAGCTTTACGATGTCGGTTTTGCACGCTTTGATTATAAAATTACTCAATGTTCTACTAACTTTGTAATGGAATTCATGCTGCGAAGCGTTGTTCGACAACGAGGCTTTGTTAATTTTTAAGTTCCGTGCTTATATTCTGTTAGCAGGATACAAAACAACCTGGGTCTATGGAGTGTGTATCTGTTATTCCTAATTCCAAACTTAAATATTTTTAATCCCTCATAATGAATCTCTCAATCACACTCTTCACCAGCTTTAGAGGTGCGATGAATGAGGACGATCATAATTTAATTTTTTTTTCATATGTGAATATTTATAAATACTAATGTTACCCTTTTCTTTTGTTTCAGGTATGAATTTTTAAAACATCAAAATAACACAGTTTTTCAAGAATACTCAAAGGCATTTATTTTTGTCTGTAAAGTAGCCTATGTTACTGCTTAGTACATTAGCTACCTGCCAATTAAATTTCCCTCAAAATCAGTCTAGCCATTTCAGAGATTAGCCAGTACAAACAGACAGACAGGCAAGCAGGCAAAAATCATATAGTGTTATTTTGGTATATGTATCGTATGTACCTCTATATTCATATACATGTAGTAAAAAGCGGTTGTTTTTTTTAGATGTTTTTTAAAAAACTTTGCCCCACACTAGGCTTTTCTCCCGTGTCGTGGGTACGTTTATAAACATACAAATTCATATAAACATGACACACCCAGACCCGAAACAACAATTAGTGGATCACACTAAGTGTTGTTCCGTGCGGGAATCGAACCCGCGGCTCGCTGCATGGCAGCCGGTTGTCCAGCCACCGCACCAACCGTGCGATCAATTCAATATTTCAATTTCAATTTCTTATTTCAATATTACAAACAGACACTCCAATTATATTTATCTGTATAGATTTACATTGTATTCTACGACATCATTTCAACAGCACACGAAGTTGATACTAAACTATGAAGGTTTCCATAAGGTTAATCATACTGTATCGAATATCCGCACTATAACGCTATTGTCACGTGCAGCTATGATGCATGTCGCACTGCACTACAGTTAGGAATAGAAATAGAACCTAGAAATACTATTTCTATAAATTAATTGAATAAAGTATTACAGAATATAGAATATAACACAGACGTGGCCGATTTATTTTTATCTTTGATTTGGTACTGAAAGAAAGAACTTGTTCGATCTTTTCTGAAATAAGTTTAAGTTAGAACTGAGTCTTAGGTTTTGAAGAGCAAGTAGGATGTTGACTCCCAAAAGTTCCTAATGATCTCGGCTTTAAAATTATGTAGAAATACTGAAACGGACAGAAATTTAGAGGTATATGAAGTCCAGTCTCAGTTAAATGCCCTTCCCTTGGCTCTTTCGACACCTTCGAACAGAATGGCGATGGCAACAAATGCAAACCAGGTACTGTGCCTTAACGACACGAATTTACTGTAAAAAGCATAGTTTAACATTGAACAATGTAATGTGAACTGCAGTAATAATCTCGGAGCTATTTATTTTGTCCTCGTACCAGGGGTGTCACGAAACGACAAACGTTGCAGTCGTATAAATATCCGCGGTAATTAGCATTCCTCGCTCCGCTTTCTTTGCGGTGCAGCCCTAATTTTTGTATCACGTGACATCTGTCAGGTGAACAGGAAATTTAGTTGTTTTTTTTTATTTTCGTTGTTATGGAATGGATTGCATTTGTTTTTTTTTTAGGTATTACATAAAGGTTACTTACATAAAGGATATTACTACTAGTGTTGTTTTAGTATCGGAGTTAAAAGAGTTGAATTATAATAATAAATACTGTGAATTTTAAACGATTTTATGTTGTACCTACAAATCGTTATTGAATTTAACTTCATATTAGGTGATTTTTGTTAGAGAATAATATCGTATGGAAATACCTAATAATGACGTTTTCACTTGCTGTAAATTACGTAACTTTCAATACTTTCAATATACCTTTTTGAAGGTTTCCAAGCAACGATAATTCAATACCATTTACGATCATAAAAAATATAGATTTCTAAACAACAATAGAGCTATAATTCTCTTTACATGATAAATACGCACAAATTACAATAAAATTACTGCAGGAAGTATAGCGACATTTAGCATCACGTGCGTTGTGTAACTGCCGTTCATTAGGTAGTGTTGACAGTGCATGCGTGCGCGCCACCCGCGCCAGGCACCGGCCTATCGCGCCACCATCGATGACTAATAAACCACCACAACCTTACAAAAACACACAACCACAACCCTAATTCAACGCCATAAGACTCCAAATTCAAAAACGAACACCAAAACAAAACTTACCCATGTCCTAATCGCAACCAACTTTGACAACCCTAACTTTGCATCCGATTTTTATCTTAATATCTAAACGCTAAGGGCTGTTTTGGAATACCTCAGTACGAGATTATTGTTGTGTAAGTTATAATCGTGACCACTTCTAGCGAACACTTTAGAAGTTCGCCCCCGAATTGAGCGGTCCGTGTCAGAATTATGTACAGTAGGCAGACATTGGTATCGACGCACAATTTATATCTGCGTGGGAAATTATTATATCTTTATTACAAGTTCCAAGTCGTTTCGTGACGTCCTCGTGTAATACTTACTAAATAATATTATCATAACCGACATTCATATTTCATAGAAAAACGACTCCAAATGGAACAAGTTTCTATATTTATTCTGGTGTTCAGAAATAAAGTCAGTTATTTACATCTCATAGCTGCCATTGGCGTGTAAATAAGTCTGTAGAATATAATTCCTAAATAGATTAAGTCCAACTTGTATAATGTAATCCTACGAAGTACATTCGCGAGCTCGGTTCGGTCCAAGCCCTACTTATCTAGCAGTCTACCATTCTCAAAGTCTCCGAAGTTTTATCGCGAGTACCGGCTGAGCACCTTTAGATTACTCATTTCGCAATAGCCCGAGGCAATTAAAAAGGAAGGGGTACTACTATAATTAACCGGGAGGCGACCGGCGTCTTAACAAGAATATAATGCAATTTTAAAATAATCCCCGCAAAAAAGAAATTAATGCAGGCACCTCTCTAGATTCCCTTTTTATCTCTTTAATTGGTTTTCACATCTTACAGTGTAAAAAATATCGTGTTCTTTGTAATCTCGGGCGATGTTTTAATAAATATAACGAAGTGAATTGGGGAGGGTGGAAAAAATATAGCAGCCCTTAAATAAACGTTTACACTTGAGAGATCAACGCAGTCGGTGCGTGCACGATTTATTGGGAAATAATTAAGAAGTGACTTCGAATTGATACAGGAAAGAAATTTTTATTAATGGAGTCAGGTAATAAATTATACTTTTAGCTGCTGCCATATTTACTTTATGGTAGTAGGAACAGTTTAGCAAAAAAGGTAAGTGCTTACTTAGTCAAGGTTTTGATTTAGGATAAATGTGAATAGTTTTACCTATATTCTAAAGCAACATTCTTCATCATCAGCATCAACAGCCTATAAATGGTCACTGGTGGCCAAAAAATGTTTCCCGCACGGAGACGATTTGAGCATTCATCCCACGCTTGCTCAATCTCTAATGCCAACCCGCGGCAATTAGAAATTATAAGCCCAGGTTTCCTCACGATGTTTTCCTTCACCGTTTGTCAGTTGTGTCTAGATAATCTTGGAAAATACAAATATAACTCGAAAAAAGTGCCATTGGTACTTGCCGCTGATAGGTTTCAAACCCATGCACAGGAAGTGGGCGTCTTAAACCTCCGAGCTACCATACCATAACTTTCTTAAACCGTGATATTTTATATTCCTAGTATTCCACTACATACACTTATCCCAAATAGCCGGTAACGCACTTGTAACGCCTCTGGTGTTCCAGGTGTCCATAGGCGACGCCGATTACTTATGATCAGGTGATCTATCTGCTCGTTCACCGGCTTATCCCATAAAAAATATACCAGACATAAATATTACCTACATACCTACACATAAAACTATAAATAACACAACACCAACCAATAACCTACAATAAACATTAGCCATCGTGTAGACATTTGATAAACAATTGAACTACGTTTATAGCTTATGAGAGAACTTTGTCTGGACATCTAATATCTTCTTCTGCACTAAATTTCTGCTTGAGAGTCTCATTAGACGTTTTTTATCGTCAAAACTTCACTTTTTTAGCAATAAACCCAAATATGGAATAGTTTTTCTTGTCTCTAATGTCTCTTACAACCGATATATTTGAGTGTTTTTCGTCTTAAGTTAATTTTTATTTGTTTTAGTTGTTTATAAAGCTAGGGTAGAGGGTAGTTGAAATTGTAATGATTTGGGGTCGTTGACCATGTACTAGTTAGTTTTATTTAGCGAACAAGTTCCATCAATAGGTTAGATCAAGATCAGATAACGAGGTGTTTATAGCATTAAATTTCCCTTTTTTATATGTTTGTTTTTAATAAAATATTCGATTAATTAACTGTATGTTTGGCACTGTGGTTTCGAATCCCGCTCAGAACAACTTTGTGTGATCCACAAATTGTTATTTTAGGTCTGGGTGTCATGTGTATGTAAACTTGTATGTTTGTAAACGCATCCACGACACATTAGAAAATTCTAGTGCGGGACCACGTTTAAAAAAAAGATATTGACACTAACAGAAACAGTTAACATTTCGACTTTACATTAATAAAGGAAACCTGACATCCAAACTACAGCAACACGATCTCCTGGTGACAAAACAAATGCAATCTCAACACTTAAACGGCGACACTGGCAAGTAATGTAATCTACTCATAAAGCTGGCATTAATCCTTCCACTCGCAGTACTGGCGTGTCATCAACGGTAGTCGAAATTTTAATCACCACTCCTCGTCCCCTTCATCCCCGCTGACGCCCTCGGGCCTCGGACGGCCGCTCCTTACACGATATTCCCATTACTTAGTCCAGGGCGATAATAAAATTTAATATAATGCCGCGAGGAGGCGGATGCGACCACAATGAACGCAAGAGTTCCAGCGGACGGATCCGGACTCCAGATTTTAAAAGACTGATTTTCAATTTAATGCATTTTATTTGTTTTCGTTTTTTTTGTTTTGGCTACAGAATTTATGGCTTGAAGAAAAATCCTAAGAAATTTTCGAATGAATTCACAGAAGTCGAATAAAATAGAAGCTACACGAGGTAAGAAAAGTTGTTTGGGAAACTTTAAAGAAAATCTTTTAAGTGTACCGCGAATTTCATATTGTATGAACTAGTTAAGAATGAGTTGAGGCATTGAAATAAAACACCGAGAATTGAAGAGAAGCCCCACATAACATATAAATAGCTACAACGTATAAATCAACACACATGAAATTCTCAACATTTTAAAACTGAAGAAATACTTGGAAAAGCAATAAAATAACGCGCATGCTGCGGCCTGTGCGAAACGCTGCGGGCTTTGAAGGGTTACGTACCCTTAGTACCCCGTTGTAGAGTACCCGAAGCGTCCACCTAAGAATAAAGGGGTTGGCTCAGGGTAAAATTGAGAAATGGACCGGCTAACGTCGTTACCTCACCCCGGCAGTGGCGGGTTGAATGAAGAATGTTTTGTTTTTGTTGTAAATGTTATTGATACTTCTTACTATTGGTAGCACTTGAGAATATCAGTATGAATATATACAAAAAAATAGAAGGGTATATATTGATTGATACTAAAAATATTATCACCACCCAAAACAATCGAAAAACAAATAAGATATACCTACACAGAAACTTTGTCAAAGCAAATCAAGAAACACAAATATTTATTCGTTTCATCCAATCTTTCCTCTCAAACGTTCTAACTTAAGTTAACACAACAAACTCATTGAAGTATGAAAAACCAATTAAAATATTTTGTGTTTAAGTTGAAAATCAGCCAGGAGCTGTGAAGCGGGGTAGCAAGGCTTTAATAGCTGACACTAAGGTTGCGCACCACTGCTCGTGCACCGCTCTTTTAAAAACTCAAGGCTAAAGATGCAGTAAACTCATTAACGTGGGTGCGGGCACTTATTAGACAAGGTGTAGTACCCCTGAGTGAGATACACACTGCTTGAAAAGAATAGCAGCTTGTTTTAGTGCGGATTCATAATTGTGAAGATAAATGGAAATATGTGTGATATTTGTTTTAATAGTTTCATGGTTAACTCTTAGAGAAACATGGTAACTCGAAATAGTGGGAAAGGTTATTCAAGTTCAATATTAATGTTGCTTGATCCGCAATTCTTCATTATCTTTTTTTCAATCCAGTTTTATACAAAATTGCATTGTATATTTGTAGTCTGATCGTCTTAAATATTATGTGTATAATAAACAAAAAAAATAAGAAAATCGATTCGAACGTTCTACACCGCTTCATACCTTTTTTTTTGAGGGGGGAAAATCATTTAATGACTTCTCCCGCCCGGGTGAGGCGGGAGGGAGTGTCAGACTTTTACTGACTAAAAACCACCCCGTTCCTACTCCTGCACTTCGAGCCGGAGCCCCGGCAACCCGTTAAGTCTTCCGCGGCTCCGTATCGGCATCAGCCCTGTTAGGCCCCATCTGTGGTGGTCTGATGGCTCCTTCAAGGCGCGCGCGGAACGCGACGCGCCGTACGCTCGGGCCTGGTTCTGATCGGGCGGCGAGTCACCCGTGCTCGCCGTCCGCAGGCCCGTGCTTACGGTGGCCGGAGATCGTCTCGCGATCCCCGACGCCCGGAGTGTCTCTCGCGACGGTTGGGTCGTGAGGAGGTTCGTTCCCTCACGCGCTCCGCCTCCTCCTTAGCTAGCATGACTGCTTCGCAGAAGGAGGAGACGGCATCCCAGTCCCCCTCGCTCCGTACCATGGTCTGAACCAGAGCCAGATGCGAGAGGTCGCCGTCGCCGATCACATTCCTGAGGACACGGCGGTGCTCAGTCCACGCAGGACACACCGCCACCGTATGCTCCACCGTGTCCTCCGGGCGATCCTCGCAGTGATGACACCCGGGCGTTTCCTACCGCCCAATCCGAAACAGGAACCTACCGAAACTCCCGTGTCCGGTAAGCACCTGCGTCAGGCGGTAGGTGAGGACGCCGTAGCGTCTGTCAAGCCACTCCTCAAAGAGGGGACTTACCGCTGCAATGACAGCGAGCCGCACACTGTCGCAGCCTTCGGTTGCGACAGTCGTTGCTGCCATTCCGCCATGAGATCACGCCGGAGCTCATCCCGCCACGCATTAATCTGGCGCGGCAGCGGAGATTCGCCCCGGCGACGTGCCTCCGCGCGCAAACAAAACACGCGCGCGAGCACCTTCGCCTCCAGATCCCACGGCGGTAATCCGGCAAGGAGGTTCGCTGCCTCCCCGGAGATCGTGCGATATCGCGTATCAATCGGATCGCCATGACCCTCTGTGATGTGAGCAGCGCCCGAGCGGGCCGCCGCATCAGGTTCGGCGCCCACACAGGGGCGCCGTAGAGGGCCATGGACCGCACGACCCCGGCGTATAACCTCCGGCAGGAGGCGTTTGGCCCCCCGAGGTTGGGTAGGAGGCGCTTAAGCGCCGCCCCCGTCCTTTCTAAATTAGGAGCCAAACGTCGGAAATGCTCCACGAAGTTCCACCGACTGTCGAGGACGAGTCCTAGGTACTTCATCGTCATCTCGACGCCGATGGTAACTCCTCCCGCCGTTAATTGGGACTCACCCGGAGGTGGCGCGTTCCTGCGGCCATGAAAACACATGGCCTCGGACTTGTGGAGCGCCACCTCGAGTCCCAGTTGCCGGATTCTTTCAGTTGTCATAGCCGATGTTCTACAGGAGCGGCCCCAAAACCGAACCCTGTGGAACACCGCGCGACGTCTCTCGCCGGTTCCACTCACCTCGGTGACCGGGGTAAATGACGGACCGTTCCGTCAGGTATGCCTCGATTACACGACGGAGATAGGTGGGCACCCGATGATATCGAAATGAAGAACTAACTTCATACCTAGAGTTATAGGCATGGGATATTTTTAATTTATCTGCCAAACTCCAAGTCCGTATGTACCGGCCGCAAAACCGTACACGGTTTAAGAATTCGTTTCTCGCTTGGCTCCAGCGAATACGGTCGGGTAACACTAACTTACATGCGAGTAATGAGGCTGCATTTTAAAATCAACACGAGTTCGTATGTTCCAAGAAAGAGAAGATGTTACAGTTTAAATAGGTTGCATTGCTAGATTTATTTTTCAGGTATAGCGAATATAATATTTTGAAGATTATGAAGTCATGCATGGATTGATTCAGAAAAATATTACATTTATTATTATTGGGTATGAAGTCTAGAATGTCACGTATTTAGTCAAAGATTCACAGTGATTACAATTATACTCATAACACAAAATTTCGGAGCACAAAATTAAGTCTGCGCTTTTGAATGAGCAATTAATTTCATTAATAAAGTGACTAGCAGACAATTTTGCGCTTTGATGTTTCACAATTGTATAACATACATTTTGAACAAGCAACCTAGACATACTTAGCCCAATCAGCCTCCAAATTCAAAACCTCGTTCGTCTACCTCGGAAATAATTCCTGCACCACACATAACTTCACAGCGCATTTTACCCAGCAATAATTTAATACACATCAGAGTAGTACACATTTGGTTTCTTAGCGCTCGTAAATCACCGGGGGCTGCTCATCCGGTAATTACCGTATGACTCGGGATTTTAGTGCTGGGCTGAGGGTCGTCACGAGGTCTCGACTCTCGCGTGCTTACCTATTATTGTTGTAGTAGAAGCTATGAAAATTATAATTTGATACGCATATTTTTTGTAAAGTCTTCTTTTCTATTCTTTTCATAACTTCTTGACAAGTACTTTTATTTTCGCCTACCTGACCGATTAAAAACAGAGTATGTTACCTTAAATTATTCAAACACTTATTTAGTTTAATACTCATAACACCTTGTCTTACAATAGTCATATTAATATCCCCCTTATAGTCATCTTAATTGTTGCACTTTTGACTGAGTATTTAATTTATGAATAACGATGTGGGATTTTCTTAATCTACCTTGTGAGAAATATCTCTATTTTAATTTTAAAAGAATCTCCAATCACGATACTTCTTCCTCACACGTTAAGTCTAATTAACCACCTCAGCGTTCAAAATCACCAGCAGCACCCCAGCTGATTAAAAATTCCCATCAACATTAATTCCTAGACACATTACATTGTAGGAAATTCTATTTACCTACAGTCCCGTTAATAAACCAAGTCACTGCATGAATAAAATTATAATGAATTTCACTTCTGTAGACAGCACGTGAAGCTATACAAAATTAACAAATATTTTTCTATTTTCAACTCTATTACTTTTGGTTTAAAGCTAAATATTTAATACAAATGTTTGTAGGTTTGCAGTAAGGTTGATGTTCTGGTGTCTGCATTATAATATGCTCCATCAAATGCGGCGTCATATGCAGTTATGATGCACTGAAATACTGAGTTTGTATGGATGAGGTTGCAGCGAATTTTATTGAGTGTATTAATGTGTGGAAACGTCGTTGGAAATCTAATGTAAATGTTCTCGTTCTACGAATTTCCTACCTAAGATTTATTTATGAAGTACAAATTACTATAGAATTAGTATAGTTATAGTTTAGTGGCTAAAATTATACCAAGAAAAAATAGTGACATATGAAAATGTTCAATTGGTTCTTTTTTAACTCTTTGAGGACCGTCATTATAGACACAATTAAAGAACAATAGGTGTGCGGACACCGGTGTCCTCGCCGTGTTTGACAGTTTAATTGAGGGTAAATTTGATCCTATAGCAGGAACATCCCCATTTTCTTATGAACATTATTAAGTTAAAATTAATATACAAAAAATGTTAAAGGTTCAAAAGTCTTGCTGCACCATTTTGTAGTTATTATGAATACTTTACTCAATTATTTCGATTTTAAGTGAAACCTAAGAGTGCGTCCACATCTGGTGAATGACGCGCAAGCCGCGCGCGCGATCTGCCAGCGCGCTGCGCACATGCATTTTGTGTAAATAAAAAATAAAAATAACAATTATTTTTATTTTTTATTTACACTTCTGTATAACGAACATACGATGGCGGACTTAATGCCGGGTGGCATTCTCTAACAGTCAACCATGGGGTGATGCAGAGATGTGCAACAGTAGGTGTAATAGGTATAATGGTTTATGTGATGCATAACTGTAAATACATACATATATCCGTATATATAGGTATAATGTAAATTACATAAGATACATTATCAATATTACTAAATAACAATACTATAAAAGTTAATAAATAAATTGGGAATAAAACTACATATAATATATTTATATATATAATAAATATATATATTAAATATATATATATTTATTATATAAATAATATTAAATATATATATATTTATTATATACATATATATTAAATACAATCGCCAAAATCATAAATTAAGTACGTGATGCGTCTGTCTGTTCCCTCTGCAATAGTTCACGAACCTTAACTTTAAAACTAAGCCGGCTGGTTTGGTTGAAATTATTATTTATACAAACTTGTATGAGTTAAGCACCAAACCATTGCCGTGACTGCACAATGTGGATGGACCCTTAGGGTTATTTTAAATTACGTAGCTATATAACTATAATAACCATGTTATAAGTACTATTTACCGTATTCTCCATCATTAAAAAAATCTTAAAAATAAAAGGAAATATTAATACACCATGTGTGAGTTGAAGTTCAAAGTTTACACTGTAATTTTCACGACTTTATGTTATTGCTAATTCATGATAAAATTAAATAGTAATCAAATCTAGACTAGGTTTGACTATACAGTAACAGACTATAACAGCGGTAACATTAATATGAAAAAATAAGACCACTAAGGATGCGCACCTGTTTAATTGGACAGAATTTCGCTGGCAAGACGACCCTGACAATAGATTTCTGAAACTTTTCATAACTATAGAGTTATAATTTATACTTTAACAAATTGCAAGTGGGGTTTTCATAGTAGAAAACGATCGTACTGTAGTGTCTAATATGTTGAGTATGAACTTTCACAACAATATAGTCATTTTGATTGACAAACCTTTGATTAGTTCTTCATTTCTCTTAAAATAGGTATATAAATGTTTAAAGAATCAGTAAAATTCAGCTTATTTTCAGTATCTAGACAATCACCGCGAATCTCATTCCACGGTTATCAAGTTCAATTCCATATAAGCTGTCTCCTCTGCCGTACCGTCACTAATAGAGCGCCGAAGAAAAGCAAACACCTCACTGTTCTGGCTAATCGCTTAATCAAAATTTATTCCGCACTTTGATTTTAAATTTGGGACGCAACATTTATTACTGGGGCCCTCGAATCAACCCTTCGCGGCCCGCTTCATTATCGCGGATTAAAGCTGTGGAATATTTTATCGATCGCATCGACGCTAGCAGTATTCATTTTCAATTAAGCGCCAAGTATTTTATTAAGTTTGAGCGCAGAATTGATGAGTTTCGCGAACTAATATTTACAATGGGTGGCGTGCGTGGTGGCGCTCCACCTGAGCTGCGGTCTCTCATATTATTTCCGTGTATAGCTGCTGTATATGTCATTATACAAGTAGTATCAGTCTAGACGCGTTTTAAATTTGTTTTGAATCTTCAGTGTCTTTTAAAATTTTAAGAACATGACAAGGAAATTGAGGTTTTCCTTCTTTTCAAGTACCATTTCCTAGAAAGACTACATAACTTGTATTGTGTTCTGATATTTGTAAGCTCCAACAAACAAGCATGAAATTGACGTGTAATTATAAATATTCAATGTCAGATAAAGACTAACGGTTCTAAGACAATACAATGCTCTTCAACAAATCGATATTCAATTTAAACGAAGCGATTCCTCAAAACAACTCGCAGATAAATTAGATGTTCTTTCACAAAGCATTGTTCGTACACTGAATGCGAGAGGTGACTTCAATTTCCTGGTTGCGACGACGCTTCCGCGGCCCGGCGTCGAACGCGGAACTTTTGAAGGCACAGTCATGGAATCCTATGCACCTACGTGTCTGTGTGCTTACACGCCCGTAAGCAAATAGGCTATCGCTTTGTGTGGGACTAGACGAGCGTTTGTGCGAGATGCTGTTTATTCGAAGATATGTCTTTATTTGCATGTAGACTTATATACTGCTAGTTTATATGAATATTTTAACCCCTAGCTTTAAACATATTTTTTATTGTCCTGTTCTGTTTACCGACAGTCAAGAGGAATTACGGTGCAGCCTAATCTTAACTTAATTACTTCTATAATTACCCACGAAATAAATATGTTTCTTTAATATTTCAAAACTGGAAATAATTACACTAATTTAAAATTTTTAAGATAAACGTTCGCTTAGGTAGTACCTAAATTGATTTTATAATCACTTGATAAATGGTTGAAACCACCAGAGAGTTTATTTTCTAGAGAGAGATCATTTAGTATTACAATATTAACAAAATTAAAGATAAAAGCAATAATAAATAAGTAAACGCTCGTCTACACAAGCCATCTGTGTGTGAATAACAAGAAGAGCTTTGAGTGTACCGCGAGCGGCGGTGGCTGCATCTAATGCAATATCCGCCTGCAGGTGTACACGATAATGCATCCGCATCATTGCATCCTGCTATACTATTACTAAAGTTAACGCTTTATCATTTTGTTGTAAAAGGAAAAGGTGTCAGTTCTAATAACGTATGTTGTTTTATATTCCATGTCAGGCTTTTGATACGTTTACACTTACAATTAGCTGTTCATGACTGATTTCTTTTGGAAATTATGACGACAGTATATTAATATTTCAAATAACAAATTATGAGTACACTAAACTCAGAGTTTAATGTTTTAAGAATATTGATGAGTTTTTAAGATATTGAGGTATTAAGTGATTGGTGTCTCACAAGGTGCTATTATAGGCCCAGTGTAATTTTGTATTGAAAAATATTTCCATCTACATATACCTAAATTGTGATAGAACTTTAATCTTATACTTTCTTAGACTCGAAAACTTTATGTAGCTATAAATACAGGCACAGGATCAGGTTACCTGCATTCGCTCTCTGACGTTCCGCGATATCCCATTTGTCTGGCGAGAACGTGAAGCCGCGCTTTATAACTTCCACTACGGTATTATTTCTTGTTTCATTCGTGTGTCTACGTTAATTTGCATTTCTTACTTAGTATTTATATTACGTGTTTGCTAGTTATAACAGTAGAAGAATAAAATTATTATAGTTCATGCATATGCATCATTTTGTGAAAACCAGTATCCTAGATTTTTAGTTTCAAATTCTTTTTGCGGATTAAGATGCAAGAACAATTAAAATTAATTTACCAACATTTTTGGCCTGTAAGCTGGATAACATATCCCATAAGCGCTTGAACAGTCGGCGTTCATTCAACCAACAAGAAAATGACAACTTGAACCCTTTCGGCAAAGCCGGGCAGGTTTTAGTACCGGCTTAGGTCTACGCCACCATGTGCGAATAAAAGCACAAAAATTTTACATGCAGCTATTAGTCAAATGAAAACGCTTCAACTCGACTCGACGGGGCTTAGCGGGGCTCATTGTCGGCGCAATAGAGTCCGCCTTCGCGAAACGAAAACTTTTCGAAATGCCCCGTCGGTCGAGCCTTTATTAAAACCTACGGAGCATATTGCATAACTGACGGCAATAAGTAAGGCGACCGCCTCTCCTCGCCGCAACGAATTCAATATTCAGAGCGAGTTGGAAAGTTTTATTATTGCGGCGTAAATATAATGAGTGCAGGTGAGTCAGTTTTGTCTGCCGGGATTTACGGGCGGCCATTATTCCCGAGCCAGCAAGACAGCGCACACTGAAATTAACTTACGCCGCGAGTACTCACTTAAATCAGTTGCGAGTTTTAATATTGAGTGAAGTCTTTCAAGGCATGTTGAAAAAATTCGGTCTCTTACGAATACTTTATAACAATCAACGAACACAGTTTTGTAATCAGTGACAACTTCAACACTATGTATAGGCAATACGAGATTTATGTTTCTAATCATAATTAAATGCTATTCAATGCTACAGCCTAATCTTTTACATTAGCGACCGCAAAACCAGATAAATATTTAAATAAAATCTTAATCAAAATATGGAATTAAATAAAAAATAAAAACACAATTACCAGAGACCCCATAATCTTCCGATACATTACACTTCACACAAATCCCATCTAATGTATTTGCCTTGTCTACCTGCCAATTACCCACCACAAAACCTTGTCGTCCTCTAAGCTAATGACTTCATTAAATACCATAACGAGGTCATAATAAAATTACATGCGGGTCCTATGTGGGATTTGTGGGTTGCCTTCGTCACTCCGAGGTCTGCGTTCTTTTGAGATATTCACGATCTCAGTTAAATTACTGAAGGGAGTTTATTATGAATGGACTATTTTATACAATGACTTATATAATGAATTTAATCCTTTCTGTTACTATATACGTTAGTCGAAATACTGGACATTTTATTACCAAAATCATGTAACTAGTTCTTAAATTCGTTATATCACAATATTTAACTGAGTGAGAGGGAATTCCTAAAAACCCTTTCCCAAGATTTTAACAGACTACTTCAAGACCTTAAATTACGCGTCCGTTTTAACTTTCACTCTTTTTTATATTTGATGGGCCGACGTAGGATCTTAAGGTCTTCGTTTCTTTCGCTGTTTGTAGGATGCTATTTCGAATCATCATCATCTAACTCCAAAATGTAATAAATCACACTATCTATCGCTTGTTCATATCGAAGCAACGTAAAGTTCATCTTCTCCCCTGCACTGTGGCACCGAACAATATTTAATGCAGATCTGGCTCACATAAATCATAGTAGGCCCCAGGTACGCATATTTCATAGTTAATTCTTTCCAACATTGCTTCCTCCTTAGTTTACGAGCCGTCACTCTTTACCGATATTCCATACACCTGTAATGTTTTGTTTATTTATGGTTAAACCAAATTTAGGATGTATTTAAGAATATACTTCTGTGGAAAGATACCTACTTTGTCCTTGGCTCTATAAATAAAATTCAATATACATACGTACTATCTTATTTTTACCGCTCAAGATAGCATACTTAATTTCTTAGTAAATTTTATATACAAGAACATAGTATTAGTTATCAAGTTCCAAATCACAACGTCCACTCTCCAGACTTTAGCACAATCTCAAGATTCATCTCCTAAAGATATTGTATTAGTATTCGGAGCTATAAATCAGTTTGAATCTCAGCTGCTCAGCATCCCTCGGCGGCCATATATCGCAATACAAGACGCCGTCCGCAGAGAGACGCACTTTTACACTACCACGGATTCACCAGGCTAGACACGGAACAATAAGGATTAGGGAGACTAAGGTTTTGGATGGTTGGGAATGTATAATACCTACAGATGAAATTTATATCACGTTGCATAGAAGTGTTAGTACGTTTTATCATTTCAGATTATTTGTTCAGTAGATACATTCAAATTTCTTAATTCATTCTAACTCCTGCAGTAATTCACCGAGGGAAGTGGAAACTATCGTTATTTTCTTCTCCTCTTATAATATCTTCTGACCTTCACTTCGTTGCGGGAACCAAGACAGTTATTCATGTCCTTGGGACGCGCCGGACTTTAGCCTTCCGGCGTTTTCATGATTGTATCTACTTTAGATTCTGGCTTACAGGACTTGCAGCAGTTTTGGAGGTTGTGGCGGGCTTGTCCGAAACAAAAAGATACATTTAAACTGGCTAGCTATTGATAAGTTCCATGCGTTTACTTCCATGTCCAATTTTTGGAATGAGAGTCGAAAATTGACTAATTATTGAAACATTTGGTCGGTGACGTGCAAAGCGTGATGCCACATTTCGCAAAAGAAATATCCGTGTTACTGATGGCAAAGGCAAAAACCGCCTCAACAATATACCCTAGTTTTAAACTTGATAGCACACTCACACCTGTACACCGAATCCCGTCGTGACCAGCTTATCACACAGCGTCCGAGACTTGAGCCGCATGTTTTATGCAACAAATTCTACTCTCGACACGTAATTAAGCCGGCCTCCTCTTCAAAAGCACCAAGTTGCGAATGAGTTATCACCAAATTGTGTATAGGTGGCATCCCATGTAAATGATGGGCAATCACAATAGACACGGAACAAGTTCCATAGGCTCTTTGATTTTCAAATTCACACCCCGTTTTACGCTCACTAATTTTCTTGTCCGGACACAATTTCGTCGGCCGTGGACCCCTTCACAATAATAATTCGGACGGGAAACTATTATAGTCGATCCTCTCTAGCCAGTAATTAATTTCGCCATAAACTGGCTCAATTGAAGCGTAAAGATTTCGTGTAGGCTGACTCGACAGAGTTTTGTGAATGGTAATTAATTCCCAGTCGAGTCTCTAACTCTTGTATTTTTAACAAAGTTTCATTGAATAAACTGAACGTTTTGGAGTTTGTGTGAGTTGGTATTTTGTGAGTCTATTTTATTACTGTAAATAAGTTTTGTTTTAGAATAATATTAACCGTTAACTTATCTGTTGGTTCTGTAATTAGTCTTCATCATGTGAGTCTAAATTACATGTTTAGTATTTCATTGATATGTGTATTAAGCCAAAGATCTATTTAAACAAGTAGAACGCACATACATAGAAATGCATAACAGAGTGAATGTTACCTTTACAACGCCGCATATGCAATAAGATACATCACAGTACGGACGAAGTTTCCAGAACAAAGCCACAACTTGCGTCCTCCACTTATATTGTACAAGTACCTATTCCTGCATTGTCGAATTCACTTATACGTCAACTACACACTGCTGTTTAGTGTAAAGAACATGAGGACAGAATCACTTAACGTTGTTCTTGAACTTATATCATAAGTTTTGAAATGCAAATTGGTCTCATCTGTGTCGTGTACTGAGTATATTATGTTAAATGTTAAATAATCAATCGTGATCATAATTCTTTTAGGTATTATTGTAAATGGGTTCTTACTTCTTTTCTGAATGCTGACCATTACCGCATTCCGCCAAGAAGTAAATGATAATGTAAGTAAACAGAAGACCTAACTGAAAGAAAATTCATAGGTATAGCAATTTATTCTTATTCAATTCTCTGACACACCACCGAACATGCTGGCGACATCACCGACGAGTGAGTGAACCAACTTAGCATGCAACATTATTGGCTCGCGGGCAGCGTCTAGCCGCTTGAGTCTAGCACATTCTCACCTGGGGCCGACTCGCTAAGACTTTGCAACTCTGCCGGCTAGTTCTGAATTAGTTACGTCACACAATCGAAGGCTTTTGATGTGGGATATGTCACTAAGCTAGAGTTGATGTAGGCGTTACTTCAATGTTGTAAAGATAGTTGCTGAATGATGGTGTGGAGTAATGTTTGGGTAATCTGTTTCCTTTTGTTCAAGTTAATTTCGACCAATAACTTAGTGGCATTGGTGTTTTTAATTTTAGAAGACTATTTAGCTTATATATTAGAATAAACACTGATGAACGAATTAAAGTGAACGACAAATCTCGGTTCAAAATTGATTTTTTTTTTCAAACGTTGCCCCGCACTAGAATTTTCTCCTGTGTCGTGGGTGCGTTTACACACATACCAATTCACATACACATGACACTCAGACCCGGAACAAGAATTTGTGGATCACATAAAGTGTTGTTCCGTACGGGAATCGAACCCGCGCCACGTTGCACGGCAGCCGGTTGCCCAGCCACCGCACCAACCGTGCAGTCGAATTTGTGCTTCTAATCAATGCTTATCGACGAATACACTACTTAAAACTAATCAAAGAGTAAAATCACTCGAAGTAGTACTAGATAATATAATAGCTTAAAGTTACAACGTATAAACAAGGTGGAGCAGCTTGTTATTCGCAACAACGTAACATGAAGCTACATTGAAGACTTCACAAAGTTTTCGATCGATCGCTTCGAACAAGACAGCGTGTATTCTTAAATTCGCGCACAAACTACAAAATCTTTCTTCCACCTCATAAACAACACTTGGATGTCGACACTTCAATACTTTACTCATCCTAATTAACACAGCGCCGACACGTAAGAGCCACGTTCACCATAAATACACCAAGAAATCGGGACCATCCCATAAATTCCTCTCGTAAAAGGCTGTGCGATTATGTTAGGGGGTGGTATTAGCAAAGTTTGTCCGATCGTGGGGGGGTGCCACCCCCTTATAATACATTTTTCGTTGATGTAACACGATTTCTCGTCGAGTTTCGGTTACGTGATGGATTAAGAAGCGGCTTGCTCTCGCCACCGACGGATTAAGAGCAAGCTTCAATATTTAGGGCATCGCCAGCTAATATACAATGTTTGCTTCGATAGACTTAACGGAAATGTGATGGTGAAGGAATCTGAGGGGCCTTTATTTATCTTCGTAACTTGTAACATGTGTTTCGTAAGGGGATTTTGTTATTATAAATATCCCTCTTGATGCTGATTTCTTGATTGGTCTTGTTTGATTGAGTAGATCACAAAATCTTTCATGTTTGTTCGAGATATCTTGGAAATCATAAGAATCTACATGGAGCTTTCATTTTCAATTTTTCTTTTTCTACTTTATGACCAATACAAATTGGCTAAACGAAAAAAAAACCTAAGAAATGGTAAGTAAATTTGTCGTTAAACCTCTAAACATTGTCTCATCTAAAACAAGGGATCTACAACAGTTTACATTTCTATTATCTCTGCGAAATAAACTAGAGGCTTTCTTCTTAAAGAGCGGCATTACCTTAAAGCTTTCTCGTCTGTTTCTTACAAGTAACTTGAAGCAATAATCATAAATACATTACGCGCGATCGGCGATGTTATCCTGCCGTAAACAACGCACCTCTATCCTTCGTCGTCTCCAACTCTTTATAGCCTATCTAACTTTGCAGGATTTTATTAATACCACCATCTTTAGTGCGTTCCAAATTCGATTACAGTATTCTTTGTTATTGGAAATCAATTTGTAGGAATATGTTTAGTGATGAAGGATTTATTTACTTACGATTGTTTATAAAGAAGAAAGTGTAAAAGAAATTCAATGCTTTGATTTATTTTAGTAGACATAAAATTAGTATATAGAAATGTGTAATAATGATTCTAAAGTAACATATTAATAATTAAAACGTGTCGTGAGAGAGACGAGCACGATATAATTCCTGGAAAGGGTTCACTCAGAATATTGATGGATGCTAATTACAGCAAATTTTACAAATTTTCCTTACATCGGTCGACGTCTAGAGACGAGTGGCAGCCCCCTAAACGTATAAATACTGAATAAGCAGTAAACTGTATTACTTCGGCGAACCCTTTTCACTTGGCGAATTAGTAAAAAGCTACTGGGGAGTGAAAATTTTAACTTAAATGCGTCCGTAAGCTGGCGTACCTGCGAGTGTGTTTGACAGTCCGAAGTGATTACACTGCATACCCTTCCTTTTGTTTGTTTTGATTTGGCTTAATTTGATTCGTGACATTTTTCGCTCTAACCCACCGTGGAGCGATTAAAAGCTGTTAATTATTTGCACACGTTAAATGGCAATTAGAGGGAGGGATATTTTGTTTTCTTTGTTGCACTTCACTTATCATTCTCAATAAAAACACTCAAGCAAACGAGAATTAGACAACAGTGATGGTAATTGTGTGCTTTGTGTAAATGCTCGTTAAGCGGCCCAGTGGCACAACACGCCGCTCCGTCAGACAGAATTATCACGCGTAATTAAAAATGCCAACATACTCGCAGATGTGCCCGAGGCCTGTCTAATTAGCAAAAAGTTAATAAACAGACGTACGCGCTTGACAGTGACAAGCTCCCGTGAAAATGCCAAGATGAAACACGTTTAATTTGCATACTCGTACGCCGTGAGGAGTAACGAGTGTGTACACGCCACGACAATGGCACTAAAGTAAAATACTTTATTTAGCCATGCGTATTTTTATAGTAACTTAGTTAATGTCAGATACAACAAGTATGTAAACTTCACTACATTTGGTGATTATTTTTTTTCATCATTCATCAACAGCCTTTATATGCCCACTGCTGAGCAAAGCCTCTTCTCACACGGAGAAGGTTAGAGCGTTAATCACCACGCTTGCTCAATGCGGGTTGGCGATTTCAAACTTATAATTAGAAATTATAAGTCCAGGTTTCCTCACGATGTTTTTCCTTCACCGTTTGTCAGTGGTGTCTAAATAATTATTTTTTTGCTTGTTTACAATTTATTTCTTTTATAACTTTTATAACTGGCGGAATTCATCCGTGGAAACGGTCTTGTAAATATTGCACGCATATATTGATGCATAACAGTTCGCACTTGCATATATTTTGTCTCTATAATTAAAATTCAAATTTGATTACACTCTCCTTAGACATTTCACATCTTAAGACGTCTCAAGCGCCACATAAATAGAGAAGTCAAAACTAGGCACAGCTATAAAACTTAAGGGCAATAATGTATTCACCACCACGACCTGAACTCCGTTCATTAGGTTGGCTACCAGTCTTTTGTGTGCAAAATAAAGGGTGAACCCACTGGGGTGAACATTTTGATGTATCTTACACACACACTCAAAGTTTACGTTTCCGTATGTCATAATTTGCATGCAATCAAGCGTTACAATATTCTAATGTTATTTTTATAGTCTAAATTCACTTTGAACAACACAAAATAAGCCTTATATTTACGCAAATAAGTACCTATGATCAAAGATGAAGGAAAGGCAATAATAGTTGATTGTCAGAGCTTTATGATGTCTTGGAGACATAATAAAAGTATGGATCTCATCTATGTTCGAGATAAAACTATAGATACAGAACCGTTATAGAGCTATGCTAAAAAAAAAATTTGTTATCATATTAACTTACTAACATAGTAATCTATTCTAATCCTTCCATAGGTATCAATATTAGTTCTACAATTCTGCAAGTTCGTACAACGACACATTAAGGTCATCTCACACGACCGAAGACGCGCGTCCAACCATCGATCTGTCAAATTAGTCGGTCGAGATGGAGGACGTCCTCAGGTGCCGAAGACGAGTAACAAAGCCAATCAGGCACACGTAGCCCTAACTGATAATCTATCATAATGACATCGATTTCCCATCTGTCTCCGGTACGTGACGACACGACTTGGATGCATCTTGAGGGTACTTTTGAAGTGCTCTCCAGGACATGCGTAAGTGGTTGAATTGTTATAGCCATTTGATGTATAGGTGTGTTTGTAAAGTGTTTATGTGCGTACTTACATAAATGCTATACCTAACATATAAAAATAGCCAGACAAATATGGGCAATAATATCGCAAGAAAAATTGATAAATATTAACATCTATAAAGGCCACGTCTGCTAACTTTCTTGTGCCCCTTATAAAGTTCAGCAATATCAAACCTTTGAGACAAAAATAGATCCGACGCACGACGTCTAGGTCTGATTCGCGAAAAGATTCATATAAACATCATCAAAACAAATATTTTCATCTAAAAGATACACTACAATAATAATAACCAGTCGCCATTTCTTCAAGTAAAGAAAATAACACCAAGAAGATCCCGAATTATGGCACAATTAATTAAGCGACTGATACGAAAGAGTAATAAAATTACACGTACATTTCATGTCTGCGCATCACATCACATGTGACGACGCGAACCGGAGGCACGCCCTGCTACGTGTCTAATAAGACGCTCTGTGGCCGCTCATTCAACGCGACGCAAATTAACGCTGCGAGCCGCGCGACCGTGTGGAGGGGACCTCATAATTGTTTTGCATTTTCTTCGGATTATGACGAAAATTATGATTAAGTGTATCGAGAGAATGTATACGTCTACAAAACACCTAATGAGGTTTTTAGTACTTAACTTAGTCGGTAATGGTACCTGCTAACATTAAATTCCAAAGATGAAACAAACCTGTATTTAAGAAGACATATTGATTATTGGCGAATACTTAATACTAGTTGCTAAACCTTACCCTCTTCAAATCTTATTACAAAAAATCATTAACAAAACTAATTTTACCGCTCATTCCCACAAAAATCTAAACTCACCCAACCAATACAACCCAGTAACTAACACCAAGGACTCATTCTAAAGAGTTTCGGGGAGGGAGGCTCTTCACTCTTTCTCGTCTCTAATGAAGCGGCCGCGAGACGTCGCGAACCATAATGGTTTCCTCTCAAGGCCTTTGTCGAGCCAACTTTGCAACTCTTGCGCTGAAAATAACTGGAAGTGATAAGGAAGTGAACACGCCAGCTCGAAGAAATTTAATGGATTTATGGAGTTACGTAACGTGATTTTAGTCGTGCATCAGGATATGTACTAGTATCTTATAGCTGCTATTTTTTTATTCGAAACGTGATGTAGTTGGATTTGTTTGTTCAAAGCATCACTGATGCAGTTTAACCTTATGTTTTCAGCCTTATAATGAGATCGTTCTTAACTTTGTATAATTATTGGTAAAAAGCACAAAAAGTATGAAGATCGATTTTAAAGTACTATAAGGAACTTTGTACAAACGTTTCACTGGGTCTCAAAATGTAAATACTTCATAATCGTAATGACATTTCTTACTAATCCGCAAAATAAAACAAAACATTTCCAGACCCACCACAGAACACACATCTACACAAACAATATATCACTTCAAAATCACGCCACACTCACGCAATCAGCATCCGTTATTTCGAAACACAAACATCAAACCTTATAGTTCTTGAACACTTCTTCAGCTTTCATTTATACGCATGCAGATACGTTCCCCGTTCAAACAAGGCTGTTTGCCTCCATCGTAATTAAAGATGCCGCGACGTTCTCTTCAAAAGAAACTCTGTATTTATTCATTTGTTTGCAAATATTTGGTTTTAATAATCAGCTCATTGGGTCTTTGAAATTGTTAGGTTGTCTGTGGTAAGTATAGATGTTAATGTTTTGATATGGTTTGGTTGACTATGTTTACTGTTATGTTTGATTTTATTTTAAAGCAAGACTGCTTAACTCAACGGATTGAGTTTTTTCCATTTTTATATAGGGCATATTTGAAATAGAGCGGTTAGATAAGTAGCTGAGCTACAAATTAAGTAATCAAACGACTTATTCATGTCAATAGTATGGGACAGTCACGCTTCGGCACAAATGGGCCAGCTCGACCGGAGTGATACCACGGCCTCACAGAAAACTGACGTGAAACAACGCTTGCGTTGTATTTCGTCGTGTGAATGAGGTTACCGGAGGCCCAATTACCCCACTTCCCAGTCTTCCCAATCCCCGAATCCTCCACAAACCTCAAATTCCCAGTTCCTAAAATACGGGTAATGCTCTTGTAACGCCTTGGTGATTAAGGTGTCCATAGGCGGATCCGATTGCTTACCATCAGGTGACCCGTCTGCTCGTTTATCGGCTTATGCCATAAAAAAACGAGACTTAGAGGCAAGGCACTCGCAGTGGTCTCGTCAAGTAAAATAGTAATCGAAAACTAACAAAAAACAAAATATTTTATAGCTTCAGAATAATGCACCAACCAATCCACGTACGTACGTTTAGCTATTGCTGTTATTAAATATCATATCTTAAGGAACCTACTACAAATTTCCATAAACTTTCGTCTCAAACTTCCCGAATGTAATTACTTGGAGCGTCACCTGCGCACGAGGCGTCTATGCAAATGTACCGCGGATCGGAAATTTTCTGCACCTTATTATAAGAATAAGAAGGTTTCGTCCCTGATAGGTACGTATCTGATAAATATACCCTCGCAATTTCCGCGTATGTTGGTACATTTTACTTCGAATAATATCCAGGGTGAAAATATTGGGCATAACTAATTTATTTGCTGTTAAAGTTGTAGCTATGTTGATGAGAGGTAGCGTTTTTGCTGCCATGTTCACTAAATGTATAGTTTCGAAGGTATTACGTATATTTTACCTTTAGGATTGTGTATTCAAACTTATGGTAGGTAAAATGTGTTCTTTTTGTAAATGATAAGTTAATTATTTTTAGAAGAATTAATTTTAACTTATGTGTTACATGACATGTCATTCTATGATTACAATAAAATAAAAACTACAAATAAATGCCATAAAAAAAATAAACGCAATTAATAAAACTCCAAAAGAAACGCTCCGCTCATCCAAAGTAACCGTTCCCTGCGACTCTTAGCTAGGGATGTGAAAATGAAGGCATGTGCACAATATATTTTAATAAAGCATTCTCAGGGGACCCGCCCTGTGATACGGATAACGAAGTTGTGAATGCGAATTTTTACTTAACCACGGACCGTTCGTTATGTACTCACCTTTACATTGTACATTTTTAAACTTTATTCATTTTATAAGGATCCCGTATGATAAAGGTTTATTGCCTCGTTAGGATTGTTCATTTATATTAGGATTTTTTTGAAAATTTATACTAATGACCTGTATGACACGGCGTAGTTAATTTTGTAGATCTTTAACAACTTTAAACTCCTGAGTAAACCTATACTTAGGTCAAATAAGTCAAGTATAAGTTATTTTATACTTGACTTATTTGACCTAAGTATTGTTTGTGTGCTAAGAAACTGGAACATAAAATTTTCTGTTTAATAATGTACTCTGAAGATAAACCACATTATCTATCGACAGAAAAGTAGGTCGAACAATATTTGGGAAAACATCTTGCTCGTAACTTGTTAAACATCGCCATGTTCGGCGCTCACCTTTGAAAATTAGTTTTTACGAGCAGCGGGAAGCATGTCAGAGCTCACCTTTTCTACCAAAGGAAATATGACGCGTTCCGATGTCGTATCATGCCGCGGGTCGCGAGAACCGCAGATTGGATCGAGTTAATTTCGCTTCACAAACAAATTGACAAAGTTTAGAGCGGGGCATATTTCTTCGCGGCCACCCCCTCCCCGCCCCGCTGACAGATTCCCGCACAACGGAAATTAAATTTCACATCCGAACAAGAACGGGTGCTCGCCGCGACACGCGTTTGTCGCAAGTCGCGACATGCTGCGGTGACACGATGTTGCGGCTACAATAAAGATTGATTACAAATAATGCCCTGGATAAGGTAGAAACGATCTTTGTTTTTGAAAGCAGAGAGGTCAATAAATAGAGCAACGTTTCAATTTATTGAAGCATGGTGAAAATTTACATACTTCGTAATACGATGCTTGTACGAAACCAAATCGTCGCCCTCCCAAAATGTACAGTACAACTCACTAATCTTGCAGGGACTACCTCAGCATATTAAATCTTCGAACCGTCCAATTTATGTAATAACCGAATGCACACTAATACGTACACAACGCAACTAATCCGGGCGTGTTCTATCAAAATTGCAATTAAAAGCCCATTTACGGCGCTGCCCTGAGACGGACCTGGGGTCACCTCGAGAAGGACGCTCCAATTGCCCATTAGCGGGCGTTTCGGACCTTGTTTACACCGCGCTTGCCCTAATGACGACCTTTGCTCTTCCCTTCGTTAAGGCGAGCGAAAACCTCACACTAAAAGGCACGGGTCCCCAAACTGGACCCTTAGAGACGCGCGAAACAAAAGATGGTAAAACCTACAAGTGTGAGAAGGACAATGGTCGATAGCTTTCGGATTAATGCCCATGTACTCGGTTGTTAAAAGGCTAGCCAACTCAGTCGGTGCGCCAGGGTTAACAAGGTTATTACGGGATCATCCCCAGTAACCGCCGCCGTAAAAGTGTTAATTATGTTTCACAAAATTGTATTATTGTCTCTTGACACTTGTATTGTCATATCTTAATTATACGGAATTAGGATTATTAATTAAGAAATTTACACATAATATGGTTTTTCCTTCTGCTCTGCTCCACTTATTTTAAACTGCTTTGCACTGTTTTTGAAAATGACTTGTAGATGTTCTAATGTCCTAATCTTCCTTTTTTGTAAACTAAATATCAAGGTTTTTATAGTTAAACATTATGTTTTTCAGGGTTTTTATAGTTAAGACATAATATTTTATATTTTCGGTTTATTTTCATTTTTATTTTTAAAGTCATTAGATTATAAGCTTTCGAAAACACAAATAAGAATCCCAAACTGAAGCTAAGCTTTAACCTTAATTGAGGCCAGCACAACACTGGAGCAGGCAATAGACTCGAACAAAAAACGGCCGAACTTAGTCGAATCCTAATGGACTCCATTGACATAAATGTTTTATTCAATTGGAGCCCGCGCCAAAACAAAAGAAAGTGTGTCCTCATCATTATGAGTTGAGAAAAGTTTTTACATTTTTACTCGTTACCGGTCCTGTAAGAAGAAAGTAACTTCGAATAAATAAGTACGCAGCACTCCGCTTAATAAGGCACATTAAAACTCGCATACATACTCGTGCCTACGCCTAACTCCGAACCTTCGCAGCACTTAAATAAAGCTACCTAACACAAACCCGGCCTCAGCTACTCAGTTGATTACCGTGCAGCACATGTGCAAATTCACTATAAATCCAAGCATTAGGTAAAAGCGTTCATTACTTAAGTCCCGTAAAACCCTTAACCCATAACGTTAATAACACAATTACTATAAATCTATCATCGCTGAGCAAACACGGTCCGAATCTCAGCCTAAGCTAATACATTTTGTCCACACCCGTATTCATACTTAACGACTAGGGAGTACTATTTGCTAAGCACACACGCGGCGCCCGCACGAGCGCAATATAACCTGGAAGACGGCCGGGTCGAGCCTCGGGGTCCTTCCCCAACCCGAGAGGACAGTAATTACGGTAGGCAAATTAAGCAGTAAGGGGCCCGAGAACGCGGTACCTACCGCCACTACCGCCACCGCCACCCGTGTCCATCTTTGTATTGCTATGCTTGGCGGTTTATTTTAGGTTATTCCACGTCTTATTACAATGTAGTCCGCCTCCCCTGCGGGGGCTCACCTCCGAAACCGATTTGGGCCCCGGCATCAGAGTTTCATTACGGTCTGTCGAAAACAATCCACTCTAAATATCTATTCTTGGGTGCGCGCACTCTGGAATTACATTAGTCTGAGGTGGCGAAGGCTCGACTCAATTTGTTTGGCTGTAATAACGCTACGCTATCAGGTTATAACAAATGAGCTATTGTGAGAGCAAATCGGAGGAAAACGGTTTCGCAGTGTCTGCTTGATATTATAGTAGATACGGTAACATACGACTGTGATTTTATGTATTTACGGAGCAATATGAATTATGGCGTATTAGTTAGAAAGTTTGTCTGCGACTGTACTTTCGACGATAAATTTTCTCAATTGAATACCATTCAATGACTTTAAACTACTCGTGGAAGTTTTCTAAACACGTCGTCGATCCGATCGGTGAAACACCTCACATCGCATGCTCGCGTCGCGTGTCCCCTACGGCTTCAAAAGGCGAAGCACTTTTCACAATAGAGCCGGCCACGCGACTCTTGGGATTCGCGAGCAAATATAATTTGTCCATTAAAAAAATCAACAACTGTTGACCATAGAGTGGAGATGGTCACAAAGCGTCTCGTTAGCGTCCAAACGTGCCGGTTGTCACACACTTCAGCCCATCGGCCCTTCGTAAATAATGAGAGGGTGGACCTTGCGCACCAAGATCTGCAACGAGTATGTGTGTAGTGGAGGAGGTATGTGTTACGGTTAAGTATCTATTTAACAATAAGGTATGTGGTACCTGAATCTGACAGACATTTACATAAAATCATATTATTACTTTTTACATAAAAATAACCCTTTTAACTGCTTTAATCATAGCTTATTATAATCTAGAAAACTGTGATAGTGTATATATGTAATACAATTAGTTTAACGGGGACATATTAAACAATAACAAAAAATAAACGCAATGAGTCATTTAATAATGTTATCTTAAATTACGCATTGGCATTGCTTCCTAAAATACCGCATCTACGTCGTCTTACATCCATACATCCTTTGGGACACAAAACCTACGGGAATACCACGAGGTCGTGTCGCCTTTGCACTGCCCAGCTAAGGCTGAATGCCTCTTAGATTGCCTCCTAAATATAGACCAAACAAGTCTGTTTGCTGAGAAGGGAATCCCTAAGCCCTGCCTCGTAAGATGTGGTCTGGGGAACCCTAATGGAATTGCTGAGGCATTGATTATTTTGGTTAGGAGAGAATACGGGGTTCATTTGGATTATTAAGTATAAAGAGCGTACGTTGAATGCACTTGTGGAGGTGGGTAGATTCAATAATAAAAAATGTTAGGCATAGCTACCTATGCTTCCGTATACGGTCTTACAAAAATAGGTAAATTCTCCCCGAACGCACTCATACACACACACAATGTATTATTATTGTCACGAATACTGCTCAATAACAACATCACTACAATCTCAATAAAAACGACCTCTGAATTATTTCAATAAAATAAACCGTATATCGGCCACGTTCCAAAAAAGTCAGATGTCAATAGAAGAGCTATTTACATGAATTAGTCGACATTAATGTCTCCGGTGAGACAGGGCACGCCACCTGGCGGTGAGAGAATTATACGGTCGTTACTCGCTCCAGCGCCTTCAGCCCTACCAGCATATTTATTGAACACTGAACATGACACTGTAAAGGTTACAGATTGTGACATTAAAAGTAATAGAGAGATAAGTCTTGTTGGGAAGGTAACCATACAAACCAATTTGTGGGATCATAAAACATGCTTCTTCAATGAATTCGTAGCTGATCATACTAAATTGTTTCGTAGGCAATGTGATGTTTCGTAGCATCTCGTAGCGGTGTGCTACGACAAACCACTCAAGTGCTACGAGGCTACGAAATTTTAATCTTATTGAAATGTAAGTTCGTTAACACTGACACTGTTTATCGGCTAAATATTTATGCTTCCTCTATGTTTCTTTTATCGTTTCACAAAATTGATTCAATGATCTTAAATTATCAGGTTAGAGCATCATTCAGATAATCTAATTACAATTTCAACTTCCAATAAATTGCTTTAATAGCTACGTACCTCATACTCATACATTACTCTAATAATGCAGATAACAGAGTTGCATCCCCCCTCCCCCTAGATCTCGGCGCCGTTTGTCTCCGGCGCACCTCGGCGCGTCCGATTTATGGCACAGTTTTGTGAACTCTTAACCGTTACGTGATCTGCTTCCGAATCCAATTTATGCCCTCCATGGGAAAAGTTCGGCAACGCCGCCTATTCTTTACGACTCATCGCGATGTCGCTCTCCGGATAATGGAATAGGATTCAGCTGGTTTTGTTTGGATATTTTTTAGGATATGATTTTTTTTTACTTTATAATCGGCCGTTTCATGAAATGGGCTCAATTCCCAGGTAAATATTGGAGATTGTTACTAAATTCGTAAACGGTTTATAGCACAGGAAAAATGTATGTGTATATACCTCTATAATGTAATCCTTCATCAAAAGGATGTATTTATAAAATGCCCACTAATGACTAAACCTGTTCACTTTCTGAAAAACTACAAATGTCATAAAAAACATTGCAAAGAAATATAAATCAACATATTAGAAGTAACTAAAATTCTCTATTAAACTGTCAAACACCGCGAGGACACCAGTGTCCACACACCTATTGTTCTTTAAACTGTCAAACACCAAGCGGTCACCGGTGACCGCAACCTATTGTTCTATAATTGTGTCTACAAAACCGGTACTCGACGAGTTAATTGTGTCTATAATGACGGTACCTATTACACTTATTCTGCAACAAATCAAAGATCTAAAGTTCAGTACTCCTCATTGAAAGCCTTATCTATTCGCTCCATTTAAACGCTGAACTAAATAACGCTGTCAAATACTTGTCTGAAATAAGCTCACGATTTCTAAGAACTGAAACCACAGCGTTGGAAATAATACAACGTTCTAATTACGTGGAAAATTATTTTAGTAGTGCTGGATAAAATGTATTAAATATTATTATTGTTAATCTTAGTAGACGATAAGACAGACATTTTACTTTTTAATTAATAGTGATGATAGTGTAATTAAATGTGAAATGAAATAGAGATTGGCTGGGTAACCGGCTGCCGTGCAACGTGTACTGGGTTCGATTCCTGCACGAAGTAATTCTTTGTGTGATCCACAAATTGTTATTTTGAGTCTAATGTCATGTGTATGTGAACTTGTATGTTTGTATAGGTGCCTATACAAACATGCACAGGCAACGTTTTATTAAAAAATCTAATACATGGTGTAACCAAGAGTTCAAATATTATTCAATTTCAAAAGCACAACAACAAAAAAATCATAAATTACACACTAAAATAATCTGTCAGTTTCCAAAACAAGAAATAAAACATTATTAAAAAGAACAATATATTATCTATCAATAGCAACATGATTACACTGTCATTAGGCTGGTATAACATTGTGATGGGAGCCAATCACCCAGAATGGAGTGACCCAAACATGGGCCGGTGAAGGGCGCGTCCTAACAAAATAGAGCCCCAACAATTAGCCACGCAAATTACGTTCCAATCATTATTCAGTTCATCTCTGGTCAGTCGGAAAATTAAGTGATTGATTTATTTTTATTTATTTTGAAGCATAAGATTTTATTTTCGACATTAATGAGCATAATTTTGTATTATAACTTTCGTGAGACATACTAAATAAATTATTACAATTTCGACTTACTCACGTAAGTATTTAACGAGAAACTCGACTAGTTTCAAGCCATACTAGAAGGTCATATTCATGAGCAGCATTCGCGACCTGTGACGCGGGGACCGTCGCCGCATCGCAGAACATAATAACATAATTCTGTATTACAAATTATTCACCCAATTGTTTCAAAAGTTAACTAAACTAGTTTTAAGCCGCGTAGGTGAATGCCTATGGGAATGCTTTCGTGTTGCAGTGCTCTTGAAAAAATCTGAAAAATGTAACAGATATGAATAGATATTATTTTCATTACAATCTTTATATATTTATCATTCCTAAAAATACAATTGAATTTGAAACAAAAAATACATCAATACAACCATTACGAGACGGTAGTCTGCCGCATTGACCTCTGGTCCGGTCCCGTATTTAGTATTATTATTTATTGACTCTCCCTGACCGGGATTCACTTTTCACTGCACCCCTCGGTCCGGCCCGCAAACAAAACGAAACAAGTAATTATTAAGAATACTGCAAATAGAGGGTATTGAGCAATTTTATTAGACTTTTCGAGTGTTTATGTAAATAGTATTGGAAGTAGATATTTATTTGTGGAGATTTTTGACTGTTTTTTGTTAAGAATGTGGCAGACCAAAAGTGAATGATTGACTGACTGGTTAACATGGTGCTGAGTTTCAGTTTAAAAAAGCAACGTTACATCACACTAGGACGTTTTGTATACATTAAATATTAAACTGTCAGTTCAAGTCAAGTTCAAAAGCTTTGGTTAGATCTAAAATTGTACTTTTACGTCTTGTTGGTGTCAGTAACAGGATTGTTTTCTATTATTTTGATAATTAATAGCAAATTAATAAGAATACCTAAGAGTACCTATTCTTCAATTTCCATTACACACAAAGCCGAAGCAGGCCAATAAAATCTAAATTCAACACATAGAAACAGGTTCGGTAGTTTTGTTATTTCGCGCGGGAGATCCTTTTGTTGCATGGATACGCGTTAAATGAACGGGAAGTTAGTACAGGGAGGTGCGCTCAATCGGCCGAATGGAACAATCTTTGTTTCCTAAGGCCATGTAACACAACCAATCTATTGTGACCCCATCACGCTATTAACATACCCAATTTTTCCTTTTAAAGAAGACGTATCAAGACGCAGGGAGGGTCGACGGTAACTGGTGGTTGGATAGCCGAAACGGAAAGGCCTCGTCCACCCTACAAAGCTCCAATGCGAATAAATCAGAATCTAATACGGTGCGACAAGATTGCAAGAAATTTTCCGACTTATTGAACCTTTTTGCGATCACCGGAAAAGTTTTTTTTCTCAAGTTACCCGCTAACAATGGAATGCTGCCTGACTCATGTTTGTCTGGATGCCAAAATCCATAAACCAGTGATATAAACTAAGACATTTCTGGATATATTTTGTAGGAAATAGCTCCGTACAAAATAATTTCAACAATGTAGAATGCGACAGAAAATAAATTGTACGATTTTCACATTTTACCAACTTTCGTACTCCATGCAAAAATAAAAAAAAATCACCTAAATCTACACCTGGGTAATCTGAACGATTCTGCGAAAAAATAGTCTCCAACCCAACATCCGCAACCGATACTTATATCGCTAATGGCGTTATATGAATAAAAGCAAGATATCATATTGGCTTATATACATTTCCAGTTTATTGCATTTCCTCACACGTTTCCACCACAAACACAAAGTAACAAAAACAAAACAATTCCAAAAAACAGCGCAGAGAATCTCCAAGCCTTAGAGCCCTAACCACAGGATTACAGTACCTTCAAACTATTAGAAATAGCTTCATAGAAATAATAATCGATAATGTTACAATAGTCTGACTACGTAAGATGTTGAATGAAAAGCTGCAGTCTGCGGCCGGCTCGGGAATTAATTCCGTTCTCTACACCGTGTAATGAGTTCAGTTGAAGTATTTGATGTTACTAAGTATTATGGTTGTTATATGTTACGTTGCATCCATTGGTAGGTGCAGTGAATATTGTATTTTGTTGATGTTTTAAGAACGATGTAGAAAATTAAACCAAGAGTTTTTTAATCGTGATCAAAAACACAAATACAATGCTTGTATCATATTAACATAAACAAAGGCTTTCGTTATTAAAATCATTAAAGAACTTTGAAATTCTTCAAACATATATTTTTCGAAAAGGACTTTTGTACAGAACAACTTTAAGGAGTCCTCCCCTAATTTGTAAGCTTTTGGTGACGTATCTTCTATATAAAATGTCACATTGAGCTGCCAAATACTTCATACACATTAGTGGCATGATAAAGTCATTTTTATTATAGAAAGGGAGGTAGCAAACATATATAAAGTTATGGTATTTTCTAGCATCCAAATATATTTTCTCAAACCCAGTCTGTTAGTAAAATACGAAGCCCGCTAAAAACAATGATTAGCGCTCCGTGTAAGTAGAGGGTGGAGCAATTTAGGTGAAGCCGAGAGCGATGCACTAATGCATCTCCGACGCCGGATATGAGATAGTTTGTCAGTGCCCGACTTTGTACCATCCTGTATAATGTATGTACACGCACATACACGAACATGTAGGTGAAGTGTGTTGGTTGTGTAAAAGGCGGTCGAGGCATTTACTTGAGTGGAGTAATAGTGGTAGGTGGAAATTATTATTTGTAGAGCAATACAATTAATAGCAAGCAAGCAAAATAATTTTAATTATTACTTTTTTTTTTTAAAGAAACGTTGCCCCACACTAGGATTTTCTCCTGTGTCGTGGGTGCGTTTACAAACATACAATATCACATACACATGACACCCAGACCCGGAACAACAATCTGTGGATCACACAAAGAGTTGTTCCGTGCGGGAATCGAACACACGACACGTTGCGCGGCAGCCAGTTGCCCAACCACCGCGCCAACCGTGCAGGCAAATTACTAATCCTAGTATTTAAGTTTAGCATGTAAGTTACTAACAAAAGTGGATTATTTGTTGTCCGAATAAAAACCTTTATTATTATTATTATTGTATGTCTTTACCATTCACGGGACCACAGGGTCCCGGTCATTTGGGAGGCGTACGAGGGGCCGAAGCCAACTGTGCAGAGGCCCTTTAGACAACTTTAATATAAATGTAATGGACACACAAACCGGCGACTATCCCTGTATGCACTATGGAAATGCACCCAAGGACAGTCCCCGGTTAGTGTAGAACTATTGTGGATAATGGAAAAAAAAGGTGGGGCTATGGATGGGTTGCTGCATGTGGACTGGGAAATTGGGAACTATGGATGACTATGGCACCTGCCGAAACAATGTAATTATTACACGTAAAAATGGCAGGCGGAGACTCGCCAACTCACCGACCGGGCCCCGGAAATGTTTGCTAGATATAGCAACAGAGGGGCAACGAGAATGTGAGTGGCTGAAGGGTTAAGAAACTACCACCGCTTTCTACTCAGATCATCTGCTCCAGCCGAAGCCTCCTGCATCCCTGGCCCACTCGCGACTTACGAATAGTTTCTTACCCTCCGAGCAGGAGCACTGCTCTCGCGACTCCACTCTGGGCGGCCAATGAAGGCAAGCCAGAGGTGGGAGACCTGTTCCTTGTCATCGTTTACTCCAGCCAGCCAATTAAGGCAAGCCGGAGAAGAAGGAACGGTGACTTCTCCCTGGAGCACTCGGGATGATGGTAGCCCGCGGGATCGCTAACGCCCGTCACGTCGCCTCAAGGTGCCCTGCGGGCTTATTATTATTATTAATAATACGTATTACTTGTCCTAAGTGACTAATAGTGATAAATACGTATTACTAGTACTAAATAAAAGTGTTACTTGATTCTGTTTTGTATGTTAATTGTTCAATTTCAATTCAATTTGTATATTACTTTACCCATAGTTTTAAATACAGAAAGTATATATTTGTTCTTTTATACTCGCCACATTTACACGTTATTTTTTTGTATTGTTTTTATTTGTTTATGTGTACATACGACTGTGCGCTCTAAATTGCTTACTTTTGTGTTAAATATTGTTTCTCAGTAAGCGAATTATGTATGTGATTCTTCATGAGAAATAAAGATATATTCTAAATCTAAAAGTGAGTTCTATGAATACAGCTGCCAGTACCTTAACGATATTATGTTCCTATACACATGCAATAAAAAATAATGTAAGGAACACCACTCACCACTAATTAACAGCTAAAAATCAAACCACTGGTCCATATTCATTCCTCTAAATCAGAGATAGCATTTCATACAAACATTAAACTACCCTTACTTCATAAAAAGACTCGAAGTATCCACTCGAATGTCTCTGCAAGGCAAAGGCAAGCTACACGCGACGCATGACTGACTTTCCATGGACCACCATATTAAGTACACGTTCACAGGACATGTGGAGCGAGCCTTATTTCATGCTTCGAGAAACATCTTATCGCCTCAGGTCGGTGAGCGGTCTAATTATAATTACTAATGCTTGTATGCTCAAAGTCGTTTTTGAGCATTTCTGCTTATTAGATCATGCTTTGATGGCAGGTCAGTGCTCGAGGTAGTTGGCTGTGAACGGGGACTTTTTTGTGTGGGCAACTTTGGAAATCAAATGTCATTTTTATGGTAATGAACATTTAACGCAGTTGCGTCGTTTTTTTTAAAAAACTATAATTATAGGCTTATTGATCTAGCCATTTAATTGGAGCTTAACAATAGCTTAGCTACCTTGATAGCAATTCTAAGAACTGTATTTCTCGGTAGATATAGAGGTACATGGAAAGTTTTTTCTTCACGAAAATTCACCTCAGCAGAATTCAATTCACCAGGATTATAATTAAATGTGCCGATATACACAACAATCCCATTCAATGAACACACTATTAAATGAAGTTAATAACATAATTCAATGAATAATTGTTCATTATGTGGTGTTATATAATGTACGTAATTTTCCGTTCGTAAATACAAACTCGTGATTCTTAGCCAACAAAAGGCACAATTAATTCGAGGAAAATCTCCAATAATACGAAGTTTAAACCGTACTTAGCCGGCTTTTAAATTAATTGCCAGCGTTCAAAATAATTGAATTAAGTTAATCGAATAGTTGTTTACACTGTGTCACTTGTAGCAATTAAAATTGTTTCGGAAGATAATAAATCATTGGCGGGAAAGTGAAACATCACGGCGGTGTTGCACACCTTGCAATAAATTTTCCAATTACTGAGAGAATTTCGCGATGGCAACACCGGGGGAGCGTGGCGGGAAATAAAATAAAATTAATTACACGCTACATATAGCGGAAGGCAATAGATGCTTTAAAGCATGTCATTTGCTAATTTAAATACCTCTAGTTTGCTGCTTACATGTATTTTCTATGTCCAAAATCATTATAATTATTATGCAAATTAAGCATAGTAAATAATGATGGAATTAATTGGAGTATGTTTAGTTATAGTAATTGAATGAGACCCGAAATGATTTTTTTTTTTAATGATCAAACAAAATTCTTGAGATTATTTAAAACATATTAAAAATTTATAGAATACTCAGGATTAAATAGCAAAGTCCTTTAAAATCTTTAAGAAATATTTTCTACATTTTGCAAGAGTGTGCGTGATAATGGATTGTTTAAATAAAGCCTTTTGATTTACTGCAAATGGCTAAGACTAAAAGCGTAGCCATTTTAAGTATACTTACAGACATTGCACATCAATGTATCCCGTTCGGTCAAATATGTTTATTCGATTTTCATCCCTACCAGTTTGTAGTAAAGTTGATAATAGCTCAAAGATCTTTTATACTTTAGGGTATCTGTATTTGCTGGCGAACGCACATTTTCTTTAAAAACTTTTGAATTAATTTTTACTTATTACTTTGACACCAGTGTATAATAGCTTTATGTGGTAAGTCGTAAATTAGTATATACAAGAGAGTACTCTTGTACTCATCATCATCAACAGCCATTAAATGCCCACTGCTGAGCAAAGCCTCTTCTCACACGGAGAAGGTTTGAGCATTAATCACGCACGACGCTTGCTCAATGCGGGTTGGCGATTTCAAACTTATAATTTAGAAATTAAGGTATAAGCCCAGGTTTCCTCACGATGTTTTCCTTCACCATTTGTCAGTGGTGTCTAAATAATCTTAGAAAGTGCATATAACTCGGAAAAAGTCACATTGGTACTAGCCGTTGGTAGGTTTCGAACCGGCATCCTCATTCATGAGAAGCGTGCGTCTTAAATCTCCGGGCCACCACGACTTACGATTATACTAATTTACTATAAAATATTGTATTTTAATTAACCAAAATTCGTTAATGGAAAACATCAGTAAGCACAACGTACCGACACTAAATTGAACTTTACATATACGAGTAGAGATATATTGTTGCATTATAAATACCTTCTTTAATTGTATTGTAAATTGTAATATTAAACAAGATTGCACGGCCTAGTGTGAATCAGATTTATATGAAGGCAATTCGGCAATAAATACATAATATAAGCAAGATAATTTTGTTCAGTAGGCGGCCGACGCCTGAAAGGAGCAAATTAAGACACAAATGCGAGTATTTTAGCCGAATTCGGCCGGCTCGACTCGCTCGGCCCAATCGAGTTCGGCCTGCCTACTAGATGCCTTATTTCTCGTTATGCCTTATTGTCATGTCTGATTTATTTCGTAATTACGTCATTTCTTAAAGATTATGAGAATTTGTTCACTGGGTTGAGGTCAATGTGCTGTGTATACTTGTTTTAACAATTACGATGATTTGAAATTTTGTACAATATAAACGAAGGCAGTTATTCACTAACATGTTAAATAAGTTCACTCCTCCGATATCAAAAGTAATTCCTCTAATTATAATTAGCGTGAAATTTCCAAACCGACGTAAGGAAATGGTTCAAAATTCCATTAACAATATTAACACGACATCAATACTAATAATAATAATATGTGCAATTAATTATGCCACAGCCACCGCTACAGGGTGTATTATTTCCACCGATCCCGTCTAGCTGGCACGTCGTATTGTGTACACATTTCGGCACTTAGCCCGGTGTTAATTTGACGATGACTGTCGCGCCGCCATCCGTCATCGCAGGCAGACACGTCTTTATGACGTCTAATTTGAAGATCATCCTGTGAAGTGAAGGGGTGACTTATTGTGAGAGCATGAGTAGCTGTTTTGTGTGGAAGTTAAGTGTCATTGATTCTCCAGTGTTACGTTTTTGAAATACGAGAGGGGCACGTCCATGTTGTATTGTTTTAGGATTTAGGAATGTAAGTGAAAATTGAACATATTCTTATGTTTTTGTACAGCAATGTATAGATACCTACTGACTTATTTATTTGTCTCATAAACAAACGAGCTACCCCCAATTATATAAATCAAGGTGTACACCCAAAGTTACCAAGTTCGATGAAACAATGTATTGGGAGCGAATCCAACAACATTCGATCGCAAACTCAGTTGAAAATCGTAACAAAGCTTCTACCGCGATAATTGGATGTGGCCGTTCTGAATACGCGCTAGACGAGACTTAATTGAGGTTTTAGAGTTGGGCTAATTCGCCCACCTTCGATCAGTTCTGCTCCCCTGGTCCCTCGGTTGAGGGGCTTCGTCTGGCAGCTCGGTTAGCAAGAATAATAACACGGAGGTTAAGTGAGCCTCTATCAATTGGTGTTATGTTGCTTTGTTGTTATTAGACACGGAATCGCGTGGGCAATGTCGAAATACCTTGTTTAGAACTTTGAGAGCTGCCGTCTGGAAATATTTAGGATGTATGTTTACTCAATGTGTTATGTAGTTGTAAAAGGTTTCCATTTTGTAGAAAACAAAAAGATATTTTTAAATAACGCAATTGTTAAAATAGATATTCACATGAAAGACTCCTGAACAAAGCGAACTGAAATGCTCCAATGATTAAGAATTCTCTCACGTGCGGCGCAACAAAAAGTAACAACTAAATATATCGGAGACGGACCGATAGAGGTCGGGTGCGGGTAACAAAAAGTAGGGGCGGCCCAAGGACACACACCCGAACAGATATGATAATCCCCACTATGTAAAATAGTGAAATTTAAGGTCTCTCCATGTGAAGAATTGTACTCGTTCGGTAGGCAAATTATTCTAATGCGGCCCTTTTATTCGAGACACACACTGCACGGGTCGCCGAGCTCCTCCGACACTCATTTGTATTTCAATAAAATACCACTAGCCCTATCTAAACAAGGCTATGATTCGGATATCGATCGCGCCCACACTCAGAACAACGAAAAGTATATTACATTGTTATTTCAATGTTTTCGGGCCGAGTATTTTCGCAAGCCGGCCATCCATCAATGAATCAATTTGAATACATTGAACATTCATCGAAGTTTACACAAAGTTACTGGCTATGAATATACCTTGGTGTAACAAACAAAAAAGGCGCCCTGGCTGGCTTACAATAACTTCGGTCCCCCGTTCCACCCGCGCATTTGTGGACACGCCAATTCACTTTTTGTAAATAAAAGCGACATATCTGCGCGGCAGGATCCGGCGGTACCTACGTATATCGTCTCGCTTGTCCGATTTGCATAGCGTCGAAAAGTTCACAATCACATTTACCTCATCAGCCTGCGGGGAGCATAATTCTTCGTTCCATCTGCCATCTTCCTGTATCTACCCCAGCGCGAGCTCTTTTTGCAGGGGTCCGGCCGGCGGCGTTGTCCGCGATACATAAATTTTCACGATCGGTCATCCTTTAAAAACAAGTTTAGCTCTTTATCCGTAGGAGAGTAAGTTAAAGAATGGCTCGAGCGTGCGTTACCCTCCGATTCGTTACGTATTCAAATTATTTCGCCATCTTGTTTTTGCGTTCATTTGTATTGTGAGCCTATAAATAGGTGGAGTTCTTTTGTGTGAGCTCGATATTGATTTTAGTAATTAGTCCTTTAGTCGTCCAGAGGCTTAAGGCGAATGTACGAAGTTTAATACGTTTCAGAGGCGAGTGTATGGCTAATTAATAGAGTGCGTCGTGGAGGCGAAGGCGGGAGAGTACCCCTTGACGAGCCTTCAGACAGCTCGCCCCAGCTCAGGAGTCAGCAGGCGACTTAGGCCCTCGTGTGATTCCCTGCGGGTAATTAAATAATGAGGTTTAAATCCGTCCTTTTGTCGTGTCACTAAAGTTTGTAGACGTGTGCAGGGTTTGGATGCTTTGCAAATTAACGGACATTAGTAACCGAAGCCTCAGGTTAATACGGCACAAGTTGCGGCCACTACTGCGACATGGATTTAGCAACAGAGAGGACTGAACTCGGGTTTATTTTAAACATTCCAAAGAGGAGGCGTGCAATAAGTAATATTAGATTGTGCTATATCTATTTGAGATGTGTGGTTGTTTGTTCTCTGCAGTAAAAAAAAATATTAATGTGGAATTAAAATTTCTTATTAAACTGTCAAACACCAAGCGGTCACCGGTGACCGCAACCTATTGTTCTATAATTGTGTCTACAAAACCGATACTCGACGAGTTAATCACGTTAGACATTACAAAGTTTAATACTTATACTACACTGCAAGTAACTACACATCGCACAACGTCGGCTTTGCTGTTATATCCGATTTGAGCAAGATCTAAAACAGACCACACTTCTCATGCGCGAACAGGGGGTCTATTCTGAGCCACACATTCACCCAAAAACAAAAACCGTCCACTTTTGACGTTTCACAGTTCTACGTCTAATCTGAGTTCCGTTATGCAGCGCACGCCATTCAGTGGCCGTTGAAAACTTGAGTAAGAGCAAAGATAAGGCGTGGCGATGCATGCGACACACGTCTACTCTTTACAAATTCAGCGCTGACACGATCCATTCAACGGATAAGTTTGGTACAGTGTGCGCCCGCCTGAATGCAGTGATAACGCTACAATGACAATCGTGAGTTGATTTTGTATGGTTTAGAATTTGCGAGCGCTTTAAGAATAGGTGTTTTGATGAGTTTAAAGTGTGTTGCGTAATTTTAAAATGGAATTAAGAATATTGTTTTGTTGTCATGCAGGTTGAGTTGCGCGCTACGATAAGGCGTGAGAAGTTTGACACTGAAATAAAATTTTGTATAACGATCAAGAATTCTTGAGTAAAACATCAGCTGATTGTCTAGTACACATCTAACTAATAAAGCTTTTGTTGATTTCAAATCCAATAGAAGACGAACCAAACTCACTAAATAACACTTTATCTAGCCGAAGCATCTGATTCAAACTCAAAATGCAATGAACCAAAAAACAACCAAATATCACTTATACGATAACTTACTTAATTCTATAAATCCAGTCACAATAACTTCACCAGACCGTATCGTTGCCAGAACTTATCATAACAAAAGTGTCCTATCGTGTCCATATTTCGGACATGTCACCGGTATTGGAGTAAAAAGCGTCGAACCCGCGATCGTGTAGCGGAAAGCCGGAGTTAGGGGTTCGAACAAAACGTATGGGGTACCCATTGGACCGTGGCACGGTGATTCATGCAGTTATTCAATAAACCAGTGAGGGTATAACATGGTGTTATTTTGAACTTTTATTGATGTAATAATTAGCAGATTTTGTATTATATTGTGTGGTATAGTATTTTTTTTCTTATTTAATACAAATATGTGACAAGGGTGTGAAATATTTTAATGCATAGCTTATTTTTTAAACTAAACCAAGTTAATTAAGATAAATCGTATTAGAAATATTAGTAACACTTTTTGTTTAACTAAAATCAAGCAAGATTATATAATAAATATTTTATAATCTGCGTCAAAAATAACCTTACTTATTTTAAAGTCGGTTAATTAATATAGAGGTATGAGTTAAGCCAATCACGAGAAAATTGCGCACATACTTACATACATACAAACAGGTCGAATTGAAAATTTTCCTTCTTTTTATTTTTGAAGTCGGTTAATTACAGATAAAGGATAAAAGATTCGACATCGTAAAATTTTATTTCACTAATAAAAACTGTAAAATAACACATTTCACAACACCTTACAATTCTACATAAAATGTAAGTAATTTCCCTTCATAGAAAGTATGTTTTAAATGTTATAAAACAAGTTATTTTTGGTTGACGACCGAGCTAAGGTTTCGCAAAGCCTACAGCTGTTGAAACAAACTTCAAAGTTTCGTAAGAACTTTTCAACATTTTTTAAGGATGCAGTTACTTAACGATATCCACAGTAACTTAGATAAGCTTTTTAAAACGTGACATAACATTAGTATTTTCTCCTGCGTTGTGGGTATGTGTTCAAACTTTAAAGATAATTTACACATACATAGTTACACACATACACACACACAAGTGAATATTCTTTCCTTTCTTCAAGTCCCGAGTGACAGTCTCTTTTCTTTGTGCCTTTAGGCTTAATTCACTCTGTCTCCTGCAGTAATTCACCGAGGGAAGTGGAAACTAACGTTTTTCTTCTTATCCTCTTAGTCTTAATATCCTCTGATTCAAATCGTTGCGGGAACCAAGACAGTTATTCATGTCCCTAGGACGCGCCGGACTTCAGTGTTCCGGTTTCCATGGTTGTATCTACTGTAGATCCTGGCTTACAGGAGTTGCTGCGGTTATGGGAGGTTGTAGTGGGCTTGTCCCAAAAAAAAAGTCTCAATTGAACAGGTTGCTCATTGGCAGGCGTCCTCTATCGTCGACCACATTATAGCTTACCACCAGGCGAGATGGTAGCCGAACGTTGACCTATCAAGTACAAAAAGAAAATAAACATGCTCTAAAGTAGCTTAATAAAAGATAGAACGCTCCATTGAGCATGCTCAAAACTGTTCAAAGATCGAACGCCTGTCGATTCGCTACGATGATTGAATTGATCATTTTAATTTTGAGTAACATTCCGACACTCATACCAATAAGTGACAAGTGCTCAATTGAAGCATGTTTTTGTGCTGTAAATTATAATTGTAAATTATATATGTAATAGTATCTTAAAAGTCAAACACATACATACATCACACACAGACTCGGAACAATGTAGTGGAAGTATAAGTACTTTTATGATATAACAACAAGGAATTTAGGTCATATGTGACTTTAAGTATAAACAGTGTCATAACACTGTTTATACTTTAAGGTATCCAATTATATCATAATGAATAATATGATTTCGCAATACATCACAACAAAATAATTTGCTTATCATCATACAACATCCTCACATCTTTAAATGATACACAAAGTGTGTTCGTTCCGGGCAGGAAATGAATCTGCAATACATAGTATAGCAGCCGATTGTCCAGTGACTGCGCCAACCAAGCGAATATATTTTTTTTATATTTTGAGCGACTCGGGAGTTCTTACGTAAGGTACACGTGTGCGCGACACGGGTTCGACCCTCTGTACCGGCGAGACACACAAATCATGCGACATGTCGAACCTTTGCTACGTACAGAATAGTACGTATAACATCACGGCTCTGGGGATACTCAAGGCGTAGTCAAGAGGTGCCTGGTGCATATATTAAATACTGTATGCATTTTGTCAGTTATAGATCCCGTGTAATAGGATAGTGGCTATCGCCATACACCGAGTGTAATTTTGAGCATTGTGCACTAATATTCGCAACATGGCTTTGCTCGATACGGTAATCGAACATGTGACCCCCTTACTACCGACCATATCTTTGCTATACTTAACCAAACATTCAGTGAAGTTGAGCAACAGTACATTATACACATAAATATCTACTACCACCACATACACAATTCCTGTCTCACATAAAGCGTGAGTTCCAAACTTTCGCCTCCAGAGGCACTGCGCTCAAAATTGTCAAAGCAAAAACGACTGCAGTCCCAATTTTACAACGCAATAAAATATTGAAATAAAAATTCGCTCGCGAACCAGCAATAAAATAAAACGCTAACCGTTTTTACGGCGCCGACAATATAATGAAATAATCGTAACGGGCGTCGACGTCACTTTGAATTGCCCAATAAATCTTCCTCGGGTCATATTGTCCGTAGTCCTCTTGGCAACACTTTAATATCGAGAAATATCATCTCGATAATCGAACGCACTAGCCGCTCGGTATAAATCATCCCCCCGCACTCGCTGTCGTTTATTTTTTAGACTTTCCATTTCCAAATAAAGTCCCTGAGCAACGGGCCAGTGCTTCCTCCTTCCGGGGCGGTTTTATATGATTTGTCGGCTGTCGGCCATTTCCCTTAATATTGTCAATATTTCAAATATTAATTGTTATAAATCAGAAAAGTTTTCTGTTCCGCTTTTTATAGCCATTTTCGAGATTGGATTTTTATTACGACAAAATTAACCATAGTTAGAAGGGACCGACCATAAAGGAGCCACTTATGAGCGCATTGTTTATGAACGATAACGGAATCGATGAACGAGTCACACGTCCGAGGGGAAACGTGTTAAATTATGTAGGTGTACTTAGCGCGTCAATCTACGCACTACTTTGAAAAAGTTCCGCCCATAAAACATTAACAAGCACTCAAGAAAATTCCCGGGCGTGCCCCGTTCGTTAAGTACTGTCAGCCGGTAGTTTTTCCCACCTCGAGTTAGTGAGTGTCCACTCGAGGCCGGAGGGTCGCTGTCATCGCGATTGGCGAGCCGATATGTCCCAGGAGTGCCGCCCTCGGCCGCTCTGAGGGCCTTCAGCACGAAGATCATCGCAAAGCCCTCAATTAATGACAAACAATGGCGAAGGCCTCGCGCGCCCAATTTTCAGTTGTCGCTCTTGTTTTGCTCGGTGACAGTTGGCATGGGTCGGCCACTCACGCGACGCTGCCTTATTCCCAGTGCTATAGCCCGGGAATTAGGGAACTTCCTTAAGAAAGATGACGTGGAGGTACACGTTTTCGACCAAACATAAACATTAAAACATTTTACTTAAAATGCACAAACGTTATAGTTTAAGTACCTACCTATGTAATAAATAAAATATTATTAAAATTGATGAAAACCCTACCAAACGTCTAACATTTTGTTCTTTGAGAGAGTTTGCTGTAGTCATATTACATAGCAAGAGAAGCATAAAGTAGGTGCATAAACAAGACCCTGCAATCCTTTCCCTTCCTTTACAAAGTGCGATGTGGGTCAGAAGCATCCAAATACAAGCTACACAAAATACCAGAGAGCTATCAAATCACGAGCACTCACTAAAATTTGTAGAGATAACTGCGTTCTCGCCACAAAACACGTCATGGTAAATACTGAGGCAAAGTGTTGTCCGGTACTTTCATGAGGCTGGGAGTCGCGCGCTCGGCGCCCGCTATCGATCCACGAGCGAGGGGGGGCGCGGGGCGCGGGTGGCACAAATTTGGGAAAACTTTGAAAGTTTCGCGTCTAATTCAGGCGCACGCACACACACCCACAAACAGCTCGATACCACACACAAACGCCGTTTGCGTCGTAATTCTGTTTTGTAGCCGTTGTTTTCGAAATGTCACGTGTCTTCGACCTACGTGACTGGACGAATCCTTGTAAAGGGTTCGCACGCGTAAATTAGATAAACTGAAATTATAGAATAATTATAGAATAATCGAGGCAGCGTTATCGGTGCTTGTAATGACACAACTGGTCGCATACGCATGTAGGTTGGACGTTGAATCAGGGCGATAAATCTCGTTTGGTAACGTAATCCGATCGCTGGTCACGCAAGGCTTCCAAACAATACACTAAATCAAGTATTCGAAACTGTAACTCAGCACTACTTAGCCCCAAACTCGGCTAAAGTCGGCAAGAGTATCGAAACTTGGGGAGCCTATTAAGGTAATGCGACCAGAATTGGTACACACGATCACGCGATGATCAAAGCTGCATGCGTCATCATTAGCCATTGTGTCCTGAGTGCTTTGCCAAAGAAAACAATTAAGAAGATGAGATGGGACGGGACAATGCCGCAGGAGATGGACACTTCCGGCGGCGTCATCAAAAGAACCGCTTTTCAGTAATGTTTTACAACAAAATATCACTAAATAACTGTTATCCCAAAAGTAACAAATTAATTGAAAATTTATCTCAATCAACAGTAGTTCCAATTATTATAATTTACTAAGCAAAAAATATTAATTCAAAAAGTTCTCAAGTAACAACTAATCTTGTTGAGCCTTATTGGCGTCTACTTATAACTTATTTAGAAATAAAATAAATATCATTTATCATAGGAAGCAGCCTCACGTTCGAACTACAAAACTCACAAAGCAACTACAGAACTACCGTAAGTCGTAAATCAAAATAGACCGAAACAACTCTTCCGCCATTTTTAATCTATAAAATGTTTTTCATTACGTCGTAAATTTATGGTTCTGCTATAATTTCTGCTCCTTTTGTCTCTGGTTGTTAGTAAACAGGCCGTTTGTGGAATAAAGGAATTCCATTCAAGCAGCTTTTGCAAACAAAAAACGGGGAACAAAATAAAAACTGGAGAACAATTAGCGTGATTTAACAGCCATTTCATTAGATTATAATTAATGTGATTATTTTTTTATTTTAAAACTTTTGGCTTTGTCTTGTTTCGTTTTTGTCCGGTGGGAATTTATATACTATTTAGATTTGGTGAAGTTTTCTTTTGTTTGAGAGAAGTATTGTCGCGATACTGACTTGTTTTCCCCGTGACATTTTGTAGGTATGGTGTAAAGAAGAAGTGTAAAGAATGTCACTCGTACGGATTTAATCTGACATAATCTTATCTAGTCATTATAATCATGTAAATTAACCAGCTTCACAGTACTCTAGACGAATATCATTTAAACACTAGTTGATCAAGAGAAAAGAAAACTCGATGTATGGGACTGACACTGAATTCACATTCAACAAATTGTGTCAAAACTTGTATCAAGTGCATACATTGACTTTCAACTGACATGCGAAGACTGCCAATATTCAAAGTCAAAGGCGAAGTCAAAATCATCTTACTTCTGAAAGTCAACAATACAATTCTTTAGTTACATTGTGTGAGAAGAATAACACCAACATCCAGTCAAAGAGATCGAAAAAGAACATAACCTTAAGGACAATAAAATAATATAGTCTGGAGCTAACCAGTCGCAGTCGACGGCACTCGTTCCCGAACATGACACGTACACCAGTACCGCCCAACTCAACCATATTGTGGGGAATCGAGCGATCCAATGCACGTGCCATCACCAATAAGATCTTTGAGTGAGCATGACAACTTCAAGCTATTATAGAAGAACAAACTAAACATGGGAAATATTCTTACACTACGCACATAAACTTGTTATATAAAACCTGCAATTAATAACTCCCATTAGACAAAGCAAAATAATCAAAACAAAAACATAATGAATCAAATACAAAGCTCATAGATCAGTTGTAATTACCGTGCAGTTGTCACCCCGCCATTATAATTACCATTCCTGAGCCATTAGTTAATTGAAGCGATCTCTTTTAGGTAACTCTCTTTATTATGATTAACGGTGTTTCTAATCAAAGTAGTATACACGTTCATATATTATTTTTAACCTTTACCAAGATAGGAGACTGTTAAAGAAAGGTTTTTCTTTTCTTTAGTTTCTGCACCAAGCTAGCAGACAATAAAATCAAGTCCAACACATACACCGTGAAATCTATTTTGTTGTCGTCCCGAAGTAAAATGGTTCATAACATCATCATCATAACATCACGCCTTTTATCCCCGAAGGGGTAGGCAGAGGTGCACACAGAAGTAACACCCACTTTTCACTATTTATGTTATGAGTCCCATGTAATAGGGGGTGAGCCTATTGCCATATACCAGGCACATTTCCAGACTCTGTGCTACTACTGAGAATTTTTTAAAAACCCAGTAAGACTTTGCCCGACCCGGGAATCGAACCCGAGATCCCTTGCCTGGCAGTCGCACTTGCGACCACTCGGCCAACGAGGCAGGCAGTAAAATGGTTCTGTTTTGGTAATAGAATAGAATTAAAAAAGTAATAACATTTTCAATTAAAAAAATAACTAGTGAACCATTGCAAAAATCAAGCTTCTAAAGTGCATATGAACTCATAGTACTCTGAGAACCCATGTAATTATCGAAGAGGTATTTCTCGTCGGGTGCCACGTGCGATACGAATGGTGCCTACAAACTTACGTCTCAAATCAAATCAAATCAAATCGTCTTTATTGTGGACTATAGGTATGCATCAGAAATACAGGTCTTAAATAATAAAAAGAGTACAGCTATGTCCCGCCGTTGAGGCATACAATAATAATATACAAAACAGAATTTAAAACACAATTAGTCATAATGTTTAGTCTCAATACAATTTTAAAATACCTCAAATACATACAAATTCAATATAAAGTCATATAATAGTTAATACATTTTACTCAAATAATTGTGTCATTCATGAACTCGGTGTCACGGTCTAGTGTTCCATGTGCGTATTTACATGCTTTTTTTTGAAAGTAAAATAAAATTATATCTTAATTTTTTGTTTTTACTTTATACGTACATACTTATATACGAAAACGAAATAGATTTCACGGTATATATAGTAATCATCACCAACAATCGGCAGTGTGTTATGATTCACTGCTGGACTATGAGTCCTGTCTACTAAGGAAGGTTCTCTATACTCTCTTTACTCAATAACTCTTGGCCGGTGGGTTGCAGCTCAAAAAGTTGAGGTTTAACACAGAGCTACTCGGTCTTTATCAAATGTTTTACCTCCTACGACACTCACAGAGAGCAGAGATTCTCTACCGTCACCACAAGACCTAACTTCATAACAATAAGGTCGATAATCTAGTAAAGGGTTAATATACTGCAGAAGTATAAGCGTTCTAGGAAGCGTCTGGTTGGAATCAAAGTATCGTGTTCCTAAAGTTCTGAAATTTCTAAAATTATCCCCTAAATTTATCTTTATTTTATAATCTTCAAAATAAACTCAGTAACGTACTGTTTGAAGTACTGCTTACCGTAGAGGGAAAATTAATCTTTGCGGTTTAGCTATCACAGATTGGCAATTGTTGTTGAAATCGTTAGAGTTGCTGGACAAAAGTGAATCTTATACGCATAAAATTAAAGTTAAACTAAAAATTAATTAAATATTTTAATTTAGAAAAATGTACTACAAATTACTAATAATTTGTGAACTGGATTTTTTTCTGCAGCATCTACCCCAATCTCGGTCGAAGCCCATTTAATTAAACGGCTGCTATTAGGACGCCCCTTTCATGATTTCCTTAATTTCTGTTAATTCCTACAACCATCGAAGAAGGCTAGGTGACGATAAAAGCCTTGTGTAATGTTTGTCACTTTAAAATTAATTGAAAGAAAACAGAATGTAAATTGGTTACATTTTCATAGCTACTTAAAGATAATGTCTCATTGAAATATAACAGCGACACAATCAAATATGCACCTGATGAAAATATTAGTATTTTCAAATATTAGATTTTTAATCCTAATTTTCCAAATTTTATTAAATAAATAAATAATGACATTGTCAGTAATATTAATATGATTCTTTAGATTCTTCGAGATTATTCTCAAAAAAATCTATTACTTTTGGAACTAAAATTTCGATCAATTGTGCCGGCTCGATCGGAGTGATACTACGGCCTCACAGAAAACCGACGTGAAACAACGCTTGCGTTGTGTTACGTTGTGTGAATGAGGTTACCGCCATGGTTACATGCCCAACTACTCCTCCCTCCTTCCCCAAACTCCCCAAATCCCTGAATCACACATTCCTCAAATTCCAAATCCTTAAAAGGCCGGTAACGCACTTGTAACGCCTCTGGTGTTCCAGGTGTCCATGGGCGACGCCGACTGCTTACCGGTGATCCGTCTGCTCGTTTACCGACTTATGCTAAAAAAAAGTGAACACCATAATGTGTTTTCTTAATTTTCATTTGCTCATAGACAGTCCTGCTGTCAACATTAATAAAAAAAACAAATAATAGTTCTAACCAAAACTCAATAACAGATTCCTGTAAAACACACTGTAAAATTAAAAGTATAAACTAAGTTGAAGCCTGTTTGTTAAAATGTACATGATGGCTACCTTTCAATTTGAACCTCATATTTCAATTTACCTGGCTCGGTTATATCTTTAATGTCTGGCTTATAATTATACGTCAGACAGTGGGATTTCAACCCCTTTTTACTTGATATTAGCTAGTGTTTTGTATGAAAAGCCTGAAGGCTGATATTAAATTTTCTAATGTAATGTGTAGTTTTATTGACATACGTAAAGATAAAAAATTTTGGCACAGAATAATCTTACGAATACTATAAATGTGAAAGTTTGTGTGTGTCTGTTTGATACTCAATCTCATCAAAACGGCTGACGGGATTGAGATGAAATTTAGAAGAGGGTTCAATAATGGTCTGAAATAACAAATAGGCTTTATAAACCTTTATAAATATTAAATAGAATCGTTATAAAAAACTACTATTGTCTTATGAAAATTTGTAATATGTCGTAATATTGAGTATAAAGATGCGTAGTATATGGTAGGTAAAACTTATTTACATTGGTGTAACTTGAATCCAATTTTAAGATATACCTTAGTAGTCTTGGTATTTTATTCTGTACACAAAATAAAGTATTATGTTTAGTAAAATGTTTATATCTGTCTTCTTATTCACTAATTATAATTTTATGCTTAAGCCACTTTCTTTGTCTTCTGCCAATCATAATTTATATCTCTGCCTTCATTGTCATCCTCTGAAATAGCAAAATAAAAATAGTCAGATTTTTATTTTAAAGATTCTCTGTTTGTTGTAGTTTATCGAGTTAGCTATTACGATGGCAACAAATAAACCTGTTAGCCGTGTATCGGCAGTCCGGTCACGACGACGTATGGGATCAAGTGCACTTATACAGCGTGCTACACACGAGGACACTATCCCGAGATAGCTTGGTGAACTGGTGCTAGAGTACGCGATAAAACTGTGTACATACTAATTTAATTTTTTTTTTATTCTTACTATAGTTAACACAAAACAACTCCCATAATATTATGTTTCCTATTTTTTTATAACTTTTTTGTGTAATAGCTACTATAGAAACAATTAATTATTTCGCCGACCTTAATATTTCGTTTCAACACGTGCCTACGTATTAAATGAAACGCCCTCTCAAGATAGCGTAAAGAGGAAGAATCTGACCTAACATTTCTCAGTAGCACTATCAAAATCAAACGAATAGAATCGAAAAGTTAATAAAAGGGGCTTTCACCGGAGACACGGGATATATCTCAGGCCGTGTCCCCTCGTGCGGCAAGTTCACCTCACAAGAAAACCTTAGAGAAGTAATAAGAAAAGGTAGAAGTGCCCCATTGAATGATAACTCCCGGCTCTTTGTCTCGCGTCCGTCTTGACGAATCGAATTAAAAGGCTTATTGTGTCTACGTGACAGCGTGTCAGCCCCTCACCAACGAGACGCCAACACTTTTTGTCTCAACCAAACTAAAATATTACAGGCCATTCACTAAATCCCACCCCAGCAAGGGCGATCTGCTACTTGAATTTGTACTCAATTTTTAACAGGGATCCTTAATTAAGAGAGTTGCTCTTTATTGGCGAGAGTAGTCTTAATGCGTTAATTGTCGAAATGCAATCTCGGATAAGGAAGGGAGTTTTAATCATTTGAACGTCATATTTTTAATTTAGAAGTTTTGATATTTTATTTATTGTGATTTTTGTGACGTTACTTGGCTAATTGATGAATTTTAATTAATTTCGACTTTGATTGATATCGTGTAGCCCTTTTTGTTTTTAATGTTTTTGTTTTTTTTTTTTTGTTTCAGGCGTCCCTGCGACATCGACTGCCCTCTCCGTCCGATCAAGGTAATATTTACATATTTATTTTATTAAACCAGTGTTATTTTATATCTTAAATGAATAATAATGGTTTATTGAAGTATTGGAAAATGGTCCATGATTATGACAATTATGAAATAACAACTACGGATCTTATTTCAAAGTATTTACAATAGTATTAAAATTATTTTTAAATAACATTTGATATTTCCGGCTTACTCACGTAACTGTTTAACGAACTCAACTCAACTAGTTTCGCTTGCCGCGTCGCGGTCACGGACTGCTGCTCATGAATATGAGCCTCTAGTATGGCTTGAAACTAGTCGAGTTCCTCGTCAAACAGTTACGTGTGTAAGCCAAAAACATAATAATTAATTTAGTATGTTTTACGAAAGTTTTAATATAAACACACTTGACGTCTCAAATCAATCTCTAAAAAACACACCCTTAGAAAATTTTCAAGACAAAAAATAACATCACATTACTTTAAACCGCCATCATTTATCGGAGCCTAAAAGAAAAAAACGTGGCACTTCCCTTATACAATGTACAACATGTCTTAATTATTCATTACATCCCACGACTCAGCAGACGGCAGCCAAAAAGCGGACCATAAAAATATAAACTAAGACGAACACGCACATTAATGAGGGCCGTGCAATATTTATACACAAGCTACCCTAATTGCTAGGGTGGAGAGTGGAAAAAATGGGCAATTTCACGTAATGTAATATGTATATTTAAGGTGAAGTTCCCAAACGCAGCACGGCCAGGAATTTTGTCGCGGCCGTGCTTATTACACAAACCACTTCAAACGTCTTTCTATGGCGGGTTCGACTGTAGTACGTGTGGGAAAGTGGCTCTTGTTTATTATTTTTTATGATAATATGAGCTGGTGTATATAGTAGAGTGGGTTTAATATTGTATTGTATCAATACTTAACTTCAAAGGCAAAAAATAATTTTACTACAAATTAAGTTAAAATGTTAAAGAAACTATTAACGACAAATAAAAACTGAACAAAATAAGGCGTAGTGAAAAAAAAATTCTAGCATATATAATTAGGTGGCAACAAAGACATACATAAGAAAACATAAAAATATAAAGGACACCATAAATTAAAATGTATTTATTAATCGTAAAAATTAATATCAAACCTAAGTAGAGCTACTTACCTTGGTACTACGCAATAAGTAGCCGGGATTTTTATTTTTTCAATATGTTTAGGTGCTCAGCTCGCTCCCCTCGCCGCCACAATTTCCTCTTGACGGAAGCCCTCAATCTAATGATATGGCTGTGTTAAAAAACACAAGGAAATTTAATAACGCCAAGAGCCCGCAGCCCACGAGAGAAAACAAAGAAAATTTAATTTCGACGATTCCCACATGCTCGATATCGTTGAGAAGTTGCGCACTTGAACGTGAAATGTGAAAATTAAAAATATCCCCTTGATATACCTGCTCTTTGCAAGAATACACTAGAGTAGCCTGTTGATGTAATTACTTGAGAATTAATTGTAGCAGCAGCTCGGCCGCCATTATGAAACCAAGCGTAGGAAAAACCAAGAGTTGAGCGTGCGGAAATCTGCATATCACGTTACGGGGACGTTTACCCTACAGTAATTAATACGGGACAAAGCTTAAACATTTCAAAGGTAAGCAAATTAGTTCCGCACTTAATGATCCGACAAAGCGCGTAAATCTTTTTAAAATGCGTGCCCGAAGTGTTTCCTTTTCCTGTAGGGTAAGTAAACAGTACGTTAAAAAAGTATATTTGCATAATCTAGGGGCGCACGTATGCAAATCCGCGGCCCGTACGAGAAAGGCGGTGAAAATTGTATCAAATTGTTCCACCGACACGTAGGCTTTGCCGGCAATTTGTCAAGCGAGCAATAATTATTTAGAGCCCCCGGCCTGAATGGCTGACAATGTGGGCTGGCGTAAACCGTGTCGTTTGTGCTAAACATTATGACATGACGTTCCTGCTTTATTTATGGCTGGGGTAGTCCAAAAACGTGGTGTTAAGTATTTTGAGGAAGCTACTAATACTATTTCGTATACGTATACGTTTAATAGACGTAGCTTCAACCAAAATCAACGAAATTATTACGTAACATTGCAAATCAAGGATCACAGACATTAACACATCGGCATAACACCTCTTAAATACCCTAATAACACATTAAAATCACGAAATTAATTCCAAAATCCTCACGTACGAAATCCAAAAATCCCTTTCGAAATCAGAGGATACAGGCAATCGGCAAATTCCCACGGTTTTCAATAAAAACAAACCATTGCAAATGGTTGGGAAGGTCTCGAATTAAGCCGCGGGCTGACGGGCCGGTCGCAGGCAATGGCCCGTCCCGACTGAAAAATGTTATGCGCCACCTGTGGCTCGTACGTGTAATCGTATGCGTTTATCTCTGCGGGAACGTATGCACTGCTCCCAGGGTCCGGATGTAACTACAAAGATGTAGAAGGATTCTAAATGCGTAAGCCAGTTTTGATAAGCTTTGAAAATAACTATTTGATAGATATTTTTTGCCATTTTTATCTGAATAATTAAAATGCATTGTTAATCTACATTTTAACAATTTCAAATTTTACATTTTCAAAGGATATTTTTTTGGTTAAACTTCATAAACTTTTATTTTCAATATTTCACATTTAAAATACTTCATAATGATTATAATAACCTCCCAAATTGCTAAAAAAACAATAATGCAGAAACTCCAATCCTAATATTGGAGCAAAGACAGTTTTATTTCAGTTTACAATACACATAAATCTTTCAACCACATCAAGTATATTTTACATCCGTGTATCACGTACTAAGCTATGCATCCATTCAATTCCACACCAATAGACCGAATTTATGCGACGCCCAACGTTCGGGCAATTATCATTCACGCAATGACTGGTCCGTGTCCACTCATCGCTGCGAGCGAGCCCTCGATACAGTCCCGCACCCGGCCAATTAACACGCCCATTGCATCCTGCTCAATTGACCAAACGATTTATTGACTGACCTTACATTTTATCCAATACTTTTTTAACATTTACACAACCTTCAAACAACTTTCCCACGGTTATGAGGTTCTAATAGTGAACCACGGTCCTTTATGAAGCCAAGCGGACACAATAACGATAAAGGTGAGCAGAAAATCCGGACAATAAAGCCTCGACAAAAAAGCTGAGTGAGGGCTAGTGCGGGCCAAATAGTTCGTGAAATTTCGAAGGGTCCCGTAGTTGGGGTACGCGCGCTGGACGGGACACTTTACGACGGTCCTCTCAGTAAACCTGGCCATTATGTTGGGTTAAGGGATCGCCGTCCTCCAGTTATAAAGATGCCGAACGCTCGGCTAAGATTTGTAGCCGGTTTATGGATGTAGAAGGGGTTGTGGATGCAGCGGAGGGTATTATGATCATGTAGAGTCGAGAGGTCGTATCATATCCAGGAGTCAACATGGCGAACATGATTGAGGACTTTTGAAAGGGGCAGCTCGGGAACATGGAAATACGATGCTATTTTTCCGAAATGCAATGCTTCAAGTGGATGTTTTGTAATAGTGAAATAAAAAACGTGGAGCCCTCCAAACATATTAATGAAATCCGCCGTTTCAGTAAATTGTTGTTTAATTCCACATGTCAATAATTTCTGTGGCATTTGCTGTTGAAATTCTAATTCCAAAGCATTAGGGAGCTCTAATATTAGCCCGACATCTGTTTTTGTGACTATCCAAATAAACACAGGGCAAACATCCACCGTACTTAACGTTTCCACATGAGCTACCTAACACCTCAACAGCACTCAAAAGACTTCACTACATCCAGACACACAAAGTTGCCACATAACCGTATCATTTGAAATAGCAGTCCTCACCGAAAACTGGCCTTTATTTTGTGCAAACTAGAGTATAAAATAGGAGGTAATTTTGTTCGGCAACTGTAGGTAATAAATTGGTGTGCAGGTGAGACATCTAAGGCTAATTGTACACGGCAATCGTGAGCGTCCAGTACAAACAGAGGCAAGGTAAAGGCGTTTACAGATGTTTGCTAACAGCCCTCACGTAAACAGCTCCGCGCTGAGTTCCTTTTGCGGCGCTCTCCTGCCAGACTGATACTTTGAGAGAAGTTACTATTGTTTCTACGTCTTATTGGGTTCGGGCTTGTGTATTATGACATTGGATTCGCAGTTTTAATTAAGAATAATGTTAACATGTAAGTTTTGCTTCTATTTTCAATATGAGATATTATGTTTACTATAGGTATACACGTACGTGTGTTCAAATTTCAAAACAAGGTCAGAAAACAGATGTCGTTAAATAGCCAGTTTAAAGGAGGCTAAAACACTGCGCATCTAAAAATAGAAATCTTCAAAGGAGAACGAACAAAAGCAAACCAATAAACATTGGTTGAAGTATACGGCCAAGCAAAAGTTAGCAAATGACTTGCAAAGTTCTATACGAAAATTAACCACAAAGGTGGTGGAGTTCACCCAAAAAGCGAGTGTGGTTGCGAAGCGACTAGGTTGTGGTTGGGCCGCCCCACCTCGACACGTCTCGGTCAATCCTTTTGACGCTAACCTGTCGTGTGAACTGACCCTTTGAGCTCTCACCTACGACCGCAAACGTTTTGTGTATTCAGCTTTATGGAGAATTAATTTGGTAAGATTGGTTGAACTTTGGACGTGTGTCGGCTCTATTTTCCGTTTGCACTACACCTGGATTTCGGATTTAAAAATCTCGTTCGTAATTTATTTATGAAGGAAATGTAAGGAGAACCCTCATGTTGTATATTTTGGGTTAGCAATTTTAGGGTAGTCAAATGTGATAATATTAAAGCTACCTATAGATTTATCACAGCATCGTATTTAGACATCAACATAAATCCTTCACAAAGACTATGCAACATCCATTAAAGCATTGACTCTATAAACTAACCCTCCTTACGTTACATTTAGCAACCCACAAATTCATTTGCTAGAACTACTACTAAACCATCAAATTATCGTCTGTCACTGTAAAGTATAACAGAAAGCCTAAGTACCTACCTAGGAAAGCGGCTTTAGAAGTTTGTTCCTAGTACCGCGGATCTTAGGCGCAAAATATGCAGTGCGCTGGTCCTACCACACTGCATATTACATGAGACTAAAGTTTTACCGATTCCTTCAATATTTCACTAGAAAATCCTTTGCTTTGCTGTATATGAAATTGAATAAGTTAAGTCGGCTTCATATTTTGTTGTGATCACAATCCGCAAGTTAAGAAAGTAATCTGATAAGTGGCTTTTGATATGTTGATACGGGAAAATATACCTTAAGTATTAAAGATTTGAGCTTCTGTCAACTATACAACTGTGTCGTTCCAAAACCTTAGATGAAGGAAACCTCAATCCAATTAAAGTTATCATGAAATTAAAATACATAAAGCGAACATCAAATAATATTCGCAACATTTGCACAAAGAGCCCCAACCTCGCGCAGATACGACGAAACCTAATATTCAATACCGCTATCGACTAGTTAATAGCAGCATTGTGCTAGGACAATAGTTCCCACATCCAGCGAGATTGCATTGCGACTTAATTTCATTGCCTAATACACTCTCGTATTTGCTATCCATCCATGTTTGCGCACCGCTCATTCTACCCTACAGACGTGGCTATATTTTCCTTTTGTCTAGACGAAATCTTAACGAATATTTAAGTAGTATAAATTATATGTGAGATATGTGGTAGCACGATCTTATGAGAGATGTGCAAACATGGCTTCCTTGTTCTTTGAAAATGCAGAACAAGTTAGCACAAAAAAGTTATAAGAAATTTTGAAGCAGTCGCTTGTTGATCTGAAATGAACAGAAAAGCCACAAGCACATCAAATCACATACAATAATATAGTAACAAGAAATGTAAGTTGGGAACGAGGGTGGTATCTCCAAATTGCTCATGTAAGACAAAATTAACCCTCGCCCACATTAACACAGATAAGTCTGCGAGCTCATTTGCGAGCCTTCCGGCTGGCGCTCGTTACATCTTGATATTCTTTACCCCTTCACCGATACCCGCACCACACGAGCAATAAATGGCGCGGAAGGAGCCCGCTATCGCGCCGCCCGATATCTTCCATCCGAATTAATTTCACAACGTTCCTTCTCAGAAACGAACTAAGTTCGCGCACTTGTTATTTCGACGTGCAGCCGAGCGCGCGACTTCTAATCGCGAAGAGTCGCGAGATAAAATGGCGACCCGTAATTACCATAACGCGCCTTTCGAAGATATGTGGAGAATCTTAATGGTACGGTGGCTCCGTAAATAATGGGCTCTTATGGGAAAGTTGGTAAAGAGCACTGTTTCGTGTGTAATTTTAAGGGTTTCCTGGCTCACGTGCTTTTTGAATAATGTGCTAAATACGGAGCGAGCGCTAATGACGCTCGCGTTTGTTTTGATATAAACTTAGACAATAGATTCAAGTTTATGTTTCCTCCAATGGCGTCCTTGTACGTTTGAATAATTTTAATTTTAGCGTGACAATACTACACTTGTATGAATTGGAACGTTTAATGTGCCAGTTTATCGTGTAGTGCTTGTTACGAACTTTGCCGAAGTAAATCAGTTCGAAGTTACTAACCTTGTAACTTGTATTGGTAGAAATATTTCAGAAGTTGTTTGTTTATTGTACTGTACCTTCGTTTAGTGTAGATAAGCAGTTACAGTAGTTAATTATTGGGCTGTAATGCATCTAAGAGCAGGCAAACAAAAGCGTTTCTGCCGCAGGATGCAGAATGTCGCGCGCCACTCGCGATTACACGTGAGTTATGAGCTATTTCTGAATTGTGGTCGCCCGCGGCGGCGCGTCGTGCGGTGCGCGCCATTTCGTAGCTTCTTTCGTCTCAAATAATTAGCCCTTTATTTTAAATACACCCCAATAATTGTACGTTATCTTACGTTTGTACTTTGATAAAACGTTTTGTGGTTGCCACAAGGTGTGACTTCGAATGATAAAATATTACTTAGTTACGGTACCTACATAATTTATCTTCATATCTTCCTTGACTCAGCATTAGAGATAAAAAACCCGCGTAAAATATTGAGTTTTTAGTTTTGATAGTATTTAAAATAATTGACAAACATAAAAGTTTTATAAAAGCGTCGACTCTGAACAAATAGGACCTTTAATAATTCTACAATTTGTATTAAATCTAGAACCTAAACACTATGTTCCAAGTGCCCTAGTCTGTCTAAGTAGATTAACAACAATAGGTAAAAGTAAATAAATACATTGGTGAGTACACTAAGCTAGACTCGTTGCATTAGGTACCGACATTTGCTCACCGCACTGTATTGTTCCGTGTGCATATTTGCGAACTCAGCTAATACGTTTCAAAATGCTCGCAGCGTACACAAAACGGTGTACACCTCCGAACAAGGAACGTGTTCGCTCAAATTACAAGCATTGTAAATTAGGACCAAAAACAGTTTCATTTTCCACACGAGCGCTGCAGCTAATATTGTCTCACCCCTAAAATATGCAGCCTTACCTGAGAGAATTGCCTGGATATAGTGTAATTGTTGAATATACCACGTCGTTTAATCCCAGCTACATCTTCTGGAATGTTCGAGAATGCAGCCAAGATTTGCAGGCAGTCTGCGGCGAGGACTTGGCCCCGGGCCTAGCGCACTTAATACACGGCTTAACTTCACTTGGGATTTCTCAATGTGTCTCACTACAAACCCGTTTCAGCGACACAACTAAGCCCGCCTGTAAACAAACATTAAAAACTCGTTTACTTTCGAACCCTTTTAAAAAGAGTTAAAGTTGTAACGCCCCGAAACCTTCGAGCCTCCTGAAACTCAAGCTACTGCAAACAGCCGTGAGGCGTCGTAGATGAAATTGCAAAAATGTAAAAGAGCTAATGTTTGCTCACCTTAAACCCCTTCTCGACCCCACGTGCCGGCGTGACGAGCCGGATAAAAGGCTTTAATACACCCTCATCCCTTATTACGAAACTTGAAAAAGACAACAATATAGATCCAATGTGTCGCGGGCGCGGGCAATCATACGCGCATCAAAGGTGACGCGCCTGCGAGCTAGCCAAGTGTGGAGGCGCCTTTATGTAACGACATTTTGTATTAACATTCTGTATGGAAATGTCGAGTCAAAGGGCTACACACGTTATGAGATCTCAAACAATACGGATTGTGACAATCCTGTTTCCTTCGCTCCACAGGAAATGGTATTCCAATGTTTAATGAGAAGCCTCGGTTCATGTATCATAAATACGGATTCCTAGAGCATCTGCTTTTGCATTTTGCTCTGTTTGCGAATTCGTTTACTGCTTTGTGATGTCGGAAATGTTCATATGGGAATTTTGCTTTCATTTGACTGAAGTTGCTTACAAAAAGTAATACAGACATTTTTGTGCATTCTTTTGTTATTGTATTAAACATTCAATTGCATACGAAAAAGACTAAAAGTTTGAAGTATATCCAACGTTTCTGCTTCCACACTCGTCAGTCGAACACATCAAGCAGTCATTACGGCCCTCGTGAAAAATCTCGGCGAGGCTGCTTTGCAAGTCAAAACTCCTTGGGGTACACTTGGCTCCTCCCGTACCCCGGGACCCGTAACCCGCTACTGAGCGCGTGTGAACATTTTTCATATTGAGCTCCAAGATACAGGTGACGTGTTAAATGGCTCGATGTTTAAGATTCAAACAAGGGTAGACGAGGATATGTGACGTACGTGCGAAGTACTTTCCATTGTTTATCATACGTTTCGAATATGTAAAGATTGCGTATTAGGTTTTGTTCATTAAGTTGTATTTCTTACAAGATCTTATCTGGTAAGTTGCTTTTCTTGGCTCAGAAAACTAAATGCGCGCGCTGAGTGCTAGACGTTCTGGAATCTAACTCTTATGTTAAACAAAATAAGATTCTAATTAGATTACTTTCAGGTTACCAGTAGTAAAACATAAAAAGTTACCTTTATAGATTCTACAGCATAAATGTTGTACCTAATAAATAAGTACAATAATTCTATAAACTTTATTCGGCATTTTTTTAGCGTTTTCCTCTAAAGGTTACACGTGGACCGAAGCGCGTAGGCGAAAGTATATCATAAATATAAACAACATTGACCATAATGAACATTTCTGCACGTGTTCCTGAATAAAGTCGACTTCTAACTAACTTTGAAGGTCTATATTTTTATTATTAATGCTTTTAACACCCATGACAAGTTTCTCGATACAATTTGTGTCTGGTCTCTGTAGGTTCTTGAGAATTTTCAAAGATTCTAAAATTATTTTATAAACTCACGTCAAATCAAGTCTTTGTAGCCATTCCAATGACGCGTACGGCGCGTCGCGTTCCGCGCGCGCCTCAAAGAGCCATCAGACCACCACAGATGGGGCCCAACAGGGCCGATACCGATTCGGAGTCGCGGAGAACCTAACGGGTAACCGGGGCTCCGGCTCGACGTGCAGGAGAAGGAACGGGGTGGTTTTTAATCAGTAAGAGTCTGACACTCCCTCCCGCTTCACCCAGGCGGGAGCAGTCATTCGATGGTTTTCCCCCCTTATAAAAAAAGGCCATTCCAATGACAATCCAGTATTCAATTAGCCTCTAACACATAAGTTCATCACTTTGGTAAATAAATTAAAAATGACGATGTTTTAATCTTCGACCCATACTATAAATGACTCCACTGAACGTAAATAAAAATTAATTTATATTTTCCACTCTTTGGGCTCAGTAATGATCTCTGTGCATGACAAGTCTCGGTAGGGTATGTACGCTTGATTTACGTTGCCGAATACCGGCACATCCAGAGCAGGTGTGCTCAACTTAGAAATTAGCAGACCCTGTACTTTTAAATTACCTGCGAAAACCTTTTGCGTTTTTTTTTTCGGTATTTTGATTATGTGCGTAGCGACTTGTATTACATATTATCTCTCGTAGATATAATTATAATGATTTTAGTTGGTAAAGACAATAAAATATTTTTTTTCTTTCATTCATTAAAATTGTATATACCTCTACTTAGTTATATATATTTATATAGTATAGGTACTTCGATATCAATATCCTGGCAAACAAAACAAATCGATGCTCCTCCCACACAAGTTGACACAAGACAAAATCCATTCCGCACATGTTACGCGACACATCGTTAAGGCGACGTGTACACCATTACATGAAATTATTCCGTCGTCCGCAGCCTCCGCAAATTGACATTCAATCAGTGTACACCCACATTGTTTCCCTATCAATCCTTATTGGGAGTTGGCACACGCGCCGATATGCCGCCATCAAAACGTAATTTGTTTATGAAAATTTATTGTATTCGCTATTACCGCGGATTCTTTTCCCTTAGCGACCCCGCGGAACGAAATCACCTTATTCAATTCCCTTTTTGCATACATCACATACGGCGCCTTAGAGGGGAACACCGCCGGTTTTGTCTGTACACGTGAATCGCGTTTGGGATGCGTGTTCGCTTCTTATTAGTCTGGATTGGATAAAGGTTTTTCTTATATCGCTTGGGGATAGAGTTCGACGAGTTTTGTGTTGGAACATGTTTCACTTAGCCTTTGAGAGTGAGAGCATTTCTATTTTGAAACAGTATTCATAACGCAATTCGAGGAAAATATTATTAAACTGTCAAACACCAAGCGGTCACCGGTGACCGAAACCTATTGTTCTATAATTGTGTCTATAATGACGGTACTCGACGAGTTAATATGAATCAGTTGTTACGTAAATTAGGGAAAAAGGAAAAACGGAAAATAGCAGGAAATGTCACAGTGACATTCTGACAAACAAGCTAACGGTAATAACTCAAATCGTAATGATCGGCTCGGTTGCGACACGTGCATTCCTTACCCTTAATGCGGTGACGAATCGCCAGAAAACTTCCAATTCCAAATTCCGTTTGAAATCATTTATCAGTGCGGAATTAGCGCGTCACATACTGTCGGCGACGGTAAGTGGAGCGCGCGATATGACGCGCCTTCCCTTCTGTTTCGAGGATTTGCGAAAAGAATTGTCGCATATATCACAGTTAATAGGGTGCGGAGAGAGCACTACTTATGCCTAATGCGACAAGGAAACATGTTCCGCGCCCGTACGCACGAATACATTCCCAGAAACTGGATTTTCAATGGCAATAAATATGTGAGCAAGCCACGCTCCTGCTTTTGAGAAAATATGAAGATTATTCTATTCCATAATTCATTTGTCGTTTGTTGCATCGATTTCGTATTAGGGATGTTTTTGTGATCGTGGGTAATTTATGTGGTTGGGTAGTTGATGGTTGTAAGTGGGGTTCGTGCACCTGTAGCGATACAAAAATGTGACATTAACCCCTTTTGCCTTGACATAACAATAAACCGTGACGTGGTCGTAAACACGGCGGGATGAGACTTCGTAAAAAGGAACGATGTCGGTAAATATGGACAGACGATGTCTTCGCGACGTTAAAATGTCGGTAAAAACTGTGAAGATGCTCCCGTCAGTGCTCGAGGGGTGTGTAAAGCTAATTTATAATTAAGATGTAAACATCGTGAAAATTCGTACTTTTTGCACCTAAGTCAAAACAGCCTTGTTCAACAACATAAACACTTTAAGTTGTTTGTTTTCGATATCCTCTAAACAAAACTCATACTATGTAATCTAAGTTCACTTAATTCGCTTCCGTACATAGACATAAAAAATGCTAATACGACGGCATGAATGGAGATCAGACCATAAAATGTATCACAATTATTTTGATATATCGCCAAAGTTTATCGCCCTTTGAAGATGTTCCTTAAGTCTATAAATTAAGGCTGAGACGTAGAGCGGCCATAAAACCTAATATACGTAATCTTTATTTCTATCACGGGGATTATGTTAAATACTGAGTATTACTCAGTATGGGACGTTTGCATATCTAACTAGAGTTTATCAACCGCCCCTAAAAAGCTGTTATATTTTCAACACATGATTATGTAAAAGAATTCAAAGTTTGAGATTTCTGCGTATGTGGGGTGCGTCGTTAAGATGTAAGGTTTCAAGATTTGCATCTTTACCACTCTTTTGTGGGTTGTGTTTTCTCACGATTATGCTTAAATGTTACGTCGGAGATGCGTGCAAATGTTGGTTTTACTGTCGATTCACATCTCAAATGTTTTAAATACGTTTTGTGTATGTGTGCAGCTCAATGTTGGTGTAAAGTTACGTAAACAGTGTGTTATATTATGTGAAAACTCAAATTAAGTAACAATTAAAATAATAATATGCGAAAAACAAACTAGAGATATCGTATTACCAATGTCAGCAAAAGTCACAAAAGAAGCTTAAATAAAAATTACATCATTTATGCACACTCTCAATTAGAACCACTATAAATACGAATCCAAATCAAGTTTAAAACGACGTTAAACTGAATGAGGCAGCCAGTTCACGAATAATTGATGAACAACACTATTTATGAAAGCTACAAATGATACAATACAAACCCTTTTTTCGCCTGTCGGGGTATAAAATACCGATTTGTTTTAGTTGACGCTCAGACCTATTAATGAAGGTTGACGTACTAATTTTGTGCGGTGTATGTCAAAATGTGACAGCCTGTTTTGTCAAGCTTTTGTTCCGAATGAAACGCTGTCAACGGAATTTGTCAGTCCTAATTTTCTGTGTTAATTTCATTTCTATTTGTGAAATGTAAGTGCAGTTTCATTTTGTTAGGTTAACGATGTTAAATGAAATTGATTGACTTTCTGTTACTGTCTTTGTGTAAAGGTTCTCTGTCTCTCTATTTATATCCACTTTTTGAAATTGATGTATTCATGTGCCTTTGTATTGAAAATCGGGGTCTTACATATAGATAGACAGATATTTAATAAAGTTAAATTTTTAATAAAAAAAAATGTCCGTATTTTTTTATTTAAAAACATTTTTCATAATTATCACTTCACATCGAAAATATGGTACCAATTTTATCAGCAGCAAATTAACCTTTCACTAGGACTCTAATAATCCCATTCACAACCAAAACAAAAGCAGTCAAACCGTCAATCCAAGCAACTTCCTCCAAGTTAATAACGAAACAAATTGCTAAAACAATCAACGTGCAGCAAGAGAACAATTAATCAAAAAAACAGAAACGAAAAAATCTTCTAACCGACGGAGTTAAGTCATTATTATTATTTAAATCTTCAAAATTAGTCGACAAAACTGCGCTGTATAGATATAAGACTGCAATAACCCATTTGGATGGATAAGAAAAAGGAATGGTAGTCATTAGCATATAATGACAGTAATTAAAATACACAAATAGAGCTATAAAGGAGGCCCGGCGGTGAAGGGTTGTCTTCATGATCGCCGGCGTGAATTTATACATGGCAAATATTTTCGTTGCGGCTGAAGCGGGCCCAGGAATTAAGAACAGCCTTGTTTAATTTATTAATTAATGGAGCCACTGTTGCGGAGATGATGGTTACTGCTCAGCGGAACTGATTAGTCTATTAATGAACGGATATGTAAATCCATTACTTCAAAGTACCAAGAAGCCTTATTTCAGAACTTTATATCAAAAATCTAAAATAAACACGTTGAACGATGTGAATTTCTTCTCATTCAGAGATTTTCTCTCTAATCGTAGGTTTCTTAATGTTAACCGTTATTTTAATATTGGATGATTTTAGTTAAAAAGCAGCCAATGCATAGTAAATTATAAGTATCTAACATAACATTTCTAAATATTCTAATCCTAAAAATTAAAGGTAACATAAGCCGGTCCGTGCACAAATTATGTCAGTCCAGTGATGGGCAAGCCTTTCGCTCGAGTTATTTCAATTCATTCCTCGTCGCTCGCTCCACCGCCTTCTCAGACAATGGCGGCTAATTACGAGATGTAAGGCTTTATTAACGCAATCGCGTGGTTATTAACATAAAAAAATAATATTTACTGGGCTCGGCGCCGGGGAAAGTGCTTAATTTACGAATATTGCGGCATTACTCCCGACTCAACCCTTTCGTCTTACAAATAATTGCAGCGATGTTACGCCAAGAGAGATGGGATAAGCGTCAAGATTAAACCTCATCACAATTATTCTGAATAAGATTTAGAATTCTAATAATAGATATTACACATTTCTTACAAATTTTAAGAAATACGAATGCATTCAGGCCGTGGTATTCCACACACGTATTCTAAATTTGATTTAACAGTCTTAAATAGTCCCGCCAGTGATTACCCATTGATATTTTAATGAGAAGCCGGTCCCTCCGCCGGTGCCGAAATGTCAATATTACCATATAAATAGCGAGTAAAATATGACATCAGCATTTTAATTTTTCTATATTACGAAGCGATTTACAAATTAGCGGGTAAGAAAATCGCCGAGGAAACCTTAAGAGGGTCGACCTGCCCGCAGATGTTCTATTTAAATGTAAATTTACCCACCGACACGCCGACGACATGGATGAAAAAAATAATTTAGAATCAAAATATTTGACAGCCCATCACAATCATTTGTATTATTAATAGATAGGGCTTATGAACGTCCCCTACAGATTACAGCATCAGTACGCAACAGTACTATAGTTAATGTGAGCTTACTAAAGTCCTATTGAACAAAAAAGAAGAAAAAAAATCAGAAACAAATCCTACCTTTTCTCAAATAAAAAAGGAATCTCAAAACTTAACAGGAAGGAAAAATTAACAAAATTTGACAGCGGTATTTAATCAACGCTCGCAACAAACACTACGGGAGGGTGACAATTGCAGGCTCCGGATGCGAAAACGACGAAAAAAAAGAAAGTATTCTTTTGAAGAAAGGGCAACAATGAACGAAAGAATGACTGGAAGGACTGCGGGAAGTGGAAGTGACAGATCACCGACACCGTCGACAATGGTGGAAAGTCACACTTCTTGTATACGGGACGTCGAGCACGGTCCCGAATTAGCTATCATTTACTTAAGCACTTTATATAATTAAGTAGAGCAGCCATTACTGTCGTGAGGGTCGCCATATTCTTTTCATTGCCGTCTCTAATTGCACCTATTAGTTGGGCGGGCGTTAGTTAGTGGACATGTGTGGACATCCGTTTATTTAGACGGAGGTTAGGGTAAAGTCGCACATTCATCTTTTGTTATAAATAAAAGAAGGGCGTATTTTGTGTGATGCATTATTTTATTTCTATTCTTTCTTAACTGTTGAGATTATGAGCAGACGATACCTTTGTGCAATTTTCTCGACTCAACTCCCCACTTACTATAATAAATTACAAGTATAATAATTTAACATTACGAGATTAATGTTAAATTTTTATACTGTATATGAACTATTATATTATACTATATATTAACAAATAAATTAAAACGATATCCTCTAAAACTAGAATACCAATATAAATTGTTACCACTACAAAATTCTTCAAACTTAATTTCTTTGAACCACTTCAGTGCAATTTCTTCTCACGTAAACGAACACAATACTTCAATATAATAATCCAATTCGAAATGTTCGCATCAAAAATGTTGTAAAGCCGCCATCTTAAATCTACATTAATCCCCTTTGCATCTCAAATTAACGAATCGATCATAATTGATTAAGTATAGCACTCGGCAAGGAATACCACAAAGGATGGACTAGCACTGAACAAAACAAAAACAAGACTCCCTCCCGTTTTTGACCGAAGGAAAGCGAAATCTGGCTTTGTTCATTTACTCGGTAAACCGATAATTTCATTAAACAACAAAGTGGGACTTGCCGGGAGTTTTGTAAACACGGCAAGAAGCCAATGTCCCCTAAGATGGGAAATTCATTTGAAGAAAAAAATATCTTGTCTTAGCACAGCGCGACGAATTACGATTCCACGGACCCCCGCTTGTTTGCAGCATAAAAAGTGGCGAGATTTAATTAAAATCAGTACCTACACTGATTTTTAGAAACATCCAATCTTTAATTAATGACTAAAAAAGTTCGTTAACTTTTAAAAATATCTGAAAAATGTTGCCAGTAAAAATAATTTCACTATTCGCTGAAATTGGGCTCCTTAACCCTTGCTCCGGCGATTCGAGTTAATATCGTAAGCGTAACCTAAAACGGGTGCATTCCGTACGTTAAAAATATCGCGGAGTAATTTGGAGCATTCGGGCGGGCTACTCGCATTAAAGTTACGTAGCGGGCAAATTAAGCCGAACCCCCGATATATTGCGTTTGTTCTTTTGATGCCGCCGGTGAAGGGTTAAAGGCAAGAATGCTTTGCTTTTTATAGTGAACTCAATAAACTGGGGTCTGAACTTCAATACGCACCTATATGAGTTTTGGGTGCTTGAGTACACTTACATACGTACGTAGTGTACGGCTGTGTACAGCTGTATGTCTGTAACCACAAGCATGAGCTTGTAATCTATAAATGATTATAGATTAAGTTTTGATAGTTAAAAAGATCTGAAACATAATTAAATTCAATGAAACGTTTACGTTTAAACATACACCATTGATTACATTAGTATTTTCTAACGCCAAGAATGTGTACGTACCCAAAAAATACATCACATAGCTATACCGTATCACAGGTAGCGTTAGCCGGACATCAACGCCCAATTTTATTTCAATATTATAAATTATCCACACACGAGTATCCACAAATACTCGTTATACAAAGCCAATGAATTATACCTCAGTCAGGTAATTAGACCGAAAATACCATTAAATTAATAAATAAAAAACAGGAGCGGACCCCATCGGCTCTCGGAACGACTCGTGGACCCCTCAGTCGAATAAATTTATGTAAAAATTTTCATTAATATTTTTGAGGCCGACCGTCCGCTCGCCCTTGGGAGTGAAAATCGAGTTCGCGGTCGCGATGGAAAAATGCAAACCGAAAATTATGGGGTCCCTCGCCTTGTATTTGCTTATGAATACCGGTACCTGTACGACCCCACATCGTGAAATATAAATATACGACACGTTACGGGAAAATAAAATTAAAACAACAACGGAATCATGTGAGAGCCGATTGTAAAAAATGTATAATGGATAACAAAATGTAAGTGACCTTTTTCGGGATAGTTTTCTGTCCGCCCTCGACCTTAAAACTGTAAGTACACTATGAAAAACGCCCCTCGAGGGATCTTTTGAGATTATGAAAGATTTGTGAGTGGTAGAGTGGTGCCCGCGGCCGGTCGCACTGAGCTTAAGAGATTTAAATCGCTCGCTGGCCCGGAATGCCAGATATAAACAGATTTCTTACTGCCCCGACTTTGTAGAAATGATATCTTGGAAAGAGTGTACTCAAAAGTTTGGGGTAGATAAACGCATATCTGTATGTTTTATTGCTTCTCTAAACTGTCCTATCTTGTATAAAGGATTTAATTTCTTATTTTGAAGTGGACTGTACAATATCCCCGCTTTCTTTCCAAAACTAACTGGTTTAGTGGTTCAATAAAGATTTTAGCTAAATACATCACATTTTATTAATTCATTAAAAACTCAACGAAAACATGCTACACCAATGCAAGAAACTCTAAAAAGTCTTTTCCTATTACAAAACTGCTATATATTTCCGCAAGATTTCCTTACATTTACCTTGAGTTAATATCTCGGTTCCCCGCTACTGCAAGCGAAATCTGTGAGCGATAGCCCAACGAAACCTGTAAATCTTTCAGGCATTTTTATATTCGGTGAATTCTCCGGGAGAGGGCTAAGCAGGTCGCACCAACGCCCACAGATTATATCTTGACATTTGATGGATGAATGGTTATTGGGTCTCAACATTTTTATCATTTTGATACAGTTCGTTCAGTATAGTTCACCTCACTGCAGGGGACACAGTTTACTGATACATTTTTCAAAGTGAACAAGTTTTGTATGCGTTGCGGTTATCGCTGAAGTGTTTAAAGTATTTTGAGATTGAAGCTTGCTTGCTATAATGATGCTGGATCAAAACTTTTGTAGGTATTGTACTGAAACTTGTGACTAGATAAGTTGCCGTCTATCTTGATAATGCGATGCTAATAGAGTAAATATTCTTGCTTAGAGACGACTTTAAAAAAAATGTATCTTTTAAAATTTTTAAATCCAAATATTGGCAACGCCATACATACATATGTGATACAAGAAAATTGCGATGGTTTATCTTATTTATAGATTAGGAAAACGACTTCAAACATTATTTAACGATACATTAAAAATGAATATTGATTCACCTTATGTTTAATGAAGACCAATAAGAAATCTTGTTCCATAATTTAAACGAGTCTTTGATACAGTCTATGTCAATAGTTCTAAAGTAAAATTCCTAGCCAATCAGATAAAACTAGTCGCGTCTATAATTTGCTTTGGAATCAATATCAATAAATCATATTGATGTATGTATTCGCGGTCCAATGCTTGTCGGGTGTGAAATATGTAAAATTGGCTATGTTCGTAGCGTGCATTGGAGCGGCTGACACTGCGGCGCGGTCGTTTGCACTCTTTACTACACCCCTATCTCACACTTCATATCACGTATGATGTGCAAAATAAAGTGTTTGCTTTATTGTGAAAGGGGTACTTTGGGAAATTGTGGAAGAAAATATTGTTGCCTGAGAAAGTACAAAATTTCTGATGGGATAATGTTGTTTAAAAATTGGCAAACATCATATCGTATCATTATCTAGCAGTAGAATCTCATGAACTATTTACGAATTATGCTTAAAAAAAAGAGTCAATGCTTATTTCATAAACAAAATTCCAAGCAATCAGTTCAGCAATATCACTAACGTTTTAAAATCCTACAAGCTTCAAATATATTAAACCTAAATACCCAAAAATCACTCTCCTCTTTTCTGTTAACCCTACAGCCATTTTTCCGAACGCTTTGGCGCGCATCATAAGTGATATGTAGAGAAAAACGCGCGCCACCGTTAGCAGAAACATATCAATTCAATTTGAGCTCGAGGTACCCGTGAAATAGGGCTGTCCCGCTAAATCATTGCACCTACCCGCGATAAACATCGCTTTTCTGTTTTATTACATGTGACAGCCGATTTTTATTCCAAGGAAAGTTTTTGGTTAGAAGTGTTGTGTCGCTTACCAAATGCCGAGAATGCTTCTGAAGTGTAAGTACATCAGAATTGATACCACATTTCTTTTGTATGTCTCTATGAAGCAGTATCGCGAGTTGTTTTGATATAAAGTTTCTGGTATTATTCAAAAGTAGGCAACCCTAATCCAAACGCCAAAATGTAAGCAGCCTTTAAAATTCATACATTCTTACAAAAACACCGCGAGCGACATTGTTAGTTGAGCTTGTAGTACAATTAACCCGCCCCTGCTAATAAGACCGAAAGACCTGCTTCAGTAAAAATTCAACGCGTCATCCACAGCTGAGTGGATATAAAAATTAAAAATGCACACGAGCCCGCAATGCCTCAAGGAAAATATGTTAAACCGGGCGAATGCTTCGTAAAATTTTAAAAGACTGTCCTTTTTTCTTTTAACAAGCCCTGTTTAAGATTTTTTCTTGAAAATTTTAATTTACAATGTTGCGAGTTTGCGGTGTAAATATTTCAATTTGTTTCACTTTGCGAGCCTTTGTTTTGTTGAAGGTTTTACACTGAAAATTAACACTCTGGATCGAGTTTAACTTCTGTTAGACACAACTTGTTTTGTTGTGTAGCACTGTGTAGCGTACTAATCCCTGTTGCAAACAGCAAAAATTCGTATGAAACTTCATTTTGCTAAAATAAAACCACACATGTATGTAGCTCCCATCTTCTCGAACAAATGTACCCGACACATGTACCAATAGATAGCTACCGATTTAATATCCCACTCATAATTGAAGCGAACGTTCTTCCGAACCCATTACGGAGAGCTCGTAGACTAGTGGAGGCTTGGCGAGGTAATGAACTCACATTATAAATGCAACGAGGCATCGCCTACGATGCACCGGGAACACTCTGACGCGAAGAATTAATTCATTTGCATGTAAAACTTCACCTACGGCAAGCTACTTAAGATTAGGTATGAGATGCTGCACGATCGATATAGGGACCCTACATTGCTCGTGTTGAAATGTGATGTAAAGGAATTTGCTGTCTTGACATTTTAGTTTTTAGTTTTTGTGTTCAATCAAATTAAAATTGTGAATTTTTCAAACGACATTGAAAAAATCGAAATTCAAAGTAAAATATCAACACAATTCCCAATAAAAGCAACAAAATGAAAAACAAAACAAACACGACCACAATTTACTCGAAAAACGAGACTTTAACAAACAACTACACAGCGTTACTTTCAGAATAGTTCCACGTAAGTCCTTGGTTCGTTGACTTTTACCACTAAAACCTCAGCTAGACACCTGCATTACGCGGTTCCTTTTAATGGGATCTCGGGGCCCCTTCGGGAACCTCCTCCTAATTCCACGTACTCCAGTTAAGGACTTTTTACAGACACTCGCGAGTCTCTCGAGGACAATCGGATGCAAATGGTGACTGTATTCAGCTAAATGAGATTCGGTGATTGAAAGCACTGGGGTTAAGTCCTTTTTTAAATTCGTACGAATTCATTTGATGCGTCACGAGGGTTGTCAAATTAATTTTGTGGACTTAAGTTTTGATGGTTTTTTTTATGATAATAAACCGGTAAACGAGCGACGGATCACCTGATGGTAAGCAATGGGCGTCGCCCATGGACACCTGGAACACCAGAGGCGTTACAAGTACGTTACCGGCTTTTTGGGGATTAGGAGTTTGAGGCTCGATGGGGATTCAGGGATTGGGGAGATTGGGGAAGGAGAGGATAATTGGGCCTCCGGTAACCTCACTCACATGACGAAGCACAACATAAGCGTTACTCCACGTCGGTTTTCTGTGAGGCCATGGTATCATTCCGGTCGAGCCTGCCCATTCGTGCCGAAGCATGGCTCTCCCACGTTTAAAATGTTCTTATAAATGTTGAATGGATATTCGAAGTTGCATTAACCAATTTGTTTTAAGTTTGACAAATAAATAACGTCCTTCGTCCTTTTTTTCTTGTATTTTTTTCCTTATTTACGACTCCTATCCCACTGCATAAACAACTGAATGAAAGAAACTTCTTAATGACTTCAATGAAGACCCTGTTTCAAGAAAACCATGTCTTATTTGAATATCCTATTGTTCCTTGTTTACTTTATTTTACTGTGAATAAAATTTGATCTCCAGCACTAGAAAGGCAGTGCAAACGACTTGCAAAATAACAAAATAAATTAAAGAGGGTAATACAATAGCTGTGCGCAAATAAGAGTGTCCAATGAGCGTGGAGAAAAAATGTCGGAGTGCGCGTGGTCGTCCCCTTGGGTGCGCACTTATCATTGACGTTAACTTTTTTGTTGTCCATAACATTTGCATAACTCTTAAACTCTCTATCAGTACAGCACGCCTCGAAGCCTCCAGGCGACTTCAGGGAGCGATCGCCTACACTTTGTAAGATCATTTTCAGACTTTACTCAACTCCGTTACATTCTTCTGGGCACAGTAAAGCGAGGGAAGTCATTTGTAAATTACCTTTAATAGCGAACAATGCTTATCGTTCACATTGGAATAATTTTATTGGGTTTTTATCGGCGTTCGTTGGGGCGTGAAAATATTTATATTTAGGGAATAATGTGCCGAAAATATGTAACACCAATATTTCTACATATTCTGAATTTCTACAATTTTTGACGATATAATCAGACTTATCTATTAGCATTTTTCGACGCACATCACCATATTATAATATTTGAAACTCGAAGAATTAATTTTAAAATTTGAATATTTTGACAGCTGCCACATACAGACGGGGATTCGGTAAACGAAGCTAATCGGGACCCCACTACGTCTCATACGTAATCGGCCCATCATTTAGGAAAACGTTCTGACCTTTTGATGAACTCTTGTTAGAGAACTTCCCTTAATTAAGTCTTTACATGAGATTATTCGATATGAGAATAACCGAATGTGTCAAATAATATTTAATTTTTTAGCAATATACTTATAAAGAACAAAAAATACAAATTATTTAACACAAGTTATATTGATTTCTGATATAAATTAGTTGTACGGCACATTATATTACAAATCAAAATTCCTAATTCCCTTCTCTAAAAACCAATTTATTTTTTTTTCCTCATAGGTACCTCTTACAGAATGACACTGTAAACACAACATAATTGGCTCTCAAAATGGCTGCGTGATCCATCTTGAGATTATAATTTAAAAACATGAGCGGGTATAATGGCGGAGGACAAGGTAAAGACGCCTGTAGTCGGCCGGTCGATGGCTTAATAAGTAGGTATCGCTAGAAGCAGCTGTTATGATACCGGTCGAGTGTCGCCGCACTCACCCTTAAAGATTTTTTTAAGAAAAAATGTGTGGAGATGGATTTTTGTGACTGTTTTGCATTGTATTTTTGTGATCATGTAATACTGACAAGCTCAAGTTCGAGTTTTTATCAAAATTTAAGACTTAATTGGATGCGTAAACGCACATAACTCTAAAGCTTTTATTACTTAATCAATTTTGTCATAACCGATACAGTTTTTTAAAGTCATAATCAATATTCATTATATTCATTCATAATCATATTCATTCATAATCAATATTTAATTCGATTACTAGAATTTGACCTTGAAGTGTCAGTGTATCATTTCCACAGAAATACGGTCCGAATGAATAGCTTATTTTACGTAGAATAGCTTTGAACTTTACAAACTAATAAATCTTGGATTATATACTTGAAACAAGTTCTAAAACGAAATATTATCTACGTGTTTTAGTTTCAGACGTTTTCGTGTTTAGACAAAGTTTATTAAATCCACAAGTTGGTTTATATCACATAATTTTGGAAAACTTCCCATTACGGTTACAAAACAAAATTAATATATTTTTTACGTACCTATTTAGGAAAATAAATAAACATAAATAAAAAGAGACCAGCAAGGTCTCCATACTTACTAGCCTAAAGGTACTTACTCTAAGGCGATCTTCTTTTTTCTCGCCCCAATGTTCGGAAAAAATAGGGGAGATTCCTATCTTGTCGCTTCTAATTTACTTATTCCTCTTTTAAAGACTTATTTACCTTCAAAATCCCATTGTGTCCCGAGCAGGCCTTAATAACGAGCGGGTCTACGTGTCAAACGAGGATTTTCTTAAAAAAAGCAATAACAATTTACATAAACACCCGGTTCTATTTAACAGTTAATAAAGGACGCGATGTTGCAATTGACGAGGCTGAGCCGTTTAAACGCCTTTTAAATGGAAATGTTTATTGTATATTTTTATTGTACAAGGTTCTTTTTTGTTAAGATCAATACAAAGGGTTGAAGTGTTATTTTATAATTGTTGATAGAACGCATTCTGCTATTTAAAAATAAACGTATCTTTGTTATAAATGGAAAAGCTCTTGTCTTTTATACTTTATCCGTATTTTAAAACGAACACAATATGTATATTGTAATAATCAGTAATTTGAACAAAGCAGCCACGCCGGTAGATAGGGCCCTCTACTTAGTATTCACAGTGTTTACTTGTATCTCCGCTAATATCTAAAAGCAATCAAATGAAATCCGTGCCTCACGAGCGTTACGCGTAAGTGTTGTACACAATGACCCAAATTCACTCAAGTTGGGGAATTGTTTCATTAAAACCGACCCAAAAGTTTGACGCCGACCGCGGCTGGGCGCGCTACCCATCCGCGATCGATCCTTGGTTCATCGCACTCTATTCACTAATACAAAACGTGTACCAGATATTAAACAAAATCAGGGGATAGCCCCCTAATCAAAAGCGAAATATCCCCATCATGTACAGTAAGTTCGCCCCAACTTAATGACGCGAACTGTCCGCCGCATATCAACCCCTTCCATTGAAAACTTCCAGCCTTCAACTCCACTAATAGTAATCTGAAACAAAGTTCAACCGGTTCAAGGTCGCAATTTAAAGTTTTTCCAAAACTTCTTTTCCCGTTCACTTTTTTATAAGTATATAAATCTTTTTGCCGGCGAAGTTCCACCAAAGTTTTTGGCCCAGATTGTCATCGATTTTTGTTTGAAGAGTTTGTTTTTTCATTGTTCTTCTTAACTTGTTTGACGGTTAATTCATAAAAACTTTGCCGCCCGCAATCGATAACCGTACAGCCGGCGTGTAAACAAAACCACGCGACGACCAACTATCACGTGTACGCACTAAACCAGCCTCCAGGTGTCTGCTTATATTTATACTCTAATAATATAAAATCCGGCTAAAAGCCATAGAGTAGAAAATTTGGTGCTATAACTCACAATTTATTAGCCATCAAATGTAAAACAATAAACCGCATCATCGCTGAATACCGGCAGATTTCCCTGGCGCGCGTTATTTTCAGTTGTGCCATAAATATTGCGTTTTCGCGCCGGCTGTAAATATTTTCCCCATCATAGAGTCGCCGGAGGGCTCTCATCACCTCGGCCCTGAATATTTTCATATGTATTGCATGAGACCCTCTGTCTCAACTTATGTAAATACTACCCTAACACTTTCTCCGTTTTTCTCGCGTTTGACTCACAATACAGCGCAATTTGACGATAGATCCCAACATTATCCTCACAAGGGCTCACCTCGTGACTTGCACGGCTTCACAAATGGATATTGTGATTTAAAGTTTATTTTGCAGACAGAAGTAGCTATTGAGTTACATTACGTAAATTTTTAAGCAACTGAATTTAGATGAAGCTGAATCAAAGAAACAATAACAAAGATTTCTTTTCTATTAATTTTAAGTCGCGTAGACAAAGAACAGCATAATGAATAGCCGTCCCCGTTGTCCGTCTCGGCTGATTTATTTCATGACTTCGGATATGCAAATAGCATTAACATTCAAAGACGTAGGTATCGCCGCCCCTTACAAGGAATCCGCGCCGACCGCAGAATGATGCCAATCCAGGGTGAATCTTAATATTTTATGTTGTGTTATTTCCCTTTTCTTTTTCCTTCCTGATATTATTTATTTCTTCGCCGACAATGAGATTCCCACTTTGGCGCGTAATAAAAAAGAATTATTGTTCATCTTTTTATAACGTGCCGTTTTGTTGAGCTTTAAATTATCGTGATTGAAGGAATGCCAGTTTAACAGAGTCTGTTACTCTTCCCCTTGGAAACGTTATTGTTACTTAGAAATTATTAAACATTTCGTATTGCTGTGAACAAAAACAATTAGTTATTAAGGTACAAATCATCTTATGTAACTCTACTACTAATAAATAAGGCTAAAATTTACCTCAACTTAGCAACTCAATAAAAATAACCTTAGCGCCACACCAAACGTTTCAATATACATCAAAACACCCTCAAACACATAAAAATAATAATCTATCAAGGTTTTACAGTACACATCCTTCACACGAGTGATTAACAAGTCCCGGGAGGTTGTGCAAAAGAGTGGGAAAAATCATCGGGTCCTAGGGAGTGATCGGCCAGATGATTGATCACTTGGCTAATTGGATGATGGATGTAAGGGCATGGATGTGAGGGTCTATGGTTCTCGATGCCACTAGTTGACTATGATATTCTTGAGTGTTTAAGCGCTTAAGTATTTGGTTAAAGAATCAGCGGGGACTAAGTAGTCGAAAAAAACTGCTGCTGTTACATTTTTGTATTTGGAAAAGATATTTTTTTTAATTATAGTCTCTAAAGACCATGTCAGATAACAATATTTGATACGCCAATCGCCTAAAGAATAATCGAAGTTTGAAAATAAAATTTAATTAGTGAAGATGATTATTTTGTATTCATCAAATCACAATGGAAACTATCCATCGTTTTCTAAGACAACTTTGAAGTTTATCTGACGGGTCTAACTTCAGATAGTCTATAGAATAAAAAAATAATAACACTGTTTTAAATAATTATATCGCCCTGTTTTAAATATTTCTTCTCAAGGCAGTAAAAGTAACCAGTTAAGAAATGTCTGCCTCATCGTGCGCTCGATAAAGTGGAATAAAGTGCTGCCTTGTAGCCCATTTGCAGACAAATATATTTACTTATTTCACTTGTCTATTCGAAACTATATGGAAACTCGTTCATCTTAGCTTTAACTATAATTGTATTTTTATATTCTTCTTTATAAGCGAGTAAAGCCAAGGATACACTAGGGGACAATTGTCCCACGACGTGTATAGGCGACATGTCAACAAGCAAAACCTGCCGATTTCACCCGACATATTATAAGGTGACAACGCGCAACTTATGTCCACAGCGACATTGAAGTCGTCAGACACGTCGACCAAAGTTCAGCAATATTGCGCTACTTTACCCAACTTCGTCGGAGACACGTGTCCCAGGACATTGGCCCCCTAGTGCATCCTTGACTTAAAGAAAATGGCAGGTAATGCCAAAAATTCTACTTATACAAACAGCCAAAAACAGAATTATCACATAACATAACATCACGCCTTTTATCCCCGAAGGGGTAGGCAGAGGTGCACACAGAAGTAACACCCACTTTTCACTATTTATGTTATGAGTCCCATGTAATAGGGGGTGAGCCTATTGCCATATACCGGGCACATTTCCAGACTCCGTGCTACTACTGAGAATTTTTAAAAACCCAGTAATACTTTGCCCGACCCAGGAATCGAACCCGAGACCCCTTGCCCGGCAATCGCACTCGCGACCACTCGCCCAACGAGGCAGTCTGCAGAATTATCACAACCAATACTTAACCAAAACACAACATCACAACCAAAAACACAAATAATTAAATAAACAAACCAATATTATATACGAAGAGCAAATTAAACATCAAAACTGTCTCCTCCCATCCATCACTCTAATATGATATTTGGAAATAGTAATTAAATTCCACATTAACGGTACATATACGGATATACGGCGGAACCTAATTTTCATAGATGATTAGAGCTACCCCACACGGGATCGAGCGATTACGTACCGTTGTTATTTAGACTAAATGTTAAGCGAATTACCGAATGAAGCGAATCCAGTTCATCGTTAACGGCGATGTGAGTGACATGTGAAAGGGCTTTTTGAATGTAATTAAAAACGTACGCGATGTAGAGTATTTAACTGCTTGATGTCTGGTACACGTAAGATATGCTGTACCTGGAGTTAAGAACGATAATGCCCACACTCTTGGATTCGCTCATCTTGGTGGGAACCATCCAGTGCCCCTAGACTTAATGAAACTGTCAAACACCAAACGGTCACCAGTGGCCGCAACCTATTGTTCTTTAATTGTGTCTATAATGACGGTATTCGACGAGTTAAATTGTAATTCAAGGAATTTATTGTGATTTATCTTGAAAACTACTTGGTGTACGTTGCATTTAAGCACATTTAAAAAATAAAAATAATAGGTATACTGGCAACGAAAATAAATGCATACTTAATTCAATAAGTACCTACTAGTAAATATTCTCGAAGCAAGTCCATAATGCTGCGAACAGGCTTAGTGATGGTACCCCTATCAACTGTCTGATGCACGCCACGTCACCGCTGACGTCATTCCTGACGTCTTGCCGATGAAAAACAAACACCGAAATCGTTCCCTGCCACCGCATTATATAATTACCCTGTCATATTACGTTTCGGATTATTTTATTAACTGGATAGGAATAATACTGTCGAAAATTTTATTCGATATGCAAATGGCAGGTATGGAAAATCTAGTTTAATTAAATGTTCCTAAAAACGAAAAATTAACATTTACTATATGTAGATACACTACATAACTTAACCTACATTATAAAATCAAAATAAACGTAGTATGTATTGTATGTATTAAAAAAAAAAAAACAAAAACATCAAAACCAACAACCATTTCACAAACGATGAACTAGCAGTACTAAATACTACTAATAAATAATCGACTAACAACTGCCATTTTACCTCGTCAATCAAGTGCGTATAACGTTTCATTCCTCTAGTGTGGAGCATTTCATCGAACGTACTCCATACTTACAGGGTAAAGAGTCGGTGCATATAAAAGCTGTCTAGAAAGTTTTCTGTCGGTCCTCGCGATCGATACCGCCCGCTCCGGGAATTACACGGGGTAATGATCGTAACAACAGCTAGTTGTTAATTTGGGTTATTATGTCATTTGGTGCAACACTAGTAGTTAGTCTTTTCGCTTCGAACGTTGTTTAAATTTTGGAGGGCGTTTTTATGATTGGCTGGACGTTTTATTTTGTTATCTTTTTATTTGATAGTTAGTGTTCCATGTTTGAAATGCGTTTTTTTTTTATTTTGTAAAATTTTGTATTTTTAAACGGAGAAGATTACAATTATAAAAAATAATACCTGATAAATATAGACTTCTTGATGTTAAGTATTTTGCATTTATTTTCCAAACTAAAATTATTTATTTTGTTTACCTGTCTAAGAGAAAATATCAGTTACATTTGAAGTCTTGTAGAATATTTCACTGTTTGAGTGAGAAGACTATCAAAGCGGACTTCTTACACACCAACACAACTCACATCCCACCATATACTTATTAGAAGTGACATTTAATAAACTAGAGTTGCTTAATAAATAAATAAGGCACCCTCATTTCTTCGTTTACCTCGGAACGGTTAATTTCATTAATTTCGCAAGCGAACACGCACTAAGGAACACACGGCTTCATAACCAGCTATGCAAAACCAATATAAATAGACCGTTGAATATGCGGAAAGGTAATAGAAAGCCAGACCATAATAAACTGGTTTAGAATAGATTGATGTGTAAGAATGTATAGGCGGTCTCCAATAGGGATTTGGTCGCAATTATGTATTAGCAAAACTTGGTATACCGACGCATGCGATCCCACTAGGGATTATACGACGTTTGTGTACGTTGGGAGAAAATAATAGATGAAGATGACGATCTAAGTATTATTTGCAAGATTTGGACTTCGAAATTTGGTTTGGTGAAGTAAACTGCCACTCAAAGGTGGTTAATAGGATTAATTTTACCCGCTAATATGTCCATATTTCAGTTTGTTGAAGATTTTTTTAAATTATCCAGTTACCTCCAGCACAAGAAAATCTTCTTAAAATGTTATATGAACTGAAACATTAGGAGTTCCTTCATGATAACATCAAAGTTTATTTAATCAAAACTTTTGACTCATACGCTTTATCATAATATCAATGAGAACCAATTACGATGAGATTTTCATTGAAATATTTCTATAATAATACCTCTTCTTTGTGTCTTTGCTAACCTAATTCGAGGCTCAGTAATATGATTTCGCAAGTCGACGACACACATACATACATATCAGAAAGTTACCGACTATTGAAACTACGACCACAATCTACAATTAGGGCCGGGGCACACGCGTCACGTACGGCGGGATTAGCGCGCGGCGTGTGCACGCACTCGCTCGCCACTGGTAATTTATTGCCAGTGTGTTCACACCTTTACCCCGCTCTGGTGTTGACACACTCGATTTATAGACCCGTGTGAACTGCACCTAAATCTCCACTGGTTAGGCCGGCCGGAGATTAATTTGTTGATATTTAAGTTGTTGAAAGGTAAAAGGTTAAAATATTTAAATACATATTACATTTAATTAATTTAACACATTGAGCATATATGTAGTTACGAATACTGCAACGTAAGAAACAATTAGAGGTACAGTTTTCAACCGCAAATAAGTGAGTCGAACATTTATTTTATACACTCACAGACATTTTATAAAGCAAATACGAATATAAATGGTTGGCGAGCTAATAACTCCGCGAATGTTTGTACCTCATTAACGGAACTTTAATTTATTTTCTCGTTCCGCTCGCACGACATTCCACATTTTCAATAAACTTCAAACTCTAACGTAGCTTTGATTATGCTTGTTCACCTCAATAACCGACTAGGTTCTTTTCACTGGAACTAAACTGTTTTCAGTGCGCTTCTGTTTTCGTTCCGCAATTAAACTGCTGTTAAAGTTCTTGCAGCGATGTTTGCAGAGCACCTGAACGGTCGGCAAAAGTTGTGCCGCACCCTGTTCCTTGTTTGCGTGCTAATTATCCCGGTTTCGCAGCGCAGTCAGCGCCCAAAACGCTGACCCGCTCTAAATGGTCAAACGAGGCTAAAAGCCTTTCACAGCTCCATTCAAATAAGGCTTCGGTCCCACCCTGTAACCATAGTGACCGCCTACTCCACGCTATTATTTCATTGTATCAACATTCATATCGACATCACGTGTAACGACGGCTCGATTAAACGAGGGGCCGCCCGAAGCCAGATTTGTCAAGTCTCCTTTCAAATTAGACGCCACGGTCCGGTTCGCACTTCACGCGACGTTTAAAATCAAAAGCGCAAAAGGGTTACGTAATCCGGACCTTTTTCAACGCGACTTGTGTTTGTGTGCATGTCTCGTCTTTTGTCACGTATTCTTAATTAATGCCCGCCAGCTGGCGAACAACCCCACTCGTCACATTTTCATATCGATTCCGAGAGGGTCTCGTTTTAAACACCGCCAACAGTATTGCACCGATAAATCTCGATCTGTTTTAATTTTTTTAATCGGAATGTGACATCGAAAACGAATCTGCAAACGTCCCCCTGTTTGCGAATCGGAAGTAAAGCCTAATAAACCGGCGCTTAACCTCGCGCGACAAAGCCGATACAAAGTGAGTGACATCCCGTCTCTAAAGAGATCTCGCGAAAAAATCCGGCGGCGACGTGTCAAAGACACCGCGACGCGACGAGCGAGGGGCTCTTTGTTGCCTATCGAAATATTTTTAAAGCTTAACTCCTTAGTGAATTGAGAGATTAAGTCTTTTTTGAAGAGGCAACCGGTCCCCGGGGTCGGGCGTGATCATTCCTTCAGATCTCATTTCCGCGGATGCTCTATTTGATTGTTATTTTTGTTACTTTTTTCCCGTTTTGTCCGGGCGCTGGCGAGATTTGAAGTGACAGTCGACGATTTGCACTCGACCGCGATAAGTGTTTTCCAACCTTTTTTATTTCACAACAGCTTTGTTAGCGTTGTTTGTTTACTTGACATTTTTATATTTACCATTATTAGAAGAGTCATCAATTTATTTTATTTTACACAAGACGTTAACATAAACCCTGTTCATTTATTAAAATCACGGTCCAGTTCTGCAATCTGCAAGCGACGCAATCATACTAGTGTCATTAGCCTCTGACTGTCTGTAATGTTCCATTTAGTGGCGGTTTCCCATTATAGTTAAGATAGTCCTTCCTAGTGAATGTTCAAAGCATTCACGGACATATTTACTTTCCACACCAGCGGACATCCAGCATAAAGCCACAAGAAAATATGCAAATGACTGTAAGGCAGTAGGTAAGCGCTCGGAAGCCGTGTAATTATTCACATCGGATTTGCAAATCTCGCCTGAAGCATTCCGTTTCCGCAGTCGCGCATTAAACTGACCCTTAGAGCGCATTTAAATCAAAACACATGTGTTCGCAGCGGACCGGCTTAGCGGACGCTGATTTTCAGATGAGGGCTTCCCCTTTTTGCGGGTCCCTGCGTCGATTCCTTGGCGGGTGATGATCGATACCCCGCCCCCGCCGCCGGCCGCGACCCTCCCTCCCTCGCTCTTAATTAGGACTCGGAATCTGCGGCGGACACACACACACGCGACGCCCGTACACGGTATAATGTTAATCAACTTTCATTATGCACTAAGGAATTATATGGGTACGCCTGAGGAGTGATTATCCGAGTTAGGCCGCGTCCCCGACCAAGAAATCATACTTTATTATGATCATTCTGTATTCGGCGGCTTTACGGCGGCACCTCGCGGGGCGACATCACATTAGAATTTACTGCGCATATATCAAACTGCTGTTACACCGTTGTCTACTTAGTAAATAGCTACAATGTAATTAACTTTCGCGCAACTATGACGTCCATCCTTTATAGACACTGCCTTACTCAAAGTTAACAAGTTGTTAATACAGTTATTTGAAATTAAAAAGAGCTTGCAATTCTTGCATAATATTTGCGAAGATCTCTAAATGCCAAGGATAAGATGTAAATTATAACTATTAACATGACTCCATGAATACTCATTCAGTGCGGAACCCATGTTTATAGCGCGTGAGATTAGTCTGAATGTAGTGGACCCGCAATATCCGCGCACTAAGCGCTTACATCGTGATTAATATTACTGCTTACATCGCAATACCATTTATCTATACAATGGTCTGAATATATTAAATTATATTACAAGTTACATCAGTTTATATGTTACTTCGTTAGGTGCTTAGGAAGATGTTGGAAGCGTAGTTTTCATTTTAGATGGGAAATGTTGTATTCTAAGTTAAAAGTAATCTATCTAGGAAGTAACTCCTTGTCCCTTATTCCGTAAGACTTAATTCTAGTAAAAATATTTCTATTAATTTTCCTCGCAGTTTTAAAAAATAACGTCTACTCTTCTCGTCGTCAACTTCTGAAGAATAGTAAGAATGTATGGATAAACAATACTTACTATCCGTTTCATAACAACATTATATGACAGTTCTGCATTCCAAATTACATAGTAAAGACCTCGGTTGAATAGACCCTTAATCGTACTCTACGGTTAAGCAGGCTTGCCCCAAGAAAGGCCGTATTGAGATCGCCCTTTAAGCTTCAGTTATGAGGATAAACCTTCAATAAATCTTTCACTTAGAGGGCCGTTTAATTAACGTATGTAATAAAATTTAATTGATCAAAGCGTATAGTTTGCTGAGTATAATTTATGGGCCCACTTGAACTACCTTTGTGTTGGTCCTTACTTCCGATTGTTGTCTCAAAAGTTATGTTATATTTATATATGTAAAGTGTTTTGTTTATATCCCAGTTGTGTTAGTATGAAATATTCAACTTACTATTTTAGATACAGTTTTGGTCTTTATTTTAAGTAGCATTGTTGCAATAAAAACATTAAAGGTCGCAACGTGATCTAATAATAAAATTAGAAGTAAAATAGTTGATTCATAAACGCAAAGGCTTCATTGTGAAGACAATCCGTGACACCCAATACTGACGGATCATGAAAGCCCTTAACAAACTTTCGTGATCCGTGATATACTAAAAACTTAATGAATCTGCAATAACAATTTATCTTACACTAAATATAACAAGCAAAGATATCACTTTATAAATAGAAATACGAACAAAATAAACCTAGTTATTAAATTAAGCACAATACAATCTAAAATCCATCACTCAAAACGTGGAAACTCGTTACCATTTTGATAAATGAAATTTCTTACTTCATTTTCTTCACGGACAATTTATTTATTCTGTTAAGACTATATGACAGACGTACCACAGTAATTAGATCTCTCAATTTGTTCTAGCGTCGTAAAATGTTTGGAAGTGTGAAGGGTCTGGGAGTTTTGGTCGATATCACACACGTGTATTCTCAAGACGTGTACTAATTTTATAGATGAGGTGTTCCCATTAATTACAAAGAACGTCGGTGGCAGTCCGCTGCGGGTAATGTGCGAACAAATTAATAAGGTTATTAACTCCTTCTGACAAGTCATTCTTTCTCGCACATTATACGTGCTATACGAACACTCAGGAGATTTGAATTCGTTGTTTGTATTAAATTATTTTTTGAGATTGTGTTTTAGTATCTTTATTATACTGTGTCAGATTTGATTACTTTTTAAAAACAAATACTTAAAAACTATCAAAGGATCTTTCGTAGCCAATTTTCGTAGCAAGTGCTACGTAGCTGCTACGAAATACTACGAAATTTTTCTCTGACGTGTAACAAAAACTATTTTTACTCTTTGTATGAAGATACGAATTAATCGGAAAGAAAAAATCGTCATCTAATGCAACAAGCTGTCCCAAGCAAGGGCGGCCACATGTGATTGATTGTTAATGAAGTAGCGTGGGGCGATAGTTATTAATGAATCGCGGCTCCGCCCGGCCAAAACACTTCTTTATTTACCCACTAACACCTATTAGCCGACCGCGTCCGATACACTGCTCCTACAATATATCATCCCGAAAGAAACGTATCAATCAATTTGGTAAATTATAACGTGACGTTACCCTTTTGTTTTGTATCACTAATAACTGGTTTGTTATTATTTTTGTTTTCCGATAAAAATGTGATTCTCTCTCGGTTTCATTTAAAAATTCTACCCTATATTGGCGTTTTGTCAAGTATTTATGCAATCACAAATTGTTGCATGCTGCATACACATTACACACGCTACACATATTCCCAGAAAAACACGCTATTTATCTACAGATGACACACTAAACTAGCATTGACAACTAATGTGGTAAAGTAAAGCGTCAATTCGTTTCACTACGTTAAAATAATTATGAAGCAACAACATTTATATTTTAAATTAATTTATATATTCGGAATCACTGCTAGAACGATTATATTTCTAAGTCCCCCAAAACCAAGAAGGGTTTTGTTTTATTTCAATTAAGTCGCAATCACAAAGAGTTGGGACCGCGACAGTCACTCTATAGTCGACGATTTAAACAGATGTCGTGTTAAGGAGGTCCTCTAGAATATTCGTTTGGAATTTAAATTGCAAATTTGTGCGGTGGCAGGTGCACCTCCTCGATTGAACGTTACCCTCCCTTTCTAATTCATACAAAAACTATCCCCATCTTACTCTCACGCGTTTCCAAAATCAAGAAATAATGAACGACAACAAATAAAAGCCAAGCGTCACTAATTACTCGGGCTACTCAAACGACGAAAGGTAATTTTTGCACTCTATTCCAGAGAGGAAATCTTGAAGCTAAAGGCGTTAATTTAAAAAGAGGCCGATGACTGTGATTTTTCTTTCGACGCTCAAACTTTGTGACTCGTGATTTATTGACGCTACAAAACCGGCTTTCAACTCCCGACTGCCTATCCGACCATCCTGGACCATTCTTTGACGTTTAAACAAGGTCGTAAATAAAATGTCAGTCACACACACTAGAGGTTTCGTGCCCAAACTAAACAGAGGGTGAGGCGATTCATTATGAATGAGTGGTCTCAGGTACCGCGGCCTAAATTAAAGTTTAGCTCATCGGCAATGTGTACAATGTAGCGACTACTTGGGCAGGCCGATCACGAGTTGCGGCGGCTTAATGAATGAAGAAATTCCCGAGACCCCTCACACGTACCCCTCGGGTCTAACCTCCCTCGCATAGATTGTAAACTCACAGAAAGAAAACATTCACTGACTTTACCGAAATGTCAACAGTTTCCGACAGAGATTTCCATTAACATTTCTAGATGCTAGTCTTTTGAATTTAAACTGAAGTATGTAATTGAAAATATATTCAAAGCCGAGTGATTTCTGTAGTATCCCCACTGCGGTCTCGGTAACTGAGTAATTAGCTTTCCAATTTTAAAGAGCGACTCCACGCTTAGTGCCTCCCATCAATCCGCTCCCCTGCTCGCCATCGAATCGATAATAATTAATTATTTTTGACATAATCACAGCCAAAATCCATTCTCTTTTTGCTAATTCACGTCCCTATAATAAAACGGGACGACGCTTTTAAGGCTCGCCCGAGTGAAATTGATAAAAAATAAATAACACTGCGCGCATAACTTTTCGCCAAGTCAAACAAAATTGGGCGTTAGCTTACGACGTTGGGTGCCAAATGATTAATTATAATCGTTCGTTTATCTTGCTAGTTCTATCGATACTGCAAAAATAAGTCTGTACAGGTTCGATTAATATTATCGTGGTAAGCGATCGTATCAAAGCGATGTATCCGAGACCCATATTCAAGCATGGTGACGAGGGATCGTTGTGAGATACGTACAATCGGCGGGACACTGTGTCAATATTGGACACGCCATATAATGGGCTCCAAGATTCGGATGTGGGCGAAGTGTCGTGTTCAACTCGCTAATAGACAGAGGACCTTCGACTTGATACTGCAAGCTTGACGTACTTGTTTGAAGTTCAATGGACTGTGATAGAAACAAAGCTGAATTGTTTAACAATTGTTCTCGATGCCAAACCCTTGATCATTGACTAAATCGTACTGACAAATGTGTGTGGGAAAACAAGAGCTTATATTATGTTGTAGTGTAACTCAAACTGTGAATAATAGAATGAGAGCATATTGAACTTGAACAACAAGAACTCGTAATATTCAATCTATACAATATTAATACTCGAGTAAGTATAACAATATTGAAAGCAAACCGCGAGTTTTGAATGCCGGCACAAGTTGCTGCTACTTAAAAAATACATAGTGAAAACATTAGCTCCGCCCCGGGCGGGTCTGGTCCGTGATTAAACCCAGCGAGGCATGCATAACGAGCCCGGTATGTTTGAACGCTTACAAATACTTTCCAAGTTGGTCCGGACAGCGGTTGAAGCGGGTACTGCTACACCTGTGCTTGTTTATCGCCGCTAAGACCGCCGGTACACCGCAAGAGAAATATTGTTTGTTTAGGCCAATCTACAAACCACCCTGACCCACTTATAATACATTAACAATATTTAATAATCATCTCAAATTCATGTTACGTACGTCGAATCACCTAAAATAATATTCAATACATATACCAGCTCCCTGCAACAGATCGGATTCTGGACCGAAATTAAATAATATTTTGAAGGGATTAGTATCATGATTGGGCGGACACATGCTAATGCAAGAAGTTTTTAATTAAAACCGTCCGCCGTTAAGAGGCTGCGTAATGGCTGATCCTCAGGAGGGATCCGATATTGGGTGTGTACCGGCAAAGCCAAAACACAAACATATTTAGGTCCGTTACGTAGCGCAGTGCGCGCCGGCTAATCACTGGACGGAGTATGGACGCAGAGTACACATCAACAACCCCTTACAGTATTATATAAAGATTTTCATTTGTTTCAGATGCACAAGACTACAATGACGACGACGCAAACAAGGTACGTAAATAAGAACATTGGTAGTGTGAAAGCGCTTAAAACTAAAAAAACAGCATTAAAGTGGGAGTGCTCCCCACAAGCGCAATCCAAACTTTAGCGACGACTTTATTGCCGCTGTGACCGCCAAAAGTCGCCGAGGAAAAGTGCAAGCTTGTTTACTCATATATCAGCGGGTCGGGTCGACGTTTCTTTCCGATAAGGCCAGCTCCCCCGCTGCCAATAAAGTGATTAAGTCACAAATCGTGGCGAGGCGCCTCTTTACTGGCCCTCTGATATACCGACACTGAGCTTGCGGAATTGCTTTTTAATTTATATTTTTTTGTACGTTATTTGCTGTTCTTCTATCGAGTGGAATCGATCTATTTGAGATAACATAATTAAGAAGTCAAAACCATTTATTTCAATTAGACCAGGAAGGCACTTTGGCATTTGAACGTCATCAAAAAAATTAAAAAAAAAGCTATTTGCTCATTCCAAGGTGTAGATTCCGCAGAATTCCGATGAACGAGCAAACTCCAAAAATAGAAGCAGGATTACACGTAAATATTCTTAAAAATAACAATTTGTAAATATAAATTAAAATGTATTATATTAACTTATTGTCTAAATCAAGTGACTTCATAAGTCAGACATCCCTTGTACTTCAATAAATCCACATCGTAATTTTCCAGCTAAGGGTCCGGTTTCTTTATCAGCATGATACTATAACTGGTGGTTCAGTCCCCATCGAACAGCTCTATTACAAATAAATTGCCCTTCGAAAACGCTGCGCGTGTTATAAATTTCATACGTGCTGAGAAATGACATACGGTATTATTTATTACGAACAGTTTTTTCGGGAAAAATACAAAGAAGACATTGTGACGTAATTGAGCTGCGTATTATTGGGGCACGCTACAATTCAACGGCAATTTTCTACGACTAAAGAAAAAAATATTGTCTTTTTAACGTTTTTATTATGGCCAAGAAAACTAAAACTATTTCTTTTTTTTTTTTCAAACAACCTTTTTGTTTTGGTCAACGAGCGGTCCTATTTCAAAATTTAAAAAAGTTACGACGAACAGGGTTGTGACACATGTTTTGTGGGGTAACAAAGCACACGAATAATAAAGATTGATGACTATTTAAAACACAACTTTATTACTGGCAATCGTTGAATCAATAAACAAATAATTATATTATCCCTGTACCGTATCGTTACGATGTCAGGAAGCAGACAGGTGAGCTTCGTGTTTACACGTTTTCAACACGACATTAGCTGTTGGCGCCATTAGCTTTACAAATGACACTAAAATGAAATCTATTCATTTCCTTTGAGCCGAGTCAATCGTCGGTGATATTGTACGATTTCACGCGATCCGGGCATTACGTAGTGTATCCTCGGTGACGATCCCCGCTCGCATTGTAACGTGAACCCTTAACTTTCATAGCTTTATACCGTCAACATCAGTTTACTATTTTATGCTATTATAAACGAATCAGTTTGTGTCGCACGGACATTTTTTCGTTTTCAATTTTTTTGTTTCAAAAGTAGAATATTTATGTCAAGGGTAGATTGGGAAAATCGAAATCAGTGGAGAGTGAAGACTCAAGTTATGAGACATTTTTTTAATAAGGAATTATAAATTATTGTGTTTTCGCCTTACTCACATAATAATTTGACGAGGAACTCGACTAGTAGTAGCAGCGCGACAGTCGCCGCGTCGTGGGTCGCGAAATGCTGCTCATGCATATGAGCCTCTAGCATGGCTTGAAACTAGTCGAGTTCCTCGTCAAATTATTACGTGACTAAGCCGAAAACATAAGGATTTATTTAGTATGTCTCACGAAAGTTATAATACAAGGAATTATATGTCATGAAACTTATAGATAAAAAAATAAGAAATATTTCTCCAGCAGCAAAAAAAGTATTTATTTTTATATCTATGTAAAGAAAAAGGTTTTCTTAATTTTTTAATTGACTACTTTGTCAAATAGTCTTTGTTTTTTAAAAACGTCAATATGTGACTTTTGTGTTAAAGAATTTATAGAAGAATAAAACATTAAATGTCGTTTCTTAATTTTACAAAGCAACACATTAGTTTTATTTCATTCTAAATAATACGATTTAGTCTTATATCTATTTAGGTACACATACAGTAAACACAAAGCTCTGTTCTTAAACGCACACAACTCTAACATCAATAATCCCAGTGATTTATTATTAACAGTTAAAGTTGAAAGTAAAATACTCTGTGCTCGTTATTTTCTAAAAAGCAATTTAAATATATTTTCTTCTTAGTGAGTGAAGAAAATTAATCAGTTTTCCAATAAATAAAGGTACGCGTGAGTGAATGAATTGTAACCCTTTTGTATCAGCTGTGGCTTACTTTTGTTTCAAACTTTCATTTAACCTGCGTGCCTAGATACAGATCTGATGGCTAAGTAGGCTTGAGTAATCGGGTTGCGGATTAAAAAAACACCTAAATTAAATTTAAATTTAGTTTTGTAATTTATATTTTGAAGTTTAAAGCTTTTGTAATTCATAAGTGTGATGAAGATACATTAATCACAAATTTGGGATCGAAATTTATAATTTAAGTAATTATATAAGGAGAGGAAAAATATAAATATGTATAACTTAAGATACACTGAAATTAATAGAGAAAATTAATTAAAAGATAACTAAATACTATTTACAGAGAGCATCAAAAAACTCGGTCGTTAGTGAAGTTTTTATTGTCGAAAGCAAATTATTAGGTAAGAAGGAACAACGAAAATAAAACAGGAATTAAACAAGATTTTTTGAAGCAAAGCACACAATTAAAATAAAATCGCCACCTCTTAAAAGCTTTTTCAATATTTTTCCGAACCCAACATTGCCTAAATAACCGTATAGGTAACCCTTCCCACGCTTCAGTGGAATCAGTTTAATCAATGTCGTTATGGTGCGTAGATGTCGCGATACGGGCGGCCGGCCGCACTGTATCAACCTCACAGGGTTAATTTGTAACGATGTTTATCGGAAACAACCGAACGCATTTGTTTCCACACAAACAGTGAACGAAACGTTTAATTTTGACATCTATCAATTTGTCCATACATGTGACGTATGATTCGAATTTCGAATATCGAATTTTATGACAGTGATAGTTTTAATTGGTGCTGGCTAGTAAAATGTTTCTACAATTTATTCGTTCCGAAATTAAAATAACCAAAAAGTATTTTCTTTTTATTCACACTCATTTTGTAATTAAAAACAAGAGCTACATAATAAAAGCGCACAATTATTAAAGAAACTGTACTTTAAACAAAAGGATACCATCAAGAAAGGCATCAGTCATGGCGTCAATAACACGAATGACAGTAATGGGACGTCATTCTCACTATTAGGTATACGTGACCTTGGCTTCAGAAGATTGATAACTTAGCTGGTCGTTAGCGTGCTATTGTAGACGCCCATCGATTATCAATTTAAGGATTACAATGCCCGGGAGACAAATTGCGGGACCAGCCGAAATGGACGATGACTGGACAACTACTCCTTCATAAATTATAGCATAAACTTTGCATTACATTAATTATAATTTATAACTTTGAACATATAGAGGCTGCTCGTCACTGTATTAATTGAAGTTGTGATTAAGTTACTTACCATGTTATTTGTTATCTAATTAGAAAGGTGAGTAGGTACTAACTGATTCGAAGTGAGCAATATCGATGATGATTCATTGACTAGTGACATATTACTTTATTATAAAAATCCATAACTTCAGCATAAAACCTACATACTTATATAAGTGGCTACTTCCACAATAAATAATTCACGTTAACAAGAAAATGAGATAAATGGAATCAAACGACTTTGGAATTGTCAACGAAATGACACATCTACACGTGTAATTTTGTCCTTACTTAGGTACGGAATAACCACTCGAAGTCCACCCTCAGGTATTAACAAAAAATTGGCTTCATTATCAAACTATTCGCCCACGATAACAATCTTGATCAAATAAAAAATTAACGTGCCTTGGGGCAAACTGTATTACGACGACAAATTGATAAAATCGGTCATCGAAACCCCATTCGTAAATCATAGGTTTCACATCACTAGTTATGTCCCTACAATCGATTATTCGATACCTGAATTAATACACTTTCGAGACATGAAATTTTATGTCGCACTTTCATTTCCATTTGACTACAAAACTCCTAAGTTGGTTCTTAAAATAAAAATCTTTACTTAGATTGAGTCGTTTCAATAAAATTATACAAGCGTATGAAAATAAAAGTGAAGCGGCTGAATGTAGTCGCATACAAAAACATTATATTCTTTTTAGTACGGTTGGTGTAATTGTATTTTATGCCTTAAGGCTTAGTACTTTTAAGCCACAGTTTAAGGATTCGTATTTCTCCGGCAATCGGAATAAGTTGGTAACCGCAATCGGCGCATCGGTTGCTGCTACGTGTCGCCGCCCTGCTTCGAATGTAAATGTTCTGTTTTTAAAATTGTTTCGAATTACAAAATCAATTAGGCGGAGCAATGTCGACATCGGTTGTATGGATTTTTTCAATCAACTTCATAATATTAAACATTATACCTTTGTGACTTGGTATTGGTTATTATACATACTTTTAAAAAAATGAGCATTTCCCATCTGGGAGCTAAAATTAAAGAAAGGAGGTTTTAAAATTGCAGATCAGTTTACCTGTAGGTAGGTATTATATTTCCACACAGTTCCTGTATCCATGCAAAGTTATTTACAAGGATGCCTAATTTTATTCTAAAACTTTCTTCTTGTAACATAAGTTAATGATACCTAAATATTTCCAACGAAATTTAGAACAATCAATAATGGATTCAATTAACTTTGTTTCAACAAAATTATTCATCGTCGAGATTTTATAAAACTCGCCGTCACGCTCGAGCAGTCAAAAACAATACTTATTCAAATGAAACAAAAAGCAATTAACGGTGGAGATATCCCTCCATCCTCTGAGGATACAAGAGAGGAGAGATTATTGAAAAAATAATTAATAAATATTTATGGCGGGCCACCTGAGGAGCGACACTGGGCGAGATTCCATTTTTATCCAGTACTCGAGTACGCATCTGCAGCCTTACAGGGAAAAGCGGTTTATTACAAATGCAAAATTTTCCATTCATATTCAAAATTTTATATCCCGATGTGGCCGGGAGAAAGCTAATTTATTCCGGGGGAGCGGCTAAGGAGACGTTCCAGCATCTCGCGTCTTGTGGGGGATTAAGGAAGGGTTGAACGCTGCGAAATTGACAGGTGCCTGTCAAAAATTACAATTAATAATTGAGACAATTGCGATTGCGGCTGCCGTTGTGGCTCACTTGTGGCGTATTTAACTACATTTTGACAGCCCTAATTTAAAATTTTGATTAATTTATTTCCCTATGAAATATTTATTAATATTATACCTATTTACAAATAGTGATATAAATTTTATTCATGAAAAAAAATAATAGTCCAATTAAAGTTACGTAAATCAGAATCCTTGTAGCTACATCACTAGTGTCCCCGTCGTCCGCGTCCATGTAATAGACAATAAACATTGGGGCGCGCATCGATCACTCGTTTTACAGCCACGCCGGTTAATGGCGGTAATCCACCACTAAGAGCGGTTTACTACACTGTTATTGCAGACTAAACCCACTAGCTAGCTATTATACTCCTACTGCTGGAAACAATTAAAGACTTAAAACAATGACACAATTAATGTCAGTGGAATTACAATTTTGAATTCAATACATTCATGTTTCTTATCTTTGTCACGTCCTACAAAAACTATTCTGAAAAACATTAAGGTCGCAGATCGCAGATCGGCTGCCGCTCCACGGCGCTGGCGACCGGCGCGTCTACGGCGAGAGGGGAGAGGACTTGACGCCTCTCTCTCCCTTTCAGCCGCTTCCTTTTCCAACATGACTTGTTCACAAAAGGAAGCGACTCCGTCTCATACGCTCTCGCTGTCGACCATAGCTCGTACAATTGCAGTCGACAGTGACAGGTTACTCCCGCCGAGTACTGCAAAGAGTTCACGACGCGGCTCTGCCCATGCAGTACACTCTTCGAGCGTATGCCGCGCCGTATCCTCCAAACCAAAAATACCCTACAAATACCTAACGACTACATTTACCATTTATCAGCTATCGAATATTAATCGAATAAATCGGTAAAACGCAGTCAATATTCATATATCACGTCTCTATTTGCGCGGGCAGTGCATTGCGTTGGAACTGTTTGATAAATGACAGCACTCTGTCACGAGCTCAATGCGTATCAAATGAACGTCCGAAGCATTATCAGATTGTGATTGGATGGTCATCAGTTTTGTTTACAAATTGCCTTTATATAACGTTTGATTGCGGTGATTCATAATTATGGTATTTATCTTTATAGGTGTTGAAGTGATGGATTTAAAACAAAAATAAAGAACACTCAATTCAATCACATATCCTATTTGCCTCTTCCTAGCTAATTCAGATCAGCCATGTCAAATTAATTATTTTTTATAAATGCGCGTAGGTATTTACCATAACATCTTACTGGATTGTTTATATTCATTCTAATACATGCAAAAAATGCAAGATTTAATTTATTAATTCGGTATAATAAATACAAACTGAGAAACAATGATGAAATTTAAAAAAATTGTCATTCCTTTCATAGATTGCAAATATCAAAATACTAATTGGCAATTGCGCCAAAATAACACAGCAATAACCACAGACTAAACAAATCAATCAGATATCGATAGGCAAAAGCATACATCTGTTCTGACCGATGCGATAGTGGGTTATTGATGGCCAGTATTTTTCACGCGGCCTGCCTCGGGCGGCACTCCGTCTCTATTACCGGTACCACAGATACGTTTTGTACGCACATTGAGTTATTTGTTCGACACGAGTATTCGGTTCAACTCATTCGTTCACCTATGTCATTGTTTGTGGTAGTGGTGATAAGTGGGCCTTTTGTTTGGCTAGAGTGATTTATTTTAAGTTCATACAGTTGTATGAATGTAGATTTGTATTTTTTATATTTGCAAAGATTTCTTTTAGAGAAATTGTTTCAAAACTTTTCAAATCACCTCAAGCAATGAAAGGTCTAATTTCTTAATCCCCACCTCCTATGGAAATTTCAATTGTGCTATTTCATGGTGGAATTTTCATTGCGTCTGCGTCATAAATATTTTGTCCGATAAACCGTTCGTTCGACAGCCGCGAGGCGTAAGAAAATGTTAATTAACGAATCCATTGTTTTCCCGCCCGGCGGCTCCAAGATGGTGCCGCTTCCGTTTCCGGCGAGCCTCCTTCTTTATGTGCGTTTCCCGCTTATTTTTACGTCAGTCGGGTAGAGCGGCAGCATTGTGCGGCGCGGGTGCGGTGCGCGCCCGAGTATAATGATTTTAATTTCCTCTAATCAAGAGCCTTCGGCACAGCTTAAGAATTCTAATCATGCACACCGCGACCGGCGCGCCGCAGCCGCAGCCGCAGCGGGTGACAGAAACATCAGCACTTATTCTGATTGCGTCGAGTGTGGCGCTGAATAATTAATACGCCTTTATTTTGTGTTATGCTCTCGTACCAAAACAAAAGAACCGCCGCGCATTCATTTACCAAATTGTTCATAATGTATTATTCGAAATGCTTCACTTTTGACAGTAGACAGCACACTCCAATATTTTAATGCAGATTTGGAAAATCGACTAAAATTTTTGGTATATTTTAAATTATAGCTAGGAGTAAGTTTAATTACACTGGGGTAGCTCAGTGCCCCACCCTTTCGTTCAATTCGCACTAACGACCACATTTGAGTCATGTAAATCACAGCTTCGCCACTTGCAATTAATTTTTTCCCCATTAAAACTTCGCTATCGTGATTGCCTAGGATAATCAAGAATTTAAAATGTAATTGAGCTATTCAGCACCAACTGTACTCAGTTACACTTAGTTTAAGTTAATTAGAAACCAAACTAAATTAAGAAAGGACAGGTAATAAACTCACTTATTAATCCTAATACACTTCTAAATATAAAACTAGTAATAGCACTTGATAAAGTCTTAATGACTCTGTATGCTATGAAGTGTTTATATCCTTATGTTCAAACTTAAATGCTTTACAATCACATAGTACATGCAACCTCATTTCTAGTAGTACGCAGTCAAAGCTCACCGTTTTGTATCTGTGGCCGCTGTTTGCCGGGTGCGGTCCACAAGGAACACCGCACAATTAAGGGAACCCTTCCAGGGTGCGTACTTAGCATTCTAATCACCGCGAGCAGACGCCTCGCGCCACAATACAACGCTTAACGCCGCGAAATTAAGTGCGAAAATAACAGGATCCCAACTGAATTATGTCGCGAACAAGATTCTAATTTTAATTTTATGCGAAAACGACTAATTTCGACACAATACAACGCACAACGAACACTCACAACCCTCGAGGTACGGTTGCAATAAAATGTGAAAAACGATTACAGATCAATGAAGCGTACTTTCCCTCTCGGAGCACAAATAAAGCCAAGTACACACTTCAAATATGCTTTTCTTAATCGTTCTCATAAAACAAAGATCAGGCGCTCGCGATCTCCCCCGTGCGGTAAAAATAAGTAAAAAAATCTCCCGTTGCTCATATCGCGTCTATCAGTGCGGATTTTTACCGCAAATTGTTTCCTGTAGGGACCCTCGTAGAATCGATGTTTGTATTGGCACTGCAGCTCCGGAACTTATTATTGGTATCGCTTTAGAAAAACAAATAAAATTATGGCTCGTTCCGCGCACTCTCGCAATCCACTCGCGTCAATGTGATTTTTGAGGTGAAGTTTGTTTTAGCTGAATGTTGTTGTTTCTTTAAGTTAGGTGTGCGTTTATTTAATATTCAAGTATAATAGAGAGAATATAGGAATATTTTATAAAGGCATTGCATTACCAGCGCAGGTGTGTCTTTTCAAAATATTCGACAGAAATTAAGAGCTTCAAAACTCTATACTTATGTATACAAAGTATCAATATAATTAGAATTTACATTGGAAGTCAACGACTCGAAATATCATTACGATATTCGAAATCGGGCTAATTTATATTTTACCTTAAATTTTGTTAGCATTTCTTAAGGAAAAACCATTGCCCACGGTATCAGGAATCCTCAAAGTTGAATTGGCTTAAAGCCTCCCGGCGGATGTGTCATTATAATTTGCAAGGGAGAGATGAGTGATCCGTCGCTCGGAGCGCTCACAAATAATACCCTAAGCTATTTTAATCTTAACTTAGTTAAAAATCTTGCGTCCGACATTAGCATTAATCACTTTTGACAGACACCGTAATGGATAGTGTAATTAATGTGTTTAAAGTTTATAATTGGATTATGAAGGTAATCCGCATGATGGCTTTCGTACTGCAAGTGTGGCGAAAAACGAATTTAAACGATAATAAAGCAAAGTTTCTAGCAAGAACAAAATACCTCTAAATTTAACTAATACACTTTACTCGACTCTGGATACAAATTATAGTGAATGAACATTTACAGCGCGACTTAAGATCAAAACCAAAACTCATTACAAAATTAATTCATTAAATATCTGGAAACAAAGAAAATGCCTTCATCGAGAACAAAATCTAAAGCTTAATTGAACGTCGACATTGAGAGATTTCAATTCAATTACTAAACCATATTTAACGAAATCCAATCCCCCTTTCCCTCGAGAAATAATATTATTTATTCACAAAAAATAATACAAAACGCGGTTACGTTGAACGCTCTGTTGGTTCAGTGGAGATCATTCGATGTAAAAGTTGGAAGCAGAGGACGGAGGCAGGAAGAAAACTTGGATAAGCGAAACCCTCTAAAAATGATTGATGCCGTGAAGCGGGGGAACCATGCCACCGCGTTTTAAAACGAATAAACGTCGAACTGGTCGAAATTTGAAAATGAACATCATTAGCGCTATTGGCGCAGCGAATTCCCGCCGATTCATTTACTCTATGGAATTCGCATTTTCTTTTTTGCCTTTTTTATTGACGTCAATCATAGGACGATTAGCTTTTGCCATTTAAACGTATCCGCAATACGTAGTGCAGTCGATATTGCAGAACAGTACAACAAAAGCGTTCGAGCTCGTATTGCGATCGCGTATAGCCAATTTCCTAACGTATTGAAATCGTCGTGCGATTGTTTGAGGACATGTTATTACACGGAGCGTTTAGCCTGGGAGCTAACAAGCGTTGACGTCGTTTGTTTCTGCTGGCTCTTTGTTCAAAATATAACAATTAGGGAGACAAAGCGGCCGGTGGCGGTCGGTGTGTTATCGCGGACGATTCGCGCCGCACACAATGGCGCGCTCCACAATGCACGCTCAATATCTTTATGCTCGTTCGTGTTGAAGGCCGATGCACTCTCTTTAGAAACAGCTTTCTTGGTGTACATTAGCTGAAGTATACATAGACTAATTTATTCAGATAGGTCAATTCTTGACGTCGAAGTTTGTTTGATAAAACTATGTGGAGGTAAATACTTAGCATTTTTATATAAGGTTAGATGCTATATGATGTAATGCTTGGCTCTAGCTAGTTTAATTTGTTAATCATAATTAACTATTTTAAAATGTTACACTTCCAATTAATTTCTCATACCTGAAAACAGAACCTAAAACAGGTCTAAACTAAACCTACCTTCTTGCACAAGGGAAACTTCATGTCTTCTACATAGTCTGTGGTCACCGAGACATCCAAGCATCCCGTGACGGGCCTTTTGTGGTGTTTCCTTCTTCTCTCACGACACCTGCCTCAGTGGTGAATGCACATTCGACGCCCCACACGCCTGATAGGGACTCATTGTGGCTACCCTAGGCGTCTTGTGAAGACGGAAGCCCTATTGTTCTGAATGTTGTTAATTAATCTAGAGGTAAATGCTTTGTTTTAGCATATTCCATAATACGTATCTGTAGTCTTGAAGTGGGTATTCTATTGATATTAAATGATTAAGTAGCTTAAAGGAATTGAAAAAGATTTATTGTTAACAATAAGTTTCTTCACTATTAAACCTAAAATAAAAAATGTTGTCCTAAATTTGACTTTATCTTATTAACCGATCTCTAAAACCATTGAACTCGTAACTATTGTCTATGAATATGCGCAACAATCCGTTCACCCGCACTTACCTAATAAACAATTAAATGAAACTCAAATACGAACAGCTAATTCAACCATCCGTAGTCGTAGTCTGTAAATCAGAGCGTAGTGATGTGTAACAGTGACGGTACGTCGTAGTGACGTCAACACGTGCGTTCACGAGCCGCGTTTAATCGCATAAAGGGCTAATTGTCTGTACGGATTCCACAGGTAAACACTACACGCCAACCATTTACACATTACGCAGTTTCGGAGGTACGAATGGTACAAATTTAGTTTTGAAATTGGATACGTCAATGATTTTGCAAACCCATTTGCTTTTAACTTCATTCTTTACCTTATTTATTTTTTGTAATGTTAGAAAAGCAGTATTTTTAAACTGTAAACAAAAATCGAAACTCAAAAAATAGACGATGGATTTTTAAAATTTCATAAAATTTTAAATATCTATGTAAAATCAATAGTGTACATTTATTACCTTTTAAAGGTCTTTAAAAACACACAAAGAACAAGAAGTCACTTTCAGAAAAATCCATTAATAAATCTACATCACACAAAAATAGATACGAGACTACGAGCGTAGCACTTTCGTAGCTCATTGCTACGAACATGCTACGTTAACTGTCGATCATGTAAAGCGCGGATTACACTAGTGATTTAATACCCACTGATTTACTCCGCAATTTGAACACAATCACACTTAATAAGACACCGCCTTATGACGTGTAATTACAACTGAAAGGGTAATGAGTTCAATTATTCAGATGAGGGTTATAATTCGAGCTTTCATATAGCGATTGTTATTTTAAACATAATGATAACGAAAGTTTATGAAGTTTTTGCTTATTTTATGTTCGTTGAATAGTTTTTGCTGTGTGATTGCGTGTTCAGTAGACTGTAAATTTTATTGCTAGAGTTAATATGAAATTCTGTGCGTCACTTAGTAGGAGTTTATTATTTTACAATTTAAAATAGTAATAATAAACTGTACAGTGTACAGTTATGTAAATAAGATGATTGTAAAAAAGATGTACGTTTTTTGAAACTCCAACAGGAGTAGGCAGAATATTTTCAGGAGTAGACGGAGTTGCACATACACAATATAAAACCAACTTTGAAAAATCGTATAAAGAAATCCAATTATACTTTACCCGACCAAATAAAATACGAACTTGCCACCACTGGACCAACGAAACAGACAGTTTTTTTTTTCAAAAAATATTTAAACCAAATATCAACGATGGTGTTATAAAATAAAATAAAATTACAATAGAACATGTAAAAGGCAGTTAAGTCAACACAGTATTTTACAGCCGTTTCGGGGTATTTTTATGTGACAGGGGGAGGTTTAACAGAATGAAAACACAAGAGCTCTGTAAGGTTCTGTATGAAAATCTGAATTATGTTTTATAGTGGACGTGACGAGAATGGGAGCGGTATGAATGCAGGCACTGGCTGTATATGACGAATTTCTTTGGAACAATTTTGTGATATATTCGTTCGCGGAGTTTACGTAAGAGACTTTCGTAGTATTTTTTTTATTATTTCCGTAAAAAATTTTCAGTATTGCTAAAACTTAAATATGATTGTTATTGTTAAGTTATAGTATTTTGGGATGCATTAAAAAAATAAATATAAAATAAAAATATTTCATTTTAAAGGAAACTCGATAATTTACGGTAGGTGTTGATTTTCAATGACTTTACACATACCACAAGTTATTGTTAAATTTCAAAAATCAAGTCATTTTAATACATAATAACTAGGACTAACAAATCTCTCTCTATTTCCTCATCCTATAAAAAATCCAAAAACAATAATATAGGTTAGTAACCTATTTGTTGTGACATTATTCATTTTTTAAATGTTAAATTTAACAGAAATAAAACGACATTTTAGTAACAGAATTAAAGAAAATGGGAATAGTTTAATGTTGTAATTAAAAAGAAATATTTCTATTCTGTAATGTTATTCGTCATTTACAACTAGGGTTGAGTGTCGCGTCTCCTCGGCGGTGCTCGGCAATTCTTTATTATTCATAGGGCGATCTTGCTCGCGGAGTGTTTTATATGAGCGACGATCGAGTATCAATTTGTACCGAACGGCCCATATTAGCATTTCCCGTGTTATTCCTATGTTGTTGGTTTAGGGGCAAGAAGGCAAATCCATTAATGTTTTGAGTAAATAATATTTTAGAAAATCTTTTTATTGGTCTATTTAATAAGACTCAAAATTTAATAATTGGTGAAAAGTCGGTGTTATACATATAGTGAATATATTCACTCATTCTTAGAAGGTTTAAAAGTTGTTTCATTATGTATTATCATGTAAATAAAACCTTCCCAAGTGTACTGAATGATAGACTCACGATTTTCGTGCGGCAAAATTGTTAATTTGAAACTGCATTTTCAATAGTTTCTTGACACCTAAACATAGTTATATAACTGATTATGACTTAAAAATACTTAATTACTTGCACCAAATATATCTATAGCAAGCCTCGCCAAAAATCCTCTTTAGCAAAACGCAAATACCGCAAACCTCTCCCTCTCAACTCATTTAGTGTGTTGCTAAGCTAGGTACAGTCACTAGCACTAACGTCTCGCCGACACAATACGTTAAGTACAGCAGCGCTTATGAGTGTTCATTAAAGATACGATAAAGACGGCGCGGAGACGTCGCCTAAATTGGCTGCTCTGACTGTACACCGGATTTGTTAATAAATAGATATGCAAGAAATGTGGAAGGTGTTATTGTTCGTTTTGATTGTAAAATAGAACTTACGGATTATGGTTCATAACTTGTGGCTAATTTTTTACTCATAAGGTCGAATAAGAACAGATACTTTTTGAACTTACAGTTCGTCAATATTTAGCGCTAGTTATTCAGAGGAATGAGGTTAGGCAATGATTTGAAAGTGAACTTGAGCTGCTGTTATCAATTTAGAATAATAAACATTATAATTAAGCCACATTATACACGACAATAACTAATTTGTTAATCACTAAACATTGGTCGCATTTCCATTACGATTTTTACATTACCAATTACCAATTTCTATCAACAAAGGCGCGCTAAAATGCTGCTCAAGCGATATTGTGTCACCTACCCACTAGTTCGCGCGACGCTCCGATTTTCGCTTACCAAATGAACATTCACTTCAGTGCAGATGTACATAGTTCAACTAACAAGGGGTTGTTAATTTAAATTTAGTATCTTAGCTCCGTAATGAACGGGAAGGTGATTGTTATAATGGGATTGTAGATTTTACTCGCGAACACACGACTTATGCAGAGGATGTTTGTCTCTGATAGAAAGGAAATAATTAAATTGTTAATCCAAATGTGATGTTTACTTGTCACTTGTGACTCGAACTGGATTAATTAGGTGATGCGTTGTTTGTTCAAGTAAATGTATGCGGGTTTCTAACTCTATTTTGATTTTACTATCATGATTATAGACAAAAAAGTTACTTGTTTCTTATAGTCTAATTCTTCTGTACATATTTAAATATTTTTTAATAATTTTAGACTGTGTTAGGTACTTTTTCTCATAATATTTTCTGTCGTATTTTACGAAATATAAAATTATATACTACTACGACAACAGAAATCGCTCAAACCGGCGTCCTTATTTTCATATTTGCTAACGTCTTTTTTTTTTTTTTTTTTTTTTAAATCAAAATCATTTATTCATTACATTTTGGGTAAATAATTATGATCACAGTATTAAGTTAGTACCACCAAAATCTGCCCTCACAGGCGTATGAAATATTGTTAGCTTAAGTCAATAAAGTTATTATTACAAAAAAATAAAATCAAAATGTCATAGTATAATACATTAAAATGTCAGTGCTTAAATAAATAAAAGTTCTTGCATGCAAATTTACGAGGAGGTGGGAAATTTTTAATTACCACTGTGTCTGAGCATCTGTCTGGAGACTGAGACGCGGTTTGTGGTACTTGGCAGTACTGCAGGTGACAACGCTGCCGCGCCACCGCGAGCGGGAGCGGGGCGGGAGCGAAGCGGTTAAGTGTGGCATTTTACGGCTTTTATGCATATTTGATGGCACCGCCATAATCTGTGCGGTAGGGGAGACGTGCTACCTGAAGTGTCGGCTTGGATATGAATTGCTGTTAACTTATTATGAGAAGATTTTGTTGTAAATATTGTTACATTTGAAGTAAAACTTAAATGTATCAGTATTCAATAATATCTCTAAAGGAGTACCTACTTTCCATTGTGACTTACGATAAGATCTTAGGCTTATTTCCCGAAAAGATATTATGAATTAAATACCTAGCTTAGATGTACCGCCAATCGCCTACGTCTACATCCAAATTATTATGAGTTCTCAAACAAAATCTAATCTAAGAATTTACATACAAATCCACAATCAAATACATCCTCTAAGGACATAAATACATACGTGTGTGTATGTGTATCGAACTACACAGACACAAGTCAAAACTAATTTATGTAAAACAAAGTAAACCAAAATTAAATTCGGTAACGGTCGAAGTATTTAAATAATCCACCGTTTAAAAGGCAAAGCCGATGAATTTGAAAATAATGACAGGTATTAGACGCGTGCTAAGAGGGCTGTATCAATTACGGGCCCAAGCAAACAGGGTATTACGGGCTCAATATTAAAATCAAATTTACGATCCGACGCAGTTCGGTTTTTGGACATGTGTAGAGTGGACCTTGAGGTACAGAGAACAGTATGTGTCATTAGAAGGTATGAGACAATAATCTGTCTGGATTCCCAATAGAAAATTGCTTATATACCCTCAGTATTAACTTATTTTACTTATATATAGCTGAATAGATTGTTTGTTAGTTTAAACGCGGTAATCTCCGTAACTATAAGTCTGATTTGAATAATTCTTTTTGTGTTGGATAGCCCCTTTATTGGGGAAGGCTATAGGCTATAAATCATCACGCTGTGATCAATAGGAGTCGAGCAGAGCGGTCGAAATCTAAGTAGCTGCTAGTTTAAAAATATAAATGGAAATCTAATATATTAGCAAAAATCGAAGTCCCTATAGTAATGCCCTCACATTAAACAAATTCTAATGCCATTTGGCGTTAATCCTTTATGTATAACTTAATGTGTATGATAACGGTATACAATTCTATACTAATATCATAAATACGAAAGTGAATTTGTCTAATAATGAGAAAACGACAAACGAAGAAGACGGCGACGTCGCGGCCGCGCATGCTGCTTATGAGGAAAAGTCCTTCTGTGACTCGAAACTAGTAGTATATTAATTAATGTCAGTAACTCGATGTTGTGTGTCTCACGATATTTATTATTAAAACATAGTTTAAGTACCTAACTTTAAATCGCAGCAAAGGATTGGTTCACGATTTTTGTGTACTGAGATAATCAAGAAACAGAAGAATAAACAGAGTAATACAAACCACTTTTTCTTTTTTATCAATAGCATGACCAATATAACCTTTAAAAATATATTTAAATGTTGAATTAACCACAATAACAATACAAAACCAGTCCAAGTGTTTGTGATATGGTAACTTCAATTAAAGTCACATTTTGTTCAAACGTAATACCATCGTTTTCACATAAGTCAACAGATCTGATACCGTACCAAAATAAAGGATTATTTACTAATTCCACCCTTCCCCGTATGAAATAGTTATTGAATGTAAACACGATTTTATGTTCTGTATATATGTAGATAGATTTGATATTAATTGCTTTTTGATAGTGTAGTGTGTGACTGTTTTGTGTGATGTAATATTTTCTTTTGGTTGTGGTTTATTAAACACTAGCTACTTTCGCGCGGTCTCAGACGCTCTGCTCAGCTCCTATTGGTCGTAGCGTGATGTTTTATATATATATAGCCTATAGCCTTCCTCGATAAATGCGCTATCCAACACAAAAAGAATTATTCAAATCAGACTTGTAGTTACGGAGATTAGCGCGTTCAAACAAACAAACAAACTCTTCCGCTTTTTTATATAATATAATCGTATAAGATTTTAAGTGTGAGCCATACTTCGGCACGAATGGGCCGGCTCCGGAGTGATACCACGGCCTCATAGAAAACCGACGTGAAGCAACGCTTGCGTTGTTTTTCGTCGTGTGAGTGAGGTTACCGGAGACCCAATTACCCTCCCCTTCCCCAATCTCCCCAATCCCTGAATCCCCAACAATCCTCAAACTCCTAATCCCCAAAAGGCCGGTAACGCACTTTTAACGCCTCTGGTGTTCCAGGTGTCCATGGGCGACGCCGATTGCTTATCATCAGGTGATCCGTCTGGTCGTTTACCGGCTTATGCCATAAAAAAACACATGTTTAGAGCATTGTGTCTGAATATTATTTTCTAAATCGGGACAGGATTTTGATTATTTTCTTTTATTTAAAAAAAACGTTACCCCATACTAGCATTTTTTCCTGTGTCGTGGGTGCGTTTACAAACATAAAGTTCACATACACATAACACACAGACCCGGAACAACAATTTGTGGATCACACAAAGAGAGAGAACCCACGACACTATGCGCGGCAGCCAGTTGCCTGGCCACCGCGCCAACCGTGCAGTCGAATTCAATTATTGAAATTGGCAGTGTTAATTCGATTTCTACATTATGATTCATTTCTTAATAATAAACCTAATAGTGCCTGAACCATGTGTTATATCTTCCTTTATGTTAGGTATCAGACCTATATGTTGCCAATCTTTTTGGATTTGCTTAAATTACATTTCATTGATTCGTATGTCTTCTTGTTTCAGAATGAATTCGAAGTACAGATAACACACAAGCTATTTCGGCCGTCGACATCAAAACCGTGAGTACAACAAACCACTATCATTGGTTCTCTATTAAATCATTAAAGAAGATAGGTAACTCACTTCAAAGCTTTCAAACCAAATAATATATTGTGTCAGCACGACTAAAGCTAGCGTTATACATATAGAGCATAAAATACATATACAATTGCGCTAACCCCAACAAGAAAAAATAAAGTACATACTTTTCCTAGTGTTATCGTAAGAGCCTCTTAATGAAATAAACAAAACAGTCAAGAAAATTACATTTAAATACAACAACTAAATAATTATTTTTCTTTAAATTTAATTCGGTTTATTGCGACTGCCTCGTTGGCCGAGTAGTCGCAAGTGCGACTGCCGGGCAAGGGGTCTCGGGTTCGATTCCCGGGTCGGGCAAAGTATTACTGGGTTTTTTAAAATTCTCAGTAGTAACACGGAGTCTGGAAATGTGCCCGGTATATGGCAATAGGCTCACCCCCTATTATCTCACCGACTCATAACAACTAGTGAAAAGTGGGTGTTACATTGTACTGTGGTAGAATGTGCACCTCTGCCTACCCCTTCGGGGATAAAAGGCGTGATGTTATGTATGTAATCCCTCCGATACATTAACCAATATTGTACGTATATATTATGTGAAAACTATGTAACGACTCGCTTGACGAATAATACAAATTACAAAACTTACTAAAAATAAAATATGGTCTAACATTTTGTTCACACATATTATTATGCATACTGACAATCCATAAAAATAATGCTTTTATACAAGAGAAATGAAACTATTTGTTTCATTCAGAGAACCTCTTATTACTTACCGGGTTGCCGGGGCTCCAGCTCGAAGTGTAGGAGTAGGAACGGGGTGGTTTTTAGTCAGTAAGAGTCTGACACTCCCTCTCGCCCTGACCCGGGCGGGAGAAGTCATTCGATGATTTGCCTCCCTCAAAAAAAAAGTCGGTTCAATACTATTACCCAAAAAACAAAGCACACAACCAAACCACCGAGATAGAAAACATTGTCTCATAACAAACAAACACGACCAACAAAGTAAGTTCGCGTGCCCCCGGCAGATACAAGTGATACAACCATAACCGCTACAATTGTTACATCGCACTTATTTACGGACGGTACCCATAAATATGAGAACAGGGAGCGTGATCTGCTCCCAGTAATTATTGCGTGACTTATTGGTGAACGAAGATAAAACCACCATAATAAACAGACCTCCTTAAACTCCCACATACGTAATGTGCTCTAGGAAAATGAGAGGCCATCTTAAAATGGTGTCAAATACATCGCTCGGAGGGCTATGGCAGCTTTATCTCGCACTTGACTGTTGATCGTGACTTTCCGACTGAGATTCTGTAATTACACTGATTATGAATGTAGGTGCCGTGTTGTTTTTCGATGTGAAACAGAAGGTTTTTGAATTTATGATAGAAATTATTCGACGTATTTAATTGTACCTATATCTATCTAGGTACCGGCTACAAAGGTATTTAGGTACTCGTTTTGAAAGAAGACAAAAGTGCGTACTAAGATATACGTAGGACTGCCTCGTTGGCCGAGTGGTCGCTAGTGCGACTGCCGGCAAGGGGTCTCGGGTTCAATTCCCTAGTCAGGCAAAGTATTAATGGTTTTTTTTTATTCTCAATAGTAGCACGGAGTCTGGTATTGTGTCCGGTATATGGCAATAGGCTAAGCCCCTTTTACATGGGACTCATAACATAAATAGTGAAATGTAGGTGTTACATTGTACAGTGGCATTAAGTGCCGTAGATAATGTGCTCCTCTCTTTCTACCCCTGCGGGGATAAAAGGCGTGTGGTTATGTTATCATTTATTGACCTTCCCTACATAAATAGGTTTGACTTTAAAAAAAATTAGGTATCCATTTTCCATAAAATGTAAAACGTTACCAGTACCGTGAGACGAGTAGGGATGGTGACAGTAATCACACGTCTTAGGACGAGCTCAGTGACGTACTATTGAAGTTTTCTATATTCAGAATTAGAAGCACACGGACTGATGACGATGATGATTTTATTTCTGTAGTCAAGTACTTAGAAACTAAGTTAAGTCTTCAACTGCCAACAAAAACTATTACATAAAGGTTAATCCTCCGTTAGCGTCGGACATCATTGTCCGACCCGGCATCCAATGTGTTAATAGTCGTATTTCATGATCATGTTTAAACAAATTACTATAACTCCGTTTACTTTTCCCAATGTTTTAACAACGAAGATAAAATGTGCAACTGTTCACCATAATTTTATTGTTTTACATACCTATAGCCAAACACCGAAAAGTTTTACAACAGCAGTCAATACAAGCGATCCACATACAAGTAGTTGTAAATATAGAGCCGAGTCTTAAATTAATATCCATAGGACTTATGTCATCGTACTATATACCTCTACAATTATGTACTCAAGCCAGCAGAAGTTAGAGCTCAAAAAGTCATGACCAAAAATTTCCTTTAAAACAAAACACGACCTTAACAATCAAAACATATGACAAACTTAATATCAAAGTTTTGTTAATCCCATTTACTTTTAATTCCGCGAAAAAAATGTAAACAAAGACAGTTATTTAACCTTGTTGCGAAGTTTGATCCAATAAAACAAAGTTCGAACAAACGAATGCATTAAAGTCACCACAAACTGATCCAATCGTAATATCGCACTCCCAGACATCGAAAGTTAGTATGCATTGACTTTGAAAAGTCGTCCAAAACTAAGTTGGGTTATGTTTATGAAACTATTCGGATGCGGGTGTGTGCCGCCAATACACATGCAAGAACTCGCGCCCAACTCGAGGCATAGTTCGCTAAGTGGAACAGCTGTAAAACAAAGTAGCGAAGGGTCTAGGAACTTAGTGTGTACGTTGGCAAGTATTCGGCGGCGGTGCGAACACATGTCGTGAGCAGCCGCGCGGCAGGCGCGCGTCCGTCGACGTCGACGACGCATCTTCACAAGTTTGACAGTTTAATTCGGAAGGAGGCCCGTCGCGGCCGAAGACCGCCGATTTATAAATAAGTTAAACTAGGTTTTAACTAAAGTATTGCGGTGGGATGATAACGAACCCAGCGCCTACGCTCCGCCCTCCACCCCGCGCACCGCGCCCGCGTGCAGATAAACTTTTAAAATGACTTTGGAAGCTTTTGAGCTTTTAATCGGTAAAGTTGTACAGACAGACAGTTCGGGCACAATCCTTGAACCGCTTGCGCCGGCGACGGCGGCCGCAAAACTTTGTTTTACAGGACTACTTTTCTTCTTGTTTCAAGGTTGGACTCTTAAAACAAACTCCGGTTCGACGGAGTTCGCGAACTCGGGCGCGAACAATTTACAAATTTCTCTCTTTCATAACAACTAACTGCCGCTCGGCGCGCCGGCGAAAGTTGTCCTGCGTAGATCTTAATCGCATTGTCTGTTGCGCTCGCGGCGCCAACAGCTGATTGTGACGACACAGTTTATCGAACTTTTGCTTTAATTCATGTACCGAATGTACTCGTAACATAACAACAAACTGCGGCTGTAAAAGTCAACATTACTGACTAAGTAGAGCACATTCTATTGAAATAACTTGAAAGCAATGTAAGCGGAGAGCTTTAAATAGGATGTAGACATTTTGGGATTTGTTGAATCAACGATGAAATCACGATGGACAGCTGTGTCAGTATAAAAAGGCCCTCAGATAGACCTCGGGCCATCCGACGCGTTTATTCAATTCATTTAAGTGACATTGATACCATCGACTGCGGTTGAAAAACTCGTCTGCCAAATTTGACATCGTCCCCCTGGTGACCGGCGACCGGCGGCGACTTCTTTTTTCAGTTCACGCCTCACCTGCCTGGGGCCAGAAGTGGCCTGGCGTAAAATGCACTGATTGGCGTTTAATGTTGAATCGTCTGCCTTTTATTTGACCGGTGCTGGTGTCGAAACTCTTAAAAGCTTTTTATTCGAGAGGGCGTATGTTTCTTTATATACCTACCATCCGTTACATAGCCTTGCGTATCGCATTTTCTTGAATGTATGGCGCAGCGGATGAGTGTTGCCGTCTTTTTCGGGCGGAGCGTGGAAGTCGGCTCCTCATAGAGCCACATTTTCATTACTCCTTATATACTGGTACACGAGATCGTAACATAAGCTAAATGCAGTATCGAGTATTGCGCGTAAATTTTACGTAACTAGAAATAAATAGGTTGCGGGTGTGTGGGGCGGGGCGGCGTGGGCGGCGGCGTGCGCGCGCAGTGCCCCCGCACCCCGCGCCCGCGCCCCTCCCCGCCAGCCCGGCCTGCTGCCGACCTCCGCATAGTCCGCGAATAGCGCCCCGCGAGCAACCCGCACCGCGCAGCGAGCTCCTGCGTTCGCTGCCGCCCGACCACGGCCTACGGAGAAACTTTTCCGTCGTAGACGCGCTACGCTGTGCTACGAACTCCGGTATGCTACGCGTCAAAATTTAATAGTCGCAAGTGCATTTTAGTGCAGTGATTTTTTATATTATTTAAATAGTCAGTGAGTTCGTGAATAAATATAAATAAATAAATAAAAACTTTAGTGCGCAATGAGGACTCGCCCCTCCATTTTATAGCGATGTCGGCCCTCGTCCGACCGATGTGGTAAGTGGCCACTTGATTACAAAGGTTTATATTCCGTAAACTTTATAGTTTGTAAGTCGACGCGTTGGACGCGATTTTACTTACGATTTATGGGAATATGCGGCATTATTATTTCAGCGGTGTTCAGCGAAAAAACTGAAGAAGTGTTCAAGATTAAAACGATATCGTTTACGCACAAATCCCACGCTCGTAAAACCATTTCACGAAATGCTTTCATAATGTGTGTTGTTAAATATTGATGAGTTGCATAGTGTTAACGTTGTATGTTAGGTTTGAGGTTGATTCGGTTTATTTGTCGAGAGGTTGTATTCCTCCCTCGTTTGGCATATCTGAGGTAATCGAATCACGTCAATAAGATGAGCGAGTCTGCAAATAACCGCGACATTAGGTCGGATACAGAATACGTAATGGCGCGAAGCTAAACACATTACCTACCCTTAATTGTACGAGTGTAGGCAGTAGCGACTGAACTAATACTTATGAGAATTTAATGTATGTTACAGACGTCTATAATTTTGTAATTTGTCATAGTAACTTGGATCAGAATAACAATTTTATACGCAAATGGAAGTAGTATTTTAACTTGAAAAAATACCTATAAATATAAATGTATATAACAGTTACTAAAAATAAGTTAATATTGTAAAAATAATATGCAGCTGTTAAAATATTAAAATACAATAAAAGTTTACACAACTAAACTTGTAAACTAAAAACGTATCACATGCTTAACCTTTCTTTAAACTATTAAATAATATTATTTCTAACTCCAACAATAGAGAAACAAATAACTTTAGGGACCCGACGACTATAACTTGTATGCTAAATACTCTAAGCTTGCATACAAATAAAGCATTTTCCTTTATATATAAAAATAAATACAAAACAATTTGTCAAACCATCAAAAAACTGAAACAAAAATATCCCAAAGACAACAACTTCATCGATACTACAAAAAAATCTGTAAACGCAAACTCGCAAGTCACTAAACATCAACACCGTAATAAGTCAACATTAAAAACGTTAACCGTACCGTATAATTAACGTAAACGTTTAATTCAGGTGAGGTGCGGCCGATTTCACGTATAACGCCTCCCTCATCTGATAGCGCTAAATTGTTTCACTCGTATCTGATGGGCCGCTAAAATGTCGCTTATTTTACCTTCTATTTTCAACCTTGTTTGTGGATTTATGTGAAATGATTTTAATTTATTATTTTTTTAATTTTATTTCTGTGGAATGGAACAATGTTTTTTGGGCAGGTTTAAATAAAATTAGGTATAATCAGAATTTTTTGTGTAATAAAACTTAATGTAAAAAATACATGGATTGTAATAGGTTTTCATTCTACAGTATTAGATAATAATTAAATCTTTAAATATTTGAGATCGATACAAACTCTTATAAACGACAATTCTAAATCTTGAACATACAAGCAGGATAGACATTCACTTACAAAAGAACTGACTCATATACTCTTCATAAAATAAAACCTAAGTTCTGTCTAACTCAATTGATTTCTAATAACATTCACAATCATTTAGCCTACTCCCACTAAACACACAATTTGAAACAATCTAAAAAATCCCAAATGGCGAACTTTACTTTACTAACACGAATATCAAACACTAACATCAGCTGTTTAAAGCAACAAAGATGTTAATATAAATGAAGAAAGGTATCCTACTAGCGGCAGGGTTGGCGGGTGCATACATCGCGATCGTGTCGAGGGTGCGATTCAACCCGTGATAACCCTCTGTGAGCCCTTAACTTAGGGCTGTCTCTTGATGTAACACGAATGAAAATGTGACGTAGAAATACATTTTGTGTTACAATATAAAAATCTATTTTATTGCATTGTTTTTATAACAATTGAGTGATGCCTAAAATTAGATGAAATAAGATTATTATACATTAATAGTATTATATAGTAAATATTAATAATAGGTACTAACAAATACAACAAACGTTATAGAATAAAGTAATAGAGGAATGTGAAAATATTTTTTGGAAAAAGTGCATACCGTATAACTTGAAAAAGTAAACCAACAAATGTATGAATGACTCTCTTAAACGCTGACGATACTTGTTCCTATATCGTTGCCTGACTTTTAAAGTAAATTAGTTTATACTTAAAACTCAATGAAATCAATTTTTGTTTAACAATGACTACGATACCTTGTTTAATCTTTATGCAGGGAAAGGGTTGATATCATGGGTACATTGCTTCCTACAAATAATACGTAAAATACAATTGAACAAGCAATCAATAAAACCCAACAGCTTTATCTAAGAAACTAAACACACAAATAACAACTACTAAGAAACCTAAAAGAAAACTATTTAAAAAAAGCACTACCGTATTTATTTAAAAAAAATGGTGTATTTAAAATAAATACTACCGTGGAACGTTGGGAACGTGTTCGCATGCGAGGGCTCGATACACCGAGCGATAGCCCTCGACACGGTACAGCTCTTGATGCAGGGTTATCACAACGAGGAATATTGTGCAAATAAATGTTTTTATTGTTATAATAAAACAAATACGGAACAAACAAAAAAATACTGAGTATTTTAAATATATCATTTGCTTGTTTTTACACGTGTTTATAAAGGGTACGTTATTTTATTCAAATATAAATTTTATTTCTAAAGCAGTGAGGTTAGTCGTAGACATTGATAGCACCGGTATGGTGACAATGTTCTGTAGTTGTAGAGTACCAGTGTAATATTTTTAGGAGAATCTTTATAAAATTACTGTACAGGTATATTAATTAGATTTGCACAAACCTTGTGTTAGAAACTATCTTTTGCTCATACTGTCGCCTAAAAAATAAGTTTCAATAACTTTTTTGTCATGTAAAGAAAACACAAAATCATTATTCAGGAATTGGGGCACTAGGCACTACTAAATTAGGCATATGTTCTACAAAACTTTTAGTCTATACTTTGTGCCTTTACGGAATGTATTACTTACTACCTTATAATTATTCATTCCATTTATATTCGACATGTAAACGAACTATATTTATTGAATATCTACCAACGAGTCTTGTCAATGACTTCGTAACTACGAGGTCTAACACAGAAAATCCCTACTTGAGCTACGTCAATCCCTACTTGAGCAAAAACGAAAATTATACAAAACAGAAGAGGTTTAACTACATTGTTAAAAAACAATCACTACATATTTTTTTTTCAGTAAATGCAGTCAGTAGGCAAATTTACAAAAATAAACAAACTCAAAAAGAAATAAATCACAAACAAAAAATATTCGAAATATTTTTCTGCTTTCTTCTTTCTGCCAGCCCTATATCGCACCGGGCAGGGTAAGGGAGCCCGTAGCCAGTTACAATGCACCGCGCCACTATTACCCCACTTATTCTAACTCACTTTGACTATTGCGATATTGATTTTTTGCACTCATATGGTGCTCTTTTTGGGTTTTGAAAATCAATACCACAGATGTAGGGTGAAAGATACGAGTTTTTAACGGGTTAGATTTTATAATTTGAAATTGTTGTCATATAATTTTACGTCATTATATTTATGGGATAAATATGAAAGATTTTGTAGATATAGGCTAATAATAATAATTCTGTGCGTTTAGGCGTTTTTGCCATACATATTATTGGAAGCAAGTATAAAAGCTCATACATAGGACCCATTTAGGTTTCGTCAAATTTTCCGTGGTGCTTTGCGACTGGGTTTCTCCCAGTCGTAGTCTCTTCTGTGCGTTTAGGCTTAAGTCATTTTGTCTAATGCATAAATTCACCGAGGGAAGTGAAAACTGTCGTTGTTTCATCTTCTCTACTATTATCTTCTGATTTATTTCGTTACGAGATCCAAGGCAGTTATTCATGCCCGGCGTTTTCATGGTTGTGTAGACTAGATCCTGGCTCATAAGAGCGGTTGCAGCGGATATAGGAGGGTGTGGCGAGTTTGTCCCATTTAAAAAGATATAGGCTAAAGAATATTCTTTTGACAAACCTACTCTTTTTGTCTAGTTAGTGGGTCAATGACTCGATAATAATATTATTGTGTATTAGCTTCTTATTCGAGAAAACATAGTACACAGTATCGTAAAATCAACTTTATGCTTACTTACTTAAGTTAGAAAATGACTATTTTCTCAATTCTTTTCCCTACTATAAATCGTCACATGAAGAATATTTCCACCACAATCCGATAAGGATTATTTTTAAATAAGAAATATGTACGTAGAAATTAAGTGGTAGTGATTATTTAAATAACACAGTTTAATAATAAACAAGTAATAAAAATAGAGTTTGCCAAAGGAAAATTGTTTAATGCCACTGTACAATGTAACACCCACTTTTCACTATTTATGTTCTGAGTTCAATGTAATAGGGGATAAGTCTGTTGCCATATACCGGGCATAATTCCAGACTCCGTGCTACCACTGAGAGTTTTTAAAAACGGGAATCGATCCCGACATTCCTTGCCCGGCAGTCGCACTTGCGACCACTAGGTCAACATGGCAGTCTTGATTTTGTTTACAGATATGACAGAAAATTGATTATAATTTTTCGTTACTAACACATTATCATAAAATAGTCCATAACAAATAACAAAAACCTAAGTTCTACGATACGTACCCAAACAACGATAAACCTAAGTTAATGAAGTTTGTTTCTTTAGTTACAGAAGAACAAAATATACTAAAATCATATCACGCCTGTAATCATATCCCCCCCCCCCCCGAAAAATTCACTAGTTGTATTTTGAGTTCTACGTTGAACCACACACACACCATTGGAATATAAGTTGTCTAGTACCGAAACTAACTGAATCAGTATACCTAACGAACTATGCGTCTCGTTTGTTTAATTATATTATATCTAACTGATAACTTAGCCAAATATTATTTTGTATCAAAGACAGTTAAACTGTCAAACACCGCGAAGTCACCAGTGACCGCAACCTATTGTTCTTTAATTGTGTCTATAATGACGGTACTCAACGAGTTAATACGAATTGTAACAACTGTATCGATATTGTATTACGATTGGATCACTGCTCATCTTAAGACTAAACACACCTAATCACATTAACAGCCTATAAGTGGCCAATCCATAACTAAGGCCAATCCAGCCTATAAGTGACCAATCCATAACGAAGGCCAATCCAGCCTATAAGTGGCCAATCCACAACGAAGGCCTCTTTTCGCACGGAGAAGGTTTAGCATTACCCACCACGTTTGCTCAATGCGGGTTGGCAATTTCAAACTTATTAAATAAGAAATTGTAAGCCCAATTTTCCTCACGATATTTTCCTCCACCGTTTGTCTAGATAATTTTAGAAAGAACATATTATAACTCAGAAAATGTCACATTGGTACTTGCCAGGTTTCGAACCCGCAACATTCAGACTAAACACATTAGCTAACGTTATCTATATAGACACAGCTTGTCAAATAAATATAAATATACACACCTATTATACCATGTACATACGTAAAAGGATAGAGGAAGCATATTTCTATTTATTATTTAAATCATTACACGAAAATTCATATTATAATATTAATAAGCATTGTGCTTCGAGTTTAATATCGTAGGAAATTATAATGATAAATATTTCAGCCGAGTCAAAGGTTTTTCTTTTTCATGGACTTTTCCCAATTATAATTGTTAAATATTCATATGCAGCCAAATCTTTATCTAAAAATTTGAGTTTTATCTAGATTGGAGATGGAAATAACTGCCTAACTAATCTTCGACAACTCGTGAGGGTACCAATGCCATTACATATTTTATTTAAGCCCATTGTTATATTTTCTTATCTCATTATCCGTACTAAAATTATAAGACTTCGTATTAAATAACCAATAAATTTAGTGTGTCAAGTTATAACTCAGTGATGAAATCGGAACAAGTCTATCAATAATTTCTTGAATATTTTCCTTTGTACTTCAGCAACCACATAATTGTTTTTTGTCAATTTACGTCTTTTAATGACTCCCATAGTATTGAAATTACTATGATGATTGTAAAGGTCTTAATTATTATACACGTGGAAAGTTCATCATCATCATCAACAGCCTATAAGTGGTCTGGCCACTACTGTAAATACTGTAAATGATAAATTATATTTATTTCAGTAAACAAAATACAAGTACTTGTTATAAAGAAACACTTTTGCATGTCAATCTTTAAATTACTAGATGAGGGCCGATGAGGATTTTATAACTGATTACTCTAAGAAAAAACGCCAAAAGAACTGTAGAGGATGCTGAGGCCTCTACTCATGTAGAAAAGCTTTAATCACCGACGTGGTGTGGCTCAATGTGGGTTGGCGATTTCAAACTTAAAATTATTGTAACGTGGAAAGTTAAAAACTGGAATATAAATGAGCCTAATCACCATTGTAATAAGAAACACTGAAATCAACAGGAAGGGTGCCGTCTCTCTTAAAGATCAGATAAAAACTATACAAAGTCATATATTTAATCAATTGTTCCAACGATGTACTGCTTGCAATAGGTCGCATTTAACTCTTGCCTTGTTTCTATACCATGACGGTGGCTAAAAGCACATGGCCTACCTGATGGTAAGTGATTACCGTGGCCTATGACCGCTATCGCTTATTTCAAATTCCTCACACTCCTTGCATTTGTCTCTCTTAATATTTTAAAAATATGAAAAGCTACAATATATTTATTTCATTGATAGCATTAAGGATCGATCCGCATTTGACGGCAGATGCTTAGGTGATGCATTGCGTACTAATCTGTCAAAGGTTGAATGTTTTACCTTTATCTATTCCCGTTGTGATTGATGCTCAAACCTATCCCATGCGAGAAGAGGTCTTCGGTCTGTAGTGGCCACTTATAGGCTGTTGATTTTTCTACAGCATTTTTCTACGGCATTTTCCTACAGATTCACCCTGACGTTCACTGATAACGAAGCTGGTACTAATATTTTTTGTTTCCAATTGTGTTTTAAAAACCATGTAATAACGTCGAACCCATTGCCATGCATTGGATACAATTGTTATGGTTTGTAAAACACTTGATATTCTTAATACAGTACAAAATATTCTTAAAAAAGTACAAAGAAAAAAAAACCATTTATTTCGCCGCGACACACAGGAATTACGTAATAATTTTATTTTTATTTAAATTCTACATACACATTACATCAGATATGTACATCAGATTGAAAGAATTCAAATGTAAAGTTAAATTATTGTTTTTTTTAGATGTAAATAGCAATGTTTACGGATATTTAATTATTTATGTATAGGCTGTTTTTTATTTTATAATATGTGACGTCGCCATACCGCATACGCTGCTCATGAGGAATAGTCCCTCTATGACTCGAAACTAGTATATCTTTTCTCAGTATATTTACGTGAGTAACTCGTTATTTTTAGTTAATTCAGTGACAACTGTTATTATATCTATAAAACTATACTACGCTGCTGCCAGAAATCCAGAAATATTATTTCGATTCACTTGCAAACTAATTCAGATTTTAATTCAATAAATGTCTGTAAGTAAGACTCCAACGTTTACCGTATGGGTAAACGTTGGAGTCTACCTAACCTTACCCATATTATTGTTTATACAAAACTAGCAAACCCGGCGAACTCCGTTTCGCCACCAGATGGCTTCGTTTTATGTAACATTTCGTTTGGTTAAATTAAAAGTGAATTGCTATAAACCTCGCGGACCTTTCCAATGCAAAACCGTAGAAATCGGTTCGTGCGTTCTGGAATTATAACGTCAGGAAAGAAAACGACTGATTTTTATATAGGTAGTAGATTAATAGAAATATAGTTTTTAAATATAGGAAACAAGCGGATCCGATGATACTTCGTACCACCTTAAAAAACCTTCCCTGTATTTCCACGTACATTTCAAGACCATAATTAGGTAAATCGGTTCAGCTGTTCTCGAGTTTTAACGAGACTAACGTACGGAAATTCATTTTTATTTATATAGATAGATAGATAAGGACTGTGAAAAAGATATTTGAGAGAGGACACCAGAGGTCCTCTTGGCTTCAATTTGGTACATTGTACACTTCTGTTAAGTTTCGTTTAGTTAGTAAAATCCATCATTACGTAATCTTTTAAATAATGAATTATATACAGTTATTACCCATAATTATTGCTAAAATCTAACTAGGCAAATGAACCACAATTATAATTAAAATTAAAATAATAATTGTGATTTTTGCTACGTTTTTTTCTTTGTGCCAAATGCTGCTTTGGAACGAGCAGTTAACTTCTCTGATGATCTGGAATCAGCCTAGTTCCCAGTTCTATTTTAGCTAGCCCAAAGTGCCTATTTCTGAACTAATTGAATATCGTTAATTGTTATTTCTTCTCAGGGTAGTCAGGTAGGAAATATCGGTTCCATCTAGTCTAGCTTAATAAACTTATAAAAGTGTTAAATTAATTATTATATTTTTGTCTTACTCACGTAACTGTTCGACGAGGAACTCGACTAGTTTCAAGCTATGCTAGAGGCTCATATTCATGAGCAGCATTTCGCGACAGTCGCCGCGTCGCGAGCCGTATACATAAGAATTAATTTAGTATGTCTTACGAGAGTTTTAATAGAAAAGTGTTATATTTATAAATATCATTTGTCATTAAAAACACATGCTTTGGCTTTGAGAAGGTATACTTAAGTTATTTGCAGTCAGTCGGTCCCTTTTTAATCACTCGTAATTATCTGTAATGGGGATAACACGGTGTTTCCACGGGTTAACCTTTATTATATTGTTCTATACAGACCTTTGCATATTTCCCTTTAATATCGTCTTTTGGCAATAGATTGCAAGACTTTTGTAACGCAATCAATTGGGTACTTTCCTTAATTAAAAATAAATTATTTTGACTGTTCAATACAATAAAATATTAAACAATAATCACACTTTTATTCATTGATTTTATAACCAACTCAATTTTAATACCCTCCAAGCTATTTTTTAAGAAATAAGTATTCAGTTTGACGCTAAACAACGTAACGTCACAATACACAATCGAGTACAAAATACTTAAAAACATTCGTTTTAGACAGTTCGAATAAAGTATTGAATTTGACTAGTTGGCAAATACCCAATTCAAATGAATGTATTTGACAACTAACGCATTTTCCAACGCATAGGATAATTTTGAAATTTGACATTCTTCCGTACTAAAAATGTCAAATGTCAATTTTATTCTATAGTTAAGAATTAAATGATGATTTAAAACTCGGCCCTCAGAAAACGTAAAGGTACTGAATGAGTATCAAATAAGAAATATATTTAGATAATTAATTAAGTAGTTGCCCTTTTCCTACGGCCAAGTCCACTTTCTATTTACTTTTTTATTACTGGCCAAAAATCTAATTAGAATATTCTAAAAATACTGTTTGAAAACAAAACCTTGTAAATAAAACTTCTTAATAATTTTTATCTTATTTTATTTCTCGAATTATTAAATTTGTTAAGTGTGACGAATTGGAAAAAATCCTCTTACAAAGTCAAAGGCAAAATCAATTATTTCAATTACACAAGAATGGGACTTTCGAACGTCGACAAAAAAATTAAAGTGAAGCTATTTGCTCATTTCAAGGTGCAGATGAGAGATGAAATTCAAGGAGAAGAACGAGCAAGAAGCTCCATAGGCTAGTCGTTTTCAATCAGGATCACAATACAATTCTCTAGTTACAAGTTCAGTACATACAGTTCCCTAGATAACAATAGATAATACTTCAGAATCACACAAACATCATAATTATACGCTAATATCATATTTTTGTATTTTCTATCGTAATATGCTAATATCTAACAACCCTAATTTCCTAAAGTAGGAAACGACATCTATCACAATGTTTCATTGTTCTAAAACTTAACATTTCATTTTTATAAGCTTTTATTACAGTTTACATTATTGTTATAGTTAGTTTCTATTCAATACAATCAATATAAAAACTATTTAGTATTCATGTTTACTACATTTACCAAATTATTATGGTCTGCTTATAACCTAGTTTGGCCTCTTGGTAATACTTACTTGAAATACCCAATTTAATAGAAACAAGATCCCTTCATATAGAATAAAATAACATCGTAATCTGACATCGAAACATCGCGTAACATTCATCAAAAGACAGTGTCCACTTATCAGGCCATCCCAGTTGTTATTCGCTGTAAACTTTAACTTAAACCAGGTTCCATTAACGCTATTTAAACGGGAGACTCAAAGCTGAAGCCAAATTGGAAGAGTATTTATCTTTTCCGAGAGTCGATTTAAAAGCAAAATCACGCGAGCACACGATGCCATTATCGGGACCGCCCGATCCACAGGCCGCGGCAACTCTATGAATCTAATCCAGAGGATTTACTCGCTGATTTACAGTCGAGCGAGGCCAAGGAGGGCGCGAGCTGCTTGAAAGAAAACTGATAATGTCTTAATCCTACCACACTCGACTTTACTCGTACCCCCCTTCACAATTTTATGGTCGCCCGCGCAGACGGCACGTTTTGATTTATGATTTCAATAATTAAGAATTCTAAGGTGCAATTTGAATTTGGAAGCCACGACTGAGGGGCCGCGGGAGGCCGACGCGTGTTTATTATTGCTCCAGGGCGAGAAAGGGTCTCAGCTCTTACCTCACGTTTTCTAAGGAATTATAATAGAGTTTTAAGGAATTATGAGAAATTATGAAAATGAGATTTTCAACAATAGCTGCGTTCTTGAGCTTATTTGTTATGATAGATGTGTGTTGCGTTCATATTTGTGCGTACAGTTTATTGTTAATGAGGACTTATGTGAATAGTGTAAATCATAGCCACAGATTTAGGTATTTTTTTAAGTACAACACATCGTCTTTATTTGCTTAGGTACTTAAATACTTAACTAAAAAAAACATGTTGACCTACATTAAAAAGTTAAATCATGGTGTATGTAGATACATCATGATGAGTAAATAGTTACTTTCTCTTAATTACACAACTCAAAAACACAATGAACTGCCATAAAACCAAAAACGTTAATTAAGTTACTACCAAAACCAAAACAGTATCACTTCGCCATATAAAGCAGTCACGTCTCATCTCAGCATCTTCCTTAATCCGGCCGCGTTCGGCTCCGCAAATTCGCACCGCGACCGCCCTTATATCGCGCCCTAATCTCCAGGCATTACAATTAACGCGGCCCCGAGATAACCCGCCACTCGCCACCCGCTGATAAAGGTCCGCACGAGCACTAGTTTAAACCGGTTAAGCATCTACCGCCCTCAGGGTTTATCTAATTACCCTACGCCAACATACGAACACAACCCGAACGCGAAAACCAACGTTCCGTCCCAATTCCGACGCCTGAAAACGCTCCACGTTTACGTAATTTCGGTTCACATCAGTACAGACTTGAGGGTGCGTCACGTACGTAAATGTTTGCCAGGCGTCGTACTATCGGTATTTCGGCCTTCCGGTGGGCTCCCCGTGGGTACCTCCGTCAAGGACCATCGATTACAATCTCGACTCGAGTCGGGCGCATATTGCACAACTTCGAGAGAGAATATCGCCGATCAATAAATCAAGCCCGATTGCTTTATGGAGTTATGGGCCCAACTTTATTGTTGGGCTCGGAAAACACGTTTATATTGAGGACGATATTGTCTGTTGAACTCTAGTGTGTTATTCCAAGTCGGTAATGAATACGAATTGAGTCTAGAGATGAGTAGGGATTTATTAGGAACCTCACATCTATACGAAGTAACATCAAGTTGGAAGTTTTATGTGTTCGTGTGTGTGTGTGTGCGTGTGTTGTGTGCTTTTGGTTATTTCCAAGCGTAGTATGGCGTGAATAAAAAATGTGAATAAAATAAATCTAACTTATCAAGCAACTAATTTTAATAATTGTTTACTTATACGAAAATAGTCTAGTAACAGTTTATCTATTTATAAAACCTCCGTTGTAAAAATACTCTTTCGAACAAATTAAGCTATACAACCTCAAACCAAAACAAACCTGAAAGCCATTAAAGAAACAAAAAAATGTAAACAAAAATAGTCACATTGACACACTTACTTCAAAAACTTTTCTGGAAAGTTTTACCTAAGTTTAATTTCACTGATAAAAAGTTTAAAAGCGAAGAAATACTAGAAAACAAAGTTAGGTATTAATCTGAAATGCGTGGTGCGACGTTCCTTGGCTCTCACGGTAATACCTTGATACTTTCTTCGACTCATCGGCGATAAATACTAACCGTTGGCGTTGGATAAAAATCAAATTAGCCTAGCTTTAAATAAGTCCTACACCATTTAAGATACCAAATACCGAATTTTAAACTACTTTACCCGTAATCTATGCTTAATTCCTACTATGTCTTACGTCGTCAACTATGACAAAATTATATATTATTTGGTTTGAAAGCTCTTGAGTGAAATGGTTTTTACGTGGGAACGATTTTTGTGCAAATAAATAAAAACAACAAAGTGCTTCTAATGTGATACGTCGATTGGAAACGCCGAGAATCATTTCCGCGTAAAAATTTCTGATTGTGGATGGAATAATCGAATCGCAAGTACAATGATTCATTATATTTTTGGTGTTATTTGATACAATCGTCGGGGTCTGGGGCCGCTTCTGACTATATCAATTGTTTCAGGACGGTGCCGCTAAACACTCAAGCCTCCTTGTCCCAGATCAACAAAAGGAGATTGGAGTTCGGCGTGGATGTAGAATCATTTAAAATAAACGATAGACGCCTGGAGCGCATCAGCAGTGAAGGCTCCATGGACGAGGAAGAAATCCACGGCAAGAGAAGACGACGGCTCCTAGACGACGAGAGAAGAGATGAACCTGATATTCGTCGACGACCATTGCCCATGCACAGACCTCAAACCCTGCGGCAACCCGAAGAAGATGACGAGACACTAATCAGAGAAACACAAGCGGCTTTGAGAACATTATCCGGCAACTGGAACCGAGAACCCCCGCAACAACACAATCCCGAGGAAAATGAAGACGCCAATGGTTTCGAAAACTTATTTGATGATAAAAGATCTGAAAAAATGCAGTCTTCCCCTTCCCAATCTTCCGATATGTCTCAAAAAAGTTACTCGACACACCATCAAGTTCAACATATAAATGGAATCAGTGAACATGAGACCAAAACTAACCTCATCACGATACAACTAGAAAAGTGTGAAGAGTATGATAGACTCAGTAGACAGTCTAACCAATATGGAGCGCCAAATTTCGACGAACTCGTCGACTCGTCTTCCAACGAACTAGAAATAGATATGTCAGATAGATGTGATGACAGATACGACGATGACAGGGACATTAAGCCAAAACGAAAGGGTGAAATGGTGTCTGTAAATAAACAGTCGCTGTACAATGCCTACAAGGCTGCTACGGCAGCTTTACCATATTCGACACAATCGGCCTTTAAGCCGCCTGCAGAAGTGAAACATAGAATCCACAACTCATCGTTACCCAGTGAACCTTTTGGAGGGTACTCCAACGACCACGATAGAAAGGAGCACAAAGGTTCGAAGCAGTACACGGTGCTGCAGCCCGCGGGCGCAGGGTCCCGTGCAGCGACCGCGCTGCAGGAGGCGCGCGCCGTGCCCTCTGCGCAGCCAGCGCGCGACTCGCGGCCGCTGAACGCGCTCTCCCCGCCGGCACGAGGTACCGCCGTACTCACCTCAAACAACGATAGCCAAACTTTCTTAACGACCTGGCCATAACACACAACTCCGCGCTATGAACTAACTCCAAGTTTGTTTCAAGGTCGTCTCGCGAAATCTCATAACGGTCGATGGGGTCGATGTTCACTACAGCTGTCATGTAACATTGCATCATTGTGTAATTATGTACACTTTGAATAAACTTAAGACTTTCATTCATGGGGATTATCCGGCCGTTATTCGGTATTAACATTGGAATCGTTGGTCATCAACTTACTGTAGGTTTACATAAATACAGACTCTAATTCGCAACAAAAGCTTGCAACAAATCATCTCTCATTTGTAAGACGTCTCCATAATTTAGTAGGAGACGGTCACAATAAGGTTATACTCCCACCTAAGTCGATAACGTATATAAAATACCTAAGCGTTTTCCTCGTGTTGCTGGGCGATAGCTGGGTTTATGTCAGGGCGACGAGCAATAAAAACGGGTCAGGACTGGCGGTGGGCGGGGCGTTGGCGCACCGCCCCGCAACTCCTGAAAGAAAAATTGGTAGTCCACGCGCAGCCGCTTAGCGTTCTTTATTTTTTCTTTTAAGTTGTGCGTGGGGTGGGTGGCACGCGGGGCGGGGCCGCGCAGGTACGCCCCGGCCTCGGCACGCCCGTCGGTATCGATCGCTCGCGCACGCCCCCACCCGCTCATCAGGAAAACACTAATTTGTGCACCGCTCGATTTGTTCACAGAAGGCAACAAGTGTCCTACACCCGGGTGCAATGGGCAGGGCCACGTCACCGGCCTATACACTCACCACAGGAGGTGAGTGCTCACTCGATGATTTTCAGTAGAGCTCCACAGAATCAACAGATACAAGCCCGGTTTCAGGGAACCGATGCTCCTCCCTTAATAAAAAAGTAACGAGTAACTAAAAGTGTAAGGATAGACATTAGACATTGAATGATATAGTATAATGTATACTACACTATTTACATACTTCAAATCAAGTCTTAGGAGACTAACTATACTTTAGTAGTATTAGATACTGAACTTAACACTTTGTATGCGTAAAGTTATAGCAAAACTGATGTTTATTTGTTCCCCCAGTCTGTCAGGATGTCCAAGAAAGGATAAAGTCACTCCGGAGAGTAAGTAGAAGTGAAATATAACAACATACAGCTTCACAGTTTGAGTTGCATTATATTTTGTTCTAGCAGTTTTACCTCAGTTGTTACTTCAGGTATTTTAGTTCTCATGTTTACTTTAGTTTTCTTTGGTTTTCAGTTGCAATTTTGATGTTCGTAGATTGTTGTCGTATTTGTGAACATTTTTTTTTTTAATATTGAAGGCGTTTAGTTGATTTTGAAGTTCTACTTTAAAGTTGTTCGTAATGTAAACTATTCAATTATGAATTGAGTTTTGATCAGTGCTGCATTACGTTCGTACGTATGTTTTTTGTATTGCTTGGATTGTACTGAGAAGTGACGTCATTGTCCAGTATTGGCGTTGCACGAGACGATATTGAAGTGCCCCACGCCGGGGTGCAACGGTCGCGGCCACGTCAGCTCCAACCGAAGCACACACCGCTCCCTGTCCGGCTGTCCTACTGCTGCGGCGCGTAAGGCCGCCGCTAGGTCTCAGAGAGCCAGACCTGCTGGTAAGAACCTCTTTTTTGATATTTCTTGCTTCAGTACTGAAGCTATGAAATAGTTTTCTTTCTTTCTCTTTGCTCTTCAGTCGTTCAAATTAGAACAAGACCCTTACCGTATAATTGTTTCTAGTTTTTAATATTTCTGAACTTTTTAAAACGAATGATATAGGTAGATTTACTGACTGAATATGGTCAACATTATAAACGTTCTTTTCTTAGTTCTTATGACAGTATAAATCATAATGTTTTTTTTTTAACTTAATGGCAAGAAAAGCAAATAATGAGATAAATAAATCAGTACTAATTTTATCGTGTAGTATGAAAAGTACTCATAGCGAAACTAACAGAGCAAGACTTAAAATTCTTCATCTACAACAGCATTATAGCATGACCTATATATTCTCCAACAATCCAAAGCAATATCTATCTTGTCTCCAGTATCACACAGCTCAATATCGCAGCCACCAATTGCAATCAGCCAGGAGAGTGTAGCGAGTTCTTCGGGCAGTATTTCTCGGGACCGCGAGGCGTCGCCTCGCAGCCCCGCCGTGAAGCGAGAGGGCGAGCTGCTGGTGCCAAAGCGCGAGGCCGCCGAGCCCGAGCGCGACTCCCCCAGCATGGAGACGCGCCACGCCGGCTACGGCGCGCCACCTGACCAAAGGTCCCCATATGAAAGACCCCCCGATGACCATGTGCGGTCGTACAGGTAAATTGTTATCACAACTTAATACGTATTATTTTTACTGTTGTTATTCCACAATGTTAGTGCAGATAGCAAATAAAATAAACAGAATAAATGTTTGAATAAACACACATTCAAAATTAACTGTTAAAGAAATATTCAACTTGTTTTGCAAAGTAATCTGTTACGTTATCTCCTCAATAGTACAAGAATATAAACAATACAACAACATTTACAATGTCAGCTTATATATCTATGAAGCGCAACATTAACCTAATTATTTATTCGCTTGTATACATTTCTGTATATTTGGAAAGCTACAATTAGCTGACTACTGATATTTTAATAATATTATAGCAAATTGTTCAAGTACTGAACCTGTAATTTAAGTTCAAGGTTAATTTAATCAGCGTTCATAATGCATAACGCTAATTACATTAGTTGGTATAATTCATACCTTAAACTAATGCCTTTGTCCAATTTAGTAGATAACAAGTTACTACGCATAGGCACGTACTATTTAAAAAGTCATGTTTCCAACAAATAAATATGAACAACATTATAACGGTTCTACCATATCGAAATCGTCATTACTATATTTAAATGGAGAGGGTTATCACATAGTAATTCATTTCGTAGTCAAATGAACGAGACGAGGTATGGCTACGAGTCGCGGTGCTACGAAGGAGCTCCAGCGTTCGAGCGCTACGACCCCGCACAGTGCCCCCAACGGCCCTACGGCTGGGAAGAAGAACGCTACCATGACCCCCACTTACCTACCCCCATGAAAACCGACCAGTCTGAACAAGAAACCAGCTCAGGACCCATATACCCTAGGTAGGTCACAATAAC